>JAVGVS010000046.1:2087329-2729829 GCA_032718565.1 Distichodus sexfasciatus
TTCAGGGCTCGTAAACGTAATCCCCGAAATGCTTCCCCAAGAGACTGCGAGGGGAGAATCTGTAGCCGTGGATTATTTGTGGAGACTGTGAGCCCCTCTGTGAGCACATTGTGAGAGGATATAAAGGCTCTGGATCCCTTTTGCTGGATCTGTTCTCAATAACATGTTCCTCCTTTTTGTGCCATCTTGCCCATGTGTAGACTGAGAGCCTCCTTGTACGGCGCAGAAGAGTTCTTGTCGTGCGTCACGCCACCCCTGCTGGAGACAAAGTATTTAAGGCTCTGACAGAGGGCTTTCTGCTGAGGGCTGGATTACGGGGGTCATCTCCAGGTTAACATTTAGCTGAAGATTCTTTACCGCCAGTACATGCCGTGTAAAACGTACCTGTGAGTCCGATGCTGCAGAAATCACAGGAAAATTCCACGTCCAAGAGAAAAAAATGTTCTGAGTAACGTTGCTTATAATCTATTATTCAAATTCTACATCTATAAAACTCGTGATGAATTGAGATGGCACTCGAGTGGTGTATTAAAATTTAGTTTAAATAACATTTCTCATAAAGAAAATGACTTCACCAAAAGTTATGTTTCCCACTAGGATTCTACTTGAGTAAAAGTACTGAAGCATCACATATTAATAGTATTTAAGCATTACAAGTACTTTACTGGTATTACATTACTTTTCCTAATAATAATTGTATTAATTTTAATAATACTTACTCCAAGTAAAAAGTAATGAAAATAATAAGTAGAGTAATAAATATAATTACTCACATACTATTCACCACTGTATAAAACCCATTTTCAAAAACAGGAAAAAATCCTTGACTGGATTAAAGTACTGTCTGTTTCTACTACTGTTTCATAGCTTGCTCAAATAATGCTGCTGGCAGAGAGTTAGCCATGTCCATTAAAGTGTATAGACTCATTATTACATTTAGATAAGCGTCTTACCCAGAGAAGATGCTCTTACCCAGAGCGACTTCAATTTCCTATCTGTCTGTCTGTCTATCTGTCTGTCTATCGATTTATCTGTCTGTCTGTCTGTCTGTCTATCTATCTGTCTGTCTGTCTGTCTGTCTGTCTATATATCTATAAGAAAAATGCCTGCTGGGAACGCACATCTGCATGCTTGTGGGTTATAGCGGAAATTGGGTGCGTTTCCCAAAAGCATAGTTGCTAACGTATTGCTAACTACATTAGCAACACTATGTTAGTTGTTAACATAGCTAGCAACTATGCTTTTGGGAAATGCACCCCGGGGCAAAAAAATTAGTTTTTTAACGCACGGATGAAACTTGAAAGGATTTTTTGTGTGTTGTGCAATGGTAAAAGTCAAACAGCTCTAAAGATTGCAAACAGGAATTTATTGTCCTGGCATCAGAACATCATCAAAATCCAGTCTGATTATCTATGTAGCTCAGTAACAACACATCTGAGACCGAGGACGGGGGAGTCGACATCGCCAGTGTTATTATTATTATCATCTTTTTTTTTTTTCATCATTTTCTCTGTTGGAATCAGAACATTTAGGTGAACAGAATCCTTTTGACACAAGTCTTTTTTTTCTTGCAGTTGGTTGCTTTTAGTGACACACATATCTGCACATAAAAATTATATAGATTTATATTTATATGTATATTTATATACTCATCATTCTCTATGAACACTTCAGTCTAGTAGTTTTACAGGGTTTTGCCAAGTCAGACGGTAGAAGCCACCCGGATAGAAACAACGGCTCTCGTCTCGGACAACGACCGACATACAGCACACACTCAGCTAAACATAGAGAGACGGACTTTGTACATCTTTGGAGGGAATTAAGCTCAAGAAAAAGATCTCGCCCTCCAGGTAGTGTTCCAGTGTTAACTAGGTTAGTAGCTTAATTTCAGAAAAGAAAAAGAAGAACATTTAGACCAAACCAAACAAAACAAAAATAAGAGGAAATAGTTTCAACTTGTAGTTTATAGTATCTCCAGCACTACTGTAAGTTTGGCACAATGTCACTTATCTCTTCATGTTATCACGAGTGCTGAGATACACGTGCGACAGGCGCTTTTTTTGTATGTATGTAGGATGGACGTTCTCATGTTTTAACACTATATTGTAAAAAGATTTTCAAAGAAAGGGAGAAAAATCCGGAATTGGAAAACTCAAAAACAGAAAAGCAAAGTTTCAATCTAGTTCAAATATCTACATCTATTTTTTTAGGCAGTGAGAAAGCACTTTATCGACAAGGAGTGTGGAATGATGTTCTCGTAACTGCTTTAGAACGTCGGTTGAAACGCCACGAACGTAATCACGTCATCAGAACGAACGACACCGCTAGATACGCCCCCCTTCTTACGCCCTGAACTTACTTTGTTCTGCAAAAGTGACACTGATAGCTGAAGCACCTCTCCTTTGTCTTTTCTTTTTTTCTTAAAGTTATCAACTTTTTTTTGTAATATTCTGTAAATTGAGACCCACCGGAGACTCCCCAAGCGGCGGTGGTGCAGTTCTGTCTCTGTAACGTACACCAAATACTTTACACTGACAAATAAAAAAGTACAAAAAAAAGTAAAGGCTGAAACAAAAAGACAGGAAAAAGTCTCGTTACGGGTGTCGTTCACCAAAGCAAAACAGACAAATAAAAGGAGATCACGATGAAGTGACGAAATAATAAGAAAGTAAAAAAAAAGTGGAAAGCTGTTCCCAAAGCTCTTTGTAAACAACTAATTTTCTTCACTTATCCTCAGCGTAACCTGCCTCAAACCCACTCGTTTCCTCTCATTTCCCCTCCTTCCAACTTCTTGAACCCTTTTATATAAAAACCCACCTGCTGGTCCCCGAGGTAAAAAAAATCCTCTTAACTGCTTTGTCATCTTCTGCAAATCCTTTCTCACACTTCCCTCTCAAGGCTTCCCTTTCTTTCGCCCTCCCTGCTTCTGTGCCTGTCACTCTGTCAATCCCACGCCTGTTCCTTGTCTTTCTCTCTCTCCCCCTCTCTGTCTGTCTCTGTGGAACCAGCTTATTATTTTTATTATTTTTTTTAACAAACAAAAACTCGCTGAAGAAAATGTTTTAGTGGTATGCATGCACATGCACAGTTTTCCAGGCTCTACGCAAACCCCGACCCCAACCCTGTTCTGCCCCGATCCCGATCCCAATTCCAATCCGCGCGAGGATCTTTTGGGGAGTGCCGAATTTACACCCAGGAGTCGGGGGAGGCGGGGTAGTGACTGGTCTCGTAGTTGAGTTCGCTGTAGGGCCGAGCGGCGGAGTAAAAGTCCACGTAGTTGCCGGTGGACTTCAGTCCCAGATGCATACTGAGGTCGGTGGCCGGAGCGGGGCGATGGACCTGATCCTCGAAAAAGGGCTCCTCAAAGTTCCTAGTGGAGTTCTGAAATGGAGGAAGAACGTCATACTCTTTCCTCACACTCTCCTGCGTTGCCGGATGGGCCGGGACCTGAGAGGAAGAAAAAAACGGTAAATCCTAAATGAAAGAATAACAACGAACGCCCAAAATAATGACTTTCTGACATTTGTTGTGGAAGCTTCATTTAAAAGTGAAAGTGAGTGATTATTTGTCATTGTGAACACAGCACAGCACACGGTGCACCACAACCAAATGTGATCTCTGCATTTGACCCATCTGTGAAGGAGCAGTGGGCAGCTTTAGCAGTGCTTGGGGACGGTACCTTGCTCATGAGTACCTCAGTGGTACCGTTACTGGTCCAGGATTCGAACCAATCACGGGGTGAACACCCTAACCATTATGCTATCAACTGCCCCAAAAAGGTGGCTTTTTACACTACAAGCACTGTTGGGGGCTAAAATAAATGTAGCGATGCTACTAACTTCACTACTTTTTTTAGTAGCGACGTTATCAGCAGGTTTTCAAAATCAGTATAGTGGAGCAAAATGCTACAATTTCACAAAAGGATAAAATGTCTTATTGAAAAAGATGGGTATTTTCAACTACCAGACACTTCTGATTGGTGTTGATTTGGCAGAAATGCCATCTGATAGGCTACTGTTCCTGCGGTTGTTGCGTCACACCACATTCTTAGCACCTGCAAGGTGGAGTCAGAGATGGAAGCAAGAATCTGTGGCCGTGAAACAGCTTCATCGTAGTTAGCTACTTTTTCGCAGTATCTGCCAATTGTAGGCTGAATACTGCATCCTAATTGTCTCTCTTTCTACTTCTAGTTTAAAGCGTATACTTTATATTCTATTTATATATTGCTTATTCTATGTGCCTTATTCGTTCTTTGTTCCTTGTTTTTTTTTCTTTGTACTGTTAAAACTGGAGCAACGTCGTCTTGTCTCTCTGTATATAAAGTTTTCTTTGACTTTGATCTTGTAGTGTAGCTAATGGCTATATTAAAACAGTAGCTTGGATGTAGCTTGAAAACGTACCACTTAAAAGCAACTTTCCCAACGCTGGCTATATGCTACTAATGATTACAAGTAGATAAGCTACAGCCAAGCTACTGCTTTAATATAGTAGCTAGCTACACACAAGCTGCAGAGAAACAGTAGCTAACTACGTCACAGATTCTTCAGAGTCCATCCTCCGACTCCATCTCACAGCTGCCATGAGCATACTGTTAATCAACGAGCACAGTACCCTAAAAGATGCCACTCCTGCAAATTCAACCCCAATCAGAAACACCTGGTAGGTGAAAAAAACTTTGTAAAGAGAGATTTTTCTTCTAGTAACGATGTGGCATTTGCCATGTTATTTGTAAAAAGGAGCTTCACTACTGATAAGCAGTATTGGGCAGGTTGTTTTTAAAAAAAGTCATTAATGATAGTTACTAATTACCTCTCCAAAAAAGTAACTGAGTTGGTAACTGAGTTACAGCATTATAAAAGTAACTGGTTACCAGGGGAAGTAACTACTGTGTTATATTTTTAAAATATTGTTCAAATATGTCAAAGAATTTGACTCCTCCGCCCCTTTAATGGAAGTGTGTGATGATGGGAGTTGCTTCATGAGATCAGAATAGTTTTGTTATCAGTAACAATAACACTGTTGTAACAACAGAAAAAGTGATTGGTTCGATTACCTGTTTCTGAAAAAAAAATTACCTCATTACTCACACCGTTTATTTTTAACGTCGTTATTCCCATCAGTGCTGATAAGCCACTGAAAAAACAGTTAAGTTAGTATCTTAGGTTCTCCCTAACACTGTTTTCTGGCAGCATGTATAATACTCCACACAGTTTAAGTCTCTCTCTCCCTGACATGCACCATGTGTAATATTTGTGAGGTTTCAGACACTGCCGACAATGACAAAATGCATGCATCTTTTATCCCGTGGCCTATTAGGTTTGCAACGAGTCCTGATATTCTGCAGAATGGAGAATAACATTCCACCTGCTCTGAAATCAATTTCCTGGCTCCCTGCAACTTTTTGAATCGATTACAATTTTTTATACAATTGAATTTTTAACGTCTCTACAGTCTTGCTGCTCTCTGTGTTAGCAAAATGATCAGTATGTTCTAGCTGGAACGATCAGAAGGTCAAAAAATCAAGTAAGTTCGACATCCCTGATTGAGTCGAACAGTGGACAGTCATCGTTTAGGTACTACAGGCCCAGAATCTGAAATTTCCTTCTAAAAACCAGTTATATCAATTCCAAAACTCAAAATGACTTTTTATTTCTCTGTGAGTCGTGCTGCTGCAGGGCCAGGTTAATTTGGTGCAGAACCATTTTACTTGTGAGCAATTTAGTTGTGTTTTAAAAAACCTTTGGTCTAAGCAACTTGGCAAAACATTTTAGACTGCAGTTTGAGCTCCTTGCCAGCATCAAAGCAGTAAAGGACCTAATATGTGAAAATCTGGCTGTGGCAAGTCCTTACGCGGTCAAGGATTCATTCTATTAATTCATGTATCGAGATGAAGCAGTTATCACTAGTGTGAGATAGAGGCGTGAACCTTCACTGGTCTGGCGATTGGAGCACTTCACGATTTTGTGTTATCCTTGCTGGCAGGGACCATGCTAATCTTCCCGGTATTGTTCCAGTTTTAGTATAGGTGGTGTTATAGCAAGCACCACATCACTATTACAATTTCATTGCCTAGCTTGCAGTGGTGGATCTGACTCTATGTATTAAAGCTCTGAAGTGACATGCTGGTTCATCAAGTCAAATCTCTGGCTTCAAAGTCTTCACCTTTTAAAATCCAATGAAGATTAGGACTAACAATTGGTTCACCAGATTTTTGGCATTTCCAGAAAGGACCACCATGAATCAACTTTCAATGCTGAGTTGCTGTGTGTTTTAGCAGGAAAACATGGTAACGGTCTTGCTTAAGGCCTGAACCGTGTCTGCTCCTCATTATCATATTTACAACCTACACATCCTCATGAACATCATCTAACAGGCCTGAATAATCTATTCACCACCACAGGTTTCCAAGCAGGTGAATATCTGCCAAACATGATGGACAGCTGCCCCTTTTCCTGATAATGTGCAATAATTGTGTTCATCCGCCAACATCTGGCTAGACGATGCATGCTTCATTAGCTTTAAGGCAGCAGGGTATTAGCGAGTGTTCTGTGCTTGTAATTCTCTGCGATCAGTGTTTGCATGAGCTGTGTGGGTGAAAACTGAATATTCACAAACTCGCTAGAGGTAACGACGCATGATGCGGCACACCGGGCTGCCTGTGCACTGACACAAACACAAAGCCAAACCAAGGAGACAATTAGTTAGAATCACAGATGTGCCTCATGACGAGATGTGATTGGCTGGATTTGCTATCATCAGTGAACCAGGACGAATTTGCATGCTAGAGTATTTTCTTCTCATTCTTCATTACAGTTGCTGTTAAAAATATTCACCAACCGCTATTAAGAAGAAATGTGTTCTTAAAACCCACCAGTAAGATTCTGACATTCATCAATTTTAGCAAATTTAAAATGTAAACTTTGTTCAGCTAAACTGCTGGAGAGCACACAAAATCACAAATTTCACTGTATGCATGTTCATGCAAAACATGAGCTTACTGGGGTTTCTTCATTTCTATAGTTGTATAATGTTATACTCTTTAAATGTCTGAACTTTTGAGAAAATGTTTGGTGGATGATGAGCAGTGGTTTTAAAAAGAAAAATCAGGAACAAATTCCTTTGCCTTCAAATAATCGGAGATTTTTCTTTGCATTTAATTTTGTTTTTTTCTGTTTTGCTTTGGTATATTTGAACTTGTATCATACTTATCACGTTGTTATATTTCCAGGTTTATTGTTATGTATTCAAATTGATTTAAGCATTTTAAAAAAAACTTTCATCTGTGTATCAAAATATCATAGTTAAATAAACTTGCTTTGCCTAATGTAAATTTTTCACTAGTTGCTAGATCTACAGCTTGTCTAGCTGACCTAAAACCCTGGAAAAACCTTAGAAACATTTATTTATTAATTATTTATTTATTGTCATTGCTGTTATTTGTCTATTTGAATCTCGCTATTTATTATTTTCATATTTACTCATTCATTTTTGACTTGATTTTGATCATCATTGTTTAATTACTGAGATATATGCTTCAACAGATGTGCTTTTACTGTCCTACAGGCTGCTAGTTTTAATGATCTATTTATTAATTTTTATATTTTTTACATGCTGCTGGACAGAGAGACAGATTGCACAGTTCTCTATCTGAATCATTTGTGGCATTAAATGATCATAATTGTACGCTGAGTACCATATCCTAATTGTCTCTCGTTCTACTTTTAATGTAGAACGAGAGACAAACTTTACATTTTATATTCTACCAGGCACTTCTGTTTGGTGTTGATTTGGCAGAAGTGCCATCTGATAGGCTACTGTTCCTGCGGTTGTTGCGTTACAGCACATTCCTAGCACCTGCAAGGTGGAGTCAGGTAGCAACAAATTCTGGGTCCTATACGCAAGTAGTCCCCTAGGGCCCACCCCACATAATAACATAAAATTCCAAACTTCTCAAGGGCCCTCTTCCCTCTTGGGGCCCTGCCAAGTCAGTCCCACTTTTCACCCCACTATGACGCCCATGGTCGGAAGCAACAAATCTGTGGCCGTGAAACAGCTTCAACATAGTTTGCTACTTTTTCACAGTATCTGCCAATTGCCTTTTTACTTCTAGTTTAAAGTGTATATTTTATATTCAATTTATATATTGTTTATTCTATGTGTTCTTTGCTCTTTGCACTGTTAAAACTGGAGCCAAGTTTACTTTGACTTGATATGCACTTTTAGAAGCTCCTTTTCAAGCCTTTTTCAGAACTTTGAAACTCAACTTGTTGCACTGTACATTTGTGTTTATTGCAATGACAATAAACATTGTATTCTACACTGTTTAAAAGACTTGATCATTAAGAGATTAACTTAAAATTTTTACAGTACAGTATTTTAAGGTATACTGTATTTTTTCATTAGTTTGCTATCAATTATTTTAATCCTATTATTAATAAGCAAAAAGAGTTACTATCTCACTACAATTTATAATACAGAATTATAAAAACAAAATATTCCATAAAGCCAAATTACAGCATTAACATAAGTCAGAGCTGCTGCCGTAGCTCGTACTGTAGATGGCCCTGTTCAGTCATTTTACCTGATTGTGTTTGATCTCTTCATTCGGCGTCACATACGAGTTGCGGAACAGCGTGGAGGTTCCACAGGAGACTTGCACTGCTAAGTTGAGGAGACAAGAAGGGAAAATAGAATGAACTTAAATGCTTTATTAGGAAAAGAAAACAGCAAAATGTCTGTTAAAGGGGAACGTCTAAGCTTTGACTCGTGCAGTGTTGTGTTGTGTGTGTTGAAGTAACACAGAGGATGGTGGCCAAAAATCTGACATGCGACGCTACAGGGCCACCTGCACAACGGAGAGCACCGAGCTGCTGAAAGCTAATTAGTTTCACACTGTTTTTAACACTCTGCAGAAGAGTTCAAAGGAATTACTAAGAAACCGCAGAGGGGAAGAGGAGCGAGGAGCTGCAAGCTAACACCCACAAAGCCTCCAGCTATTGTGTGGCAGATCAAAAGGCGGGAAACGATGACGCCCCACCTGTGCCACGATCTTAGCAGCCCTCGCCATGAGCCTCAATGAGGCTGTGACCAATTTTTTAAAGAAGCATTTTTTAGTGGCGTGCATGGAAGTTATTAGAACACACGCGTCCACCATTATCCCGAGATCATGAGTAGTTTTCTCGTGAACTCGACATAAGGAAAACTGATTTCTCAACTTATTTTCTTCACAATCTTGGCAAAACAAAATCATGATCATGGACTCTCACAAGTGGAAAGAGCAGTACGTCACTTATCATATCGGTGTTCGTCACCGAGGAAGGAGGCTCAGACATTTCCAGCTTTGCTGGCATGCAAATCTAGCAAGTACATGCTCTATTAGCAGTGGAGATGCAGACCTGTGGCTCAACACATAACTGTAGGCAATCAGAAGTGCACGGACTCTACTGAAGGGTCTCACAACATATTGAACGCAACATATAAATATCAAATGTAATTTGTAATACAAATAAAACAAAACTTGGAAAACAGATTTATAAAGATTCCTTGAAATCATTGTAATAAACTAAGTATATATTTTAAAAAAAATTAACTGTCATACGGAACTGAACCAAACCAATAAACCAAGCTGTAAATGCAACATGAAAGAATATAGTTTTTGATTTTTAACTTGACTTTCACTACAGGTCTGAAAACGCCCTCAGCCCCCACTTCTCCCTGCCTACCTGCCATGGCGTCTTTCCTGGATGTGTGCTCTCCTTTGTTTCCATGGAAACTAGCATTCGTTCCAGTGGACTCGTAGTCTGTCTTTCTCTCCTTGAGGCTGATCAGCTCTCTGGGTGAGGCAGGAGCGCTGGCTGCAAAATTAGCACACACACACACACACACACACACACAAACACAAATACACACACGTGGACATTTTTTCATTAGCATCTGAAGTCACACTGGTCTGTTTCCTCTGTAGCCCCTTTCCTTTTGTGTTTTTACATTTCTTTCTCTCTCTTTCTCCCCATTCATCCATCCGTTTATCCATCTCTTACTGCCTCTATCCTCCTATCTATCTGTATAACCATACCTCTCGTTCTCGTTCTCTTTCTCTTTCTCTCTCTCTCTCTCTCTCTCTCTCTCCAGCTATATATCTCCTTAACCCTGTTTCCTTCCTTCCCTCCCTCCCCCCGTCTCTCAGTCTTTTTTCTCTCTCTGCCCTCCATCTGTGTGTGTGTGTGTGTGGCTTCATCTTTCTTCCTCCTTGCTAAGGCAGATGAAAGACATCCAGAGGTTTTGCATCATTACTCTTCATTAACGCTCTTTGGTTTGGCAGAATGAACGTGATATTGACAGGTCGGGAGAAAAGGCAAAAAAGATGCTTACATGGACATTACATTTTCAGACTAAACACACTTTTCTGGCACCTCCTCTAACCAGGCTGACAGCACCCAGACAACTTGGGAGAAGCTCTATCTCTCGAGTCCACAGGTACCTGGGAACTCATCAACTCAGCCATGGACCTTAAATCCCAGTCCAGGGGGATTTAGCACTTCATCACACACGCACACGCACACAGACACAGACATACACACACACACACACCTGCAAATCTCCATCACACACTTGTATCTGAACTGACTACAGGCCCAGCTGCAGCACACGGAAATTAGAAATGCATGGTCTTCCTGATGTCACGCAATGTCAAGTAAGACAAACTGAGTCAAACACATCACGCTACAAGTGTTTTGCTGCTTGATACAAAAAGGAAAACCAGCCTGGTTCTCATTTTCCATGATTAATATAACGTAATTGGCTCTTACTTAAGGGATATTGGATAAAGTTAATGAAAAGATGGTTAACATTAAAAAAGAAAGTGAGTGATTATTTGTCATTGTGAACACACCACAGCACAGCACACAGTGCACCACAACCAAATGTGACCTCTGCATTTAACCCATTCGTGAAGGAGCAGTGGGCAGCTAACAAGCGCCCAGAGAGCAGTGCTTGGGGATGGTACCTTGCTCATGAGTACCTCAGTGGTAACTGCACTGGCCCTGGATTCGAACCTGCGACCTTCTGATCACGGGGCGAACACCCTACCGTTACTCCGCCAACTGCTCCAAACAAAAAAAAAACAAAACCAAAAACATAGAACACAAACTAGTTCACACAAAAAATAATCTTACATCATACGGCGTATGATGCGTTGAGATGCTCCTAAAGTGTACGCATCTCCCTTCTTGTGAGATGCCTCAATCCTGCCAGCGATCTACCAGTTGTCTCTGTGTTACAGTATGTCTCCTGTTGGTAGCCATGATTTGACTTAGTATATTTCAAGTTAAGATGGGGCCATCGGAATACATCTCCATCATAAGTTGGGGACTGCCTCTGTGTATGTGTATATACAGTATATATCTATATCTATATATGTATATCTATATATATTATGTCCATAATCATACAGAGTTTGGCAAAGCAAACTTGCATTAAAATTGTGCAACAACTCTGAGAACCCTGGAGTGTGTTCCACTTCCCTTGCTGAATGTCATAACAGCCCCTATATCCGCCAGTAGCGCTGGAGCGGCCGTAGCGCTTATCTGAGATCTGGGTTTAAAATCCTATTCATGAACCAACTCTAGCTATACGTTCCTCATCAGACGGCATCTCACGCCTGCTCCAGGCTGGCTTCTATATAACTTCAAGTGTAAACTGTACATCAGCAAGCACATAATCTCGCATAAATATGCATGTAAATGATTATCCTCATTAAGGGGAAGTTCAGAGGATTCCTTTCCCCTTGAGTCCAAATAATAAGCTTAGAGAACATCTCATAATGAATGCATTTCATATCTACTGCCAGGTCCCAGGAGTGAACGAGCGGGGGTGAAAAACGCCGATCTAAACGCGTTTTATTCCGACTGTGGCCCGCTCGCTAATTCAATTGTCTTCGCGTGAAGTCGTGAAGCGACCAGGCGCGTGTGGAGACGGCCGGGAGGAGATGAAAACACTTCATTTCCTGAGACAAGCCGATGGTCGTAATTCCGAGCGCGGAGTGTGACATGTCTACGGGATGTATGCTTTCCACCTCGGAGAAGGGCCTGCTTTGTCTTGCTCTGCACAGCTGTCCGGAGATTTTAAGCTCACAGATGCAATATTAATTTAATTCATTGCAATGCAGGCTGGGGGACTAATCAGTAATTAATCGCGCTCTGTGGTGTGATGTATTAAACAAATACCACCAGAGATATTCGCAGACTCGATCCTCCACTCCGTTATGACTCCTCTCTTACCATTTTATGCCTCTGCTTGGCATATTTTCAAACCCTTTTTCAACCGTAAGAACTAATTCTCGTTCATACGTAACTCTTAAGCTGTCAAATCTACCACTGACTGTCACTAATGAGAACAATTAAGGCTTTTCTTGTTCTTAGAAAAGCATCAAAAAACTCACCAACCTATAGTTAGTGGCATTTGGATACAATAACAAGAGGAAGTTGATATATGAATAAAAGCTGGGCTTTAGATATTGTTCCTACTGTACAAATAATTATGGAGTCTGTCTTAAAAATGTCTGCTTATTCATGCAGTCTCTACATGAAGCTGAGGCTCACTTGCCTGTCAGAACATGGAATTCTATTTTCCAGAGAGTTTGTTTCTTTGGAATTCTGTTTAGTAAAACCTAAGTATGGTCTCAAGTGATTCTCAAGTCCAGTAATGTCTGGTTCATTTGACCATAGTGTACCTTGATAAACACCTATGACATACAAAAACAGCTGCTAAAGAGGACAGAGAAAATAAGGATTGCTTTGTCTACAGAACCTGACATTTTCCAATAATGATCACAATGATTTTCTGAGTATGAATAACAATGTGGAAATTTCATGGGTTGACAAAGACATGCTTTTCATTAACGTAAAAACGTAAAAACATTACGTTATATTCTACTTTAAAATCCTTAACACTTGTACCATAAAGGCATTTTGTTTATGAGGTCTATATTTGTCTTATGAGGTCTGTCATTAAACAGATAGAGGTGAAAAATATTTTTATGTGCCCTAAATTCTTTTTCATCTGTCATTTTTTCTGTAATGTGAACAACTCTAACTTACTTATATTTTGTTTAATAAATCTCAAGAAGTATGACATTAAAATATAGGGCCATATGTGGAACGTCCAACGTTCGAATCGGGACACAGTTAGTTACTTCCGCTTTTCACTTCGGTATCTAGTGAATGACAGTACTTTCTCCAAGCGGTCTGAGGTAATAACATCAAACCATCAAATACAATTAAAAAAATTATGAAATAAAACAATTCCTAAGGTAATAACAGTAATCCAGTCTTTGTTAAATACTGGTGAAAACACGTTCAAGTCAGAACAAACCTGATGAAACAAATGCTCAATAACACCAGCCTCTGCCAGCCAGCGGTACGATTAGTTGGCATTAGCAGGCTAACTTGATGAGGTAAACTTACTATATAGCTACACTTATGTCAGCTCAAACATACTTTTACGGTGAAAAAAAAAAGTCTGACAGCTAGGATTAGTTAAGTTGTGCTGGGTTGATTGTGACAAGCTACATACTTTACGTAAATCAAAAAAATACCAAACAAGTTGCCAGAGATATGTTTTACTATCAACCCAGAAATCAGCTGAGGTAACTTCACTATTAGCTAAGGTAACTAGCTGATAACAGTTTAACCTCATAGTTGTCAATGCAAGAGGAGGCGTATAACCCAAAGCTTTGTCCAGTCTGCTGTCTGGTGTTGTTGTCCGGTGGACATCGGCTGCAGAGATGCGGGGGAGCTCCTGCAGACATCTACTGTAAAACGCCATTTGTTGAAAGTATTTGTGTAAGCTATTGGCAAAGTTACTATTCCGAAAAGTGACGTTAAGCCGGAAGAATGTTGCACATTAGGCCCATAATATAGAGAATAATATCTGGTGCCTGCTAATTTTATAATTTTGTAATTTCAAGAATCTTAACAATAAAATAACTGCAGGAGTGTGAAGAGAGAGGATGAGAGTGACTCTGATTCACTACTCACTTTAGATGGCACTATTTCACTGACCAGTCTCTCTCTCTCCCTCCCTCCTGCTCTAACTCCTCCCTCTCTCTCTACATCTCCTGCCCACTTCTCAGTTCTTCCGCTACTGTTCACAGGCGAGTGTTATTGGTTCGATACGACTCTTCAGGGAGGGCAAAAGCTTCAAGGGAAGGTCTGTCCTGCTCTAATGCTACTCGGGCCTCGCTCCACTGGAAAGATTTCTTTCTCTTGCTCCCTCTCTCCCTCCAGCATCCTTTAATGACTCGACCACTCCCTCAAAATAAGTGACAGCCAGAGGCATGGGATAGTGAACAAAACACTTCTGAAAGCATCTAAACCACAGATCTTTAAAAAAAAAACATTATTATGAATGCTTAGACGCCTGTAAAAGTCCAGTTGTGAAGTTTGGGGCGTCTCAGTTGTTTACACTGATGAAGCTGCGGGTACAATTCTATGGGATTTTAAAATATCTTAAGTTACAGAATTTAAAAATTGGGTCATTACCCAACCTTAACTCTAAGTTGCTCGTTAAAATTAGATTTTGACTTTCATTAGTGTGTTAGCAGCTTGTCAACACACAGCTCCTATTTATTCATGTAGAGCTTTCATGCTACAGCTCAGGGCAAGTTTTTAGATTTGGGGCAGTTGGTAGTGGTTAGGGAGTTGGTTCCGTGATCATAGGGTCGCTGGTTCAAGTTCTGGACCGGTTAAGGTGCCACTGAGGTACTCTTGAGCAAGAGACCATCCCCAAGTATTGCTCCCCGGGCGTTGCCAAAAAGCTGCCCACTGCTCCTTCACAGATGAGTCCAATGCAGATGTCACATTTTGTTTTGGTGGACTGTGTAGTGTGTTGTACTGTGGTGTGTTCACAATAACAAATAATCATACACTTATATATAAAGAAGAACAGCCTTGAAATGTAGAAATAAAAGTACAACTCTTCCACTATTTAATCCAGAGCTCAGATCAAAACCTCTTCTGGGCTGCGGAGCTCCACTCTGGCCTCGGGGTTATGCGGTTGTTGTACTGCATGAGAAATCAATTTGACTGTTTATATTTGTCTGTGCTTTGTGGAGCGCTGGCTGGCAGCAGGGAAGCCTTGAAGACCTGGACAGAGGCAGAGCGATGCAGGACGTCCCAAACGCTGATAAAATTAGGGCCTTGGCTCCTTGTGTCTGCAGGGCTTCTCCTCATAATTAAGCCGAATCACGGTTTCGCTGCATTGCTATTTTCACAGTTTGCTACGCAAGCTTTAGATGCAGGTGACAGGCAGCACAGCCTGAACCTTTCAGCTTAAAGCTATATGATGTGTATTTCCAAAATATTTCCCATAGACAGATTTTCAGAACTTTGAAGCTTGGCAGAAAGAACACTCTGTTCTGGCATATGGAAGAAATACATATTTAAAGGTGCTAGTCAATTCACTGAGGTGGATTGTTGACAACATTTATAAACTGAGTTGTTTTGGGAACTACAAAGAAAGTTTAGAAATAGAAGAAGGAAAGCATGTGGTTGTGTGTCATCTGTAACTTCCTAAAAATCCTTATAAGAACTTTATTGCTTATAATTACAGGTAGACCGATACATTTGAGGGTGAATATTATCATTCATATGATCTAATTGCTGATAAATTTGCATCACTGTTCATAACAGCCAGAACATGATTTCTATTAAAAACAAACAGCTGCTGGTGCGATGCTTGTCCACTAGAGGGCCACACTGGAAAGACACTTTTTTATTTACTTTTTATTTACTTTCTTTAATTTATCAAAACTAATATATTCTTTTGTTCAAATTACTTTGGTTGACAAAACTAACGCATTTTACTATGTAATATCGGTATGGAATCTTAAAAATTACGTAGAAATGGGAATAAAAAAGTTGGGTTTTGTTTCTGGAAAAAGTGGCTGATATATTGTTATTAGATTTTTAAATGATCAAAAATCATCAGATTTTAAATCATCAGATATTTAAATCAATAACAGAATGATTCAGGCTAACCATCAAATTTCATAATAATAATAATAATAATAATGATAAAAATTTGACTTTGTATTCAGAGTCAGTAGTCGATTAGCAGCAACACACCACCACCCACTTCACTGAGTGCCGTGTAGTGCTCTCATGTCTCTGTATTTAGCATCTTATTATCTTGAGATGTAGGAGGAGCAAAGCTGATGGTAAAGATCGCAAGAGAGCCGCCACTCACACGCTCGCTTACAAATGAAGGGCTGTTACACGTCTCTACTGTAGCAAGGTCAAAGCGTCAGGAAATAATTACGGGGCTGTGACATGTTATTAAATTAGATGGGCATATCAGTTCTGCAAAGCCCTTTCTGTTCTACGCTCAGATATATCTTAGTAAATGTTAAATAGGCAGCTTGGATGCTAACGGCCCTGGACGGCGCCTTTGATTATATATATGAAAAAGCAGTAACATGCTGCATTTCCATGGATGTTCTACTTATAGAGTCAGTTCGTGGGGGCAGCAACCTAAGCAGGGAAACCCAGACCTCTCTCTCCCCGGCCACTTCATCTCTAAGCGAGAGCCCAGCCACTACCCACAGCTCATGACCATAGGTAGGTACATACTATAGTACACACTAATGTGAAAGCAGGAATATACAAAGGAAAATATATAGTTGTCCTTTTGCGGTTATTGCTCATAATCAGAATTATTATAGGTTGGTATAGTAAATCAACTGGCATCAGCGTATATCAGATTATTAATAACAATAATACATAAAGCCGGAAGCGGCAATGAGGGGAGTCCAAGCAAAAGTTGCAAAAAGCAGCACAAATGCAGCTGATGCAGTATGCGTTGAAGAAAGGGGTCAGTGAGTCAGAATTTAAAATTAGCAATAAAATGTTTCGTGTCCCCCATTGTTCAAATAGCGGCACATAATTATTGCCACAGTGAAACTGACTGCATAATTTTACAGAGCATTTTTACTGCCCCTACAGGTCAAAACGCATTTTCCTTTGCTATAGTGCCAATTATAGGCTGATACGCTTCTCAGCCTATGCCGAGATGCACACCTTCCTACTTCCTACTTCCTCTGAAAATTTCAGCTTTCTGTGGCTTATGGTTCAAGCTGCATAAAAAATAATAATAATAATAAAGAAAAAACTGAAAAATTACAAGAGGGTACGATAGCACTTTGTGTGCTTGGACCCCTAAAAAGAAAAATAGGCCTCTCTGAATCATGGTTTGCATGTTATTGTTACATAATTTGCCCACTAGAGGACACCAACTCTATTTCTTATTATACTATTTATGAATAAATGATGACAATGATAAATACGATGTACTTCTATTTATATTAGTATCTTGTACATGAACACCCATTTAAAAATATTTTTGCTCTTAATATCTCAGCACCAACCACAAAAGCAAAATCCATGTATGTGACTATGTACTTGACAATAAACTGATTCTGAAACTAATTTGGAAAGTATCTGTTTATTTCTAAAACAAACACTGACAGTATATAATTATCATTTTTTAAAACTTCATTACTGATTTCTGAATCAAATATTGGTTTCTAGTAACAACCACTTTCAATTTTCCCCCAAGGACTGTTTTTTCCTTTGAAATGTTCATTTTTGTGAATGAAAGACTGGAACACAGAGAATGCTTGACACACAGACAGAACCCTCTACAAAAACATATAACATATATAATAATTATCAATAAGTCATCAAGCCCCGAGAAAGGAGGTTATTTTGCCTTAATGATAAAAAACGATATGGATGAAGAATCCTTTAAAGGAAAGTTGCAAGTGCCCCACTCTTTAAATCTCTTCCAGAAAACCCTGCGGCCGTCTTGCTGTGACAAGACACAAGTAGCCGAAGAAGTGGCCTTGCATCAGCGTCAACGCTACGGCTATGTAAACCCCTATTAGCGGATTTTTGCTTGGCGGTTCAAGCTGGTCCTCCAGCAATGCTCCCAAATAGCAGTACTGCTGGAGGAAGCACTTTTCTGCTCCAGTGGAAGGCCAAACCCACTGGAAAAAAAGCATTACAGGCAATAGACAGCCGACGATGAATCCTCACACCCCAGTAGCACTGTGGCCCATTACCCTGCTTGGCTGAGTTCAGGGAGGGACCTGGGGCTCATCACCGGGGCCCTTAAAATGAGGCTATAGGTTCCAGAGAAGCACGGCCAACTAAGTGGGCTTTGTCCCATAGCTGGGAGCTGAGCTCAAATCTCAATGGTGTCATGCTCATTTTTGGGCCAGAAAGTGGGCAGTTAGTGTTTACTTTCAGTGTTGAGGAGCAACTAACTACAAGTCTCAGTGCTACTTAATTAACTACTTTTTTATTATCTTAAAAATTACATCCAAAAAGTGACTACTTTTTGAAAATGTCAGGTTTCACGGTAAAAACCATGAGATAAAAGATGCATTCATTTTGCCATTATCGGCAGTGAAGAGAACACAAACCTCACAAATGTTAAGGATAGAGACTTACACTGTGCTGTTCCTTAGCCATGTGAAGTATTATACATGATACCAGTAAGCAATATTACGGAGTAGCTAACCATGAGTGGTGATGTTGCTACTTAAGTACATTTTCCAGTAATGAAGCTACTTTTAAAATGCTGTAACGGTTCCAGTAACTTTTATTTTTACAATTAGTGATGTAGCATGACAAAACATGACATCTTTACAAAAGTAAAAATAAAAGTTACTATGTTACTCATACCATGTAAAAAGTGTTGGGGCATCTACTTTTAAATGGTAGCTACAATCTATTTAAGATTAAATGTAGCTAGAGCGAAGCTAGTGCTTTCATATTGTTATCAGCTACACTACAGGCTACAAAAAGAAAAAAATATATATCTACATTAAAGTTATCTGGCTTTTCGCTTCCATCTTCGCCGTGATGGACTCCATCTTCTATGGCGTCACATCAATGCCAAAACTAGAGCGCGCAAAACGGCTTGCCGCAAAAATTTCGTGGGCGTAAATTTCTAAGTCGCGCGCGCAAATGTGAAACTCGAGAGCACAAAATTAAGAATTGAGTGCGTGGTTGTGATAATATTGCGCGTGAACTGTATTTTTCCTCTCGCGAATGTCTTTTTTCTTCTCGACGTGTTAAATGTCCTCGCGCGCACAGTAGTTTACCGACGAGCGGCTTTTTTGCTCGAGTGAGATTTCTGCGCGCGTGGTTTGGCTGTAGCTACTTTTAATCTTAAGTAGATTGTAGCTGCCATTTACTTTCAAGAGCAACTAACTGCCCCATCAACATGTTTCAGCACCACAGGATTAAACCCACAATATAAAGCTTAATGTTAGATTTGAAAGCAAAAGTGAGTGATTATTTGTCATTGTGAACACACCACAGCACAGCACACAGTGCACCACAACGAAATGTGACCTCTGCATTTGACCCATCCCTGAAGGAGCAGAGTGCAGCTGAAATGGGCAGGGCCCAGGACTGTGCGTAGGGGCCGTACCTTGCTCATGAGTACCTCAGTCGTACCTTTACCTGTCTATAAATTTGTTTTAGTGCTACACTACAAAAGCATGCATGTACACATTCAACAACAATAACAAAACATAGCAAAGGCTGTGCGATTTGCACTCCTGCATTATAACAATTGCTGAGGCATGTTTTTGTGTTTTTTGGATTGAGTTCATGTTCCAAACCCCCATACCAGCCTAGAACATAGTGGTAATGATGAGGTGATGCCTCATTGACGGCATGTTTGCTTTCAGCATCCATCTAATTATATCAGAATCAACTCCAGAACTAGCCATTTCGGCAGCCAACTCTGTTAGCATGCTAGTTAGCATGGAAGCTAACAAATGAAAACAATGAAAGTGGAAGCTTGTGTTTTTGCATTGATTTGAAAGTGAGTGCTTGGGGACGGTATGAGTACCTCAGTGGTACCTTTTACCAGTCTGGGATTCGAACCGGCAACTTTCTGATCACAGGGTGATCCTTGACAGTTACTACCAACTAATAGTAACTAATAGCCTTTTAATTCTGGTGTGTCCAGTTCCGGTTCTGCAGGGCTGGTATACTGGAGGTTTTCCATCTTACTTTAGCCCAGAACACTGACATTTTGTCTCAGGTAGAACTTCACCAGAACTGACTCACCAGGTATGATGCAAGTCCTCCAGGATACCGGTCCTCCAATGCCACAACTGGACAGCACTGTTCTAATTCTTCATTCAGTGCACATTAGCCTACTGCTGTCTAGGGCAGAGTTGGGCCAGTGGTACCCAGTAGTCAGAGTAACCAAAACACTGTGTTGAATCTCAGGAGAATCTAAAAAAAACCCACTGTTGAGCCCCTGGGCAAGAGCCTGAACATCAAGTTACTCACGAAGACTGTCTCTCTAATTTGGGAATGAAAGTCAAACTGGATAAGAGCATCTACTAAATGCCATGAATAAAAATGTACAAATTTTGATTGGAGGAGTGACATCATATCGTGAAATCAGTTATGATACAGATCTGGGATTACAAGTGGCTCAAATCTGATACAAAAATCCATCTGTTTCAGTCTTACTACACGAATACACAGAAATGATCAGGTTTGTATCAGATGTAGACCAAAAAAAAAACACTGGCGCTGGACCACTTCAGCATTACGTGGGGTAGCTTTGAAGGTACATCTCAGTGTTTTGCTGACTAAATTATAACATAGATGCTAAACTGGCTCAGATAATTTTGGCTCATTTTGAGCAGTCATACATCCATTATAATGGACTCAACAGGGAACAATCAGCAGCAGCGCTGTAAGAGCATCGCTGTTAAAAGAATAGGCTGATCAAACAATGAGCAGAAGCTATTAGCCACCAATTAGCACAGTAATTTGCATAATTTTAATTGGAGGATCGATGCTTTGATAGTTAAAAATATTAGCACGTTTGATGGAACCATTGCATTCCATTCCAGACATGGAAACACAAAGGAGGAGAGCGCACTCACCAGATCGATTGTTGGGGGAGGTCCGAACTGGAGAGATGGAGGGAGTGCGTGAGGAAGAGTACGGTCTTTGTCTGTCCCTCTCTATTGTTGAGGCAGAGCCCACAAAGTGATACTGTGAGTAGCCATCCTGAAAATGGAGAAATAAAGAAGAGAGACAATGGAGAAGTGTACTTCAGAATAACAACAGGAAAATGTAACAAATTACAGTCAGACAGATAAAAGAAGTTTAAGGCCATACTGATTTTCATATTGGAGAATTAAAAATAATATCTGCCGATATTCTTTCAAAATGTTTGAAAGTTAATGATTATTTTGTCATTATGAACACACCACAGCACAGCACACAGTGCACCACAACGAAATGTGACCTCTGCATTTGACCCATCCGTGAGGGGGAAGTGGGCATTTTCTGCTTTAATTATAGTTATCAGGTGTCATAAATGCAGATATTGGTTAAGCTGCAATTAACTCATATCAGGACATAATACTGCCACACTGATATATCGGTCGGGCACTAATACAAAAACAGGAGTCACAGTACTAAAAACACAAACAACACGCCCAGTCTCCAGAACTCCGTAGAAATAGTTGCAGTATATTATACAGTTCTTCAGTGTGTACAGGGAAGATGCTCCCAATTTAACAGGTACTAAACTGACAGGACATCTGATTCCATACATTATTTTAATAAAATATAATTTAACACAGGCGGCATGGTGGCACAGTTGTTAGCGCTGCCGCCTCACAGCAAGAAGGTCCTGGATTTGAACCCCGGGGACGGCCGTAAGGCCTTTCTGTGAGTTTGCATGATCTCCCCGTGTTTGCGTGGGTTTCCTCCGGGTGCTCCGGTTTCCTCCCACAGTCCAAAGGCATGCACTATGGATAAATTGGCGACTCTAAATTGGCCCACGTAAGGTGTGAATGTGAGTGTGTGAGTGTGTGTGCCCTGCAGTGTGTTGGCGCCTGCCCAGGGTTGTTCCCCACCTTGCGCCCCTAAGTTCCTGGGATAGGCTCTGGGCCCCCCATGACCCCGATTGGGATTCAGCGGTTCGGAGAATGAATAATTTAACACAATAATAGTGATGCAGAAAACACAATGGAGAGCTTCACTAGTAAAGCACCGTTATCCAGAATCAAAGATTCCAGTTTTTCCAGTGCTGGAATCAAATTGCCGACTGGCAAATGGGCAACTCTGCTGGCCAAAGCTTATAGGCTGAGGTAGGAGATAATATGAGGCCATTGGCTGCTGGCCTTGGCCATGTGACTCTCCCATAAATCAACAGGACTGCTGTGTTGAGAGTGATGACACAGCTCTAGCCAGCACAGCATGTAGACTGAAGAGTCATATTTCATGCTGACCTCCACAAAAAAGCACAGTGCAGAGCCACAGTGCGCTAGATCTCACTCAGCAGGCCTGGTCAACGAGCCTAATGTCCACAGGCTTTAGCTTCACCTCACAGACTCGTAATTAAACCCCCTTAAGCAAAACTTGATGCTAATTAGCAAAGTAAAGTGCATCTCTACTGAGTTGACCCAAAAGCCTTTAGGCACTAGGTCCTTATGAGGCCATGGAGAATACTTAAACCCTAGAGCATGTCCAGGAAAACTTCACAAAATATTAAAAATGTTCAGTCCCATATTTAGTTTACAATAAGAACTTGAATTCATACAAGAAGATACTTCAGATAATTCTGCTATAATTCGGCTCATTTGTGCTTTCTGTATCAATACTCTTATAAATTTCCTTTTAAAGTTCAGTTCACGGACAGCCATTGGTTCAGATGAAACCAGTGTTTCTTATCGATTTTATTCTTTAACACACTTACATCCACTTATTGTTATTTTAATGATTTAACAGTTCTGCTGTTATTTATTTCAGTTGTTCTGCTGTGTTGAGCCATAACAGCAAATTGCTGGCTTGGGATGACTGTAACCCTTAATCTCTCAATATTACACGACTTATGCATCATATGAGCTGTTTTTCGACCTACAATAAATACAATAAACAAATAACACCTGTATAAAGTTGTCCTAGTCATCATGTATCTTAAACAGATTATGCTGTCATTCAGAGTAAATTTGATGACAGACAGCTTTCTAACTTTCTAACAGTATCACTTGCATATTCAACATTTTTTTCTTTCTATGCTATCTTTCTCTTAATCATAAAAATTAAGGCGGCTACCAAATTACTTGAGACTTGCAGTGGTTTGACTGGCTGAAGCGAGATGACTACTGGACTAGCAGTAAGTCTAAGATGAGCATAAAGGCATGCCCCAAGTTGCTCAGGGGAGACTGTCTCTGTCATTAGGAAATGCAAGTTAAAAGACAAGCAACATGTTTTACAGAGGTGTGTGTTTTGCCCACGTCTATAGTCATGTTATGCATCTCATACTGTGAACTTACTGTGCACACATTTATATTTATTTAATTTATTTTACCCCATTGCGCACATCCTCTACTTCCAGCACACTGATGTCATGACATATTTCTTATAAAGCTTCCGCTCTGCCTCCACTAGACTGTGTAACAGCTTCATACCACAGACCTCTGAATGCACATAAAGATTTATTCCACACTTGAACCACCTCTCAATTGTACGTGCACTTTACCTACTGTTTACTTTTTACTGGCATAGCAGGCACAGTAAAGTTCTATATTGTTAATTCTATAATAGTATAATTCACCATTCTCTCAATGTGATTTTAAAGCTTCAACTGACCTTGTGCAAAATAACATCCATAAGCAATACCAGCCATTAAGGTTTACATGACACTCACTCTCCGGTGTTATATTGATGCATCTATTTATTGTTATTTAAGGTACTGAACTGTATTTTGTTGTATTGTTCTGTCACACACTGTAAAGGTTTACATCCCTTTTTTACTGTAACCTTATATTTCTGCATTATCTATTTATTATATTGTCTGTTTGCACATTGTGGCCTATTGAATGTGATGTTGAGTGTTACTATAAGATACTCTTTGTACAACCTTGAAATTCTGCCTTGAACTATAGACTTGAACTCTCTTTAATTATGCCCTGCATACATTTTCAAAAAAAAAATCTATTTTTAATCCCTTCTCACCAATCACCAAAGCAAATTCCCTGCATAT
Source organism: Distichodus sexfasciatus (assembly GCA_032718565.1). Taxonomy (NCBI): domain Eukaryota; kingdom Metazoa; phylum Chordata; class Actinopteri; order Characiformes; family Distichodontidae; genus Distichodus; species Distichodus sexfasciatus. Next base: position 2,111,426 of record JAVGVS010000046.1, read on the forward strand.
GACAAGGTACTTGGCTATAAATTTCATTCTGATTATGATCTAAAGTGGCAAAGAAAGAAAGATGAACTAAGGACACCCAAAATGGCACTGCTAAAAACAGACTCCTCCATCCAAAATGGCAGGTTTTCATAGGTTTTCACCGCATGAGCGTCACATTACTACATGACACTCTGACACTTATATACAGAGAAATGCTTCTAATATGACTCTATACCATGCCGAGGCACCATGCCGCAGCCCTTATTGCAGGTTAGCAGTAGCTGTTTATGGCGCCCAGCGGAAGTAAGTCTTCATGTCATGTTTTGCCACCTCCACTTGTCTGACAGCTAGCAGGAAAATCCCCCTTGACGTTGGCGCGTCCCTCCACCGCCATCGCCATTTTCAGAGCGGGGTTTAGGCCGAGATCAAAGGGCGGGCACTTTTCCGACATCAAGCTGTTCAAAGCCGCCCCACTTTTTTCCGACACGCGGTGGAGGCCCTGTTGGCAAGGCGATCCCTCTGTTGCTAGGTGACCGCAGCGCTCCCTATTTGCGAATAACCATATCGGACGGGTGGCCGAAGGCCTCGCCAGCTCGAGAGAAAGTCACAAAGTAAAGGGTGAGTAAACACTGTTTGTCGCCAGTGCCCCGCAAGTCTGGCCAACGGAGGAGGCTGTTTTTACTTCCTCCTGTTTTTTTAAAAACTGATGATTTACGTAACACAAGAATTTTAAGAAAAATACTTGTTACCATCCAGTGGTTATTGTACTTGAGTGATTCTTTTTTCACTATATTACATTAATATTTTAAGTATTTGGTATTTGTCAGATGCTCTTATTCGCAGTGACTTATGTTGCCTAATTACAGGAGCATCTGGAGCAACACAGGGTTAAGGGGCTTGTTTTAGGGGTCTAGTTGCGGTTAGAGCTGGTAATAGGATAGAGCTGGATTTATACTTAGTATAGGTTTCAGGCACTCTACTCTCAGTTATTAACTGATATAGGTAGTTTCTCTGTGCTGGTGTTTCAGAATTTTTTTTTGTTCATCAGTGCCTGTCAAAGGAGGGATGCGGGCTGTCTGACATCCAAAGCTACAGAATGTTTAAGGGGAAGACACCATTGATTAGAGCATTGTGCCCAGATGGATGAAGTTTAAAGAAGGGGAGACTGCCACCACTGACTTTTATTAAAAGATAAATTGAGAGTTGGGTTAAATGGATGATGTATGATTGAGACTATGTTTAGTTGCACCTTTCTATAGAGGAAGATCTGCTCTACCAACACAAGCAGTGTTGGGGAGTAACAGAAAACATGTACTGATGTTACATACTCAGATTACAAATTATGGGTAACTGTATTCAGTTACAGTTTAAATAGATAGTAATCAGAATACAGTTACATTGTTAAAAAAATAATGGACGACATGACTGTATTTTTCTCTAAATTTCTCTAAATTTTGGCAATTCCATTCATTACCAGAAGCCCCTCAGAACACGCAACCAAAGATTCAAATGTAAACATCCAATTAACGTAAGTTGCCGCAGTCACAATGGAGGAGTCCGAGCTGGAGCCAGCACCACAGAGCCAGGGCAGAAACACAAACCTTTCTTTAAATTCAGACAACACTTCACATTAAAAGAAGAAAGAGGGTTGAATATGAAGGGTGTGATTCGCACATTCATACAGTTGCAAAAAGCAAGACAATGTGGAAGTAATCCAAAGTATTCTGAATACGTTACTCACATTGAGTAATCTAACAGAATTTTTTTTACAAATGACACTTTAGAACAGAGGTCACCACAGTCAAGGTCTGGACCCATAAGCTGTCCCATACATACCCGGACCTGTACCCAAAACAGAAGGTTATGATTTAAAACCTGACAGGGCGCTTCTATTTCAACCGGCGCAGCTTTTTGTAGTCTTTTCGGTAGTAGTTTAGTGGATGAGGAAATGCACAAACCAATTGTAAGCAAGTTAAGCCATCCCACATGATACCACTCAGCCAATCAAGTATGTGCATTCCAGGCGGTAAAAATTGTGATTCTACAGTGCAGACAGATGAGAGAGTTAGAGGCAAGGCAAACATGTGATAGCGATGCATGTATAGAAAATAAAAGGGAGAGATACAGATGACTGAGCCGGAGTAAGCTGAGAAAAAGATGGATGAGATGTATCTTTTTCTCCAAAAAAAGAAAAGTGGACAGCGAGAGTAGATATATGTTCAGTTCTCTAACTGGGCCTTTTAACATGTTAGTTGAATACCCCTGCTTTAGGGCATGTATTCTGTATTCTGTATTGTAATACATTTTAAAAGTGACCTTCCCAACACTGAACACAAGCAATTTGAACATGTGTCAGTTAATAAAAACATTTTGCCCACTTTTGCATTACATTTGTTGCAGTCCTCATATATTTAGTCATTTTGTTTTAAGGTGTCCCCAATTCCTCTTTACTCTTTCATTTCAAAAGGGCAAAAGAAGAAATAAGGATGGATGCACTTTTTGACTTGACATGTTCCCAGAAGGAATAGCCTAAGACAATGCTTTTAAGGAACAGTGGCTCTCAATGGAATGAAAGACTCAAATCGCAATTATTCCAGTGTCTCATAACTCTTTTCGTCCTCTTCATTAGCTGGGCCTAATGTGCCTGTGATTGATAGACTTTGAAGGACGCATTAATGCCGGGCTTCTAGGTTTTTTCACGGGATGAATAGGGAATGCAGGCGGGATGAGACGCTGTATCTTAATCCATTAGTCAGGGATCAACTCATGGTCCAAAAAGCCCATTTCTAATGTGTTACTTCCACCCTTACGCCTGGCATGCTAGTCTAATTCTCATTTACAGATAAGACTACAAAGGCCTAGCTGACACTGTGAAGATGTGCCAGTTGTGAAAGCACGATTCTCTAACAATAGCACTTAACACATAGACGGAAAATCCCTTTAAGGTAAATATATGCTTGGATGAGCCAAGGACGTCGTTCGTTACAGATTTTCCCAGATCGTCTACTGCCAGCGGAAGTGTTCAGCCCTTGGGGTAAAGAAGCCTCAGGTGTAAGAGAAGACTGGCAGTCCTGCTGAATGAGGGAGTAATGGAGGTTTCTGTGATGACTGCCTCGGGTGCTTGCATATCATCTGACAAAGTTTCAGTGCCATGGAAGAAGCCTTGCGCCTGAGATCATAAGTAAACTGTTCAAACGTGGACTTGCTTTCACCTGGGTTGCCAAAGAGCTGAACAGCCATCATTCATATCCTGAGTGTTAGATTTTCATTATACGTCCTCCTCTTCCACACAGACGGCTTGTAACGCAGCATTTATATCAAAGATATAACCCCATGACTAATGGTGAACAGTAATTGAGAACTGCGCTTAATAAGATGTACTTCTGCTTAGTACTTACGCTGTATTATACCCAAGTAGCATTTTGAGCATTTTGTATCTCGAGATGTAGTCAAGACCACCTAAATCGAGACCAAGTCCTGACCGAGACCAGAGTGTGTTGAGACTGAGACAAGACCAAGACTCTCAAGGGCCAAGACCGAGACTAGACAGAGACCAGGGAGGCACGAGACCAAGTCAAGACAGAGCCCGGACCAATGCACGTTTTACAACACATGACAAATATGTGGAACATGATAAGCCTAAGCAGTCCTCAAAAACAGCTGAACAAAGCAAACAACATACACTAGCAACATTAAACATGTTTATTCAATATTTCTCTTACATATCGAAGATGAGGAAATCACTTCACTGGAAGCAGTTATCCAAACTGATCGCATCATATGTTAAACTCAGCAAACCACAGCAGCAGAACACTCCTCAAGACCAAACTCACTCCAAAGATAAGGAGGTAGTTGCTAAATACCACACAACATGGCCTGAAACACCACATAAATGGAAGATCAGTTTAAAGTAAAGTTTGGTTACATTTTAGAAACATGAGAGGTTAAATACTTTGTGGTATTAGAAGCCAAATTTGAAAATAGCTGATTTTTCCTGACATCTTTTCCCGACACCCTTGACTTCATGTGAAAGTTAAAAATAAAATAAAATAAAATCCTGAGTCCTCTTTGCGCCAAAGTCTAGCCTCATATGGATTTGAGAACTGACATCATGTTTTGAAAGTGTATTAAAGAATTTAACAGCAAGACTTTGAGTCAAGACTAACCTTCACTAAAAGCAGAAAAATACTTTTACACTGAAGAACTTTTAATATCAGTTATATACTGTAGATGTTGAGTGAATTTTAACCTTAACATTGATTTTTTTGTAAGGGACATTGTCTTTTACTTAAGATCTATGTTCCGGTATGCTATACGCCACTGACTATTAGGGATGTTGATTAATCACATAATCGATGAGGGCTGTTGAAATGAATCACATAATCTATGAGGGCTGTTGAAATGAATCAATCGACGAGGGCTGTTGATATTAATCACATAATCGATGAGGGCTGTTGATATTAATCACATAATCGATGAGGGCTGTTGAAATGAATCCATAATCGATGAGGGCCGTTGAAATGAATTACATAATTGATGAGGGCTGTTAAATGAATCACATAATCGGCGAGGGCTGTTGAAATGAATCAATCGATGTAGGCTGTTGATATTAATCACATAATCGGCGAGGCTGTTGGATGTTAATCACATAACGATGAGGGTTGTTGAAATGAATCAATCGATGAGGGCTGTTGATATTAATCACATAATCGATGAGGGCTGTTGAAATGAATCACATAATCGATGAGGGCTGTTGAAATGAATCATAATCGATGAGGACTGTTGATATTAATCACATAATCGATGAGGGCTGTTGATATTAATCACATAATCGGCGAGGGTTGTTGAAATGAATCATACAATCTATGAGGGCTGTTGAAATGAACTAATCGATGAGGACTGTTGATGTTAATCACATAATCGGCGAGGGCTGTTGATGTTAATCACATAATCGATGAGGGCCAAGTGAAATGAATCAATCGATGAGGGCTGTTGATATTAATCACATAATCGGCGCGAGGGCTGTTGAAAATGAATCACATAATCGGCGAGGGCTGTTGAAAATGAATCATAATCGATGAGGACTGTTGATATTAATCACATAATCGGCGAGGGCTGTTGATAGCAATCGCCATAATCGGCGAGGGCTGCTGAAATTAATCACGAATCAATGAGGGCTGTTGATAAGGAATCACGAATCGGCGAGGGCTGTTGAAATAACTTCATAATCGGCGAGGGCTGCTGAAATGAATCGCTATTAATCGGCGAGGGTTGCTGAAATGAATCTCATAATCGATGAGGGCTGTTGAAAATGAATCAGCATAATTAATGAGGGCTGTTGGAAATGAATCAAGCATAATCGGCGAGGGCTGTTGAAATGAATCATAATCGATGAGGGCTAAGTTGATATTAATCACATAATCGGCGAGGGCTGTTGAAATTAATCACGAATCGGCGAGGGCTGTTGATATTAATCACATAATCGATGAGGGCTGTTGGAAATTAATCACGAATCATGAGGGCTGTTGAAATGAATCTCATAATCGGCGAGGGCTATGTTGAAATTAATCGCCAATCGATGAGGGTTGTTGTTCTAATCACACGTGATATGGACAAGGCGATACCTGTATCGATGCAGTGGCAGACCATAATCGATTAGGGGTTTTCAACCGGTGGCCTGCTGCCCCTAGTGGTCTGCGGTGGCACTGTAGATGGTCCATGACGTTTACTACAGAAATTACTTTTAAAAATATTATTATTTCCAATTTAATTTAGTTTTCTAAACATTTTCAGATGATCTGGACATCTTTATGAAAAATGAATTTAATCGAATATCTAAAAGTAATAGAACCCCCCTCCCAAACCCAGCCCTCCTCTCAGAATGCTTAGCGGTTCCGGGATGAAGCAGTTGAAAACCCCTGATTATATGATAATGACATTGCTTGGTGATTTTCTGGTTACGGCATAAAAATTCTAATTCGAAAATAGAACATCCCGTAGTAACTATGGCTGCTTGTTTCATGCCCATGCTCAGTCTGTGTGCAATTGAAGTAATGTGGACAAAAGATGGGATGCATCATGAGACTGAGATATCGCATCAATTCGCATCGTTGACATGGTAATCGTAATTGTATCAAATCGTGAGACCAGTGAAGGTCCACACCTCTACTGACTATAACTGCAACTTCAGAGATCACAGACAACAATTGCAGTCTTACAATCAAATAGTGCCTAAAAAGATCAAAACTAAAAATGAGGGGACATTTTGCAGGTCATAAAAGAAAATGTGTGTAGATATTACACTAAATCAATGCATCATTATGCAGAACATTAATGTCATGTCAGGCAAGAGATTTGTAAAGTTGATCATTCTGCACACAGCGCAAACAACATTCTCACGCTCCCATCTAAACAGGTGTCAAAAGGTTTCAGGAACCTATGAAGATAGCACTGACTTAAATCTTATTGTGTTCCATTTCCATGGTGTCATCCCTCACAATTTTCCCCTAGAACGTCACACTTGCCCGGTTCGACAAATGCCTCCTCTTTTCCCCTGTTCTCCCCCACACACACTGCGAACATTACACCCTTCAGGTGGCGGTTGGCCCAATCGACACCTCCCGAATGAGGCACAAGTAGGGAGAGAAAAAAGCCATGGCTGGACGGAATAACTGTCATTACGCTTAGAAGAGAAGAGAAGCAGGGCTGCGCAATGTTAATAATAGCAATCTGTATGGCAGTGCCCTTTCCTTAATGTCATCCCTTGTGACATTTCCACAGCTCAGGTGGACCAGCACAAAGGAAAAAGAACTGTGGAATGCTGGCTGGAGTGAGAGAAGAAGAGGATCCAGTTTGGTATGTCAGGATTAGAACTCCTTTGGAAAATTGATCTACAGCTAATAAACATTACCAAAGACTTAATAACTCTGTGAGCCGGGGTCTGTTACATGTACATTACTGGCATTTTTCCAGAGAGACTTACATTTCCTAATTACAGGGATAGTCTCCATGGAGAAACTTTGCGGTTAATGTTGAGGAAGCTACTTTTAAACTGCTACTTGATCAAAGAGGTATTAAGCTACAGCCAAGCTACTGTTCTAAAATAGCAGTTAGCTACACTCACAAGCTGCAGAGAAGTTAATCTCATGTGTGTTCACACCAGGAAAGTCTGTTATTCACTTGCTTTTGACATTTGCTCCAGACCAAATATAATGTTTTTTTTTTTTCTTTTGGTGCGTTACAAGCCTTGCAAGTGGACCAGAATTTGTAAACAAAACCACATGTGTGCTAAGGTCGTTTAACCATTGGACAGAAACATGTGGGACAGGGTAAAGCAGGAAGCCCAAAGTGAATCATGGTGATTTTGTGTGCTGTTCTCCTTGTCCTTATAGCGACATGGTTTATACAGCTAAAGTGAAAGGGTGATTATTTGTCATTGTGAACACAGCACAGCACAGCACACAGTGCACCACAACGAATGTGACTTTCAGACGGACCTTATCCTCAGGAAGGAGCAGTGGGCAGTTGACATGGACAGTACCTGGGGAGAGTAGTGCTTGGGGATGGTACCTTGCACATGAGTACCTTAGTGGTACATTTTACTGGTCAATAGGCAAGCATCCCACCTCTGTATCAACTCAATAGAGCTGGATCCAGTTTGAGATGCCATTTTATTACAACCAGGGAGTGCAAACCACGACATGTTCGAAAACAACCAATAGTCAGAGGCTATGCAGATAAACAGAGCAAGGTAAAAAAAAAAAACAGCAAATGGTAAGAATAGAACAACAACAAAATCTGTAAGTCAAAACGAGAATTGCAAAAGGTTGCATATGAGCACAAAAACCAACAAGGAATACATAGACAGTAACAGTCATTATGCAGTTGACTTGGCAATGCTCAGAGTCCCTAGTGGTGTGGAGACGGTACTGCACCCAGAGCTACTACAACCACTATGCCGAAATCAACACTCATGGTGTGTTCCTTATACCCTTGATCCACTGAGTGACATCATTGTGCTACGCACTCGTATCATGTGATATTCAGTAGTTAGCAGATGTGTCAATAGTACACACATTCTTCACTCAAGCAGAAGTATAGATATATGTGCTTAAAAAGACTCCAGTAAAAGTTGAAGTATTGACTCGACGTCTTTACTCAAGTTCTCATGAAAAGTACAGGCCCAAAAACATAAGTATAAAATGTAGAAAGTACTTGCGAAGGTCAAACCACCGCTTTGGGACAAAGTGACTGGGTTCCATGCTCAAGTGTTATGTAGAGTGCACGCAGCGAGAAATAAAGCCACAAGAATACATAAAGCTGCACTGGACATTACTGTCATTATACATGATGATTGCCTCTATCCTAAACACATCGCATAACAACATGGTAGCTGTAAAGAGCACGATATAAAACTGCAACTGAACCGAATTTGGTGGAGCTAAGCTTCTTTCTGCACCACAATCACCATATCATTTCCCTTCGTTGCCACCTGGTGTTAGTTTTTTCTTTTCTTTCTTTTCTTTCTTTCTTTCTCGCTTATCATAAAGTTCAATATGTGCAAAGACGAATACACTAATGGGATTGTCTTTTCTGTGTGTGTTTACTACATTTTTAAATTCAGATGGTGCACATTATTGATATGGACAGGTCAAGTTCATGGCAAATGGCCTAATAAAACCCCATTTAAATTCCCTGACGAAAATGAATAGAAAAATAGAGATATTCATAAACATTAAAAGTTAAAAGTTGGCATTTTAAAAGTAACTTCAGAAACAGAAATCAGGCTAAACAATATTGTCCACTTTGTCAAACTATGATTAAGCTTATGCCTAGATTTGCTTTTGAGTTTCAGTGGTGAATCTCCGCCAGTTGTGAAATTTAGTTTGAGACTCAGTTTAATCCATGGTTCGCTAACTAGCCTTATTTATATATGTTGTCACGGTCCCACCCAACTTAGATGGGACCGTGCCACCGTGAACCCAGGAAGAGTATCTGTGTGTTGTTTCCTGCTCTCTGGGCTCACTTCTGTGTGGTGTTAGGTGTTTACTCCCTCATGTCTCCCTCGCTGGTTAGCCTTAGGCTCGTGTTAGCTTGTTCTCACTTCTGTTCCCAGTCTGCACTTCGCGGCTCTTCTGAATAATAGTTCACTATCTGTTTAGAGCGCATCTTCTACTTCCTGGTATGTTATCAGACCGCGTGTTCCCTACCTAGTAGGTCAGTATCTGTGTAGAACACCCCCGCGCTTATCATTGAGTTCAGCTGTGTCTTGTTCTGCCTTGAGTTCGGATTGGTGCAAGAGTTCGTTTGTTGAGTTCTGTGTCTTATTTAAGCCGGGGTTTAACCTGTGTGTCTCTGAGTCTGTATCCCCTATACTATGTGGTTGTTTGTGTCATGTCGCTGGATTTTGGACCCTTTCTGCTCTTTCTCTTTGTTTGGGAATTTGGACCCTTGTGATTTCGGGTTTGGTTTTGTGTCTCTGTTTGATTACTCCTTTTTGTCTTCTCATCCTCACACCTTTCTCCTGTTTCTCCCCAGGCTCGTGATTCCCAGTGAGCTTTCCCCAGTTGGCCAGACTGCCTAGGTGGAGAATGAAGTCTGGGCTATTGTCAGTTCACCTCCCGAGTCTTCGCTTCCAAGGATCCTCACTTTGTTCTGGTTACTCGAGGTTCTTCCCCATTAGCCGACGCCTACTACTGGGAGCACAGGCCTCACCTTTCATTTGTAACTTTATCTAATTTTTGTGTGCTTGTGGACTTGTTTTTTTTCCCTTTTGTGTCTCACGTGCCTGCTACCCTCAATAAACCTTTTTTGTCCAGCCTGCAACATTATCCTCATCCCCTTCCATCCTTCTCCCAGCAACTGCACCCATGACATGTCATATATAAAAATACATACTTAATATATAAGGATTCTATAGTATGGAAACATTTCTTTTGATATTTTATACACTTTGCAATAAAAAAACATAGTAGGAACGTTGCTTAGATTTTGCAATATTTGATATTTAACTTTCATGATGAATATACTATTTTATTTCCAAGTGTATTTTAATTAATTTACAAAGTGAGAAAACTGCAACAGCACTAGCATCAACTCTATGTGACCCCAGTCAACTTATGAAAACACACACTGGCATACACTGTCGATATAGTATGAAATATGAATAGAATGTGCTGTAACTTTTCAACACATGATGTTTTTTGTATTGGGCTTTTACTCCGAGGAATGCAGGGCTGCTAACTCGTGTACAGGACCACAATCCGACTGTTTGGACAGCGATGAGCGTGCTTCTCCAGACACATCCAGGCTGAACGCAGCACAGTGGCATCGAGTCAAATTGTGGCCTTTCCCTGTCTCTAAAGGTCAGACCATGTGGCCTCCCTCCTCCCTTTCCCTCTTTCCCTGGAAGACGGCAGCGTTTGGGCCCCTCTGGAACGGAGCCTGAGCCGAGGTGTCAGCAGCTTGACACGTTAAGGAGGGAGTGCGTGGAGTTGGCGAGGCTCGTACCTCCGAGCTGCCCTGTATCTGTCAGAGCGGTGCTCGCTCGTCGAGGTCGTATCTCTGAGTTGTCAAGGTCTGGGGGCTTCCTGGGGCCGGCGAGGGAGGACGGAGGCCTGTCACGAGGCGTGAAAATGCAGGATCTCTGCCCTTCATGCAGACACACGCCACTCCTGTATAACCTCATATGTCTTCTACTCTCAACCAGAACCTTGGAAATGGCACAATAATTTTGCCTGTCTTTTCTCACAACTACACACTGTAAAAAAAATTTGTAAAACCACCAACTTTCTTCCACTGATAGACATGTTAGCATCTTTGCAGACCCTATAGAGCAGTGGTCACTAACCTTTTCAAGCCCAACCTTGACCTCGGACCTGTGAAAGACAAGTCTACTATTGAAGCCAATTGAGAGAAAAAAAGAGCAAAGAATGGAAAAATCTTTTTGTCAAATTGAGATGGGTATTTGCTTTTGTACTTTAAAATGTATTTTTGTAGCACTCTGTTCCATGTTGAGTATAATAAGCATTAGATATAAAGTATGCTTTGTACATTAGTAATTCATTTTACACATAACTACATTATTTTTGGTATTAAGGATGAGGAGCCACTTGGGAGCTGAAAGAGCCGGCTCTTTTAGTGAGCCGAGCCATAAGAACTGGTTCTCTTAAAAGAGCCGAATTCCCATCACTAATGTCTGCAGCAAGAACACTTCTTATTGGTCAATTAAAAAGCATTTTTTCTTTATCTCACTGGTCGCTTTCTATGCTACTATGAAAATGCGACAACTGGTCCAATAGAGAGGGAGGCACTTGCAAAACCGAAAGTTAATTAGGGAGATTGAATATATTTTACCTTTTATATTTGGAATCTAACGTAAATGTCTCAAAGATCTAACTGTCGATCGTGATTGACAGGTGGGCAGCCCCTGTCATAGAGAGGAATGATCTCACAGATCTCAGCAAGGTCGCCAAACAGAGGTAACCACTGCAGTAATATGCACATCCATAAAACACTTTTCTTATAGTCCAATTTTTTGAATGTAGAACGTTAGACGAGGATTGGCTGATGAAGAACCAATGAGACAATGAGAGTGATCCAAGCAAAACTGGCAAAAAATTACCAAATTTCCAGCAACTAACATGAGATGGTAGTATTTAGGGCATTTATAACTATTGTTCAATTGGTGCCATTGATGCTTGCTGGGCCAAAGCAATCCAAAGATAGAGTCATTTAAGGAATAAAAGCCACACCCTGCTGCAATTCATTCACTTATTTTAACCTTCCTTAATCTGCTAATTAGGCTAGGAGGAGTTTCTTTATCATGTTATGCAAATTAGCTTAAAATCTTAAAATGAGAAGTCCTTAGTCCCTAGGCCGCATGGTTCGAGAGTTAGCAAAAAACTGCAAAAAAGTGTTCGCCTTCACTATAGTGTCAGTCACTTCGATTTTCCAAGTGTGCCAATATCCACACCATTCCTATTTACCTTAGCTTTCAGTTCTTTTACTTACGTATCTGCTGCACAATCACTTTTGTAGAAGGATAATAATAATAATAATATTATTTACTAATACACACACAATAATAACAACAACAATAACAATAATAATAATAACAACAACAAAACAATAATAATAATAATAACAACAACAACAACAACAACAATAATAATACAATAATAATAATAATAATAATAATAATAATAATAAAGAAAAAAACAGAACAAGTACAAGAGGATTCCATAGCACTTTGTGCTTGGACCCCTTATAATAAAATCACATTACTACAAGGAATATAGCTGGAATACTCTATTTAATATTTACAGTACTGCACAATATTGTAATTAAAAAATATGGAATGTCACTGCATAAGTATTTGATATCCACAGTAATAACCTAATTTTTTATGGCATTAAGCCGCTTTGGCCCAATGCAAATATTTATTTATTTTCAGAAGCAAGACTTCTAAATTTGGGCATACATTATGGAAGAAAAAAAGTTTTTTTTAAAAAAGAAGAAAATTTTAGGAATGCATTTTAGACTACAGTTTCACCTTCTTTCGGCTACTGTTAGCTATCTCTTTATCTATCAACCTTTTTACTGAACACTGTACAAACTACTACAATCTACTTTTTGTAGTGATTTGGTGAATCCTTGTGGGTTGGAGTCTTGGTCATCCTTAACCTTAAGTCACAGACAGGCTGCCCTTGTCTTTAGCAAATGGATGTTGCTCTGAATATGAGAATCTGCTAAATGTCATAAATGGGCAGGTGGTGGTGGTTATGATACTCGTCTCTGGACCAAGAGGTTCAAATCGTTCCTCCAGCATTACCAGCACTGGGTCCCTGAGCCAGACCCTTAACCTCAAGTTGCTCTTAGGAAAATGGAAGTCCCTCTGAATAAGAGCAAATGTAAATGTCATAAAAGTACCATAAAAGTATAATGTTGCTGTATAAAAGCTACGAAACTATGCCCAAAACAAACATTCTTTCCACCTTTCCCTGGATTCTCATTGCAAATGTCAACACAATAATCCACACAAGGAGCTGGTATAAAAGAGCTTGTTCTGCCAGCATTCGCAGAAAATATTCCCAGATTGATGGGTTTAAAAAAAGACCTTTGGTCTCGCTACTACAGAAAACCCTCTGATGCTATGTTGCTATGTGCTTCCTACAGATCAAGTGTGGCCTTTTGATATTTATTTCTGTTTTTATCACATCTGATCTAGCATACAATTCCGATTTCATGAGTCTCCACAGTTTCACTTGGATATCACCACGCATTATGCAGAGAATACAAACCTTAACTTTAAAAAGACAATTTTGGAAAAATAAAATTCTCTTCTTATATATTTCTGCTCTTGTTTGGCGTCGATCCGACAACTTCATGGCAAGCATTGTTTCTCTCTCTAAGCTCTAACGATGTTGAAGGCCAACCTTTCATTAGAGGGAGACGGCCTGCATAATTCACGCCAGGGATGCGGTACAATAGTGAGTGGAGGCGTTACAACAAGTGCTTACTGACGGTGTTTTTGCAGCAAATATCTTGAAGACTCACCTGTGTTATGCATTGAATAGACCTTTCTTTCCCAGACTCGACAATAAAGGGCCAAATCACACATCTTGCGGCAATCCAAACGTTTCAGTACATACTTATGGATTTCTCAGCATGAAAGAGTTTTCTCGGTTTGGACCAATCATTCCAGATGAAGTTTAAGGGATTTTTTTTAGTGCTCTCCCTGTCAGCAAAACTTCTGAGAACTTCAATATTTGACCAGTGAGTGTAATTACATGTAAGTATTTGGACCTGAACGTTCGATCATTCCTACACCGGAGTGATGAGGCTCCATTGTTGAACAAAGCAGAGCTTTTGTATCGAGTCGTGTGTGATTTTGGAGGACAAAGAAGATGAAGTCTTACCTTCTTGTAAAGGCTGCGAAGATCTCTGTACTGCCACATGCTGCTGAGGACCTGAGACGCCGCTTTTACCACCTTGGGAGAGTGTCTGAAAACAAGAAGGGGGAAAAAACGAGAATTTGAGAGACCTGAGCATCGTTCAAGCATCAGTCGAAAGTCTTGCCTCCTGGATGCTGCTGGATGCAGCTTAAACTAATCCTGCATAACAGTGCAATTATGTGTAAGGATAAAAGAAAACAAAAAGCCTTGCTTGAGGCGAGGATGGGGAAAGCAGATTTACCCAGTCATCTAGTAGATGATTTAAAGTACTTATTTTGCCTGGGTTCAGTTCCTGGTCAGAAAAGTAGGTCTGGTATTGACATCAATCTTGTGATTTGATATGCATTATGAAACAAAAAACATGACGAGACATACAGTATGGTGCACGTGTCTTGAGCCATCCCTCATTGGGGTGTAACGGTTAGGGTGTTCACCCGGTGATCGGAAGGTCACCGTTCGAATCCCAGGACCAGTAATGGTACCATGAGTACTCATGAGCAAGGTATTGTCCCCAAGCACTGCTCCCCGGGAGCGGCCCACCGCTCCTTCATGGATGGGTCAATGCAGAGCTCGCATTTCGTTGTGGTGCACTGTGTGCTGTGTTGTGCTGCGGTGTGTTCACAATCACAAATAATCACTCACTTTCATTTCTTTATATTGCGTTATGTGAAAGCGTACTGTAAATTCTATTCAAGGCGTTGAACATTTCTTTAACACATTAAAAACACAGGAAAGTCTGGATCTTTGGAAGTAAAATATGAAGAAACAAGAGTTGGCTTACAACTTTTGCACAATACTATATATCATGGGTCACGCTGGCTAGCCTGCCGGAGGAAATCAACGCACAAGTGCAGATCATACTCTCTGGATTTATTTTCAAAAATAAACAGGGCAAGATGGCCAAAAGCAATACAGATTTTTCTCTCTACGAATCAGCAAACAAAACACACGCAAGCAGCCAAAGGTGAAGTAACGGTGGCCCGACAATGGAAGAGAACAATTATATGTAATCAGAACTAAACAAGAGGCAAGATAAAACAGAACCAGCAAACAGAACTAAACAAAACAGAGGTGTAATCAGTGAGTTCACTTAAGTGAAAAAAGGGGGCACAATTGAACCAAGAATCAATTAACTGAAAACTAAACAATAGTGGCCGCAAAGCAAAAAGTCCCGGGAAATACTGTATGTTACCTCATGATTGAGGGTTATACTGATACTGATCAAATCAGCGTTTAACTGAAAATCTGTCATTAACATAATAAATTAAAGTACCCTAATGCTTTAAAGCGGGGGTTGCGGCGGAGCCGGTTCCAGGAACTTACACAGACGCAAGGTGGGGGCCACCCTGGGCAGGCACCAACACACTGCAGTGCATTTTCTGTTACAGCAGTGGCCTTGGGGCAGCTGGTAGCATCAAGGTTGGGAATTGGCCCCAGTTCAAGGTTTGCTGGTTCAAGTGCTGGACCAGCAAAAGGTACTACTGAGGTACTCATGAGCAAGGGATTGTCTCCAAGCACTGCTCCCCCATTGACCGTCAGCTTTCCACTGCTCCTTCATGGATGGGTCAAATGCAGAGGTCGCATTTGGTTGTGGTGTAATGTGTGATGTGCATTGTGGTGCGGTGTAATGTGTGGTGTGTTCAAAATGACAAATAATCACCCACTTTACAGTGAAAGATATAGGTTTAAACCAATATATGGTTTACCTCCACTGTTACCAGTGTAGACCTGAACGATGAAGTTATGATGAAGTTTGCTTTGTCTGTGTAAACTACAATAAAAGAGTATTAGTTAATTTTATAAAGCTGGTCTATACAGAGTATCTTGTAAATCTTTTATAATCAGAAACTGCTAATAAAATGCATTTAATTACACAGATTATGCATTGAACACTACCAGCATAATCTGAAAATGCTTGTTTTTTTTTGCTAGTGTTTTTCTTTCTGTGTTACAACAGCTAATATGTGCATCCCAGAGAGACTGTATGTGATGTAAGTACGTCTGGATAAGAGTGTTTATAGCTGTACATAACAGTACAACCTTTGGGCTTCACTCACGACCGTTTTTAAGAAGAAATTTGTTCTTGAATTCCACTTTTGACCAGGGTTCTAACTTTCAGCAGTGTTTTCTTATTTGGAAGTGGTAAGAACAGGAAAGAACGGAATGTGTGAATGCTCTTTTGCTAATTTTACTGCATGTGTGTTTTGGCAAAATATTATCTTATTGGGTTTTCGATTACAAATTCCTTCTCAAAAAACTACATTTAGGGAAAAAAAACCTTATTTCGGGCAGCACAGTGGCACAGTGGTTAGTGCTGCCGCCTCACAACCAGAGTTTGCACGCTCTCCCCATGGTCGAGTGGGTTTTCTCCGGGTGCTCCTCCCACAGTCAAAATGTTTGCACTATAGATTAATTGATGGATCTGAAATGACCCTGTAAGCTGTGACTGAGACTCTGTTTGTGTGGGGACCAGAGTTTGTCCCCACCTTGTGCCCGTAGTCCTGGGATAGGCTCCAGTCCAGGCGACCCCGACAGGGATTAAGCGGTTCAGAAAATGAATGAATAAATGAATGAGGCCGTACTTCTTGAATAAGAATGAGGGCCTGTGTCCACCAAACACGTTTTCTCCGCTGAGAGCGCTCAAAACCTCACTTCCAGAGTGTTTCTTGGCTCTTTCTATCAAAGTGCCCAAAAAGCGACATCGGATACTTCTATGTTTGTTCCTATTTCAACATATTTTTTTGAGATTGCTAGTTTAGCCGACAAGATTGGGTGCACCAAATATTCTCCAGCTACTCCAGATACACCGCTATTTGTAGTGAGTTCTTGACATTGTATGCCCCACCTCCTTCCTCGATTTTGATTGGCTCGCAAAAGACAAGTGACATTGACGAGCGCAGTGCTTTTCTAAAAGTTGAACAGATTTCACCTTGAAGTGCTCTGAGCTCTGCGACAAAAAACTGCCTCCACCTGCATTTTTTTCGCAGACGGCGTTTAGCGTTCTGAACGCGGAAACTCATAGGATTTGTATTAAAAATAGGCGCCGCGAGAGGAAAAAACATTGGCACAGGCCCTAATACTGACGCCCATTAAAAATGAAAAGGCAGCAAGACACACTGCTAAGAAAACCTGTCTTAAACCCACACTAAATGGCTAATCAAAATAGCAAAAAAAAGAGCAGGCAAACCTCATTTATAGCTGTACTTTGGATATGCTACAGCTGTAATTAGTTGCCTTTTACCCTGTTCACCGCTCGTCAGCATCAGGAGACCAGCTGAGCCGAGCTACTTTTATTTAGGTCTTGGCTCATTTTCAACACAGCAGTGACACTGACTTTCTTCACTGCCTACAGGATTTCTATTTGAACTGTTCTACTACCTCTGCTTCCACAAGCTTGGCAAAAATGTACACAAATATCAAAGATATGACCTCAAAGTACGAATAGACGACCCTGTCTGTATCTGTATCTGTCTTTAATGTTGTGCAGAAATGGGCTTTTACTGGATACTTAGTTAAGGTTCCTAATAAAGTGCCCGGCAGTCGGTGCACACGACAAAGAAAGAAAAGAATAAAACTGCAGCAACTCTGCATTCTTTCTGTGTTTTCAGAGATCTCAGCAAGTCAGGACAGTGGAGGTTGAAAACTGCCTTTGTCGCCATTCTTCAGATACATTTTCCTGCTTATGCATTTGCAGTGTTATGAAAATGTTTGCTTTGCATTCTCCACATAGAGTCCAGACAAACGGCAACCTTTTGTTAGGACCCACAATGCCTTGCTCACAAAGGAGTCTATCTGCCTCCTTTCACCGATGACATGAATTGTCTGAGTTTAGCTGATGTGATGAGAACATGGCTCTTTGTCTGATCCCGAGCAGAGGCAATCGTTCCAATTTGCAAAATGCACAGTAATAAAACGTCCTCTTTTCATGCTCGGAATGAAGGCGAAGAGGGCCAGAGCTCCATCATTTTCCATATTTAGGAAAGATGACATTTAGAGAGCCCGCCGTATTTGCAAATTTCACGTAACACCACATCAGAGCGAGATCACGAATTGCTAATGTTCCTCTCTATCTCAAATGTGCAAATTAGCAACAATAACATGCATTAAAATGACATGCATATCTCATAACGATTCTCACTTCGTGTATTGCAAAAAAGGCAGTTTAAAATGTAATCTCTCTGAATTGATGCAAACCTTTTCACACCTGACAATGATGTGCGTCTTGGAGGCCCACTTCTAAACGAATCTCATTTGCCTGCTCTGTACGCAAGTAAAAGCTTTCATCATTTCTATTTGCAAAGGCCAATGCGTTGTTGTTGGAATCAGCGGGAGGCAGTAATAAGTCTGCCTTAAGTTATAAAACAACAAGAAAGAGACATTAAAGGAATCAAAACCAAAAGGTTCAAAAGACGTACCACAATTTTCCACAATTTAATCACACGTGTGTATAATAACTTTGCTGCAGGAATCAGTTCATACTTCTTCTAATGTAGAGGATAAGATGAGGTAATGTTTAAATGTGGCCCCAAATTTGACCAGTTTGACCACCTCTAGGGTGGCACGGAGGCGCAGTGGTTAGCGCTGCCAGCTCACAGCGAGAAGATCCTGGGTTGGAGCCCCGGGTTGGCCTGGGGTCTTTCTGTGTGGATTTACATGTTCTCCCCGTGTTTGCATGGGTTTCCTCCGGGAGGTCCGGTTTCCGGTTAATTGACGTCTCTAAAGTTGGCCCGTAAGGTGTGAATGTGAGTGTGATTGTGTGAGTGTGTGTCTCCTGCCCAGGGCTCTTCCCTGTCTTGCGCCCGTGGGTTGCCAGGATGGGCTCCGGACACCCCTAGCCCCAGTTGGGATTAAGAGTTTTGTATAATGAATGAATGAATGACTGACAACGTCCAAATGAAGTGAAGTGAAGTGGGTGATTATCTGTCATTGTGAACACACCACAGCACAGCACCCACTGTACACTGCAGTACTTGCTCACGAGTATCTCAGTGGAACCTGTGTAAACATAACCGTTACGCTACCAAAAGTGGTTAGACCAATCAAATGTCAAAGCATCTTGAGCGTGTCATGCCAGCGGTCTGGGAAGTGAAACTAACTCTAAGTGACCATAAGACTGCAGGGTCGAATTCAGGCAGCGATTACAGCACTGGAAAGTATAGTAAAATCAGCAAACTCAGAAACGTTTTAAAAATTAAAATAAGAAAAATGTATTTTACTGAAAGACAATGTCAAATTTTAAAGCTCCCATATTATAGATTTTTTCAACAAGTTAAAATAGGTCTATGAGCTCCATTCAACGTCTCTGAAGTAGTTTGCTGTAAACACCTCTCAGATTAGGCATTTTCACCTGCTTTTTACTCCTCTATTTCAGTCCCTTTCAGAATAGGCTTTTTCTCATTAGTATTCCTAAATGCAAATGAGCTGCTGGTGCCCAACGTCACCACTACAGAACTTGGGTGTAGACAGCATGGCGAAAGCGTTCGACTGTGTGACTGCACTTTACTAAAATCGAGGCAGACCGCGTGACGTAACATTTACCACGAAAAATGCAGAACTGGGGCTAGCAATAGGTCGAATTTGAGGAAACACCTCGTTAAACATAAAATATATTTACGGACGGATGAGTGTGCGGTGTTTGATAATTGGAGCGCCACAGTTGAAGCTACAGTTGCAACTACAGCACCTGCATCGACAATCACCTCTGCAGTCAGCATCGACATTGAAACGTCAAGTTCCACTGCAGTGATCTATTTAGTGATCTATTTGTTTTAGATATTGTTCTGGCAGATTTTTATAAAAACTTTAATCAATTAATATTGTAGTTGTAACATAAGAACAGCAGTTTGTGTGACATTTGAAATTAGTGGTCAGTTGGTGGCGTAACGGTAGGGTGTTCGCCCCACGATCAGAAGGTCGCAGGTTCGAATCTAGGGCCGGTAAAGTTACCACTGAGGTACTCATGAGCAAGGTACCGTCCCTGGGCGCTTGTTAGCTGCCTACTGCTCCTTCACGGATGGGTTTAAATGCAGAGGTCAAGTTTCGTTGTGGTGCTGTGGTGTGTTCACAATGACAAAGAATCACTCACTAGTTTGGGGCTTATTTATTATTACTGTATTTTTTATGTTGATACAAACCAGGCATTACAGATTCAGAGCAATGTATCGAAAAAAAGTATTGTTGAGTATTGGTACTGAACACCAGGTACCGGTACCGAGATCAGTTCAGATGTGAAAGATCTACTTTTAAAAAATCAAAAATATCAAAATCGGTATCAGTAGTAAAAATTCTGCGTTGGTCGCATGTTTCTGAGTGTTGACTGACGTGAGTGTGAACGGCAGATAAGGAACGGAATATCAACAGGGAACGGTTTGAAACCAAGCGACCGCCTCCTTCTCCTCCTCCTTCTGGTTTTTCGTTGTGGCTCGGGGTCGATAAAGACAGGAAGACACAAAGCAGCTGTTTGACAGGAGCGTTAACGTTCCGGCCCACGTGGAGGACGAATCCGGCTCATCAATCGCCGTCATCTCGGTTAAACGCGTCAGCAACTAAACCCCAAGGACCAAAGAGAGATGACGAGATGCAAGGGAGCTCTGCTATCTCAATGGCGAGAGACATATTGTCATTTCATCTTTTCCCTTCTTATTCCACTTCGGGGAGCGACGGCAGGGCCGAGCTTTAGCGCGTGGAGACACAACTCCGTCTCGCATCCGCTTTGAAGCGACACCGTTTGATGCTGAAGAAGCTCAACGTTAAAAGCGATTCGAACACAGCACAGATTGGCGAGGCGGAGGGGGGCATTCATATTTCATTTTTGGCCGTTTTTTTAGCAGGCGCGAAACAGCAAGGCAAGGCGTCAGAATGGCTTGTTAGGATTTATTAAGTTAATATCTAAAAGCTGATAAAAGCTTGGAATAAAAGTTTGTCGTGCAGTGTGGAGGTTTCACATGTGGGAAAATAATGAATGTCACGTGTAGAAATGTTTCAGTTTACACTGTTGTCATACTTTATGAATAATGAAAGTACATTTTTTAAAGAAGCTCATTTAGTGAAACAACATGAAGCATCAAAAACTTCTGCAACGTTTTGATTTAAGCAATTCAAGCCATTTTATAGCAAAACAAGAAAGAATGCAAAGCGTCTCTGTGATGACTGTGTGTGGGGAATGTGTTTAATGAACATGTGTAGGGATGAATTTGCAAAGAAAATATGTGTTAAATTCACATGGTAGTGGCTGTGGCCTCTAATAGACTATTTACTGTTTAATAGTCATAACTTGACATAAATACAGCAACTGTACTTAATTTAATATGTATTGGGGACAGAAATGTGAGTTAGTGAATGACAGAGTGATTATTTGTCATTGTGAACACACCACAGCACAGCACACAGTGCACCACAACCAAGTGTGACGTCTACATTTGACCCATCTGTGAAGGAGCAGTGGGCAACGTTTTTGGCAGCACCCAGGAAGCAGTGCTTGGGGACGGTACCTTGCTCAGTGGACGGTACCTCAGTGGTACCTTTACCGATCTGGAACTTGAACGATCACTGGTCGAACTCCCTACCTGTTACCGACTGCCCCATGATTCAGCTGCTTGCTGACGCTTTGGCCTTTCTTGAGGACTTGCTTGAGAAAAGCCCAACTCAGGAGATTCGGAACACAACCATACACATAAAATGAATAAAATGTTGACAGCATGGTATACTATATCATTTGAATATGACGCTCTTATTCCATCTTTTCATTATACTTCAAAGAAAAAGAGAGAAGAACGGAATGATTCTCTGGGTCAAAATTAGTTAGAATTCTTCTGAAAATTTACCGGGTGCTCATCAAATTGGGATAAGTAAATATAGTAAATTTAAAAAAATATATATAATATACAGTACTGTGCAAAAGTTTTAGGCAGGTGTGAAAAAATGTTGTAAACAAAGAATACTTTCAGAAATATGAATAATGATTGTTTATTTTTATCAATTTACAAAATGCAAAGTGAGCGAACAAAAGAAAAATCTAAATCAAATCAATATTTGCTGTTACTACCTTTTGCCTTCAAACCAGCATCAATTCTTATAGGTACACTTGCACAAAGTCAGGGATTTTGTAGGATTATAGTCATTATATTATTTTGTAGGATTATAGGATTATAGATCTGTGGTTAGTTCTCCAAGATGTTTGGAACAACCTACCAGCCGAGTTCCTTCAAAAACTGTGTGCAAGTGAACCTAGAAGAATTGATGCTGTTTTGAAGGCAAAGGATGGTCACACCAAATATTGATTTGATTTAGATTTCTCTTTTGTTCATTCACTGCATTTTGTTGATTGATGAAAGCATTCTTTGTTTACAGCATTTTTTCACACCTGCCTAAAAATTTTGCACAGTACTATAAATTATTATAATTAAGTATCTGGTTCAAGTATCTGTCAGGATACCATTTTATATTTATAGTAGATAAGATGGTACTTTAGTCACTGACCCAAGACGGTAGTGTAACGGTTAGAAAGTTGGCCCCGTGATCAAAGGTTTGCCGGTTCAAGTCCCGGTCCAGTAAAGGTACCACTGAGGTACTCACGAGCAAGGTACCGTCCCCAAGCTCTGCTCCCCGGGTGCCGCATGCCGGCTGCCCACTGCCCACTGCTCCATCACGGATAAGTCAAATGCAGACGTCACATTTGGTTGTGGTGCAATTTGTGCTGTGATGTGATGCGTTCACAATGACAAATAATCACTCACTTTAATTCAGTATATTTCAGCATAAAGAGAAGAGTAAACATCTTTAGCCAACTTTCAGGACAAAAACTTGAAATAAGCTCGGAGAAAAACACAATCTCCTTCTGACTTTACCCAAAATAACGCCAGCCTGCAATGCCGTAGATAACCTCAGTGACAGTGACTCACTTATCTCCTTTGCTCCGAGCGATACCGATGAGCTTCTCGATGCCTCCGGCGTCCCGCAGCGCCTTGGCGTTCTCCATGTTCTTGGTGATGACCTCGTGCAGCGCGCAGCAGACGGCCGTCACCGTGTCGTCCGACATGGTCTTGCTCACCGCGTTGTTGCTGCTGCCACCGCTGCTGGTTGTGTTGCTGCCCCCCGGCAGGCGATGGATTAGGTCCCGCATGGCGTACTTCCCTATCAGGGAGATAACGAAAAGGTTAAGAGGATTCAGGCTGTCTAAATTTTAGCCAGAGCTGGTCAGTATGTCATCATTATGATGTCTGTATGTGCAGCAGTCCCAGTGCAAGAGGTGCAATGTGAAGAAAGACAAGTGAAATGAAACAAAATGAAAAAAAATACCAGAATATACTGGGGGGCAGTTGGTAGCGTAACACACATTCGAGCGCTAGGATCGGAAGGTCGCCGGTTCAAATTCTAAACTGGTAAAGGTACCACTGAGGTACTCATGAGCAAGGTACCGTACCCAAGCACTGCTCCCCGGGTGCTACCCATGTCAGCTGCCCACTGCTCTTTTATGGATGGGTCAAATGCAGAGGTCACATTTCGTTGTGGTGCACTGTGTGCTGTGGTGTGTTCACAATGACAAAATAATCCCTCCCTCCCTTTATGAATATGCATAAAAACACCAACAACAGAAATTGGTCCTGTCACAAAAAATTTACTCCAATTTAAAAGTTGTTGGCCAAACTTTTGGGGTCTTTTTAGGGTTAAGGGTCTTGCTCAGGGATCCAATGGTGGTAGTGATGGAGGCAGGATTCAATCCCACGACGCTCTTGGTCCAGAGATGAGTGAAAGTGAGTGATTATTTGTCATTGTGAACACACCACAGCACAGCACACAGTGCACCACAACAAAATGTGAGCTCTGCATTTAACCCAGCCGTGAAGGAGCAGTGGGCAGCTAACAAGAGCCTGGGGAGCAGTGCTTGGGGACAGTACCTTGCTCATGAGTGGTAACTTTACCGGCCCTGGATTCGACCCTGCGACCTTCTGATCGCGGGGCAAACACCCTACCGTTATGCCACCAACTGTCCTAACCACTAGACCACCACCAATTATAAATATATGAGAAAAAGAATTGCTATCTAAGCTAGGACCAATACCCATATTGCTAAGGACTTCTCAACTATAATCTGACCAATTTTCAACAGTATCCACCACACTAAGGGCCTGTGTCCACCAAACACATTTTTTGTGCTGAGAGTGGTCAAAACCTCAGTTCCAGAGCATCCAAAGCATCATCAGGCACTTCTGTGTTTGTTCCTATTTCATATAAACATTGTAATGTGTTCCCCTGAGATCTGCAGTTTACCCGACATAAAAGAGATTATCTTTACAATGGAGGGGAATCGCATCTTGGCAGCGTTTGAACTAGATACTCACATGCTTTTGAGACGTAGAGACTGGGTGCATGAGATAAAACTGTCCAAGCAAACACCTCGGAGAGTACCACCCAATTATATGTCCCACCCCTTCCTCGATATCGATTGGCCAGCAAGAGAGAAGTGACACTGACGAATGCAGCGCTGTTCTAAAAGTTGAATGGATTTCAGCTTGAAGCGCTCTGAGCGCAAAAAACCATCTCCACCTGCGTTTTTTTTTTCCGCTTAGTGCTCTGAACGCTGAAGCCCGTTGGATTTGTACAAAAATAGGTGCTGTCAGCGCAAAAAACGCATTTTGTGGACACAGGCCCTTGATGCCTAAAAGGTAAGTTGCCGAAACTGCTGAGAGCTAATTTGGGTGACCAAAAGGAAGGAAGCAATACACAGATACCCTCTCCTACGACATCGCTCCATTTAATTTTTGTTCTGTAAAAAAATATATATATATAATTTCAATTATTTTGCAGTATCGTTCAGCCCTAACTCTAACCTCCCAATATGTGCCCCAATACACGTAACAATTTATAGAGAAACATTAACATACACCTTCCCTTATACTTGCAGCAATCCTTCATCAATGGTCAGTTTTTGACCACAGAAATGGTCTTGGCTGGATAGTTAAGCTCTTGATCAAGCTTTGACCCTTTCGACCTATATGGCACTTTTGCTGTGTAAAAAGTCCAGCAACGCTGCTATGTCTTAAACACTTGTAGTAGCACAACACACACCATGTCAGCGTTCCTGCTGCATTATGAATGAGATAAATCCTAAATAACAGCAGATCAAATGGACTGACCAGTGATGCAAAATGTAGAAGGCCATTGACCAAGTGTATGGCACAACAGATGAGAAATCTGGGACTGAACACACAAAATAGCATCAAGGTTAGTTTTGGTCTAGTGGCCTAGTTGTTGGAAACTCTCACAGGGGACAAAAATCACTGAGCAAGACACAAATTGAAATCAATGGCAGTTACCGCAATTTAATATTTTATTTGACAGCTCGCGAGCCATGAATGGCCACATACTGTATGAACATTTACTACCGAGCAAAACCATGCACTAGCCTTCATTTTGTGATAGACAGATGGATCAGACTTTCTCCTCTGTCTCAATGAAGGTGCCTTAAGACTTTTGACTTGCACTGTATGTGAATCCATTATTTCTGCTAAAATCTTTTTTGTCACTGAGACCTGTGTCTTGCAACACATCTGCATGGACACACCAACATCTGGAATATCAGAAAAAATCATTATAACAGCCTGATAAAAACAGTACAGCGAAAAACAGCATGTACTGACTGATGGAGATTTGAGGAAAAAAAATGTTCAGAGGAAAGACAGCAAAAAGAAGCTGACATTCAATAAAGATGATAATGTAATTAATAATGTCTTGGAGACAGAAATGGTGAAATAGTTAGTTCAGGGGATGAGGCTCTGGCCAGGATGTTACTCAGAAGTGTCAGAACTTCAAAACATTATACTGCTATATGTTTGTAAAAAGATTTTATTCATGATAATTTCTGCCCTCATTTTTGCAACTCAGGTTGTGTGCAGCTGATATGATAAATTCTTATACAGAATTCAAAGTGCTTAAGGGTATACACACACACACACACAATGCTCAGCTATACATAGGCAGACATACATCCAAACAGTGCCAGCTAACACTTCGGGCAAATGTCAAAAATCATCGATATCAAAACAAGTTTGTGTTGATTCATCGTCTTTTTTAGCATAAAAGCTTCTGATCTTACAATACTTTTCTCCTCTTCTATTTTGACCTCTATATTATTCCTTCTTCCAAAACAACAAAGCTAATGAAATTAATCTAAGACATTTAAACTGACCCTACTAATTCCAAATGGCCTCCTAAAGAAGACACAGACATCACATTCAAGCTAAATCAAGACTTATTTTTTAAACGGACTCAATTTATCACCGGCCAGCTATAAGTTAATTGGTCTCAGCTTATCTTGTTCTTGCAGGCAAAAATGGCCTTTCTAGCCTGAGAGGACTATATGGAGGCACTCGTCCAACGTAATGAGATATTACTGTCCAGCTGAAGCCCGCTGAGGGGAAAAACCTGATATGAAAAGGAAGAAGTGTTTCTTCCTTTTCTGATCTGAAGAAGCGTGCAGTCGTTTGCCCTTGTGTTTCTACACTAACCGTGCACTCTGTGTTGGGAAAAAAGCAGAGAGTCGGGAGAAATCCAATATTGCACATGTTCTTAAAATGAAACAAACAACCGTGTTAAAGCCATCTGATGTGAACAAGTCTGAGGTCATATTTCAACAGGTAAAAAGGTCAAAAACACCAACTGGACCTGAGCATGCATGTGAAGTGGGAAAAACAGAGAGGCCATGGATGACATTTACTTTGCTTTTAAATTAAAGTGAAGGATACAGCAATATTAGGGTTTGTCAGTGCTTTCTCTCTCTCAGAATTATTTTAGACTCATCAGTTCCTTAAAATCTTAAACCCTGAGCCTCATTTTACAACATTTTTCTTAAACTGAGCTACTTGTAATAAACCAGTTATAACTAGTGTTGTAGATCTCGAAACCAGTTTTTGAAAGTCTCGGTCTTGTCTTGGAATCAGCTGTATTTGTACTTCGTGTTGTCATGGATTCGGGCAGAAGTAACTCAGGATTTTATTTGAAGACCAGCCGAGACCACAACTCTGAGAATGTTATTATTAAAACTCTTTGAGACCGACGCAGGCATTTTGGGTGGTTTATTAATTAGTGTTTTAATCACTCAGAATCCCTTTAACTTACAGAAACCACACACATACAGTCAGAATCACAAGACTTTGAACTTAACGGAATTCATTGTTCTGCCACTGTGGTTTGCTGAGTTTAACATATGATGGATAACTGCTTCCAGTGAAGTGATTTTCTGATTATAGATATGTAAGAGAGAAATATTGAATAAACAGGTTTAATGTTGCTTAGGCTTTGCATGTTCCACTCGCTCTCTGTCTCGTTTCTGTCTCGGCCCCTCAGAGTCTTGGTCTTGTCTCAGTCTCAGTTTAGGTGGTCTTGTACCCAACTCTACATAAAACAAATCAACCTGATTGAGAACTTCCTTGAGAAACGTCCAATGATATTTTGAGCAACATCTGCAGACGTCTGGATATTTTTGTATTTCTTAAAATGTGTAAATTGATATTACACCACTGCCAAACTTTCAAACCTCTGCTCTGAAGGTGTGTTCAGTCCTAGGAGGTCCATCTGGTCCAACACAGTATCATTCCGGCTCATTGTAGATAAGGAACGCATTTTTCATGCACATCATGGAAAATAAAAATGGTCTGGGCAGGATTTATTGTAGTGACGTTATCTGCACCATCTGCAATGGATGAAATGGAAAGTTCAAAGGGAAATGGGCTCTGCGTCAGAAAACCCATCTAAAAAACTTTTATTCAGTCTCTAATAGAGACACGGGGGCCATAATCCAGGCAATCTTCATAATTATGAGCGATTTTGTGATTCGTAGGCGCTGATTCCGGTAGGGACGGGACGCTTTCACGTGCCCTAATGATCTTGCTGTGTTTGGTGGATATTATCTTTAAATATCTAAGTAGAGAAATCAGAGTGAAAGCGTCTAATATGGAAAGGACATTTGGGAGAGAGGGTGAAGAGCGCTCGGAGTGACCCATTTGCCCTATCTGGGTACATGTTGAGGGTCTCTTTACGGGACCAAAAAAACCCTCCTGATGGTGCTACGGCATGATTAAGCCGTCCAGGCGGCGTACGCCCCACTCTTTGGCCAACCTTGACTTGTTGGAGAGGGCTGTGTAGCACCACTCAGCCATGTGCAGTAATCAGAGGTGAGAGCGAAACCCTCCAGTCTGTAAAAGCCCATTCTACTACAAACCAGGCAATCAGCCACGCAGCCACCGGCCATCACCAACACAACACTGCTGAGAGAGGCCCAAAAATACACTCACCCCCTTCCCTGACAGACACTCACACAGAGAGAGAGAGGTGGATAGACAGAGACAGAAGAATCATAAAGAGAGACAGAGACAGATCATCGTGACATCGGGATGAGTGGTGGGGGAATGGATATGCAGATAGATGAATGAATTGACAAAAGACACTGGAGACAGTGAAGGGATAGAGAGGGATAAAAAGGAGGGAAAGGAAAGAGAGGGGGGCGGGAATACAGATGGATAGACAAGAGACATAGACAAAGCGAGAGACAACAAGAGAAAGAGAAATATTTACATAAACATGAGACATATGAGTCAAAAACAGAGGCAACGAGAGAGAGAGACAGAGAGAGAGACAGAGAGAGAGACAGAGAGAGAGAGAAAAATTGATAGTCAGATAGATGAATACATATACGAGAGAGAGGAGCGAAAAACAGACAAAACAGAGAGACTGAGAGAGAGAGAGAGAGAGAGAGAGAGAGAGAGAGAGAGAAAGAGAGAGATGTAGACATATGACAGAATATTGGACAGGAAAATGAGCAGAAAGAGAGGGAGGGAGAGAGGGAGAGAGAGAGAGATATGTAGACATATGAGACATGGGACATAGAACGGGAAAATTAGCAGGGGCGGGTGAGAGAGAGCGAGCGAGAGAGAGAGAGAGAAGCCAAAGAAACACCTGCATACATGTGGGGGTTGATCCCTATCCTATTATTAGCATTATTTTCTCTCTTCTCTACTGTGCTACACTGATGACCCAAAGTGTAACATATACACTGGCCTGCTGTGGCCTTTTAATCTGATGGCACAGCAATGGGTCTGCAAACAGCTTCACATAGAAAGAGATGGATATACACATGAATAAAGAGACAAGAGACTCTTCTATAACAGCATTTTTGCTTATAAGCATCAGTCCTCATATATGGGCAGTTGGCAGACTAATGATTAGGGAGCTGGCCCTGTAGGTACCACTAAGGGATAGGGTTAGAGTTAGCCTGACCGGTAACGTTATCACTCAGGTACACGCGCGGATGGGTCAAATGCAGAGGTCATATTTGGTTGTGGTGCACTGTGTGCTGCGCTGTGGTGTGTTCACAATGACAAATAATCACTCACTTTCACTTGTCTGTTACAGAATGTTTGAGTTTCGCCACCACGGCCAGCTAGGCGCGCTACGCTACATGGAAGCATGGCTCTGAAAGCTGGCTGCCCAGACCAGAGAAGCTCTGGAGCTTTGGTTTAGCTTTTGCTTTGTGGACGTTGGCTGCAAGATGCGAGCTGGACCGCGTATTTACGTTTGACCTGCATTGCTTAATGTACTTAGGCGAGCCCAGGCTTGTTGCTGTGTATGTTTGCCATTTGATTTTGACTTTCGCGTCTGCATCTGCGTCCTCTATCCCAAAGAGATTCCTGGAGAATGTGAGAGTCTATGTGTGAGACTCTGAGTCAAAAACTCAAAGATCTCTGTAACTTTGCTCAAAACACTAGCAAATGCTGACGAATATTTTCAAAGTTATTTCAGTGTTGAACTGAGAATTACATTTGCAGCAAGTGTATGATATTATAAGCATAACTGACAACACTATCGACCAAAGGTATTTGGAAGTTTGTTCTTGTGCAATGTTGAACATTCTTTGTTACTTTTACTTGTGAAAACAGATCCTTATTGTTGAATATGATCATAAACAGTGCTTTGTACTGTACATGAGATAGAATTCCACTAACACTGCTTACATTCACATTGTAACACTATATCAATAATATACACTACATTAATATTTCTGCTTTAAAGGAGCAGTGGTCCACAGTTGCTCTCAGAAACATACTCGATCCGTCAGCATCAAAGGGCAGCTACTCCGTAATTGCTCCCCCTCCTCTCTCTCTCCATTCACGCTAACTTAAACACACTTCTTGCATGCCAACTCTCCGAAGCAAGCCTGTCGGAGCCGTTGACTCCTGCGTAAAAGAGGCAAAAAAACAACGCTGGATTTGGCGATGCAACTTGAAAAACAAATCTGTTAATAAAGGTCAGGCTGCAAGTTAAATTGAAAATCGACTGTGTCTGAGTCCGGAGCCTTAAAGTCTGTAGCAAGAGGAAGGTGAGGCGAAAGTGGAGGCTCGGCTGTAATATCTCTTTCCATTACCGCCTTTGATGTCCATCATGCAGGATCAAAAGAATAAGTTGGATGAGCCGGCGTAGAGGAAAGCCATCCTCTAAAGGCCTGCGAAGCTTCAATTAAACACAAGCCACCTGGCGGAGGTTGGGGAAAGATGGAGTGGCAACTGGCAGACGGAGCAGAGAGAGAGAGAGAGAGGGAGGGAGGGAGGCTGAAAACATGTGAGGGAATATTGCCTTAATAAGGTATGACTTTATCCATGGAGGAGATAAAGCCGTTTTTCCCTAAATGACGTTACGATGATGTTGCTTTGACTCCACTGTGGATGTGCTCTGATAGTGGTGAGAAATCTGAGAAACAGACTGGAATGATGGCTGACAGGATGGATGGATGGACATCCACACCTGCACACACTCGGGATAAATGATGTTATCTTAAGACTCCATCCATCTTGTCTTATGGTTGTTCCTCTCGACAGACTTGGCATTGCTCTCTAATCTGTTCTGTCCAGATGAAGACTGACCTCTTTGAAAAATATCATCACACCAGGCCTAAGCTAGAGGCGAATGTTAATCCTTTGATTACAAGATTTTACTGTCAATAGTGGATCACAACAGCTCAGATCCCCATTTGTCGCCCATTTGATAGAACTCAAACCTCAAAAATCCACCAGCAAATGCCCCTATCCTAATAATGCACTTCTTGGGGCAGTTGGTAGCATAGTGGTTAGGAGGTTGGTCCGTGGTCTCAAGGTCGTCGGTTCAAGTCCTGGAACTGTAAAGGTACCACTGAGGTACTCATGAGGAACAAATTTTAGAAACCGGGCTGCTCTGGGCCGTGGGTGTTTAGATTTTTCCTGAACTGGAGTTCTGTTGCTAGCTCCCTACAGTTCACTCTGAGGGCTGATATTGGCTGATACTGTGTTAAGCCAGCGCCGGCACAAGCTCTGGGATTAAAGACGTTAAAGCTAGAGAAGAAGCTAGCCAGAAGCTATTTAAAAATTCGCACGCAAAAGGTCTGTATATTCCACATATCACTTCAGCGCACACAGATTGTCAGCACATCAATCCCCATTCTCTTCAAAATCTCTTTGCAGAAATTCTGCTGTATGGCTTTTAAGGCCAAAGCAACTCTAGTGGAGCTTGGAGCATCGGCTGGCTACATTGAGCATCAAAGTCACCTTGTCCTTGATCAAAAGATCTCTCTCTCTCTCTCTTTCTGACTCCGCCCTGTCCTCTCTCTCTCTCTCTCTCTCTCTCTCCTCCGCTCCGGTACGCTTCACCTTCCTGCTGCTCTCTCTCTGGGTCCCCTGAGGACCTCCGGATGCTGTGTGTTCTCAGGAACCCCAAATTATCATCAGCCTCGAGCACATCTCTCACTTCCTCCCCCAGCCAGCACTCCTCTTAAAGCTGATGTCATCATCTGTAAACTCACTGACACTGCAGTGGAAGCGAGAGAAAGGGAGAAAGAGAGACAGACAGACATATAGATAGACAGATAGACAGACAGACAGACAGACATGTAGATAGATAGACAGACAGACAGACATGTAGATAGATAGACAGACAGACAGACAGACAGACAGACCAACAGACCAATAGACAGATAGACAGACAGACAGAAAGATAGATTGATGTGTAGATAGTTACACTGAAAGAGATGAACACAATGATTTTTTGGACATACAGACGGAAAGAGAGAAATACTCTATCCTATCCTACTGTTACCATTATTTTCTCTCCTCTCTGCTACACTGATGACCTGAAGTGTAACATATACATTACCATTTTAGTTTGATGGTACAGCACTGGGTCTGCAAACAGCTTTTAGTTCAAACTCAATAAAAAGGGCACTGTGTTCAGCCCAGAAGAGAGAAAAGAAACAATATAGCTCAAAAGTTGGGACAAGTTTGGAGTGATAAACATTATCAGACATTTTGATCTAAGTAATCATGCATGGAACTACCGTCATTTTTTGGCAAGTATAGACAGTCAAAGTCTTGCCATGGTACTGTTAACTAGGGCTGGGTTCAAAAAACCGATTCACCGATCAATATCGATTCTCCTTCGAAAAATACGATATCGATTCAAAAATTTGCGGATCGATCTTTTCCTGCGGCTATGCACTACTTCTCGCGACCATGCAAGGAGAGCTATAAAAATGTGAGACCGGCGAAACCGAAACCAAATAGAGCCATGGCTGAAGCTGCTCCGCTCAAATCACCGTCTGGCCCAAAGGCAGATGTTTGGCAACACTTTAGTTTTAAAACAAGTTATTTTATAACCAAGCAAAACTAGTACTGATGCAAAGAAATCTCTAAATAAATCAATATCGAATCGAATCGAATCGAGAATTGAATCGGATCATGACCTTGTGAATCGGAATCGAATCGATTCAGGAAATCAGCAACGATACCCAGCCCTACTGTTGACGGACCTCTGGCACACGCCCAAAAAACAGGCAATCAAGGAAGTCAGTCAGCACCATGGAGAGTGATCACCTGTCAACACTTCAGCACTTCTGTTTTGGACAGCAACTGGCTCCCTGCTCTCATCACCTCAACACACATAACCACTTACTGGGCTTCATTCGCCAAAGGTTCTAAGCTGAAAACCTACATACAGAGTTTTCACAAAAGCTCTGACTAGGGCTAAAATGATTATTTGAAAAACTTGAATAAGTAGATTACAAAAAATGGTCATCAATTTTTCTAGAATCGAAGCTTCGTTTAATTCACAGCATGCTACACCTGTGTTTCATACAGACACTTACTAATGACGCACGTTTTCAGTGGCACGCGAGTTAAGACCTGACCCTTCTGTATGTGAAAGTATTTGTGAGTAATTCCATGCACAACAGAAGTAACAGAAGTAAATGTGTAAAAACACATGAATGACATTTTTGGCAATGTATACATGCACGGTAAGTGTGAGCACTCACGACTCCATAACAACGCCATTACTCGCTAAAATGTTCCAGTTGAGTTAAATCTTCCCCTTTATTACAAACAAAACTCGTTTTCATCAGAAATGGGCTGATTTCGAGACTGTGTCAGCATTTACACATCACACTATGCCAAATCTGTGTAGTGCAAGACGTCCAGTGTGCAGTGGGCAGCTAACAATGGCAGCACCCAGAAAGCAGTGTTTGGAGACAGTACCTTGCTCATGAGAGCCTCAGGGGTACCTTTACCAGTCCTGTGATTCGAACCAGTGACCTTCTGGTCATGGGGTGAATGCCCTAACCATTACGCTATCAACTGCCCCAGCATAGGGTCAACAGATGCTCTTATTAAGAGGGACTTCCATTTTCCTAATTTCAGGAACAATCTCTCTGAGAGCAGTTAAGGGTCTTGCTCAGGGACCCAAAGATGGTAGTGCTGGAGGTAGGATTCAAATCCACAACCAGAGGCGAGTATCCTAGCAACTAGAGCGCCACCATCCATGGCTGGTATCACAAAGCAATAATCAGAAAATGTATATTATAAACTAACATAAAATCTATTTTCTGTTGTCTCACACTGCAACCTCCACAGTATGACAGCATAGTTTTTTTTTTAAACCGATGAAGCAACTTCTCATATGAACCCCTTCACCATGCTACCAATAAAATCTTCAAGGTCTCCAACATGTTTCTGGAAGACCTTGATGGTCTCCAACACACACTTTCTCTCCCAGCAGAGAAACACACAACCACACTGTACAGTTAACAGCTATACAGATACACCGAAGAGCATGAATAAACTGAATGAGCAAAAACGTGAGTATATTGGTTCTTTCATTTAAACCCATTCTTCCCAATGCCATGCTTAAGTCTTCAAAGAACAGCAAACCTCTCAAGTCATGCAGAGAAGTGAAGGTCTCAAATGCCTCACATGGAGTCATGACGCTCTCACGCTACAAAGTTAAAAATACGATGCTCTTGTTCCCTCAAAGAGCTTTTCATCAAGGCTTCACGCTGAGCACAGTACTTAAATGCATTTCATTTTTATAGTTTTCATCCAGGAATACTTTTCATCCATGAATCACACCAACCCATTCTTCCCTTTTACCATTTCCCACCTTTTTGAATAATAGTACGTCATCAAAACCTTGAAACAACACCAAGGGAATTATGCAGAAACCTATATCAAATCTTCCTTTTAAAGCCTTTTCTCATTTGAGTGCTCATTCTTTGTTGACAATCTCTCATTCAGCATCATTAAAAGTGCTGAGCATATAATATACATGTAGATGTTTTGCAGAACTTGGGGCATATTTCCAGAATGTTTTAAAGTTATTAATTGAGTTGTTTGTAGCATCTACTGATATTATTGCTTTATGAATTATAAATCCATGTTGATTCCAGAGAATAGGCTAAATGTGGCTGCCTAGTGGACAGATAACTGTCTATGAATCAAGGGGTCATAGATCCAAATTCAGCTCTATCCCTTAAGTGCATTTTAAGTGAAGTGATTATTTGTCATTGTGAACACACCACAGCACAGCACACAGTGCATCACAACCAAATGTGACCTCTGCATTTGACCCTTCCGTGATGGAGCAGTGGACAGCCTTTTTTGGCAGTGCCCAGGGGAGCAGTGCTTGGGGACAGTAGCTTGCTCATGAGTGCCTCAGTGGTCCCTTTACCGGTTCAGGACTTGAACGGCTGACCGTCCAGTCACAGGGCAACTCCCTACCCATTACGTTATCATCTGTGCCTACGAGGGGCCCAAGTGAGGCCTTTAACCCCAAACCTCTCATTTCAAAGGCTTCTATCAGTTCCAAAAACTGATGGGGAGTCTCAGGTATTGTCTAGTGGGACTGTCATCTTGAGAGTAACTGACTCACCCTGACTATGTAGATTTTCAGTCAGTGGGGCCGTTTGTAGCGTTCGACCTGTGATCAGAAGGTCGCCGCTTTAAATCCTGAACTGGTAAAGGTGCCGATGTATCAATTGCAGCGCTCGCATTTGGTTGTGGTGCGCTGTGTGCTGTTCTGTGCTCACAATGACAAATAATGGCTGCATCACACTCACTCTCTAGAGTCTCTCATACAGGACATGGTAGTCATAAGAGCTTGACTTGAAGTTAATTATGTGTTCTTAAAGATGTTTCACCTCTGTCACTTCTGTTCAGAAATGATAAAGCTGTTTGGATGAGAGGTGAAACTTGTTCAAGACCCTAAAGGAAGCCCATCTGCCTTCAAGTCGAGCTCTCGAGATCAAGTGAGTCATTAGGATCACACAAGCCATGGTGTGAATCAAGATGTGTGTCGTGGGGGTATTTTTTAACTACAAGGTTTTTTCTGATTGATGTTGCATTTGCAGAAGTGGCACTGCATTGTTTACTGTGGCACTGCAAAGTGCATCTCTTGTCAGCTGCGAAATGA
Source organism: Distichodus sexfasciatus (assembly GCA_032718565.1). Taxonomy (NCBI): domain Eukaryota; kingdom Metazoa; phylum Chordata; class Actinopteri; order Characiformes; family Distichodontidae; genus Distichodus; species Distichodus sexfasciatus. Next base: position 2,147,119 of record JAVGVS010000046.1, read on the forward strand.
AGTTGGAGGATGGGGTCCATCTTGGTGAAGACAGAAGCAAGAAGCCACTGATGTCAAATAGCTTGGATGTAGTTAGCTACTTTTTCTCTGTAGCTTGTAGTGTAGCTAACTACTACATTAAAACAGTTATTTGCCTGTCACTTAGCAACATTTAATTATGAGTTGCTTGTAGCTTGAAAGGTGTTGTATAAAAAGTTTCCCCAACACTGGCTGATAGTTGGTATCGTAAGCCACCAGATCTGTTCAACGATGGCTGTTCCAGTTGGACACAGATGACATCCTTTACTCCTCTCTCTTCTCTATCCAAAATCTTTACCTGCAAAAAGTATCCCTTCTCTTTTTAGTGGAGGATCCCTAACGGCGTCGCGCCAAGGACTGGAACCTATCCCGGGAACTAAAGGCGCAAGGCAGGGACCAACCCTCACACAAACACACTCACAGTCACACCTTACATTGAATGCTTTTGGACCGTGGGAGGAAAGTGGAGGCCCCGGCGGAAACCCACATGATCACAGGGAGAGCATGTAAACTCCACACAGAAAGGTCCTATGGCTGGCGAGGGGATCGAACCCAGGACTTTCTTGCTGTGAATCAGCTGCGCAACTGTTTGAGTAGTGAAAAAAACACCCTCAAATCTTGCTGCTTAACAAAACAGACCCGGTCATCATACACAATATGAACGAGACAACACATTTATGACGTTTAGCAGGGCTAGACGTTGTATTTATTCATTTACTTTCACTTGCAGTACCAGAACTGTTTTCTTGAGTACGGAGAAACTTCATTTGATGTGACGAATAAATAAACCCTTTCAAAATCTACATTTAAAGTCCTCAGTGCAGCGCGGCAAGAGCCGGCAACGTTCCACATGTTCACCGTCTGCTTTACACAAAGTGGAAATCTAATCCAGCTGCAGGTGGTAATTGTTGCCCAACTGATTCGAGAACTTAACATTTCTGATCACGAGCTCGCAGCCAAGAGCAGCATAGAGGAGCCCGAAAATCACCGGTCTGAAACCAGAGCCAGCGTGGCCATGGAGATGACGAGAGCCGCCGGGAAAACAAGTTTATTACGGAGAGATCAATGGTCTGTTAGTGATGTCGCTGAGGGAATTTCAAAATGGAGGGATAATCACAGAGGGATAAAAACCTGAGACAGAGTAGAAAAGAGAGAGACTTATACATTCCTGATGAGACTAGATGACAGAACATGGCTTTAAAACGCGATACTCTAAAACGCAGAAATGAAAGCCGATTTTTGTGAAGAATCCAAATAAAATGTAACTGCTTGCTAGTGAGTGTGCTGCTACTGAGCTGTTTTGAGCTAAATTGTGTAAACGTTACCAAAAGTCAGAATTAATTTTAAGCTTAATATTTTAGCATCACTGTATGTTTCTTGTTAGCTGGGGATGACCAGATGATTATGGGAAGAAATCAGACAATATTTACCACTTTAAGGCAAATGTATAAAAATCTTTTTTAATACCTTGCAGAACAAACACTGAAAATATTCGTTATGAATTAGGAGTGTTACGAAATTATGAAATGTTTGCCCTGCGCTTCTTGGTTTGCACATATATTATTAAGGGTCCAAGCTTGAAGTGCTATGGAACCCTCACCATTATTTTCACCACTTTGAGTCTTTATTTTACCTATGTAGCAACGTTCATATTCGCTCAAGATTGACGAATATGGTATGAGGAACTTGGAGCCGATTTTATTTTGACCTTTAAATTTATATGTTACTCACTTACTATATACTAAAAATACACTCAGTATTTTCTAATAACCAGTACTCGTGGAGCAGCAAGCTTGACTGCTAGTGTATTTGTCATTTGGCATGAACTTGAAAGATTTTCTCAAATCTGAAGAAATGCTGTACATTTGGACTGTAAACCTGTGGAACCTTCACTGTGTTAATATCATTCTGACCTTTTTTGCCACATTTATATATGATCCTCCTTAGAGTTTCCCAACAAAGTGTGTTCTGTGACGACGTCAACAGCCTGATATTTTGCTGAGCTAATTAGAAGATTTGTTTTCCCAAAAGCTTGTGTTTAATTAGACTATGAAGAAGTGAAAGAAACTAATTTCATATTTCTCATGTTAATTTTCCTCCTTTTCCTGACCACTGTAATTATACTAGAATAAATACAAACACAGCACAAGGCTACTGATTAAGATGGTCTGTGGGTTTACCAAACACAGTTGACAAATAGAGCATTCTCTGTGTTTATTTATCTGCTTTAAAAATGAAGATTTCATCTCATTCTTCCAGAATTAAAGACATGGGTAAATATTCCTGCTTCATATAGATGATAAGGGCAGACGTGGAGTGGCTTAGCTGATATTTATGGACTGGACCTAGATCAGTGTGAAGCAGGTCTATCAAGTCTCTGAATGGTTTTAAGTTTAAGCAAATCTTAATAATAATAAACCATAATAATGTATGGCTTCTTTGGGTGGTGAATGAAATACACCCAAACACTCATTCATTCATTATCTGAACCGCTTAATCCCTATCGGGGCTGCGGGGCCTATCCCGTGAACTACGGTGCAAGGTGGGGACCAACCCTGGTCAGGCCCCAACACACTGCAGGGCACATGCACTCACACTGTCATTAACACCTTACAAGGCCAATCAACCTACAGTGCAGGCTTTCGGACTATGAGAGAAAACCGGAGCCCCCGGAGAAAACCCATGCAAACACGGGGAGAGCATGCAAACAGAAAGGCCCTAAGGCCAACCCGGGGACCGAAACAACGACCTTCTCGCTGTGAGGCGGCAGTGCTATCCACTGCGCCGCCATGCCGCCTATCCAAACATTCATTTTTCCAATTTTTCCTGTTTTGAGAGAACTGTAAAGAATTTAACTTTCTCCAGCAAGGCATGACAAGAAAAGTTTGTCAAGTATTTACAGTTTATTACAGTAATTATCACACTCATCTCAATTAGGGATGGCACCGCTCGGAAACGTGGATCGGATATTGGTCCAATAACAACTCGAATAACTAGATCGGGTATCGGTGGCACTGGGCCGATCTATGGAGCTGATCTGTAAGTCGGAGGTTTTTCTATGTTTGCGAGTCAGTATTTAAGTCAAGTATTTCCTTAAGCATGACAGAATAATCTCAGTCTTCTCCTCACAGAGAAATACCCAACTTATTAATTCAAAACTGGCATCAGATCAGTACACGGAATCAGCCGATACCCCACGGAATCGGCATTGGTACTGAAACAGAGAAAGTTGAATCGGTGCATCGCTAATCTCAATACCGTGTTGTCTGATGCATTCACATATTATTATTATTATTATTATTATTATTATTATTATTATTATTATTATTATTATTACGCTACTCTTCCTGCTTCCTACGGTGCTAGAAATGCCGTTCCAACTCTTAAACATGCAGGCTACAGCAGAGTATGCTGCTCTCATTCACATTGTCGCAATGTGTCCATTTTTCCACCTGTAAAAGCGTCTTACTTGCATCACTATTTCATTATCCACCCACGTTTGGCGCAGCTACTCCTCTTACATTTTTTGCGCTAGAAACGCCATTTCAAGTCTAAAACGTATGAGCTATAGCGTTGTATGTTGCTCTCATTCACGTTGTCAGTACGTGCACTGGATCATGAGTTCTGTCCATTTTTCCTCTCGTAACAATGTTCAATGTTAAACCTCTTTGTGTTTAATGACTAAATGTTGCTGCGTGCAGTATGAACAGTGCTCTTTGCATCATAAATGGGATTCATCATGTGATTGTGTCATTATGTGTTAACTCTAATCCTAATTCTCTTGCAAAAATGCTTCTAGTTTTATTTGTAACAAATCACACTGTGAGCTTCACAGACACACAACTCAGTTGTTAACAAGTTAACCTTGTTGCACCAAAATGCACCAAAACCACCCAAAATACTTCCTACTTCACCCAAAAATGACCCATGTTGCTATAACTACAGCCCAAACTCTCTCCCATCACCCTCCCATTCATACTTTATGAGACCAATTTAGAGTAATCAATCAACCTCAACTGCTTGATATTGGGCTGTGTGAGGAAACCGCAGAACTCCACACCAACATGGGAGGAGCACGCAAACTCCACACAGAAAGACCCCAAGGCCGGCCCAGGGGACCCGAACCCAGGACCTTCTTGCTGTGAGATGACAGCACTAACCACAGCATCCCCGCACTGCCCGAAATAGTTGCCACTCAATGCATTTTACTTACCGATTAACTCTTTATTCCTGACGTCTAAGGCCATGTTCCGTAAGGCAGTAGCCACTGCACACACGACGCGGTCACTGTCTATCCTCAATAGCTCCACCAGGATGGGGAGACCCTTCTCTTTCCTGACTGCTGCCCGGATGTAGACCGACCACTGGGGAGGAGACAAAAAGAGAAACAAACACACACACATTAATTACATGCTCTTGCATGTTAATCAGAAATGCGTTATCACACACTTGGAGAGAACTTGGTGGTCTAGTGGTTCGGATGCTCGCCTCTGGACCAAGATGTTGTGGGTTCAAATCCAACATACAGCACTACCATCATTGGGTCCCTAAGCAAGACCCTTAACCCCAAGTTGCTCTTAGGGAGACTGTCCCTGAAATTAGGAAAATGGAAGTTGCTCTGGATGAGGGCATCGGCTAAATGGCAAAAGTTAAATGTAAATGTGAAGCAGGTAAGGAGCCAATTGGGGGCCTCTGAGCTCAGATTCTTTTTGCCAAGGCCCCAATATATTCTAGAATGATATCTGGATGTAACGTTATAGTCAAGTCATGATATGGTTTGAAGAAGGGCTCATGGTTAGATGATCAGTATACGTAGACAAATGTCTTTGGGTGAATCCTATTTCACCCCTTGGCCCTACCCCTTGGCCCTACCCCTTAGCCCTACCCCTTGGCCCTTGGCATGGAGTGGCAAGGGGCAGGGGTTGAAATCTACTCCTACAAAATGGGACACCCCTTCAAGAACATGATGTGTCATCACTAGTCTCCGGTGAATTTTACATAGGCAGACGAATGCTTTTAGCTGGATAATCAACATGCCGTCATCTGCGGGTATCATTTCCATCGCAGCATTTTTAGGTTTGTCTGCAGCAAGCTGAGATGTATAATAGCGATGGACACCGCACTACCGATTTTATTCCGTGGCGTTTACGAAGAATGCAACCATAAGGCTGAAACAAGGTCAAAGTAGACAATAAACCGGTTGGTTTCATTTAAAAATAATACGTGACATTTGCGGTTTCTTTGGTTCCAAGAGTCATGTTGCTGATGGTTTTTCGCCAAGACCTGGGAAATATTTCCTACCCCTCCTATGGGAGTGAGCTCTGAAAAATCTCAGTTTGAAGGGGTAGTTAGCCCTTCCCCTGGGTCTAAATAGGAAATGAGACACTCTACCCCTACACGTGAATGCGCACACGAGGGGCAGGATGGGCAGAGCCAAGGGGTGAAATGATTCACCTGATGCAGAACATGTGTGTCTGTGTGTGTGGACGCAGGTATCTGTGTGTGTGCACATTTGTTGATGTAAGTGGAAATTTCTTGTGAGTGTGTTTGTATTCCCACCAGACGTTCCACCATCAAATAAACAGATCTGACAAGAAAGCACTACACACTCTTCTTTATGTTGATCCCACTGTTTACATTCATCACATCTCTAGTGCTTTTGCACATGAAAAACCAAAGGCAGGTGAGAGGAAAAGAGAAGTGAGAGTGAGTGAGGGGGAGAGAGAGAGAGAGATCCACAGTTATTCCAATTGGCCTGAGCGATGTGCAGTGTGTTTAGAGCAGGAGTCCCAAAATATGGGGGCGCTGACCGGTACCGGGTCGTGGATCATTTTGTGTTGGGCTGCACAGAAATATCACACTTTTCATCATCTCTTTGCCAGCCTAGTCAAAAATTGGAGGAAGGCGGGACATACACAGTTACGAATTCACTACAAATGGCGGCGTATCTGGAGCAGCTGGAGAAGGTGTCATTCACCCACTCTCCTCTCGAAGACGTGAATTTCAAATGCTGCCACCACGCTAAGAAGCGGGATTCTCCACTTCGGCTAAATCAGCGATCTCAAAGAAACACGCTGAACAGGAACTAATGCAGCAGTAACGGTGGTGCGCTCCTCAGAATCTTATAGCAACAATGAGCGCTGAGAGAAAGCGACCAGGAAGTGAGGTTTTGAGCGCTCTCATCGGAAAGGGACCGAGCTATACAGGGTGTTGCCAAAAATCGGACGTCATGTTTCACTAAACTCCTGTGTCCTCTGTTTCAAAACCAGCTCCAGTCTGATGTGATGACATTATTGAAGAGCTTTACTATTATTAGAAGTAACTGGATATATTACTGTCTCTGAATTGTAATGCATTACAACTGCATCGCATTACAATGCATTTACATTGCATCCTGCATTACTTTTGCAACTTTCACCTAAATAACTGTGGAAGTAGGACTTGGTGTTCTAACTTGCTAAAATGTAGTTTACTGCAGTTCATTCTACATCCAGTGGAGGGTGATGTGATGTAGCATAATGGAATGAGAAAGGCCTAATAATTCTGTAGGAAGTAGATCTTTTACTCGCCCAATTTCCTATTGTGCCAAAGGTCACACAGTGTTGGCAACAGCAAAATTTCTGATAAAAGGTGTGTTGTAGCATTAATGGAAATATGTAAACGAGTATATTAGTCATTGAAAAATGTATTAATGATGCCTTACATTACTATGATTTAGCAAAAAGTAATACATTACTCTAACTATGCAACATGTTAATCCCAACACTGCCTCTGATGTGTGTTGACAATGTAGAATGCAGAGAGAGGTGAGTTTAAACAAGCGGCGGCGGCAGCAGCACTGCACTCGTCCTTAAAGTGCACTTGTGGCTGAGTGTGAGACTTTTACAGCTAAAAGATTACGGTCAGAAGCAACACTCATCTGGGGCAGGGGAAGGGTCCAATTAGGAGCGTGAAGACAGGCAGAGTTACCGGGGTTACACACACGTACTGTACACTAACACACCGAGGAGGAGAGGGACTGGAGCAAGGCCTTTAGTGTTTATCTGATATGATGCTGGCTTATGGATCTGGAGAAGACAATGACAGTCATGAAATATTAAGGTCTGGCAGAAAAGGAAGATTTAGTGGAGAGACAAGGTGAAAGAGAGGTAGAGAAAAAGAGAGAGGGAAAGGGAGAAAGAGTAAGAGAGAGAGAGAGTGAGAGAGATTATCCAGAGAGACAAAGCAAAGAGAGTTAGCTGGGGTAAGAGAAAGAGAGCCAGCACTAACAAAATGAGAGAGAGAGAGAGAGAGAGAGAGTGAAAAGAGGGGAAAAAAGAGAGTAAATAAAGGAGAAAGAGAGAGAGTAAAAGAAGGGAAATATAGTGAGAGAGGGGACGAGAGAGAAAAAGAGTGAGAAAGAGAAAGAGAGAATTAGCAAATGAGTGTGTGTGTGAAAGAGAAAGAGGCAAGAGAAAGAGAGATGATTAATGAGAGAGAACGGGAAATGGAGGGAGAGAGAGAGAGAAAGAGTGAGAGTAAGCGAGAGAGAGGATGGTTGTAGCTCCAGTACATCAGAGGGAAGAGAGTGTTTTCTGGCCAGAAACAATTTAATTTCACACTTCCTCCTTCAACACTGTACCCAACATAACACTCACTCACACACACCACACACACACACACACACACACACACACACACACACTCAAACACACTCTATTTCTCCCTTGATAGCAGAACCCACACACACTCTTTCACACTCACACATACACACACTTCATATTTGCTGTATAGCTGGAGAGGAAATGGCAAAATCAGCATCAGTAAAAGAGTGCTTAAAGAGTGTGAAGAGACTCAAGTTTAGACTACACACATGAAGCAGAACAAAAACCATAATAACACTGGTATGACACGACATAACACCCTCCACACACACACACACACACACACAAATAATACAAGGTACAAGCAAAGATGAGGAAAACGTGTGTGTGTGTTCCTCATCTCCCTTTTTCTTATTTGTGTGTGTCCCATTATTTTTCTGGTATTTTCAACTACCAGCTAGAAAAGCTAATGTTGAAGTATAACACTGCTCGGGAATGCAAATCGTTTGAATAAGAGCTAAAACACCAATGACGATGTACCTTCCAGCTCCAGCAGGTTCCCCAGAGCGCCTGTCAGCTCTCCAGCTGTCTGCTGGAGCACCGACAGCAGGTGAGGCACGCTTGATCGATGGAGGGATGCCACAGTGATCTGGATCCTTCGGGGCTCTCATTGTCTGAAGGGGTCCCACTGTCCCCACTGGGGAGGGAAAAACAAAAATAGGGGGAACGCCACACACAAATGCTATATATATATATATATGTATATATATATATATATATATATATATATACATATATAAATACATATTTTAATGTAATTTCAGTTACTACATATGACAAATAAAGACTCTGATTAGTCAGCAACAGTCAGCACAACCAGAGTCCGACTCAGCAACTTTGGCAGTGACCAGCGCCAGCCTCAGACACGCTTGAAGAGAGAATGGAGTGATGTGGGAACAGCAGTGGGTTGGTGGCGGCGGAGTTGTAAAAAAGAAAGCTCATGGATTGACCTACTTACAGCCAGAGCGATTCATGAAAGATCGAAAATCTATCCTCCGTCGCTGGCCTCCATTATTAATAATCACACATCTGCCGCCTGCCCCCTCCGGCTCTGGCGCCACGCTCAGACGCATCAGGGAGGAGGAGGAATGGAGAGAAAGGGAGGGAGATATATTGTTTTTTTAGAAATCTTTCAGTGGAGGGAGAGAAAAGAAGGAAAGAGAGAACCAAAGCAAATTCAGAGAACAGAACAGTAGATGGATGGATACAGACAGAAACAGAGAGAGAGAGAGAGAGAGAGATGGGGAGAGAGAAAGAGAGAGACGAACATTTATACAGGCAGGATTAAACAGAGGTAGGAGCAGAAAGGAGAGAGAGAAGAGGAAGACAGCCTATAGATAGATAGATATAAATTCTTAAATTAAGTTTTTATAGTTTAGTCATTAAAATATACTAAAAGAGATATCAGAAAAAGAGGGAGGAGCAGAAATAAATAAATAAATAAATACAGAAAGAAAGAAAGAAAGAAAGAAAGAAAGGAAAGAAAAGAAAGAAAGCAGGAAAAGGGAAATAGAGATAGGAGTCAGAAACAGGGGAGAGGAGCCTACATTTACAAAGAAAGAAAGAAAGAAAGAAAGAAGGAAAGAATGAGAGGGAATGAGAAAGTGGGGGAGTGTAGAGAAGAAAGAAAGAAATCTAAAGGAGACAAAGGCAGAAAGGCATAATATCAGAAAAGCTGAGGAGCAGAAAGAAAGAAAGAAAAAAAGAAAGAGATAGGGGAATGAAAATGTGTGAAAAAGGAAAGAGGGATGGAGAGATCACATGTACAGCAGTAATATTGGAATGTTGAATGAGCAGTCAGCCTCATATCTCTCAAACAGAAGCCGCTCAATGTCCCAACAACAACAGTCAACACCGGCTCCCTATTCCTCCTGTATCTAAAACCTCCCCACATCTTGCCTATCTCCGAACAGCAGGCAGGATGTTGATCCTCTACGAAGCGTCAGCAAATTATGCAAAGCCCCAGCAAACACTGACTTTTTCAGCAAAGCCACTTTGAGGAAAAAGGCAGCAGGTTTCGTTTTAGTACTTGGCTAATTCAAGAAACTAGTGTGAAAGACGTGGTCGGCCTGAAAGCAGCTGCACTCTCGGTAACCGCACAACCGCGTGTGAGGTGGAACGGCTTTGCTGTGCCTCACGTACATGGTTAGGACAAGAATTTACAGAAAGATCTCGCATTGCACAAACACACGAAGGTAAAGAGCCAGAGCTTCAGATTAAAATAAGTCAGTAATATCTCAACGGTTTTACACCCTAGACTCGCACAGAGATATTAACCAGTACATGTGATCTGAGGTTGATCACTGATGGACGGATAAGAGGTTTGTTAAACCTGCAGCAGAAGATTGGACATGAGACTAGCCCACTGTGAGGCAGGTAGATAGGTAGATAGATGGATGGACGGACGGACGGACAGACAGACAGACAGAGACAGATAGATGGATAGGTGAATGGTGGATGGACAGACAGACAGACAGACAGACAGACAGACAGACAGATAGATAGATAGATAGATAGATAGATAGATAGATAGATGGATGGATGGATGGATGGATGGATGGATGGATGGATGGATAGATAGATAGATAGATGAACGGATGAACGGACTAACGGACGGATGGACGGACAGACAGACAGATAGACAGGTAGGTAGATAGGTGAATGGATAGATGGATGGATAGGATAGGACAGATAGAGATGGATGAACAGAAAGAACAACAGATAGAGAGAGAGAGAGAGAGAGAGAGAGAGAGAGATGTATATACACAGACTGCTAGCGAGAGAGATGGACAGACAGATGGACAGGCAGTCAGATAGATGGGTAGGTAGATAGATAGATAGATAGATAGATAGATAGATAGATAGATAGAAGGATGGACAGATTGACAGACAGATACAGAGATGGACAGAGACAGTAATAGTTATGGTAGAGTGTAGACAGAGAAAGAAAGTTTCTTTTTGTTAAGCCACAAACTGACAGATATTGCAAACAGACATTAGACTCCAACACTACAGAAAACAGGTTTGATGGCAAAATGAAAACTTTAAACAAAATTATATTATATATATATTTATAGTTGAAAGAAAATATATAAGAAATCAATATATAATGGAGATTTTTTAAATGTTTGGTGAAATTCAGTATTTTAATCGAAAGTTAAGGTACATTCAGCACAGTGCTGCATAATTACCACAGTTCTATTGACTGTTAGCAACACGAGAATTTAACCTTGATTTCTTTAACAAATAAACAGCTCATTTATCATTAGCCACATTTCGAGTGCTCAGAAAACTTCTGGGAAAATTAACATTTGTAAAGGTAAAATAATTATTATTCTAAACAAGCTTATGACCAAGCAAAGATCATTATGCTTCTGACTGGCATCTGAGCTCAACACCGTCACAACGCCGTCTAACTGGCACATGATGGCACGTTAAGGACGAATAAAGAGAGATCTGCAAAGAAACAGCGAGGAGAGGAGTGGAGACGCGGACAGGCCTGCTGGGATTCCTCATGCGTGAAGCCGTGAGTGATGTTAAATGCGCCTCATTAACTTCAGCCGATCTTTTTAATGGGAGGAAAATGACGATGCGTTAAATATGATTTCACTCAGAAACAGAAACGTTAATCGTTCTTGGTTCCTTAGAGAATGGACAACATTGACAGATACGCCCACTTTGTTTAACTGCTGCCTTCAAACCCATTTTAGGACCTTCGAGCTTTGAGGAAACTCGACCAAATCAGTTCTGGTCAGCAAGTCAAAAGTAGAAACAAAAACACTACAATTAACCATTCATAATACTGGAGGAAGTGAACCCTTGCATCTAATAACTGATTGAATCTATATACCTTAAGTAGGGAGAAGTTCAAGCAATAACCTCAAGTAGAGAGAGTTGCCGTTAGAGAGTTTGTCCATGCCCAGGAACCATGCCCAAGCATTGCTCCCCAGGTGCTGCCAATAAAAACGTGCCCAATGCTCCTTCACGGCTGGGTCAAATGAAGAGCTCGAGGGCAGCTGGTAATGTAACGGTTAGGGAGTTCGCCCCGTGATCAGAAGGTGAACCGGTAAAGGTATCGCTGAAGTACTCATGAGTAAGGTACTGTCCCCACTACTCCTCCACGGATGAGTCAAATGCAGAGGTCACATTTTGTGTGCTGTGCTGTGTTCACAATGATAAACAACTACTCAATTTCACATTACATGCTTGAAGTAGCTGTGGACTGTAGCCAGCACAACATTCAGGAGGAATTTGGAACATTCAGAACTGCTTCTAGCCAGAAATATTCTTAGGATGTCTGAAACAACTCTTGGAGGCTATTCCATAGCATCTCTATTAAGTGTCTGGACTCACTGGGTCACTCCAAAAGCAGGTTTTGTTTTTTAAGCCATTCTGTAGTAGGATTTGCTTTGATGTTTAGGGTCAGCTGTCTTGCTGCATCACCCAACTTCTACTGAGCTTCAACTTGTAAATAGCAAACCTATTACGCTTCAGGATATTTTGACAAACTTGAGAATTCACTTCCTTCTCAATAATGGCAAGTTGTCCAGGACCCGAGGCAGCAAAGCATCCCTGATGCTCTCTCCACTGTACTTCACGGTTGCATACGTATTCATGTTAGTATGCTGTGCTCTATTTATGCCATACATGGTGTTGCATTTTATCCCTCAAACAGCTCAACCCTAGTTTTAGCAGAAAGTCCACAGAAACATTTTCCAAGAAATTAGGGAATGTCAAGGTGCTCTCTGGCAAACTTCAAGGAAGCCAAGGAAGGTAGTCTTTGAAAGAGCAGCATCGGCTCCATGGTGTTCCGCCATTGAAACCTTCCAATTAATTCTTTTTCAGGTTTTTAGCGTTACGCTAGATTATTCTTTAATTCTTTTTTTAACTGCGTAGTGCTGCACATGACCTGGAGGGATTCCGCCCACTTTCTGTTTTGAATTTGAAACAAAGCTCATACCATGGTAGCAAAGTTTTAGTGGTTCTGAAACTGTGACTTTTTCAAACCTCAGTACACCTTGAAACCTTGTTGGGGTGTTAGTGGCCTAGTGGTAGGACACTCGCCTCTGGACCATGAGGGTTGTGGACTGAATCCAACCTCTTGGGCATTACTAATACTGGGATTCTAACCCTGGGCTAAGCCTCCGAGCTGTTTCAGTTATGAAATGTAAACAGAGAAGAGTTTCTGCTAAATGAGTAATGTAAAGGAGACTGGAACTGGGCCGTGGCCAACTTGTTTACGTGGATCTTGAGTCTAAAGTTTATTCTTCAAGTTTGAAGTGCTCTTAAGCATATTTGGGATGAGTTGTTTATGCTTTTGTTCATTGTTCCTTGATATTATTTTGAAGACAGTGAGAATGTGCATATTTGCACAACAGCCTCTACTTCTGTCAATAACGGAAACCGGCCCTGGCAGGGATAAACCAGGAACTTTGCCAAACAGTGATACGTCATATAAATTATTTATTGTCCTGCTTAGCCCCTTGCTTCCAGGCCTGATTGTTGATCTGTAGTTCTTGTTCAGTCACATAAGACCATCCTAATGTATGAGAGAATGTGCAATTCCATCTAAAATTAAAATCATTCTACAGTAAAAACACAGATCTGTAATGTCTAAACACAAAAATACATGCTTCATAGAATATTCCGAACGCAGGATCAACACAAAGGAGGAATAAAGATGCTGAGTGTTTAAAAAAGAAATGGTAGCTTTGCGGCCTCCAGTGGAATGATTGCTGCGATGTATTATTTGAATCGAGGAGTTTTTACTGTCTTACCAGCTCAGTGGATTGTGGCTGTAGCTACAGGACCCGCTGCTATAGCTGAATGTCAGTCTCCGAATCAGTTTCATTCCGCTAAAAAAACCCTTAAAGCCTAAACCAAGAATATTTTCCCGAAAGACGTACTGTAATATAAATATTGCTATGTGACTCCAAGATTTAGAAAGACATTCCATATAGTAGATAAGTGATTTTAATGTGATTATTTGTCATTGTGAACACACCATAGCACAACACAGAGGGGATCACAATGTAATGGACCCATCCATGAAGGAGCAGTGGCAGCTTTTTGGCAGCGCCTGGGGAGCAGTGTTTGGGACGGTACCATGCCTGCGAGTATCTCAGTGGTACATTTACTGGTCCGGGATTCGGACCTGCAACCTTCCAATCATAGGATGAACTCCTGAACCATTACGCTAGATTCAAGATTCTTTATTTGTCACATGCAAATTACACAGGTACAACATGCAGTGAAATGTATCCTGATCCGCTCTTTGACTATGCAATTAAGGCAAAAAAATAAAAAAATAAAAAAAATACAATAACAAGGAGAACAATAGAACCTTCAAATAATTTAGAGATAAGGAGGTAAAGGGAAATAACTTAGAAATAAGGAGATAAAGGGAGAGATAAAAAGAAAATAACCGTGATATACAATAAGGTGTGATGGATTAAAAAGGTGCACTGAGTGCAGTGTGCAATGTTTTTAAAGTGCCAAGTGCAGGTGCACAGCAGATACTGAACAGTGAAATGTCAGACATCATAAATGATCATAACAATATGGAGTTACGAGGCAGTATGGTATGACAAATTAAGACATTTAGAGAAAGGACATGTCCTTGTTCAGAAAACGGATGGCCTGAGGATAGACACTCTGTTTTGTCTCTGTTTTGGCCATGATGGTGCGGAACTTTCTGCCTGATTTCAGAAGATGAAAAAGTCACTCCGATGAGCTGAGTCTTTAAATAGCCCCCATTGTTCCTGGTCCTACAGCACTCTGCTGCCCAGATCACTCTACCATACTCTACTCTACCAACCATATGTCTGTATGTATACAGATATATTTATATTCAAATCAAATAAATATTGTATATATTGTATAATACTGTATTGCATATATTTGTGCTATTTAGGACATAAATTGTATGCACTGATGTATGTCACTCAGATAAGAGTCTGCTCCGCTACCAGTGTTGGGAGTAATGGAATACATGTACCGGCAAGCATGATTTAGAATACAAACATAGAGTAATTGTGTCTGCTACAGTTACCTTAAATAGGCAGATAATTAGAACACAGTTACTTTGTTGAAATAAATGGATTACACGCAGTCTTTTCCTGTTTCATATGTTAGGTTATCCTCTCTATCCCTCTCTAATTTTGGTAATTCTAATGACAGCCGGAAAACCCAAACAAAACACGCGAATAAGAGGCTCTCAGTGTCCTGTTAATGTTGATGGCTAGTTACACAACAATGCACCCGAGCCAGCACAACAGAGCCAGTGAAAAAATTGCAGGAATGTATTTCTTACTCGGAATTTCTCAGAGCTTGTTCCTTTTTAGAGCAAATATAGTGTCTATTCAGGGAGATTTGGGCTTAACAGCCAATTGGTAGAGAAAAAACAAACAAGAATTTGCAGGATGTGATTGCTACATTCATGTAGTTGTAAAAAGCATGACAATTATATTAGGTAATCAAAGTATTCAGAGTACGTTACTCACACTGAGTAACAACGAACACGCACATAAACTACATTTTGGGGTATTCTGTAATCTGTAGTGGAATACATTTTAAAAGTAACCTTCCCAACACTGTCCGCTACATGGTGTAAATGTAAATGTGCAGTCAGTGGCGTAATGGTAGGGTGTTCGCCCCGTGATCAGAATGTCGCAGGTTCGAATCCAGGACCGGTAAAGGTACCACTGAGGTATCTAAGAGCAAGGTACCACCCCAAGTATTGCTCCTGGGCACTGCGCAGGTCAGCTGCCCACTGCTCCTTCACATATCGGTCAAATACAAAGGTCACATTTCGTTGTGGTGCTGTCGTGTGTTCACAATGACAAATAATGTGCTTGAATAATATATGCAAATATATAAGAGAGATTGAGAATCTGTGTATCATTCATGTTCTAATTAAAACTAAACTCAAATAGCAAGTTTTTTCCAATATTCGTCATCAAAGAAAAAATGAACATTGAAATAACCAGGAAGATCAAAAAAAAATGCTATAATCACAGAGACGGAAGAAGACTACATCTTAATTAAGAAAAATCCTGCTTATCCATTCTTGTGTGCATTAAAAATGAAGATATATATATATATATATATATATATATATATATATATATATATATATATATATATTTATATATATATATATATATATATATATATATATATATATATATATATATATATATATATATTTTAATCACCCACATGTAACACTCATTTCTAGGCCATGCCACTTGAAGCCCACAAAAAAACAAAATGTATAAGCACAAATAGTACCGATGACTACAGCTGAATTCCATGAAGCTTTTTGTACACATTTATATACACATTACATTATACCCACAGAACTTTATATGATACTTTATATGCATATGCCTTTTTATATTACATAAAGAAATGTGCCTACATCTCACTCTGCATAAGTAAACAGCTGCAGATTAGCATAAAACTGAGTCTTAAGTTAATCAACAGAATTCCTAAGCAGTGTTGACTGTGGGATCTCATTCACAGCCCACAAGCCATCGGACTCCTAAGCACGCTGCGTGCCCTGCCACTGCTCCCCAACACACACTACAACTTGGAACTGAGTCTACTCACGCTTCTGCACAGTGCACATCAGGGTTTTATGAAACACACGCTGCTACATCTACAAACCCATCCATGCTACATCTGTATTTACATACTGTCTTAGAGATGCTGTATATTTTTAATAGACTGTCTGTATGCTACACGGTAAACTGCACTAGACCTTATACACATTCAATGCACAAAAGTACGTTCCAGTATCGTAACTGTTTCTCTCCACTTGAAAGTGAGTGATTATTTGTCAACCCATTATTATTTATTTAACCCATCCATGAAGGAGCAGTGGGCAGCTAACAAGCACCCGGAGAGCAGTGCTTGGGGACGGTACCTTGCTCATGATTACCTCAGTGGTAACTTTACCGGCCCTGGATTCGAACCTGCAACCTTCTGATCACGTGGCGAACACCCTACCGTTAAGCCACCAACTGCCCGCTTGAGTAATATATTTGCAAATATTATAAATACCTCACCTAACTAAAATTGCACATATTGCAGAGCTTATATTTTATAGTTTATTTATAGAAGCATATTTGATGTGCCTTCTTTGTTCTCTGTAGAAACTGGAGCCATGCCGTCTTGAATCTTGAATCTGACCAATTGCTTATTAGGTTCACGCTGGGCAAGGTGTGGATCCAAGTATGCACCAGGGTGTGAACCATTTGTAGCTGTAGCTGACCCTAACAAGCCACTGAACAGATTCAAGATCCAAGACTCAAGAATTTTGAGTGGGTTGTTAGGGTCAGAGTACTGACCCGTTGGGTGGTAGGGTGTCAACAACAACTTTTGAGGTGACAACCCCACCAGAGCAGGGGTTTGAAACCTGACTCGTTAGAGCTCCGGTGCTGCCAATATGGCCTCACCTGGTCTGGAAACTTCTTTTTCTTCTTCTTCTTGCCCCAGCAGCCTGAACTCTCACCATCCTTGCCGTTAGTGTCGCTGCACAGCAGACCATCCAGCTCCTCCGTGCCCATCTGCTGTCCCTGAGAAGTTTCTGCTGCCAGCCGGTACGAGAGATTCCTCAAGATGCACACACAGTTCTCTATGGTCTGGGGGAGGGACAGAGAGAGGGGGAGATGGAGAGGAAGATGACAGAGATAAAAAGAGGAAGAAAGAGAGAAACAGACAGGGAGAAAAAGAGAGAATGAGAGGTAGAGGAAGAAAGAGAACGAGAAAGAAAGAGAGGAAAGAAAGTAAAAGGCAGAGAGAGGGGGAAAGTGAGAGAGAGGTGTAGAAAGAGAGGAAATAGAGGGAACAAGGGAAGGAAAGAAAGAAAGAAAGAACAAAGAGGGCAAGAATAAAAAAGAGAAAGAAATTGAGAAAAGGAAAGAGAGCAAGGGAAAAGAGAGACACAGAGGGAGAAAGAAAGCAGAGTTAATGAAAAAGACAGAGAATGCGAAGGAGTGAGAAAGAATAGGAAAAAGAGGTGGGGAGAGAGGGAGAGAAAGAGGGAGATTAAGAAAGAGTGAGTGGGAGAGAGAGAAATAGAGAAAGGGAAAGGGCCATTTAGAGTGGGAGGGAGGAAAAGAGGAAGAGACATGGAGAGAAAGAGAGGGAGGGAGGGAGAGACAGAGGGAAGGTGGGAGGGACGGAGGGAGGGAGGAAGAGGGGAGAGAAAGAGTGAAAGAGAGAGTTTTAAAACATGACCATGTCTTCATAACTTGAATAAAAACTGTGCAAGACTTAACTGCAGGAAATCTGTAAACAAGACAAACTTTTATTAAAGGAGAAAATATTTGTAAAGGCGTCAGCAGGAGCAGCAGCAGGTAGTCAAAACACACTCCATAATTCATGTCTCACTGGAGACAAGACCTCTCCAAACTTTTTAAGGTAATTCTACAATTTAAAAACTTCTCAGATTATCTGAAGTAACCTCTGTCTTCAACAAAATAAAGTTTTCTCGCTATTGTGGTATCATTAGCGCATAGCAACAGACAGAAACTAGAGGAAAACATCAACTCAACTGTCAGAATGCAAAAGGGAAGTAGTTGTGCTGTGATGTCAGAACGGTTGATTAAACATCTCTACTTTTCGTGTACAATAGAAATTATGTGATGCCCTTTTGTGATGTTGGCACTAACAAGTCCTCTGGGGTAAATCAAGCAATGCCCACTCCTCTTTCTCCCTTTCAACTTTCCTTTCATTTCCTCCTTCATTCCGCCCCCCTCCCTCCTTCCCTGTCTCTCTCACTGCTTCCCTCCTTCTCTCCCCCTTCTTTTACCTCCCCTCTCTCTTTCCATTTCCCTCCCTCTTTTCATCTCTCTCCCCCTCCCCTTTCCTTCTCTCTCTCTCTCTCTCTCTCTCTCTCTCTCTCTCTCTCTTTCCCTCATTCTTCCCTCCTCATCTCTCCCTCTCCTCCTTTCACTTCCCTTTCTCTTTCCCTTCTACCGCTTCTCCTCTCCCCCAACTCCCTCCTTTTCCTCCATTCAAATCACCAATAAGTAACTGATTACGATTCCTGAGCTACGGCCCCAAAGTAGAATGAGTTATCATGCTTATTAAAAGTTGTGAGACTTGTGTCTATTAGTGTCATAATTAAGGACAGAGCAGTGCAGAACACTGTGCAGCAGTAGAATGTCACATAAATGTTTTAGACGACATCTATAACACAGACGTACCTATTTTGTTACGTGTAACACGGACTTCTGCTAGATTTGAGATTCAAGATTCTCAGAGTTTTGCAAGATTTAAAGGGTTTCAAGACTCAGGGGTTTCCTCAATCCAGTCCTAATGGTCTCCGCTGTAGTCAAATTTCTTAATCAGTTCACATGATTCTACATTGTTAATTACCCAATAAGTCTGGTCAGTATACTGATTTCAGTAACACACAAATCTGTGTATTCACCCAGGCTATACCCCTATATTCCAAGGACACTATTTATGTTAACAGACTGACAGTACAGTAAACTCATGTTAAACTGTTGTTGATCTTACACTCATTTACTGCACAAAAGAGGAATTGTATTCCATGATTGTAATTGTTGGAGCTGTACTTCTCCCCACTTGAACTGCTGTTACAATACTTGCATATATTATTCAAACACAATTTGCACATACTGCTAGTTGTAATTTTTCACCGCTTGGCTGTCATTTTGATATTTGCACGTGTTATTGAACATTACTGTACATATTACTGGTTGTAGTTTTCTCCATTTTGACTGCTGTTACGATATGTGCATATGTTACTGAACCCCTCTCATAGTTAAGTAGAGGTGTGAACCTTCACCGGTTTAACGATTTAATACAATTACAATTTATCAGGTCAACGATTCGATTCGATTCACTATCATGATGCATCGCATTGATTTTTTCACTTTATATTGCATGCAGATCGGGCATGGATCTCAGATCGGGCAGCAGCCATAGTTACTACTGGGATATTCTTTATGAGGCAGTAAGAAAATCACTGTCATTATGATATAATCCAGGGGTTTTCAACTGCTTCTGTCAAAGGGACCACCACTCAGACAAAGCAGTATGTATAGATGTTTGCACTAAATTCATTATTCATAAAGATAGCTAGATCATCTGGAAATGATTTGAAAAAATAATTAAAATGAAATACAAAAAAAGTGAAATACATTAAAAAGTGATTTCAGTATGAAACTGAAACTGGATTGCATGTCATGGACCACCTGCAATGCCGCCACGGACCACTAGGGGGGCAGTAGTCCGCTGATTGAAAACCCCTAATTGATTATGGTCTGCCACTGCATCGACGCAGAATCGGTCACGTCTGCATCGTGATGCATCGTGATGCATCGATTATGCGATTAATTTCAACACCCGTACTGTTTAGAATTCTTTTATTCAACTGCCGCAGATCATATGCCCATTCAATGCAAAAATATCAGGACCATAATTGTAGTTTTAAATTCTGTATGTAACTATGTTTATACTTTTAGTTTAGAGTTTGTATATTTTATAGTCTATGGATATACAGTATATTTTTGCTTACTTCATGTATCTTATTTGTATTTATGTATTTGTTTACTCTATGTGCCTTATTTGTTCTTTGTACTGTAGGAACTGGAGCCACGTCGTCTCGTCTCTCTCTATATACTCGTTTATAGTAGAGATTAGAGTTGAAAACTAGGGAGCCCTTCACCTCTGCCCCCAAGCCGCCCCATTTAGGCCTGATATTCAAATTCAAACTAAACTTTATTGTCATCTGTGAAATATATACTGTACAAGTATACAGAGAAATGAGACGACGTGGCTCCAGTGGCTCAGAGTATGGTACTCATGCCTTACCATTACTTATGGAACATAGTGTCACACATACACACCACTTCTCTACACATATGCAAACAGAATTATACACTATAAATGACAGGAGTGCTTTATAAATCTAATTTGCTTTATTATTAACATTTTCTGACACTGATTATTTTTACAACTGACATTCTACTTTCTTACAATTACCCACCACACTGTTATGTTATAAACGCATAGAAAGTGGTTGTTTCAACGTTCTACCTATGTGTATCAGATTTTTACAAAATATATGGAAAAAAGGCTTGGCGGACCCCCTACAGTACCTCCGCGGACCCCCAAGGGTCAGTATATTATTGTCAAAGCCAAAAAGAAACAAAATGCTGTTATTATAGACCACATTGGCCTGTCTGTCACCTTCTGAAATGGTCAAGGTTACAGCCGGTGCAATACCACTTAGACTATCTCACACTCTCTCACTTTTCTTCACACTCTTCCTTCTCAGGTAAGAGGTTAGAGTGACAGAAGGGGGCTGGCCTGCTGCTATTACACGTCCAAAAGCGCTTAATTATATCTCCAGCACAGTGTCCAATTTAATGAGATTAAAAGCAAATCTGTCTGACGAGGGGCGAAACGGCGAGCCTGATCCACTCCATTTAACTGGGTATTAAAGAGGAGACACAACAGCAACGGCTGCCAGAGAGAGAGAGAGAAAGAACAAAAAAAAAAAAAAAACAGAACAAATGCAGTCGAAATTACAATGAAAAACGAGCGACTCGCTCCGGCTCCTCGTTTTCCGCCTGCGTGGAGGACGATCCTTTCCACAAACAAAAATAATGACTGTAATCAAAGAAACACTCTCCGAATTATGCTGGCATTTCAGATGTAATGAAACATATTGACTTACAGCGCGCATTCTCCGATTCGGGCTCGGGCCGACACGCTCGCAACAAGCGTGAAGAGAAGGGGGAAGGGAAGGAAATGGGAGAAGAGAAAGAAAAAGTTTGGCTCAACTTGCCGGGGAAACGATCAAAGGTCTCTAAGCGCTTGGGGGTGAAACTGCATCACTTTGGAAGTTCTGTGCTTCAGCTTTCGTAGAGAGTTAGAACAAAAGCAAATGTTTGGAGAGCGTGATTTGAACGACTCGACACGTCAAAACGCACACATACTTATTTATTAACTTATTCAAATATAGTGACAGCGGATCCCTGGGGGCCAAAAGATGGAGTGAGATGCTGGAGAGCAGTTTTGCAGAAGGAGTGGATGTTGGGACCTTATACCCAGGTAGTGGTGTATAGTACTTGAGTAATTATACTTCGTTCCTGTACTTCGCATTTGAACTGAGTATTATAAATATTAGAATTTTAACTCTCCTACAATTATTCTTCTTTTGTAAACATATCACCCATGGAATATATCAGTATATTTTACCAGGCTGAACCCTCACCTGGACTCTATGTAGACCTCATCATCTGAAACCAGCTCTGACTTTTCAGACACTATGGACTTGAACCGAATTATCAATTTAATATTTAACTAATTTTAGATTAATGTTGCTGAGTGGATCTTAGCAAGCGACGACTCTGGATTAGAAAGCGTCCTCAGGACTATTTTTATATCTTCACTTCTTTAAAAATGATTAATTAACGATTAATCTTGAACTGCTGTTTACTTGTCTATTAACCCCGGTCCCCTTCCGAGTTCTGGTTTGGAATTCTAGAAGTGGCATCATATTTTGAAACCAAGAAAATGAAAGCACCTAACTTTAAACGTTATTTAAGTTAATGTTCTTTTTAAGTTTTTTGTAATGACTAACCTTTAATACCAGCAAAACTACCTTTAATACTCAGGTATTGTTCATAACAGATACTTTAATATTCATTCCACTTCATTAAGCTGTTCACATTACTTTATAAGCTGCGTTGTCTTTCCTGGTGTGCTTTTGTAAAAGCTCCCACTGTTTGCCTATGATTTTGTAAATGATACTTCCATAATTGCCACTGATAAGGGTTCGATGGTTGTGTGTGTGTGTTGTGCTGCTACGAGTGTATAAGACACAACAATGTAGCTGGACTTTTAATACACATCCGTATCAATGTAGTGTTTAAAGGCTCAACAAGAACATAAATATCCAGCCAAGTAGGTTCCTGTTAGGGCGATATAAACTAAAAATCCCATCCCGATATCCCAATTAATTTACCATTTAATAATGATTGATAATCAATTATTTTGTTTTGGATGATTTGTGGTTGTTTGTTGTCCTCATAGTTCACTACACATATTACTTACTGTATACTGTAAATATGCACAACTATTGAAATAAAATAAATAAATTCATGAATAAATAACTGAAGCAAACAGACACAGATATAGGGACAGAATGGAATGTCATGTGACAACAAACACAGTTGTATGTTTTTAAATAGATTAAAATGACCCACATGGGCAAGATTAGGTTGATTGGAGGTTCTAAATGTTGGTTTTAATCAACTGCCAAACCTTAAATTTTGTGGCCAACACCAGATGACGATGGAGGAGTAACTAGGGATGCACAATGATATCAGAATCATATTGGAATCGGGCGATAATTGCTTTTTTTTAAGTCGTCGGCATTGAACCGATGCTTGGATTTGCCTGATATTTTCAGACGGTATTTGATGAAGCATTTTTTGTACTTGGGAAAGGTAGCGCTTGTGCCAGGCCCGTCCAAAGTTAGGGGTCGGATTTTATATGGCCCTGCCTTCTGTCTTAATACTGAAAATTCTGAGCAGGCAGTGGATCTTTCGCAAACAGAATCTGGTGTTGTAGCTTAACGGCTCTCTACGGACTAGGTAATGCACATGGAGTGTCACATGCCCCCTATTTGACTTGGTAAACCACATAGGACAGGAAGTGACTTTTTAAAAATATGTTGTGCACTACGCTCGAATTCTCCACCCTTGCTAAACTCTGTTTTCACACTTGCTTGACTTGCCGCTGTGTTAGAAATATGTTATTTTGTGTCCCAAAAATCTAAGCGCTCAGTAGAACTTTGGCAAGCAAAATATCTTGTCTTTACACGCGCAACTCTGCCTTCCTCATTTATTGGTATTGGCAGATAATTCGAATGTTGGCATCTATAATTCCTGTATTGTGCATCCCCAGGAGTAATGCAATCTGTACCTAAAGACAGATGGACTGTAGTCTCTAACTGGACTCCAGAAAGTTGTCCTGTTTCTTTCAGCATTCACAAAGCAGGGAAAACATCTCCATTTTCCTCCAAACCTGAGCATTGTCTGCTTAAGGTCGCTCCCTTGAACCTCAGAGCCCAGAAAAGCCTTTACTGAAAAGATCCTGTGGTGATAAATTGTCACATGAAGGCGACTGTAAAGTTCGTACGGCGGGGTAGTGACTGTAACCACGGCAACCAGCACTGTGGCGTCAACACGGTGCACTACTCAATTCTCATTACCGCCAGCGCATCCCCGGCTCTGTCATTACGGCAGAGCCGAGGCGAGTTAAATCATGATTAAAGAAGGCCATTTAAAGGATAGGAGCTCGGCAACCTTGAGAGAGCAACCAACCACAAAACTGTTTATTTGGAATGGTACACACACACACACACACACACAAATAAATAACTGGTACTGTTGTCCTTAAAGGGCCCCCGGTTTGAGAAGATCCGGTCCCTCATCACAACTCTGCTGCTTTAAACTGGGTGTGGAGCAGCGGAAACGAGGGGGATGAAAGAGGATAGAGAGATGAGAGAAGCACTCAAATTTTGCACCTTGGTAACAGAGTCACTGCTGTTACAATATCTGCACTTACTAGATCCGACTTGCATGTTAGCTCAGACTTTATAAGAGATGCCGTTTTATTTCATAGACTGTATAGAATTTTTCATATTGAAGCTGTTATTGATCTCATGCACATTCAGTGTAAAAGACAACTCCAAGACCATAATTATGGACTGAGCACTGCATCCTAATATTTTACAAATTTTGCCTTATCGTTATCGTCATCGTAATAATGATAATAACTCGAGGAACATCTGTATATACACCCAAAGAGACTTCTTGCTCCTCCTCCCACACACCACTCAGCATCCACGGCTCCACAGAAGAGACTGTAAAGAACACCAAGTTCCTGGGAGTTCACATCTCAGACGACCTCACCTGGACCACCAACACCACCTCCATCACCAAAAAGGCCCAGCAGCATCTCCACTTCCTGAGACGGCTGAAGCGGGCCACAGGCATCATAGAGAGCATCCTGACCAGCTGCATCTCCGTCTGGTTTGGTAACAGCACTGTTGCCGATCACAGACGGTTACAAAGGAGTGATAATGCAGCTGGCAACGTCATCGGAGCGTCTCTCCCCCTGCTGCAGGACATCTTTCACAAACGCTGCATCAAGAGGGTCTCCTGCATCGTGCTCGACCCCTCACATCCTTCACATGGACTCTATACTCCTCCCATCTGGCAGACGCTATCGAAGCATCAAGACTCGATCCACCAGACTGTGTGATAGCTTTTTCCCACAAGCCATCACTTTTAAACACATTTCCTGCCGAAACACTCACCCACACACATGCAGGCTGTGAACTGACTCTGTTGCACCTCTGCACGTTACACAACACTGTCTTGTGATGCAAATGCTGCAATATGGACAATCTCATTCTGAAACTGCCACATATTATTTATGAATAATATTTATGTTTACAGACGGTACAGTATTTTCACTTCACACTGCTGCTGATCTAGCACACATTTAATGCCGGCTGATTGAAATTGTAATCATCTTCTCTTGACTGCTGCTACAATATTTACACAATTTTGCACGGTTGCTACATATTTGCACAACATCTTTGTCTCTCTTTCTTGTTATTGTCTCTTGTTCTAATTTAAAGTTTAAAGTTTTACATTTATATTGTACTTCTAGTTTAAAGTGTACATTTTATATTCTATTTATATATGTTATTGTGCCTTATTTGCTTTTACCTCGTTCTTTGTTGTTTGCACTGTTAAAACTGGAGCCACGTTGTCTTGTCTCTCTGTGTACTTCTACAATATATAGCAGAGATGACAATAAAGTTTACTTTGACTTTGACGTTTGATCTTATGGAGCTATTCCCATAATGACACAGAAAGATATAACCAGAGGGAGTCTATAAACAGAGGGAGTGGGAGAGAAACTGACAATGTTTTAGGGTCAGGGGTCAAGGTTGATTTTCACACATGTCTTGTTATCTTTGTGAGGTCCTTCCAGTGACTCGCATAATGACTAGATGTAATACAGCCACACCTAACCCTAACCAGACCCTTCAGGATTTCACGATGTTGCAATTTCAACTAACTCGGTCATTACTACCATGCAATTTTGACCAATTACTGCAACTTTTGACCAATCACTGTCGTATTCCACAAACTGTTGAGCCATACGTCAGAGGACTCACATCCTTGTTACGTTTGGAAAACGCAGGAAACGTGTGTGATAAAAACGTTTCAGATTTACCTTCAAAAATAACTAAATGGCTAAAGGCTAACACAAATAAGAGTGGTTTTGTCAGTCAGTCAGTCATGATCTAAAGTGCTTAATCCCTATCGGAGTCACGGTGACCAGAGCCTACAATCGCAACTTCTTTCCACAATTTTGACTTGCTCTCGCATCCTAAATCCTCAACTTTCAACGCAATTTTTTAGAAAAGCTGCTGCAAAGTCAGTCATTTTAAACTGCAACAATCTCAGAAATAGAGGGACTGTCTAACACTAGCCTCATAACCAAAAGCAAATCTTTTATCTCTTTCAGTCTCTCAAATAAAACCTGAAACATTTCTATAAAAACATTTTTCATCATGAAGTCCTCACATACAAAAAAGTCACAAAAGTCTCAGGTTGTTCTCTTTTTTTAGTGGACAATTAGGTCCTTCTGTTAAAACTGAAAACTGTGTTTTCCCACCTCTGTGTGAGAGCAAAAGCAGAACTGGGGCGGGTTAGAGAGAGAGAGAGAGAGAGAGAGAGAGAGAAAGAAAGAAAAAAAGAGATGAAAACCAAACCTTGCTATCAATCTCGGTGCTCCCCAGCGCTGTCTGAATGACAAAAAGCAGTGCGTCAGTCAGACCCTCGCATTCTCTCATCCGCCTCCTCGCCTCCTCCCCCGCCGAGCTCACGTTCCTGAGAAAGAGAGAGGGAGGAAGAAAGAGAGAGACAGTAGGAAAGCACAGGTCAGTAATCCGCGCTCTAACTGAGGGTCACTCATTTCCATGCACATCACCCAGGTGTTGAGGGAGCTGAGGGACATTCCAGCTTCCTCCAATCCGACAGTGACAAACATTAATCTGCATATCTGGTGTTTCCGTGTCATTCAGCATGACTCATGCTGACTCGCCCTACCTCCGACATGTATAAATATTTGATCGCTTTCATCCTCAGGCAGAGAGAACAGCCACGTTGGGAATTATTTATTTATTTGTTTTTACAATGTATGTAGCGTTTAAACTTGAGAGCATCTGTACCACCTGAAGTTCAGACTCACTAATCCATCTGGAGCTAAGCAGGTTCGGCCCTGACCAGCACCGAGGAGAGAACATCTACACTGTAAAACCTTCGGTGCAGACAGTAGCGTAACGGTTAGGAAGATGGCCCTGTGATCGGAAGGTTACCAGTTTACGTCCCAGACCAGTAAAGTTACCATTAAGGTACACATGAGCCAGGTACCATCCCCAAGCACTGCTCCCCAGGCACTGGCCACGTTAGCTGCCCACTGCTCCTTCATGGATGGGTCAATCGTAGAGGTCACATCTGGTTGTGGTGTACTGTGTGCTGTGCTGTGGTGTGTTCACAATGATAAAATAATCCCTCACTTTCATGTTGATACTGTAGTGCAGCGGTCACTAACAGGCGGACCGCGGTCCGGATCCGGACCCAGAAGCTGTCCCATACGGACCCGGACCTATAGCCAAAACAGAAGGTTATAATTTAAAACCTGACAGTGCGTGCCTATTTTAACCGGCGCAGCTTTTATAGTCTTTTCGGTAGCGGTTTAGTAGCTGAGGAAATGCGCAGACCAATTGCATGCAAGTTAAGTCAACCCATGTCATACCACTCAGCCAATCAAGTATGTGCGTTCCAGGCGGTAAACACTGCGACTCTACACTGAGGGCAGACAGATGAGACAGTTAGAGGCAAGGCAAATGGGTGAAAGACGGTAGAAAGAAATAGAAAGATAGCAATACTTGAGCAAACAAAGGGAGAGATACAGACGACTGAGTGAGAGAAAGCGAGAGAAACAGACGCGAGAGCAAGCGAGAGATACAGATGCGAGAGAAAGGGAAAGATACAGACGACTGAGTGAGAGAAAGAGAGAGATACAGAAAACTGAGCCGCAGTAAGTTGAGGAGAAGACGGGTGAGACGGAGAAAGAGAGAGAAAAATAAGGGGAAAATGGCACTGTTCAAAAAAAGAAAAATCGACAGCAAAAATAGAGCATTTAATCCGGAATGGACAGACTCATTTCTGAATGGCCCTGACTCCATTCAAGCCCAGGTTTAAAATCCTGGCAGGACAAGCTAGAGCTCAATTCTCTCACTGAACAAAAAAGTGGGGGAGTTGAATATAAGAGGGGAAGAAAGTGAGCCTCTAAAACTGTTCAACTGTTAAGATGTGATGAGGTTTATTTTCTGTAAAGTTGGTTGAGACTGTTGAGTCAAAATATGATACAGAAAAGGGGAAATTCAAGCTTTCCTCCCTTTATTTTTCTGAAGTTCAGCACTTTATTTAAAAATGCACAGTTTTCACATTTTAGTTATTTTCTCTTATTTTTAAATGCAGCTCTACTTTTATTTAGTAAATGAGAGGAAACACATAGCGGCAGTCATACATGTATGTTCAGTTCTATGTAACATGATAAATATTGTCAAAATGTTTTTGAATTGTACTGAATTAATTTGATGACATGCAATGTTGATACAACTAATAGGCTACTTAAATATATATAAAACGCTAAATAGTTATACATTATGATCTTCTGGACCTTTTCTCTAACTGGACCTCTTTAAATTTTTGTTGAATACCCCTGCTGTAGTCTATAATGATAGATGACAGTACAGAGCAGTACATACAGCAGTGCAGTGTTATCTAGACCAGACGGCATCTGATGAGAGGAGTTCATTTCAGTCATTAGAGACTTGAGAAATGACTTGGACTTGGCACAAAAGACTTAAGATTTGACTTGAACTGTAACAAAAGACCCAAGATTTCACAGAAATGTAACATTCATTTGATAATTTATACATTTTACATGCATACACATGGTAGAATACATAGTCTATATTAGTTTGATTTGAAGACGTACAGTAGCAGGTCATTGTAAATTAATATAGCTGGCTAATATTCATTGATATTAGACACAAAGTGGCTTTAGAATATTATTTATTATTATGAATTCCTTCAACAATTAATATGAATTATTATGACTGAATGTGCAATAGGAGTATCAGAATATCATTATATTACTCGTGCCTTATTCTAATATTAATATTAGAATCCAAGGAGGAAGAGCAGAATCAGAATATTGAAATTAATTTATCCTCATTTCAAGATTCAAGATTCTTTATTTGTCACGTGCAAATTATACAGGTACAACATGCAGTGAAATGTATCCCGATCCGCTCTTTTAACTGTGCAATTAGGCAATTTAGAAAAACAACAAAATAGAGGTACAAATACAAACTTAAAAAGTAAGGAGGTCAGGGACATAAGACAAAAAAAATAAAACTATATCTTGTATTCAATAAGGTACATAAAGGTACATATGTAAATTTCTAGTATTAATTAGTATTAATTAACCAAATTAATTAATACTAGAACTGATTAATATCATAATCATAACAAATTAATATCTGAACTGAATGAGGAATAGTAGTATCAAAATATGAGCATTAAAATAACATTCTTTCTTCAATTTCAATAATATTAAAATTATATTAGAACTAAACATGTATTATTGATATTAGCATTTAAATCATTTATTCTAATACTAATTTTAATATTAATGTCATATATTGCAGTTGTAATACCATGGACATTGTTAGTTCTATTTTAGTGGGGACTTTACCTTAAAAAGTACCTAAGCTCCCCTATAATTATAGGTGATTTTAATTTTTTTCATATAAGAAATTAGTGCAGGAATGGACTTAACACAAACCAGCAAGAATATCAGTGGAAATAAATAATAAAAGGCCTATAAGTTGTTATTATCTGATTAAAATTATCGTTCTGTTTCCAGCACGGATGCTAGGCAGGTGGACGCTGCATGTCATTTCTTCTCTGTTAAGCAAAGGTAACGTTCCTGAGGTCGGCAGAGTCTTCCAGAGAAGGCAGGGAGGGAAAGAAAGTGAGCCAGATAACAGATCCTGACAAATGCTCTTCAAATAATGAATTAATTGATTAAGTCAATGTAGGTGCGATGAAGAATTTTTCGAGATGGGCATAGCACGTAACCCTAACTCTAATCGCACCCCTAGGGGCTAAGCCAGTTCTAATATATTCCAGTTCTAATACTAATTAATAACAGAAAAGAAGTACAGTTTTAGTACAAGGATAGTATTGCAATATTAGAATATAAGTATCAAAATCATTCTAATACTAATTAGATTACACTCTTGAATAAGTTATACAGTACAATAAAGAGCAATTGTGCTCAGCTTCTCATCTGTAAATGCTCTAGCTCATATCATCTTGCAAAAAAACCAAAGCGAAAAATCAACAAAGCTGTCATTCTCTATGCAGTAATAGAAGAAATTCAGCCGCCGTGCGTGCGAACACTGCGTGTCACGTCGTGCCGCACCATGCAATGACCTTGTAAGGGCTGAATAGGGAAGGAGAACAGCGGCGTTTCACAATGGCAGTCACGCTCCATTCCCATCCACGTCTTCCTGCGTTTATTGAACATAACAGCAAATCAAAGTCGCATTCCAGACTCTGTTACAGTTCATAACGTCTTTGCAGGCACAGAGAGCTAGATCTAGGATGATGAAGGCTCCTGGGCCCCAGGCCCCCAAAAAAACGTTTTTAAGAAGCGTCTCAGCCACAACTAAAGATGCAAAAGGCCAGGTACACAAAGCACAAGGTTTTCCTCCTAAGCTCTAATTGAAAACGCTCCTCAAAATTTGAGAAACCCACACAAAGACGGGGAGAGCATGCAAACTCCACACAGAAAGACCCCACGGCCGACCAGGGAGTCAAACACAGGACCTTCTCGCTGTGAGGCGGCAGTGCTAACCTCTGCACCACTGTTCGGTATTCTCTATAAGCTTTCACTGACTGTTAGGCAACTTTAGAATGAGAAGTTCTTTAAATGAGCGTGTTATAATGAAAGTGAGTGGTTGTTTGTCATTGTGAACACACCACAGCACACAGTGCAACACAATGAAATGTGACTACCTCTGCATTTGACCCATCTGTGAAGAGAGCAGTGGGCAGCTAACAAGGGCAGCGCCCAGTACCCGGTACCTTGCTCATGAGTACCTCAGAGGTAACTTTACCGGTCCTGGATTCAAACCTGTGACCTTCTGATCACGGGGCGAACACCCTACCGTTACGCCACCAAGTGCCTCTATAGGAGGAAAACCTGGCAGTAAATTTACTGTCTGAACCCAGATCTTTCCACTTTTGGCTGCATCACCTTAGAACACAGTGGATTGTCGTGAGTCCTCGGG
The DNA here is from genome assembly GCA_032718565.1 of Distichodus sexfasciatus. Taxonomy (NCBI): domain Eukaryota; kingdom Metazoa; phylum Chordata; class Actinopteri; order Characiformes; family Distichodontidae; genus Distichodus; species Distichodus sexfasciatus. Next base: position 2,178,289 of record JAVGVS010000046.1, read on the forward strand.
GACAAAAAGCCATGGATTGAAAGAAGAACGCTCCTCTCTAATTTGTGCTAACTTTTTTCGGGGCCCGGCTTTCATTGATCGCAGCATAGCATATTTTTTTCATGATTGGGGACACGCTGCAAAAAACGCCTCCAAACTCATTAACTTGCCAATGGCATTAGAGGTGCATCATTTAGCTGGCAGTGATAACACATGGCAAAATTGACTTTTTTCCCTTCCCGTTTATGCCTTTGCTTTATTGAGTCATTACATATTCAGCTCGGCTGTCTCAAAACTTTTCCCAGATATATGAGGTGCGTATAATTTAGTGTACAATAACGCTCATCAAAAAAGTGTAAGAGCCTCTTTCTAAAGGCCGGCCGAAGAGAACTAATCGATGGACAGCAGAACAATGCCGGCCATTATTCTCAGCCCCTGAGTCCGGTGTCAACCATGTCTGCTTCCCGGCGCTGCGGGCTAAAAGCGAAATGACTGGAGCTGACTAAACTGTGTGAACTAATGTCAACCACGCCAAACTCCAGCAGTACGGTAATTCAACTCTGCGGGCAAGACCTGAAATATTTTGGCTCTACTGTTTTTTTACTTTACGATAATATCCAGTTTCAAAGCAGCCGACGACTTTCCTCAACAAATCGAGTACCTTGAAATCAGATTAAAAGAAAACATCAAATTACAGTCCACCCAATAAAGCAGAGGCCGACCAATTCATCAGTGTGTTGATATTATCAGATGATGTTAAGTAAATGCAAATAAAGAGTTATCACAAAGTCACTTTAATAACAGACGATTACTGACAATAAAAATAGAGGCGAACATGGATACTTCAACCATGTTCTAAATGTTGTAACTGTGAAGAATGACCACTACATCACAACACTGTCAATCAAGTCGTCAATCTCTGCAATGCATCATAATAACACAAAGCAGTGACAAAATAGCACCCTCTGTATACACTTAACTGTGGTGAGGAAAATATTATAGTACAGAAAAATATACAATTGTAGTGTGTTTAAACTTTTAATTATAAGTGTTTTTTTACATTTACTTTATGACAGTATCGGTGATAAAATTCTATGGCTGATACTAAATTTTCATATTTGAAAAGTAAACATTAAAGTGAAACAGATATAGGAATTCTATATCAGCTGTGCTTTACTATAAAATTTATATTAAACTATAGTGAAACTAATATTTTTCATTTTTCAAAATACTTGTCAACAAATATTGAAAAACATCTTTATTTTATTGTCATTATTCTTTTTCAAATACACTAATAATAGGTAACAATAATACAGTCCTCTAGCGAGTTTAAAGTTGTAATTATTTTTAGTAATCTTTGAAAAAACATTGATTTATCAAAAGTTTAAATTTATATACCACAATGAATTAATTAACTTATACTGATTAATAAGTACAGGCTGATTTATTGTGGAAGATTTAAAGTATTGCCCTACACTAATGAAGCCTGTACTTATTAATTTACAGTATATAATAGTGTATTTACTATGCTGTCATGTATTTAAATGGTAAATGACCTTCATCCAGCAAGACCCTGTAAACAGGTCACTGTGACAGTAATAAAAGTTTCATCAGCTCTGCTGGCCGGTGTGCAGCTGTACCACCATTAAGAGTCTTATTGATGTGTAGCTCTTCACACAGGACAGTGGCTTCATGTGGGCTAATAGTGACTGTCCATCTTCAGCTGATGGGGTTTCTCCGGAGCCGGTGGCTTAGTGATATCAATTTCTGCCTCGCTGTTGCTATATTGCGCTCGGGTCAGTTTGTAATGAGCCTCTAAACAAAGGACTGGATCAATCTTCGTTCCTCCACTGCTGATAAAAGTTGAACCTTTGCACATGGCTCAGGGGAGATGACTTTCAGATGAAGAATGATGAGTAATAATAAATGGCGGGAATATGTACATGTTATTCTGCGCTGCGAAAAGCAGCAAAACAGAGGGTTTGTGATGGTGAGACGCTGGGTGTTGCAGGCTGAATACTGGTTAATGGTGTGAAATGGTGCTGGGAATCAATAAAAAAATAGCCTGTTAATAACAGCACTGCATTGTAATTAACCACAAATTTAAGACATGCTTGTTGAGAGACAGTTCCATCAGGACATGTTTTAAAACCAAATTTGTTGTTCAGTTAGGGCTGGGCGATATGACTTGAAATCAAAATCACGATTAATTAAACACTTAAACTTGATTATGATTAAAGAATGGGTTTTTTTTGGTTAGGGAATTTACCTCGTGATTGGAAGATCACCACTTCAAGTCCTTGAGCCTTAAAGGTACCACTGAGGTACTCATAGTACTCAGATACCATCCCCAAGCATTGCTCCCCGGGCGCTGCCCATGTCAGCTGCCCACTGCTCCTTCACAGATGGGTCAAATGCAGAGGTCATATTTGTTTGTGGTGCACTGTGTGCTGTGCTGTCGTGTGTTCACACTCACTCACTATTTTTCACAAATACAATTGGTATTGAGAGCAATTCAAATATAAAAAAAACATAATAATAAACTTATTTTTTTCTATTTGCAGGTGACTTAAAATAGAGTGAGTGATGGAATGAGGGAGGAAAGGAGAGAGCGTGTAAGGAGGGAAGGAAGCAGAGAGGGAGGGAGGGAGGGAGAGAGTGAGTGAGTGAGTGAGGGTGGGAAGGAGTGAGGGCGTGAGTGAGTGAGTGAGTGAGTGAGTGAGCAGGGAGGGAAGCAGAGAGGGAGGGAGAGAAAGAGTGAATGATGGAGGGAGGAACGAAAGGAGAGGGTGAGAGAGTGAGTGAATGGGGAAGGGTGGGAGGTCGTGAGGGAAGGAGAGAGTGAGTGAGGAGGGAGGCAAGCAGAGAGGGAGTGAGGGAGGGAGGGAGGTTGTGAGGGAGGGAGAGAGTGAAGTAAAGCACAGCCGAAGGGAGGGAGGGAAAGAGTGAGGGCGTGAGTGAGCGAGTGAGTGAGTGAGCAGGGAGGGAAGCAGAAAGGGAGGGAGTGAAGGAGGGAGGGATGTTGGGAGTGAAAGAGAGAGTAAGTGAGGGAGAGAGAGAGCGTGAGTGAGTGAGTAAGGGAGGAAGAAAGTGAGGCATCTGTGTTTTTAAAGACACCTATAAATATCTGAGACCTACAGACCCAGGCAAGTGGAAACGCATTTAACCAGCTTTCGGCTGTGCTTTACTTCACACTCGTCTCTGTCCATTTGGTGCACTCTGATTCACACTTAACCAAGAACTGAAATGGTAAACTGGACAAAATCCCTATTTTCTGTTGTCAATACCTAGCAGTTTTTGCCTGTGCTCTGTTTCTCCTCGAGCCTGGGCATTGGTATGTGTCCCAGCACAGCGATGGGGGACGCGGTGCTTTAAAAGGGTTCCGTCCTTCAAATGAGACGTAAAATTGAGGTCCCGACTCCGAGGTTATAAAAGACCGCTGGGCATTTTTTCTAAAAGAGCCGAGGCACTGCACCAGTGGCCAAGCTAAATATTCCCTCTAGGACACTCGATATCTAGGGCTACGAGTGGGTGCTGCACACCGCTGGCTCCCTGGTGACTATGTAAAAAGCACTTTCAGCATCTAGGAAAAGAGCCATAAGAATGTAGCCCATTGTGTGGTGGAATAAAATGTCAAGCTCTGTTGCCAGCATGTGAGAAAACAGCTAATCGTAAGGTTGTGCTAATGTGCGAGGGGACGTGGCGCCGAGCTTTGGGTGTATCAGACCTGGATTAACGTTGTGCAATAAAGCAGCAATCTCCGGCAGCCTTACGGGAGACTAAAGTGTCGAAACATTATCATTATTATTCATAAAGCGAGGGAGCAAGGCCAGCCGACAGCAGATGCGAGAGGCTATTGTAATATTCCCATGCTTTTGGAATAAACGGGCTCTGATATGCATTAGGTGCCACGTCCCGTTCTGCTTCTTTTTTTGTACCATAATCTCTGTAGTGCTTCGCATTTACATTTGCAGCAGTTGGTGCTCTTTCTTATTCATAACTATTTGCATTTACAGAAAAGTACCTCAAAGCAACTTGGCGGTGGGGGTTCTTAATAGCAGGCACCCTACTGGTGGTTTTGTGCAATAAAGTGAGCTCATATCACATGTCTAAATTGATCAAAATTATAAAATGGTATTGCAACCAGCCAAACAGATGTCAGTCTTCATTCTTCCAACATAAGTTAAACTCCTGCTCACTGGCCCCTCACTGGCACTTTGGTTCTCTGAATATGACTTTTAGATGAAGAATGATGACAGAGATCATTTTCAGTGTTGGGGAAGCTACTTTAAAGGCCTGTTTGTAGGTATGAGGATATTTTTTTATAAATGCATAATTTTTTTATACGTTTACTTTTTTAACTGCATTTACACAACGTGCAGTTTTTACAAATTCTGAATTGAAACTGTTTGGAAGTGTAAGTGAATGTGTCTAAATCAGTGCTGAGGGCAAATGCTGGACACCGTTAAAAAGTTGCGCCACTGGTCCTTTACCTTCAAGAAAGACTTGTTTTCACAGAAAATACAAAGACAGTTTTGTATTTTATGGCAGTTTATGATAAACTTTTGGTTTAGTATATTCATTCATTCGTTATCCGAACCGCTAAATCCCACCTTGGGTCCATCCCTGGCGGGGACCAACCCTGTGCAGGCACCAACACACACAATCACGCTCTCATTCACACCTTACGGAGCCAATTTAGAGTCACCAATTAACCTATAGTGCATGATTTTGAACTGTGGGAGGAAACCGGAGCACCTGGTGGAAACCCACGTGAACACAGGGAGAGCATGCAAACTCCAACAGAAAGGCCCTACGACTGATTCGAGGATCGAACCAAGGACGCGGCAGTGCTAACCACTGCACCAGTTTTAATATCACTGTAGGTCAAATTATAAAAATATAGGGTTGGTTTCTTGAGCATGGATTAAGCTTAGTCTTAGACTAAGTTGCAATACCAATGGGGGTTTACCACAGGGGGCTGGTTTCTTGCTTATGGATTAAGCCTAGTCTTGGACTAAGTTGTAGTACCAACTATTGGCCCATAATGTTCAGCTAATTTAATGGGTATTATATCATGTATTTTATGCCACATAAATAAAAATGTAAAAGATAATAGTAATGGTACAAATCAATTTTTTGCCTACTTGTTAAAGGGCTAAACAAAGCACTTTCCTGAATTATCTGTAAAACACTCCCCTAATTAAAAACCTTGACCTAATACAATAACTCCACTGATAGTGAACTGAAATTAGAATCGAATTGAGCACTTGAAAATCAGGACAGAACCGTATTTAGAATTATGCACCACCACCCAGCCCTAAATTTTAGCTTTGTGAATGTTCATTCATTCCCCTGTAATGGATTTCTTCTCACGGCTCGCATGGCACTCAGCAAAAATCGCTTTGCGATGAACAACCCGGACTCGTATATCAAACAGCAGCGCTCCTGAGCGCCACGGGTCTGGTATGACAGTCCTTCTGGTGAAACACGGCCAAGCAGGGAGGCATTTCCAGCCATTAAATAACCAAACAGGCTCCAACCACGGTGACACACGCAAGAAATCAAAGAGAAAAATTGCAGTCCTCAGAGCTCGGATCCTCCCTCTTCCCCCTCCCCGAATATCTCAGCCCATATATCTCACTAGAGCCTGCAAGAGACTACACAAGGCACCAATTAAAAGCTTTTACTTTCCTGTAAGTCTCGCTCTCCACCTTATTGCAGCCAGCTAATGTGGCGTAATGAGCGGATGAAAAGGGCATGCTTAAGAAAAACAGCTGTCCTATATTTGAGAAACACGTCCAGGGCGATTTATTCCACCGGCTGTTTCATGTGAGAGCTTGGCAGGGACACAAAGAGATAGCATAGCCTAAAGGGCAAGGCATTACACCAATGTTTCCTTATATTTCACCTGGCTCACTTTTTCGCTGCAGCAGAGCCGGTGAGGGAAAAGGTGGTAATTAGAGCAGCAGGCCGCTAGATTTATCAGGCCATCGTTATGATGGAGCGCCAATCTTTTGACAGGGCCTGTCCAATAAACGGGAGCACCATGTCGATATTCCAAAATGATAAAATTATTTAATAAATCTCCTCGCCGAGCCCTGTGCTGACAAAGCGGGAAAAATGAGTCCGCTCTCACTCGACACCTTCATAAAGCACCTGAGCGTGAATATTGGGCAGGAAAAGAAAAGGATATTTGCTGGATAAATGAATAAATGAAATGATTTGGTTTCTTGATTGAAAATATAAACAGTTAGGAATGTTTATATCGGCTGCGTTTTTACCGGACTGCATTTTCAGTGGGAGCTATTGCTGAATGTTTAACAGTTTAAATGAACTTGCTTTACGAGTATCCTACATACAAATATTAAACATTACTGGAGGAAAACAGCTTATTAATTTTAAATCACAAATAGCTTGTACCTTGAAAGGCTAACAGTTAAAAATAACTAATAACTACATATTTTTTCCCTCAGCAGGACACACAAGAATTCTGCCATTTTCTTTAAGTGAGTGATTATTTGTCTTTGTGAACAGACCACAGTACACAGTGCACCACAGTGCATTTGACCCATCCATGAAACAGCATCCTTGCTCATGAGTACCTATGAGTGCTACCTATTACCGGCTTGGTACTTGAACCGGTGACCTTCAGATCACGGCCAATTCCTGAATTGTTGCAATACCAACTGCCCCAATCTAACGTTTACATTTACATTTCATTTACATTTACAGCATTTAGCAGAAGTTCTTATTCAGGGATGTGTTTCCCGAAAGCATAGTTGCTAACTACATTAGCAGCTAACATAGTGTACATTAGCAACTAACATAGTGTACATTAGCCACTAACATAGTGTACATTAGCCACTAACATAGTGTACATTAGCCACTAACATAGTGTACATTAGTAGGTAACATAGTGTACATTAGCAACTAACATAGTGTACATTAGCAGCTAACATAGTGTACATTAGCAACTAACATAGTGTACATTAGCAGCTAACATAGTGTACATTAGCAACTAACATAGTGTACATTAGCAGCTAACATAGTGTACATTAGCAGCTAACATAGTGTACATTAGCAGCTAACATAGTGTACATTAGCCACTAACATAGTGTACATTAGCAGCTAACATAGTGTACATTAGCAGCTAACATAGTGTACATTAGCAACTAACATAGTGTACATTAGCAGCTAACACAGTGTATATTAGCAACTAACATAGTGTACATTAGCAGCTAACATAGTGTACATTAGCAGCTAACACAGTGTATATTAGCAACTAACATAGTGTACATTAGCCACTAACATAGTGTACATTAGCAGCTAACATAGTGTACATTAACAACTAGCATAGTGTACATTAGCCACTAACATAGTGTACATTAGCCACTAGCATAGTGTACATTAGCAAAGTTAGCAATATGTTAGCAACTATGCTTTTGGGAAACACACCCCAGACAGACTTCCATTGTCCTAGTTTCAGAGACAGTTAACCCTGAGGGCAACTTGGGGTTAAGGGTCTTGCTCAGGAACCCAATGATGGTAGTGCTGTTAGGATTTGAACCACAACCTCTTGGTTCAGAGACCACCACCCCACAATGATGGAATGCATCTTGTGTTTGGAGATGGTGCTTCAAGACTTATATACATTAATATATACACATAAATATCCAAAGGCATTTGGACTCTTTTCACACAGCCATAGGGTCAACAGTGTCAAGCATCATCATTTTTGAGCTTGTTAATTTGCTCCATTAATTAGTCAAATTCAGCATCTTTCAGTTCTTCATCTATTTCTTCACATACCTTTGCCTTTCTTTGTGTACTTTCCAATTTCTGTCAAATTTCTTGCAAAGACCAGATTGTTAAAAGATCATTAATTTCTACAGCAGCCCACACAACTCCAGATAAGCTTTCTGATATTTTCTTTATCTAAAGTTGCCTCGCTTACTCTGTCCACCTGTCGTAACATCACAGGTTGCAGTTTTACAGAACCAATTAAATTTGTCCTGTAGAAAAATGTTGCACTGGTTCCAAATTGAGAAGCAACACATGGGACGACGCCTACACAAGTACAGTAAAAAAGAGGCAACAGTGTGTAAAAATAAAGGCACATGATTTGCATTACAGTCTGCAGAAATAGATTTTAAGATGGTCCGCAGTGGTCATTTGCTGCTTATTGCTGGTTTTTATGCTCTAGTTCAGATGGTCAAGTGATCTGAACATGGCATAAGCTGATCACTAGTAAAAATGAACCTTTATAGCGCAGTTTATGATGGCGATAAGCTAAGATCAGCTTGCAGGAGTGGTTTTTGTAACCACTTAACGAGAGGACAAAGCTGAGCTATTAAATATAACCATGCGTTAGCTGGACATTAAACATCCAATCCAGTTCATTGTATCTACTGTGACGTGAAATCAGCAGTTTACTAAAGAGCATGATTCTTGGATTAGCATAAACTACTGCTTTAAAAGAACAAATGAATTCAGTTTTTAACCTTTTGTATCTGATGGGCTAAAACACATGAAATTTAATTTTAAGTTCCAGAAGCTGAGGCATCTCTAGAGAATTTCTAGGTGGTTGAGAATATCTTAAGTTACTCTGTAGAGTCAAAAGAAGAAACATATGCATCTTTGCTTATGATCTTGGCAAATTTTGATTGTTTGTTTTCTCATTATTATATATGGGTCGCTGGTAGTGTAACAGTTAGGGAGTTGGTTCCATGACCAGAAGGTTGTCAGTTCGAATTCTGGACCATTAAAGCTACCACTGAGGTACTCATGAGCAAGATACTGCCCCCAAGTACTGATTCTTCGATGCTGTATGTCGGCTGTCCGCTGCTCCTTCACGGCTGGGTCAAATGCAGCCAATTTGCAACCAGTATTGTATTTATTACACGTTACACTACACAAAATATCACTACCTCAACTATGGCGATGTAGTGGCACTTGGTGCTCTTTCTCTGGCTATACATTAACACCTTATTAACAGAGGGCTCTTACAAATGATTTTTCATGACACGTAATAGCTTTAACAGTGTACAATGAAATATAGATTTATGGGCAAATACAAAAACAACGATCTGTTTTTGAAATTTACAAAGAATGCTCGAAGAATGACCCAGAATTGTGATCAGGATTGTCCAGCGCTTGTCCAGCTCTAATCCCACTATACATACTGTATTACGACTTAAATTTCACCCACAACGATGTTAAATTGGGTATGAACTTGCAACAACTAGGGATGCGTGATGATACCGGAATCGTATTGCAATCGGCAGATAATTGCTTTTTTATTTAAAGTCATTGCCATTGGATTGATCCTTAGATTTGCCTGATATCTGCTGCGTAGTGTTGAGCATGAAAGTTCCACTGCACCTTGATAATTTTGTTCATTTGTTAATGAACTGTTTAAGTGAACAGCCTGTTTTTGTACCAGTTAGCTAACTAAATGTGCTTCAGGAAAATCCATATTTTTTGTGTTTGAAGACAGCAGATTAAAAACTAAAAAAGCAAATTAATTTTGCATTTCTAATATAGTGGTAGCCAATTTTTTGTTTATTGGCATCAACAGATATGAGCAAAAACAGTAGATATCGACATTGGTCTGTAATTCCCATATCTGTGCATCTCTAATTGTAACAGATAACCAAAATTCTGTTAAATAAAAACCAACTCACATACTGTAAACAAAGCGACATGTATGTAAAAAGCAAATCACACCGAGTGAGGTCCAGATCCTGAGTGTGTCTTGACCAACTCCTGTCTAGAGGGTACAGACAGGCTGGAGCTATTTTTTCCCAGTTAACGAGACCCTTAATTTTTATAGCTTATTCATGTAATTTATGTTCTGTCTGTCTCTATAAACTCCATTTGATCAATTAACACCCTTTGTTAGTTAATGTCCTATTGAACAAGATTATTGTTGCCTTTCAAGCTCATTCCAAACCCCTTTATAAGGACCTCGCCCTCTTTGTTCTGTATAACGGCCATGCTTAAGTGCTTTTCCTGTACAGTTACGACGCCACCTCGTAAAATCTGATCTTGAAGGAACAGATCTAGCCGTTCTCTAATGAAACTAGCAAGTGTTCTGTCCTTAAAGGTAAAGTAAGCTGAACGAAACATGCTTTTCGCCGCTTTTAATTGCTGTCCAAAACTGTTAACACATTAATTCTGGTTCAACAGTTTTCATTCAGCTGTAAGGGGAGGGGGAAAGAAATTCCACCGGTTGCTCTGACATGTGAGCAGATGGTCAATTTGAGCCCAAAGCTGCTTTATCAGCAAGCGGTTGAGAAGGAAAAACCCATCATCTGACAGCAATCTGACCGTCAAAAGCCAAGCAACGTTGCTGCTCCAAGACCGGAATACCGGAATCTTTGCTCCATGTCTGGAATGCAAATACTGCTGCTACTAGTACTACTACTAATAATAGTACTAATGATGATGATAATAACCTTTATTATACAGCACATTTCATACTTTAAAAATCACAAAGTGCTTCAGATTTAGAATAAAATTAAGTAAAAGTAAATGCTTGGACAAGCGGCATAATTAGAGGTCCAAGCATAAGTAGCAATAACAGCACAATAGCAGCTGATGCAGTAAGTATCAAGGAAAGCAGTCAGTGAGTCAGAAGTCAAAATTAGCAAAAAACTAACTCTAATATGACATCACATAAATTCATGAAGTGTTTTAGCATCTGCTATTGTTCAAATAGTATCATTGTATATTTCCCTCTTCCATATTTTAGTTCATCTTAGTCTCCGGTTTGAATCCCAGGACTGGTAAAGTTACCATGAGGTACTCAGGGTTCAGTCCTAGGACCTCTTCTCTTCTCTCTATACACTGGGTCTCTTGGGGAGGTTATAGCTGCACATGGGTTCTCCTACCACTCTTATGCAGATGACACTCAACTCATTCTCTCCTTTCCACCAGATGACCAACATGTATCAACTCGATTCTCAGAGTGTTTAGCTGACATCTCTTCTTGGATGACATCCCACCACCTCAAGTTAAATCCTGGCAAGACTGAACTCTTGTACATCAAAGGCAGTCCTTCACCCAATCTTGACCTTGCCAGTCCTTTTGATAACTCTGTTATCATCCCCTAAAAAACGGCAAGAAACCTTGGTGTCATTCTGGATGACGAACTGTCATTCTCTTCACACATTAGCAACCTTACTAGGTCCTGTAGATATCTTCTATACAACATCAGAAGAATCCGCCCCTTTCTCACTACCGAGGCTACTCAGCTTCTCGTCCAGTTCTTGGTTCTCTCTAAGTTGGACTACTGTAACTCACTAATGGCTGGACTTTCAATGAAAGCAACACGACCACTTCAGCTGATCCAGAATGCAGCTGCAAGACTTATCTTCAGCGTTTCTAAATTCTCACACTACACACCTCTGCTGCGGAACCTGCACTGGCTCCCTGTGGCTGCTCGCAACACAAGACTGGAACAGCACCTCCTTACTTATCAGCACTTATTAAACAACGTGTCACTTCTCGGGCTCTTAGAGCATCAACTGCTGCTCGTTTGGAACCACCTCTACTTAAGAGAAGAGGAAAACATGCATCGAAACTCTTTGCAGTGCTGGCTCCTCAGTGGTGGAACCAACCTCCGCTTGCCGTAAGAACGGCCGAGTTCCTTGCTGTCTTCAAACGTCGTCTGAAGACACACCTCTTCAAAGAGTATCCAGGGGATTAATTTACCCCTTACTATCTATGTTGTCTTACCCATCAAAAAAAAAACCCACTAACATGTCTATCTGTGAACTTTCGTTTTTTTCTCAAACCCATTTTTCGTTAAAGTATAAAACTTAGGCTGCGGTAATTTGGTTTAACTAAAGTTGTTGACATAGTTTACAGATCTAAGAACAGTCGTGGACTACAAAGCACTGTTGTAAGTCGCTCTGGATTAGAGCGTCTGCTAAATGCTGTAAATGTAAATGCACTCATGAGCAAGGCACCGTCCCCAAGCACTGCTCCCCAGGCGCTGCCCATGTCAGCTGCACAATGGGTCAAATGTCAAATGTTGTTGTGCACTGTGTGCTGTGCTGTATTCTCAATGACAAATAATCACTCACATTTACTTTTGATTAACTACATCAATCATAGGACATAAGGACATAAGGAGTTAGAATGTAGAACAATAAAGTGAAATGACATAATAAAAGGATTAAAGTAATGTGAATAGTAATTTGTGACTTGGTAGTGAAGCTTTCTTATAGGAGAAAATACTACTACTACTACTACTACTACTAATAATAATAATAAAGAAACAGAACAATTACATGAGGGGTCCACTTTGTGCTTGGAACCCTAAAAAACAAGAAACTAGACAATACTTAAGTGTAAAATGATAAAAAATTAAATATAAGGCAGATAAAAATAAGTTAAATTAGATTAATTACAAGAGAAAATTAAACAACAAAATTCTGAAAGGGGAATATAGGGATACAATACATTTAATGAACCAGATATTCTTCTTCTAGCTCCAAGCTCTGAGTCCGATGTGTTAAAGGCAACCGGGAAAAGGCCGGGCATCTGGAGAGTTTACAGAATTTTCCTCCTCATTCTCACCAGCATGGAATGCTACAGCTGTTCTTCCAGCACCGGCAGCCTGCTTCCTAATGAACGCAATTACCTGCTCTGAGCGAGGAGTGGCTCCCATGTCTTCCAAGGCATATGGGCCCATAATTCCGATTATACCCGCCGTCCTCACATTTGCATTTAGACTGAGCCCTGCCATCGCTTCATTTGCATTCTATCCACATTTGTGTCACTTTCGGTTTTCCAAGGACACTCTTTTGACATGAAAAAAGGGGATGAAACCCCACCTGAAAAGGGCAGTGTCATCTGGGGCAGCACGGCTTATCGTTTTGGCATCATCATCGCAACGTCTTCATATTACAGTTACAATGAGGGAAGTACAATGTACAGTAAGACAACTTGTGGTCATACAAATCTATCATCTCTCTTCATCACCCTTCATCTCTTGGTCCTTAACAACATTCGTCAAGAACAGTTCTTGTTATATACGTTGTGCTCCATCAAAGCCAAAACCTCACGCCATAAGGCCGGCTTTTTCCCCACTACAACTGGGTTCGTCAATAAGGCTAGAGACCACCACTGACACTTATCTCTCATCTTGTACTGCATTTTTTAGCACATACTGTATATATTGTTATATTATGCTTCTCATATGTGAACACTGAGTGAAAGTCAAAGTGAGTGATTATTTGTCATTGTGAACACAGCACAGCACAGCACAATGTGACCTCTGCATTTGACCAATCCATGAAGGAGCAGTGGGCAGCTGACATGGGCAGCGCCCGGGGAGCAGTGTTTGGGGATGGTACCTTGCTCATGAGTACCTCAGTGGTACCTTTACCAGTCCTGGAATTCAAACCGGTGACCTTCCGATCACAGGGCGAACTCCCTAATCGTTATGTTACCAACTGTATCCTATGTAAATTAAAACACTCTCTAAAACTTCTTTGAAAATTTCTTTGGAATTTGACAGAATATAGATATTACTTTTACCATCATGTTTCACATTGTTTAATTAATTTGCTTTAAGAGTACCCTACAGCACAAATATTAAGTATTAATTAAATAGCTTCAATGCAGTTACTATATTTTCTCTGTAGCTTGTAGTGTAGCTAACTACTATATTAAAACAGTAGCTTGGCTGTAGTTTAACTATGTTTAATCATACCAGCTTGTAGCTTAAAAAGCTACCTTTTGAAAGGGCAAAACTTTACTGAAAGCATTGGCTTTTGTGCCACTTCAAGTTAGCGCCCAGCGACAACTTACTCGCTAAACCCTTCTTTTCATGACTACTATGAAAATCGACTTGTAAATCAATGTGCAAATTCATTAGACAAAAATCCTCCCAGGAAATGTTGGAAAACAGTGATTTTTTTTGTTGTGTGTGTTCATTGGGTAACAGATTATCTTTCTCTTGGCCAGCTGACAAACTCTCAACGTCTTTACAAAGCTCATTCCAGCCGGGCCAAGCTTCTGACAGAGCCATTCATCAAAGACCTCAGGTTCCCATGCCTATCTCCCGCTGCTCATCATGGGCTGATTGTGTACTCTGGTGCTATGAAAAGAGAAGAGGAACCTCACTTTCAAAAACGACGAGCCAAAAAAAAAAATCTCTGAAGTCGGACGAGTTGAGAAGGACGGATCGCCAACACGGCCGCCGATATAGATCGAAGAGCGTCAGTTTGACTGTGAAGCGCTCCTGCATCATGATGCGCTTCCTTATCATCTCCAACACATGCTGAGATGTTTAGAAGAGTAAATAAAGCCCTCTTTTTCTTGGCTTCCGGAGCCGGGTACTTGCACGTGAAAAGAAATGAAGAGGGGAGCCGGTGCTGCGACGATGCTCCACTTGGAATCGCTGAAATGTTCTGGCTTGTGGGCGTGAAAAACCTGTTTTTATTAGAGGGATTTTCTTGTCCGCTGAGGCATGGGATGAGTTCGAAATTTCATTTCTCCTCTTGCGAGTGATTTTAAAAGGAAGATTGTCAATTCCACAGCAGGGTGGGGCTTGGATTTGGATTAAAAAAAAATCCAGCTTTGCTGCCTCCGAGTCATCCCCCAAGAGGGAGAAAGTGAGCGAGCGAACAAACGAGAGCCACTTTGACAAATTTTCAGGCTCTGAATTGAGGTATTCGGTGACCGAGCCCCGTCTCGCTTGCTGGCACCAAATTATGTCATGACTGGCACGTTCCTGCTGACCCAGTACGGCTCAGGAATAACACAACAGCGCCAGGCTCTCCGCACGCCCGAGCGGAACCATTCCGGACAATTTCCTCAGCCGAAGTAATAAGAAAAGTGTTTATTGCAAAAGCGGCTATTGTAAAAGTGCAAGTGGGGGAGTCGAGTGCGTTTGTAATACAATGCTGCAGGTTCAAAAAGGGCTGGCAGCTTTTCTCAAGTGAGCATAAGTGAGGATTTTAAGAGTGCATTACTGTTATGAATTACACATTCATCGCTAGTGCAGTTGGTAGCATAACAGTGATCAGAAGGTCCCCAGAAGTGTCAAAAGTACACACATTCTTCACTCAAGTAGAAGTGTAGATACATGTGCTTAAAAAGGTTCTAGTAAAAGTTGAAGTATTGACGACTTACTTACTCAAGTTAAAGTGAAAAGTACAGGCTCTAAAACATGCTTAAAGTATAAAAGTAGAAAGTACCCTTGTGAAGGACAAAACCAGCATTTTGGGGCAAAGCTGACTGGACTCCATGTCCAAGCGTTATGTAGAGCGCAAGCAAGAGAGAAAAATAAACCCACATGAATACATAAAGCTCCACTGGACATTACCGTCATTATACACGATGATTACCTCTATCCTAAACATATCGTACAACAAATATTATAGTGCTGTAGAGAGCGCGATATAAATAAACTCAACTGAAGTGAATTTGGTTGCGCTAAGCTTCTTTCTGCCCTCACAATCACCATATCATTTCCCATCGAGTTGCTGCCTGGTTTTTGTTTATTTTTTTCTCTCTCTCTTTATCCCGTCTATCGTGTTGTGCATTATGTGCAAAGACGAATACACAAATGGGATTGTCTTTTCTGTGCGTGTTTACTACATTTTTAAGCCTCGGCCAGTCAGTCAAGTTGTCTGGACGGCGCACATTATTAATACGGAATAGGAAAAATTCATGGAAAAATGGCCTAATAAACCTCATTTCAATTAAACAAAACAAGAGTAACGAGCCTGATTTGAAAATGTAAGGAGTAAAAAGTAGAGATATTAATGCTAAACATGTACGTAGTAAAAGTTAAAAGTTGGCACAAAAATAAATAGTCAATGTACAGATACCTGAAAATTCTACTTAAGTACAGTAATGAAGTATTTATACCTTGTTACATCCCATCTCTGAAGGTCTCTGAAGAACCCTACCACTGAGCAAAGTCCCACCGTCCCCAAGCACTGCTCCACAATATGAAAGATTATGATGATTTACAGCAAGATACATAAAAATATCTATAAATGGATGGTCCTAGATTCCAATATCTCCAGACTAAATCCTTGCTTTTACACAGCAAACTCAGCATTATTTTAGCAATCAGCCAAGAAGCAAGCAACCATGCTTTTAAAAGGGGCAGTTGGTAGCATAACAGTTTGGGAGTTTGCCCTGTGATCAGAAGGTCGCTGGTTTGAATCCTGGACAGTATTGGTATCACTGATGAACCATGAAGGAGCAGTGGGCAACTGATGTGCAGCTCCCAGGGAGCAGTGCTTGGGGACGGTACCTTGCTCATTAGTACCTCAGCGGTACCTTCACAGGTGCGGGATTTGAACCGGTGACCTCCCTAACCGTTACACTACCAACTGCCCCAACTATGCTCATAACTGCATACAGTATCATAAAGCATTGGAAACACAACTATGATTCCAAAATAAAGTGTGTCTTCCACTTAGGTGCTGATGTAATAAACTGTTGTTACAGATTTTACACTGTACCTTTTTTATATTTTAATCTTCATTCATTCAGTCATTTTCCAAACCGCTTTATCCCAACTGGGGTCGCGGGGGGACCGGAGCCTATCCCGGGAACTGAGGCGGGGACCCACCCTGGGCAGGCGCCAACACACCGCAGGGCACACACACTCACATTCACACGTTACAGGGCCAATTTAGACTCACCAATTAACCTACATTACATGCCTTTGGACTGTGGGAGGAAACTGGAGCACCCAGGGAAAACCCACGCGAACACAGGGAGAGCATGCAAACCCCACACAGAAAGTCCCTACAGCCGTCGCTGTGAGGCGGCAGCGCTAACCACTGCGCCACCGTGCCGCCTATTTTAATCTTATATTCATGATTTAGTTTTCTAAGTTCTGCTCCGAATACTGTAAAACCAAGAGCCTTGTTGTTTCATCTCACTGCAAAAGCAACTATAATAAAGTTGACTTTGACTTTAGTGTGCACTGAGATTGTTAAATCGCCCAGCAATGGCAAACCCTGAAGGTTCAAACTTCCATAGAAAAGCAGTGATTTAATTCCCACATAAAGCAAAACAGGCCAAGCAATTTGCACAGGTATAATGCATCATTACGGAGATGTGGTTTATCTCGGTGCTGCATCGTAGGTGGAGAAATTACAGCGTTCTTTACGTTTCCCGTTGCCACGTGCTGCTCTTAATTAACATATGCCGAGCAATCCTCAATCACGCAATTAAAATCAGAGGCATGTTTCAGTCCCGGTTCATCACCAGAAACTGAAAAGAGAAAGCGGTAATTATCTCCTCAAAAGTGCATCTGCACAAAAGCTTTTGTTGGGTATGAGACTATGTGGCGCACACTCCGAAGGCCAATTTACAGGAGGGAAAAGAGGAGGAGAAGACAAAATAAAAGCTACAGTGTGCAAGGGGAGTTTAGTGCTGCTGCCTCACAGCGAGAAGGTCCTGGGTTCGAGCCCCAGGTCGGCTGTGGGGAGTTTGCAAGCTCTCCCCGTGTTCATGTGGGGTTCCTCCGGGTGCCCAGGGATAGGCTCCAGTTCCCCCCGTGACCCCAGTTGGGATTAAGCGGTTTGGGTAATGAATGAATGAATGGTTTCCATTACTCAGGGTTAAAAGTACAGTCATCATTAAGTCTATGGAATGTCCTCAAAAGTATAGAGAAGTAAACTTGTGTCTGTGAGTATAAATGTGAGTGAACGTACTGTATGTAGGGAAGATTTTTAGATATTTTGAAGGCCAGAATTGTCAAATGTTTGTGGCTTTTTGAGGTTTTAGTATCTCATGAGGAAGAATGCTGTATTTATAGTAAAGTTCTATATCTTTTCCATAATACAATCCTATATTTTACACATCTATTTAGTTACTATGAGAGTCAATGAAGGACTCTCTCTTTCTCTGTGTGACTGATTATTTGTCATTGTGAACATACCACAGCACAGCACACAGTGCCCCACAACCGAATGTGATCCCTGCATTTGACCCATCCGTGAAGGAGCAGTGAGCAGCTTTTGGCGGCCCTCGGGAAGCAGTGCTTGGGGACAGTATGTTGCTCATGAGTACCTCAGTGACAATAGGCGCCCTCGCCAAAGGCCAATTTACAGGAGGAAAAAAGGAGTAGATGTGTTCATGGAAAATAAAAGCCACAGTGTGTCAGCTGGTAGTGTAACAGGGAGTTCGCCCTGTGATCGGAAGGTCGCTGATTCAAATCCTGGACTGGTAAAATTACCACTGAGGTACTCATGAGCAAGATACCGTCCCTAAGCACTGCTGCCCGGGTGGTGGCCATGTGAGCTGCCCACAAATGGATAAAATGCAGAGGTCACATTTTTTTGTGCTGCACTGTGTGCTGTGCTGTGGTGTGCTCACAATGACAAATGATCACTCACTTTCACTTTTCCCTTTCAGGGGTATCTTTGACGGGACTTGAAACGTTACGCTACCAACTGGCCCACCTGTGTGTGTTTTTGGACCGAAAGTTTTCAGGCAATAAGACATTTTCCACATAAATGTATTAAAAACTAACATTCCAGATTTTTTGGGCTTTACAGGAACATTTTGTGCAAGTGAGGAATGATCCTATAAACATATTTTATAGAAAAATTGCTGATATAATTTAAAAAACAAATTAAGGCAAAATATTTGCATAAGGTATTGTTAAGGTTACTGTTAGATGTACAGTTAGACTCCCCAAAGATCAAAGAAAAAAAGATCATTTCTAGAAAAAAGTGAGTGAGCGATTATCTGTCATTGTTAACACAGCACAGCACACTGCACTACAACCAAATGTGACCTCTGCATTTGACCCATCCATGAAAGAGCAGTGGGCAGCTGACGGGCAGCGCACAAGGAGCAGTGCTTGAGGATCTTGCTCATGAGTACCTCAGCGGTACCTTTCCCGGTCTGGGATTCGAACCGACGACCTTCTGATGACAGAGTTACTCTAACAACTGCCCAATTTCTGTGTGTGTGTGTCTTCTAATATCAAGAACTTGTCTTTCAACAGGACATTTCCAAAGCGGTTCATGAAGTATACATTTTATATTCCCACAATTACAGTATACTTTCAAGCAGAAAGTTTAAGGGAAAATGAAAGCTAAAGAGAGTCTGTGTCTGTGTGTGTGTTGGGGATGCATTTTTAGGAGCAGTTTAAGGAGCTAACTGCTCCTAAAAGACATTTCAGTAGGTGAATCCTTGTCCTCATAAGTAAAACTGTATCTGTGAGTATGTGTCCTCTACTGACAAGAACTTCTCTTTCAACAGGAATTTACAAATTTAATAGAAAAGTTTAATAAACCCCACAATTATAGTATAATTCTGAGCAGGAAATTATGGCATCATTTCCTCTGCAAACATCAGGAGCTGCAAAGCCAAACAAAGGTGTGTGAAGCTCCGCTGAGCTGAGTTTAGCATGGTTGCTATGGATACAGGACAAGAATAAAGTCCTAACTGAGAGTAATATTGAGCCCTGGAGCATCATTACTTCCTTGGTGTTATTTCTCACCCAAATGCAAGTGAAAAGAGTCCATGCATAAATCATGATGTGCCAGGAATTTCACACTCGTTATGAACATCATTATGCATTATTACGCTGTATAATTCATACATTCAGAAGTGCAGTGGTCCTCATTCGGGAAAAGAAGGCTCCGATATATAATATTTCTGCACATACTGCTTACAAAATGTATATCCAGCAAAAACTCTCTGGGTCGAGCCTACAGAAACAACATACTCTGGGAGTCATTAAAGTCATTAAAACTTTGGCAAATGTTGACAGATTTTCTCAATTCCTTCAGTCGGATGCACAATAAAACTCGCAGGTTTGTTGCAATAGGATTGTTACGTGTCACTGATGTTGTTTCCACACGGACAGTAAGAGAAGAACACAAGAAGTTAGCGATAGCCATAACAATATAAGTAAATGATCATTTGTTGTCGTGAACACACCACAGCACCACAACCAAATGTGACCGTGCATTTGACAGCGCCCAAAGGGAGCAGTGCTTGGGGACAGCACCTTGCTCATGAGTACATATATTGTGTATATTAGGGGTGCAATGATAATAAATAAAAAATAGTCGCCGACAAATTTGATTGTCGATAATTGTCGCCAGACGTATTTTTAAACGGAGTGAAATATTTTCCTTCCTTTCTACCTGTGCAATACTAGCGCTTTCCAACAGAGTGCACCAATACACCACACTCTGGTGAAATTCGCTCTTGCGCAATAGCATTCAGTGACAGCTAGAAGAATGGCCCGATGGTGTCACATCAACGCCAAAACTAGAGCGCGGAAAATGGCTTGCTGCAAAAATTTTGCGGGCGTAAATTTCAAAGTCACGAGCGCAAATGTGAAACTTGAGAGCACAAAATTAAGAATCGAGTGCACGGTTGTGATATTGCGAGCAAACTGTATTTTTTTTCTCTCGATTGTCTTTTTCCTCGCGATATGTTAAATGTCCTCGTGCACAGAGTAGATTACCGATGAGCGGCTTTTTTGCTCGAGTGAGATTTCTGCGCATGTGGTTTGAAAGGGGCGGGGTTTGGACAGTTTGGGGGCGGGGTTTGGGCAGTTTGGGGGCGGGGTTTGGGCAGTTTCTGGCTACGAATCCTATTGGCCGATGGCTCCTGGTTTTGTGATTGGCTTAAGAAAGTTCCTACAGAAAAACCAAAGATGTCGGAGGAAGAGGAACGGTGACGGGTCGGTTAAACGCAAGTTATAGTTTATCGACCTTATAATTATAATTTAATAGTTAGGTCTTGTACGTTTAATAAGCACGCAAAACGGTAAAGTAACAAACGCCTTTGTCACTCGCTCATAGATGTTACAATGGTATGTTACCATTTTCTCAGTACCATCACAACACCAGGAGCCATCGTAAGGCTAGATAAGGCAAAGAAGAAACTTATTTATTAAAATATGCTTTTGAGTGAACTATCTTTCTTGTCTTTATTATTTACCACAAAATTTAAATAACCTCATACTAAATGTAAAAGCTGGTAGCTAAATCGGAGCCATTTTATAATTATGCAATTTATAATCCGCTTAGTCAACTAATCGTTTTAATAGTCGTTAGGTGCAGCCCTAGTGTACATATATATATATATAGGTCCCTGCCTTATGCCTACAGTTCGGCTCCGGTATATACAGTCAGGTCCATAAATACTGGGACATTGACACAATTCTAATCTTTTTGGCTCTATACACCACCACAATGGATTTGAAAAGAAACAAACAAGATGTGCTTTAACTGCAGACTTCCAGCTTTAATTTGAGGGTATTACATACAAATCAGGTGAACGGTGTAGGAATTACCACAATTTGTATATGTGCCTCCCACTTTTTAAAGGACCAAAAGTAATGGGACAGTTGGCTGCTCAGCTATTCCATGGCCAGGTGTGTGTTATTCCCTCATTGTCTTATTTACAAGGAGCAGATAAAAGGTCTAGAGTTCATTTCAAGTGTGCTATTTGCATTTGGAATCCGTTGCTATCAACTCTCAATGTGAGATCCAAAGACCTGCCACTATCAGTGAAACAAGCCATCATTAGGCTGAAAAATAAAAACAAACCCATCAGAGAGATAGCAAAAACATTAGGTGTGGCCAAATCAACTGTTTGGAACATTCTTAAAAAGAAAGAACGCACCGGTGAGCTCTGCAACACCAAAAGACCTGGAAGACCACGGAAAACAACTGTGGTGGATGACAGAAGAATTCTTTCCCTGGTGAAGAAAAACCCCTTCACAACAGTTGGCCAGATCAAGAACACTCTCCAAGAGGTAGGTGTATGTGTGTCAAAGTCAACAATCAAGAGAAGACTTCACCAGAGTGAAGACAGAGGGTTCACCACAAGATGTAAACCATTGGAGCCTCAAAAACAGGAAGGCCAGATTACAGTTTGCCAAACAACATCTAAAAAAGCCTTTACAGTTCTGGAACAACATCCTATGGACAGAAGAGACAAAGATCAACTTGTACCATAGTGATGGGAAGAGAAGAGTATGGAGAAGGAAAGGAACTGCTCATGATCCAAAACATACCACCTCATCAGTGAAGCATGGGGGTGGTAGTGTCATGGCGTGGGCATGTATGGCTGCCAATGGAACTGGTTCCCTTGTATTTATTTATCTAAGAATCAGCCTTCACTTATCAGCACTCAGATATATCGGTCAAACTCTAGTGTTAGTAAGCCAGCTAAAAATGATGAGTGGTTCACTAAAGCTTGATTTTTTTCCCCCTCATTAGGGCAGTAACAGTGGAAAGCCCAGCGTCTGTGTTCCTCTCGGATGGAGCAGTGGGCAGATGCTGAAACCCAGCCAGGTAATCCGGTCCTCCTTTGTCATTTCCCCTTTTATCAAAGCAGTGATCTCGCTCACGCTGTTCCGACAGACTGCAGCATGGAGATAAAGCACTAACGCATTGTCTGCGCTGGTTCTGCAGAGGCAGAATAACTAGAAAACACACATGAATTTTGGAATCAGTGGGCTTTTTTGGATGGAATAGAATGGCCTATGATTTGAAACTTAAGTAGGAATCTGTGAGTGGGGCTTTAAATGAGTTTAATGCTATAGAAATCAGCCCAGCTTTATATTCTGCTCTTTCCTTCATTAACATAGTGATAAATAGGAAGTTGGTTGTGTAACTTGTGTAATGAAGTTTGCCCCACGCTCGGAAGGTCGCCAGTTCGGAAGGTGCCACTGAGGTACACATGAGCAAGGTACCGTTCCAAAGCAGTGCTCCCCAGACGCTACCAAAAAAAAGCTCTTCTTCTCCTTCTTCATGATTGGGTCAAATACGGAGGTCACATTTGGTTGTGGTGCACTGTGTGCTATGCTGTGTTCACAATGGCAAATAATCACTTGCTTTAATTCACTTTAAGTGTTGCATGAATTGGTGGAGAATGCGGCCAAAATTTCCAAGTCCACATAGCTCAAACACAACTGGCAACAGGTAAAGAGACAGAATGGTTTGCTAATTATTAAGCTAACAGGACACTAAGCAAGCAAAATATCAATTAAAAGCTAGATATGCATTTCCGCAAAAAATACCTGTGTGATTGCTCAGGTTTTGTAGCTGTGACCTGAAAACTGGCAAAGTAGGTTTTAAGTAGACTTTGATTAAAATGCACTGAAGTGAATGGGGAAAGAACAAGGGATGATAAAAGCAAGAAAAAGATGAGACAGACTGAGATGTGCGTTCAGTTAGGTGGCCTGAGGTGGCACAAAAAACGTATTGATCAAAGCACGAAAACAGTCCAAGGGAAAGCTTTCGAGTCCCGAATCCCATTTATTCTTAATGGGAGAAAATGACCGGGTTACTACAGGAACAATAAACAGCAGAAAAAGAGGATGACAAAGACCAACGTTGGTCATGTTGGCTGAAGAACGATGGCCGAGCAGTAAAGTGAAATTGAAATTTGAGCTACATGTTAGTCTATGGGGAATAAACAGACAAAAAATGGACAGAACTCACAAACTAGTGCATGCATCAAAAATGTGTAAAGAAGCCAGCCACACCGCTATAGGCTGCATGTTTTAGAGTTGGAACAAAGTTTCCAGCACAAAGACTGTAGGAGGAGTAACGGTCAGAAAAAGTGGGTGGACTAAAAATCTGACAACAATATGTGACTCCTCACAGCACTCGCATAATTAGCCTATTGCGTGTTCGAGTTCAACAGTGTTGTCATGTGTACTAGAGCCAGAGCTAGACAGTACAATGAAACTAAGGACTTGAATCGAAGGCAACTAGACTTCTCAAATTCTTGAAGACATTTCGCCCCTCATCTGAAAGGCTGTTGAAACTTTGAATTTGAAACAAAGTCCAGTTGCCTTCAATTCAAGCCCTTAAGATTATCATGTCCTGCGACCCCTGGGAACACAGACATATTCTGCGAGTCCTCCAGCTGCATAAAACATTAATAAGTAAACTGAACACATTCTGGCATAAAACTGAATATGGTAAAAACATGATGAAGCAATGAATTTGCAAATGTGATTTAAAAGCCAAAAAAAACAACATAACCTTCAAACTAAGGCACAATGTGAGCACACAGTTAAGAAAGTTGGCACTGGCCTTGAACAAAAGGAAAACGTTACTCACAAAAGCAATAAACATTAGTGAACTTCAACGTTTCAGGGACATTTTGAAGAGGAGTAAAATCGTACAAGTGAGACAAACTATATAGCATCTGGACACGGCTGTCACTCAGATTCACATCATTGACAGTTCTTGTCATGTCTGCATGATGTGATTACATGAGGAACGACGGCGCAGTGATAAGAGAACAAGCAACCTGACACTACTTTTCAGTAACTCCAGACCAACAAATCATCTTGAGCTCAATCAAATAATAGACTCTTTGCAGTCAACCAACCAACAAGTAGAATGCGTCCCTTTAATGTTTTATGATAAGTGAAGTTACTGACTGTGTAGTCTCCTTTCAAATGTAGCATGTGTGCAAAATCTTAAATCCTACCCATTGTAAAGTATGGTAGCCATGACCCACATGGCTTATGTTTCCAGGGGACCTCAGTGCTCTTACTTCTACTTTGCATTTGTGTTGCAGCTTTTGCATTTGTGTTGTGGCTACTGGAATCGTGTGGTGGCTTTCGCATTTCTTTTACGACTTTTGTAGTCGCATTGTGGCTTTTGCATTAGTGTTGTCGCCCAAACTCTCACCTCAGGCATCCAGTGGCATTGCGGAGAACTTGGGAAGTGTGCATCTGCAGCTTGCGATCTTCCTGATGAGGAGAGACGTCCCAGGCGGACAGCGGGATGATCACCGTGTTGGTCAGAACGGCCAGTGCGTCCTGGATGATGGGCATCTTCAGAGCGTCGCAGGAGGACAGATTCCACAACACGCCTGCAGGGAAAACACACACACAGTAAAAAAATTTTAATGAAAGTTTATTGATTATCCAAACCAAACCGCTTAATCCTAACCGGAGTCGCGGGAGGACCGTGGACACTCCACACAGAAAGACGCTACGGCCGACCCGGGGATCGAACCCAGGACTGTCTTGCTGTGAGGTGACAGCGCCACAATGCCGCCCTGGGCTGAATTAAGTGCATTAAAAGCTTTGTGGGAGTCAGGTACTAAACAGTAATCAAACGGATAAGAGCTAGAAACACAATGTGTCTTGGTTCATAACACACACTTGATACATTAAGTTGTGAGAGTTGGCGTTCCAAAAAAAGTATTGTCGTTGACTGGACAATTCATTTTTTAAGACATAGAATTTTTTGTTGTGAGGGCATAAAACATTAAATTCGGTAGACTGTCAAGTTTTAAGTAATAAGACTCAAGTTACAGAGTTGTGTGAATGTATGTTTATTTTAAGCTCCCTCTCCTTTTTTAATCCTCCTCTTATGTTGCGGGTCAAATTGACCCATTTTAAATGTAAAAAAAAATCCCAAAAAACCCAAACAGTTTAAAGTATTTTTTCAGTATGAAACTTCTTGTGCTTGGCTTAATAAGGGTAATCTACATATAAAATAAAAATGGTTCATTTCACATGTGCAACCCCACCCCCCTGCATGTTTATATTACATAGATACTGTTCGGGTCAATTAGAAGTTAAAATAATCAATGTCATGTAAAACTATTGTGTTTTATATGTAGGTCTTTGCAATATACAGTACTGTGAAAAAGTTTTAGGCAGGTGTGAAAAAATGCTATAAACAAAGAATGCTTTCAAAAATGGAAGTGTTAATCATTTATTTTCATCAATCAACAAAATGCAGTGAATGAACAAAAGAGAAATCTAAATCAAATCAATATTTGGTGTGACCAGCCTTTGCCTTCAAAACAGCATCAGTTCTTCTAGGTACACTTGCACACAGTTTTTGAAGGAACTCGGCTGGTAGTTTGTTCCAAACATCTTGGAGAACTAACCACAGATCTATAATCCTATAATCCTACAAAATGATATAATGACTACAAAATAATATAATGACTATAGTCCTACAAAATTCCTTTGTGCAAGTGTACCTAGAAGAATTGATGCTATTTTGAAGGCAAAAGGTAGTAACACCAAATATTGATTTGATTTAGATTTTTCTTTTGTTCGCTCACTTTGCATTTTGTAAATTGATAAAAATAAACAATCATTATTTATATTTCTGAAAGCATTCTTTGTTTACAGCATTTTTTCACACCTGCCTAAAACTTTTGCAAGTACTGTACATAAAAAAACTTTTATCAAAGTAATGTATTTAAACAAACAAATACAGTATAATGGCATAATTTGCTAAGCCTTGTTATTGGTGGTGCAGTGCTCAATGTCTTCTTGATGTGTTCAACTTTCCATGTTTAGTTTAGCTGTAGAAAAATCGCAAAAATCAAGCATTTTATTTTGGGATTTATTTGTTTATTATTACTGCTGTATGTATCTGGGGTCCCTAGAAACACATATGAATGTATAGTCATTTATCTAGAAACTTTTAAAAAATCACTTTATAGACTTTTATAGAATAATATTCAACCTCAGTTTAGCAAACGCAGTCCCAACTTGAGGGCTTTAGCAGCAGGGACTGGTGCAATAGTGACGACACAGCACTTTGCTGGAATCCACCCAGGCGGCTGACGTAACCGCGAGACACAAAACGCACCGGGCGGCTTTTAAAACGCCAATCCTGGGAATATCAGCATCGGAACCAAAGCCTCCACCTGAGTGACAACTTTATGAGATCGGTTGAGTTGAGTCAGGGGGCTGTCATTTCAATTAGCCTCCGACCAGGCTCCCGAGATCAAAAACTGAGGAATCTGAATAAAATGTATGTGCTGTACATCAGCAAAATTACACATTCGGCTTTCAACAACACAGTCATTATTTGGCAGTACATTAATTAGAACTGATTAGAACTGAGGTAATATAAGGCAACAAAAAAGTCTAAAAAGTCTTTGATAGTCTTTTTGACAGTGCCCAGGGAGCAGGGCTTGGAGATGGTACCTTGCTCATGAGTACCTCAGTGGTACCTTTACCAGTCCGGGATTTCAACCGGCGACCCTCTGATCATGGGACAAACTCCCTAACCTTTACGCTACCAGCTCATTGTGGGGTACCGTGTGCTGTGGTGTGGTGTGTTCACAATGACAATCACTCATTTTAATTAACTTTTTTGATATGCTCTTAAGTAAGAACAGAATCTACAGTGAAGAGCACTGTTATGCAAATGTTATATACTTGTTTATACATTAGGTTATTGAGTTTTCTTTAATTCTATAATTGTACAAAATTGTACTTTCCTAAGAACAAATGTAATAAAATGTTGGTGAATGAGACCCAATGGTTTGAGTCAGAGCTTGGAAATGAGTCATTATTTCACAACTCTGGCATCTAGGCAAACAGCAGTGATGAAATTCACTTAATCAAAACTGATATACACTGATATACAACCTGACATGCCATACGCTCCATATGATCCGTTTCTCAACATCGTTTAGCCGTCTAACAATGAGCAAAATTCAAAATAGTGCAGCACTTTCAGTCACTTCATTTGGGGCAGTCGGAGCTACAAAATGTGTGTATTTTTATCACCTTTTGCGTTTAGTGAGACATACAAGCAAGCCTCTGTCTTTTAGTCTAAATACCAATAAAAAACATCCAGAGACTCATGTGATTTCAACTGACGCAGACACGTTGCTCATACGTCTAGGCCATCTGTCACTCCCACCATAACTGAATAAGTGTCATTTTTAGCAGCGTCAGTATCTTTGTTAGTGTGGGTTCTGTTTAGATGTAAAGGAGATATAAAGTCACGACCATTCTGCAGATAAAAACAGTCAATTGCCACAGTTAAAGGGGATCTGTGTCAGACAAACCAACAATGCACACTGCACTTTAGTTGTTGATATAACATCTTTAATCACATGCAATGTTATACTGTATGTTCACTTTGGGATGTAAAAATAAAACCTCGTTTGCTTAACTATAATCTCACATGGTTATATTTCACTACATTGTACTCAAATAAATAATCATAAACTATAAATGTGCTGATTTTTTTGCAATATACAGCAATAGCTGTATAACAACAATGTGACTGGTATTTATATTTACAGCATTTAGCAGACGGTCTTATCCAGAGTGACTTTCGTTTCCAAGTTCTCCCTGAGAGCAACTTGGGGTTAAGGGTCTTGCTCAGGGACTCAATAATGGGAGTGCTGGAGCTAGGATTTGAACCCACAACCTCTTGGACTAGAGGCGATTATCTTAATCACTAGAACACCGCCACCCTCCTTCAGTCATTCATTCATTATCTGAACCGCTTAATTCTGACTGGGTTCGCATGGGGGGGAGGGATCGGAGCCTATCCCCGGAAGGCAGGGAACAACTCTGGGCAGGCCCCAACACACCGCAGGGCACACACACTCACATAATCACACTCACATTCACACCTCACGGGGTCAATTTAGAGTCGCCAATTATCCTACGCTGCATGCTGTTGATGGAGTGTGGGAGGAAACCGGAGCACCCGGAGGAAACCCACGCGAACACGGGGAGAGCATGTAAACTCTACACAGAAAGGCCCCACAGACGACCCAGGGATTGAACCTAGGACCTAACCACTGCACCACTGTACCGCCCCCACGAACACCGGTTAACTTCGATTGAAGTGTACACACAGTGTGCATTACATGTTGTAACTATGTTTAAGACAACGTATCATGAATCGTTTCATGTTAAGAATTTTTGCAAGCGACAATAATGCAGTAATAACAGTGTAATGCCAGATAACTACTGAGTTGTTTGTGTCTTTGTAACACTACAGATGACGCATTTTCTAGGCAAGCACTCAGGGATCCAATGGGCATTTTAAAGTTGGAAAATCATAAGAAAGTTGGAGATATTTTAGCTTTAGTGACCGTGGGAGAAGCGGACCACCCAGACTCTTGTGACCAGTAATTGAACTGCTGAGTTAGTGGCGGCCGCTTCAGTCAGATGGCCGAGCAGCTGTCTCTACTCAGACCGGGGAGAAAAGTCATGGCTTATTCAGAGTGCAGCGATGATAGCCAGCATGGAGCCTGCGTTCCAAACACACTAATTACTGTGCATCTTCCTCAGGGCCCAAAATGAAAAATGACAGAAATGTCAAAATTAAGAATTAAGATGTAAAAATTAAGATAATTTGCAACATACATAGTTATACAAGTACATTATGCAATGAAATGTAAACGTTGTTCAATCCTGGACTGTGCAAGTTGTTTAAAATAAAATAAAACTATGCAAATAGAATAAAAAAAGAAAGTGAAGTAAATGATATTTAAAGAGAGAGAGTGGGAAGGAGAGAAATGGATGGAGGGTGGGAGGCAGGGCAGGAGAGAGATAAAGAGGGATAAACAATGGGAGATGGGTGGGAGAGAGATGGATTGGGAGAGAGGAGAGGAGAGAGATAAAGGGAGATGGAGGGAGGGTGGGAGGGAGATGAAGGAATGGAGAGAGATCGAGGGAGAGAGATGGAGGGAGAGTAGAAGGGAGATGGAGGAAGGGAGATGGAGGGAAAGATGGAGATGGAGGGAGGTAGATGAAGGGAGGGATGGAGATGAAGGGAGGGAGATGAAGAGAGGTAGATGGAGGGAGGTAGATGAAGGGTGGACTGGAGATGAAGGGCGGACTGGAGATGGAGGGAGGGATAGAGAGAGGATGAAAGGTGGAATCAAGGGAGTGATGTAGGAATAGAGGGAGTGAGTGAAGGCAGAGGGGGAGAGAAATAGATAGAGGGAGGGTGGAAAGGGAGGGAGGCAAGGAGAGAAGAAGGGCGGGAGAGGGAGGTAAAAAAGAGAATGACAGAGAGAGCAGAGAGCTGGAGAGAGGAAAAGGGAAAGAGGGAGCGAGAGAAAGATAGAGGGTGAGAGGGAGGAAGGAACAGGGTTACAGAGAATGGGAGGGAAGGACAAAGGGAGGGAGGGAGATGGAGTGTGGAAGAGGGAGGAACTGAAAGAGGTGGAGGGTGGGACGGAGAGAAGGAGGGAGAGAGGGAGTGGGGAAATGGGAGGCACAGTTCTATAAAGCTGCACATCTTTTATCTGTTAAAAGAAGGGGCTGTTGTTCTGATTTGTCTCTCACGGTTATTTCCATCCTTCCTCCGCGTGAGATCTGTGAAGCTTCAGCCTTATTATTCAGTGCCATTTCCCTGCTAAATAGCTTTAAACAGGTGGAGAAGTGTGTGGTACATAAAGGTTAATGATCACTGCCAATCGCCTCAGCAAAGCAAAAACACCACCTTATCCACACTTGTCATTTGAGCAGAATCACAGCGTTAAATGGCCTCAGAGGAGGTGTCATCAGTTATGCAGACGGAAAATACTTACTGAGAATAGCTTCCTGTGCAATTTCTATAGCGTTTGTGTCCTAAAAAATATGAGTTGCACAAAATGCACAATACTAGACTTGACTATGCTAAAGCAGCTAAGTCCGATCAGGTGAAGCCTAAAATCATTAATTCATTCATTCTTTCATTTTCCCAACTGCGGTCATGGGGGGATTGAAGACTATCCCAGAAGCTAGGGTGCAAAGTGGGGGCCCAACCCTGGGCAGGCGCCAACACACCGCAGGGCACACACACACTGACAAAATCACACTCTCACTCACACCTTACAGGCCAATTTAGATTCGCCGATTAACCTAAAGTGCATGCTTTTGGACTGTGGCAGGAAACCGGAGGCCCCTGCGGAGACCCACGCGAACACAGGGAGAGCATGCAAACTCCACACAGAAAGGCCCTACGGCAGATCGAACTGCTCCACCGTATCGCCCCCTGAAATCATTAATGTTTCAGGTTTTCAGGCATTACATTTTCACAAAACTAACAGCTGACAGGATTAAAGGAACGCTCTAACCACAGACGCTAATGCATCTAACAAAGAATGAAGGCTAATCGTATTTAAATGAGCTTATAATCTAAGAATGAATTAAAGCTAATCAGCATACTGTTAGCTTTCGATCTTTAAATGAATGAAAAGTAGGTTTATAGAGCACTTTTCGAGACATCGCATTAACATTCATTCATTCAAGTGATCACAAAGGCTCTAACGTATTAGACAGTTCAGACCTAAATTAAAGCAACAAATATGACATCCTGTCTTTGTGCTCGCACGCTACTCCGCCTGTTCGGTCACGCAACGCTGCCAACGCGTTTGCTCGACGCAGCACCACGTTATCAATGTGCCACACATTAAACCAACCAATCACATCCTTGGAGAAAACTGATTGGTTTATTTCAGCTCCAATCAGGTCGCTAGTTTTCTTTCAAGTTCGTTTGCCGGGTAAAAAGAAGCATATGGTGGCGTAACGGTAGGGTGTTCGCCCCGTGATCAGAAAGTCGCAGGTTCGAATCCAGTTAAAGTTAACACTGAGGTACTCATAAGCAAAGTACCGTCCCCAAGCACTGGTCCATGGGCACTTCCCTCGTTAGCTGCCCACTGCTCCTTCATGGATGGGTCAAATGCAGAGGTCACATTTTGTTGTTGTGTGCTGTGTGCTGTGCTGTGATTGTTCACAACGACAAAATAAGTACTCACTTTCACCACTTTTATCACAGCAAAGGGAAGCTCTGGAGTCCGTGTCTTCGAATCTTATTATATTTGGCTTCCGGGAGATTATACCCACCCCTGAAGGTGGCAGCAGGAGACCCCTAACAAGGTCATGAGGTCAGCATTTGGCACGTTAGACTCCATCACTTTCATATCAGTGACTAAAATATCATACTACAAAAACTCCCAGGCACAAATGACGAGCAGTGATGCTACCCGGCACCTGCAACGAACACCACCACGTGACACCAGCACCTCAGCAAGACACAGCACCACTGCTGTCACTCTCTTCACCTTTGTGATAAATAAAACCCTCTCCCGGGCTGTGTTTACTCATAAAGTCATTTTCCGTGCCTTACTTGCGTGCTTCTCATAACAAGTGATTTATTGCTACATGTGCAGACATAAATATAAATGCTACTTCTCAAGACTACAAGAACACTCGTAGTGGCTCAAGACTCATAGTGGCTCAAGACTGTGGCACTGTACTGCATATCAATAAAAGTACATAAGTCAAAGTCAAAGTAAACTTTATTGTCATGCTATATACTGTACAGATATACAGAGAGACGAGACGACGTGGCTAAACAGAATACAGAATATACACTTGAAACTAGAAATGAAGTGTTAAATATAAACTTTAAAGCAGAAGTAGAAGTAGAATAAGACAATTAGGATGGAGTATTAACCTACAACTATGGTCTTGGAATTGATATTTGCACTAAATGTGCATGAGGTTAGTAACAGTTTCAATATGAAAAAATTCCATAACCAGTCTATTAAGTCTATTAATCTATTAAATGAATGTACTGTGTCGTAATAAGCTTTGCACCATGACAACAAGAAGAACTGTATCTTGAATTATGTGACAACATCTCATCTCCCCATATTTTTCTGAGCAGAGGAAATGTACCAGGCACTTCTGTTCAATGACATCACTAGTACCACCATAATAATCGGGTTGTGGTGTAGAGGTGAAATTCTCACCTACGGATCAAGAGGTTCAAATCAGCTCTACACCGTGGGCTAAAATGGCAGACCCTCCAGGATTTCATGAAGTTGCATTCACAAATATTAACACAACGCACCGCACGCCACACACACTCACACAAACACACTCACATCCACACCTATGGGAGTCAACAGAAAACCCACACGAACATGGAGAGAGCACACAAACTCCACAGAGAAAGGCCCTACGGCCGACGCGGGGATCAAGCCCAGGATTTTCTTGCTGTGAGCAGCACTAATCAGGGGTGGGCGATATATCGAATATACTCAATATATCTCAGCTTGTTCCACGTGATATAGTAAATGACTATATATCATGAATATTGGGTACAAATCCTCATGTTAATGTTAAACAGACAGCATGTACATCACAATGCTGTCAAAGCAGACAGCTCACTCCCCTGCCCATCCAGAAAACTCTGCTAGCGCATGCATGTTTTGTAGCAGAAGCGGAGGGAAGCGAGTGTGCAGAGAGAGAAGTGAACACGAAATCCACACCATATCAGAGACATTAATTAGAGATGGAAGCGAACGACTTGGTTTCCGAAGAACGCAGCACTGTTTCTGTTATTCTGTGCACAAAACAGAAGTAAATGCATAAACACACATAAATGACATTCTGCACGATGTAAATACATTGTGTGTTGATGTGGAACGCCATCACTAAACTCATATTTTAGCTGATAAATAACAACAACCAGCGTTCTACTCACAGTACAGCTATTTACTTGATATTATTCCGGACGCACATCCATCGCATTACTGTGATGCGGCTAAGCGCCGTGGCACAGGGGATTGTGGGAAATGTCGTTCTTTTCCAGAAAGAGAGAATATATTGAGATATATATTGTGTATGGCGATATAGCTTAAAAATATCTCAATACAATTTTTAGGCCATGTCGCCCAGCACTAGTGCGAACCACCGCACCACCGTGCTGCCCCCTGTGCTGGAATTCATCTGGAAATGAATGTGTTGATTTGTTCAAAGCAAATAGAACAAGTGGAGCAAGTTTGTGGACAAAAAAGTGATGGGCAAAACAAAAGAAGAAAACGTTTTTATTAAGAAAACTGCAAAACCTTTTTTAGTTTTTAACTGGACAATAGGTTGTGTTTAGATTAATAGATCAATGCCTTGCTTTAAATAAGCTTTCCACAATGAGAATTAGAACCGAGCGATTCATGACACACCCGGTTGAATCACCCGGATCCACCACGAGTCATGAATCTGAGGCTCCATTAAACCGAATCCATCGAGTCCTAACTACACCATGACTAAAATACAAACTCCATCACGTACATGTCTCCAAATCTGCATCACACACACAAGCGGGTTAGCGCTCCCGGTTAACTTCCTCTAGCGTCACTTGAAAATAAATATCTGCCGCTCTGGTTGCCTTCTCTTTATACGTTGTCATTTATTTGAAAGTGCATTAATTCTCATCATAAGCCACGTTAACTTTCTAATGTGAAAAATAAGCCATTCAGCTAGCGATTAGGCAATACTGATTCAAGTGACTCACACACCCGGATCAGTTCAGTGAGTGACACAGAGGGAGCCGAATCCTAAAAAGGAACCAAATATTACAGCTCTAATGAGCATCGATGCCGGCCTTCTTTTTATTCCCCCTATTTCCAACTTAAAATTAAGACTTTTATAAGAGTATAGACTGCCAAAAAATGCCAACAGTCCTCCGACTTTTCATCATTAACCGACAGATGGAGGAGAGACGTCTCTTACAGTAACGGGTTAGAGGCTTCGGGTCAATGCAGAAACATTTTGCAAGGGAGAAAATATCCAATTTAGGTGTGCCAGCCAGCAGATTAATGCACTAACCCCGACTCATCCATATCTCACCTGAGAGCTCACTGTCTGAGGGGCTGATTTAGTCTGACAGACGCTACAACCTTCCAGGAAATGTCCAATTTTCACATCCGCCCCACAAACGCACTGCAGTCTGATGCCGCTTCGGGTAAGACGGGGAAACGCTCCTCCGGCCAAACACAAGCACTCGCGATTTCACACACAACCGTACTGCTGGAGCCGAGGAAAACTCCACGGCAGGGAAATGCGGTGGAAGTCTCGCCTCGAGCAAGGAGTCAACCAAGCATCATTCCAAAATCAAACCAGAGAGTGAGAGAAGAGAGAAAGCAAAGAGAGACAGAGAAGAGTGACAGAAAAGGTGAAGAGAGAAGGAGAGGAACAAGTGAAAGAGAGAGGGAGAGAGAGAGAGAGAGAGAGAGCAGGAGAGAGAGAGAGAGAGCAGGAGAGAGAGAGCGAGCAGGAGACAAAGAGAACAAGTAGAACAGAGAGAGAGCAGGAGAGAGAGATAGAGAGAGAGAGAGAGTAGAAGAGAGCAGAAGATAGAGAGAGTGAAGAAGTGAATGAGGCGGAGACGGACACAGAGAGAGAGAGAGAGAGAGGGAAAGAGAGAGAGAGAGTAGAAGAGAGCAGTAGAGAGAGAGAGTGAGTAGAAGAGAGCAGAAGATAGAGAGAGAGAGGAAGTGAATGAGGCGGAGACAGAGAGAGAGAGAGAGAGAGAGAGAGAGAGAGAGAATGAAGAAGTGAATGAGGCAGAGAGAGAGAGAGATAGAGAGAGAGAGAGAGAAGAAGTGAATGAGGCAGAGACGGAGAGAGAGAGAGAGAGAGAGAGAGAGAGAGAGAATGTGACCCATACTGCTACATAAGTGTGACCTGTGGTGATATTGCTCAGGATTTGTGATGCAACATGAAGTCTGACACGCACACACACACACACACACACACAGCTCCAGCAGATGGACAGTGTGGCGCTACAGCGGTGTCCTGCACTCAGCTGAACATGTTTTATTAAGACAGCAACAGCAGCAGCAGCCGAGTTTAAACCAACACCAACATTTACTGCATCATAAACACACACCTCTCACCATCAACACAACACACTGATACACGCCACACACACCACCTTCTGTACTGTACTCATAAAGCACTACGACCAAACCTTCACACGCAACACAAATCAGGCCCGAACTCACCCTATTTTAACACTGCTGGAAATGACAAGCTCAACCGATAAAACGTTTTTAAAACTGATACTGATTTCCATATTAGGATTTACAAGATATTATTCCACTTTCCCCAAAACCAAAACTAAAACATTTGTTGTACTGTTCTTTAAAATACCTAACATCAGGAAACGGGTTTAAAAACAAACTTTTCATGAATGATATTCGGAATTTGTCGGTGTGAATACAGCACAGCACATCACACAGTGCATCACAAACAAATGTGACCTCTGCATTTGACCCATCCGTGAAGGAGCAGGGGGCAGCTCTATCGTTGTCCAGGAAGCAGCACTTGGAAACTTTGCTCATGAGGTACCTCAGTGGTACCTATACTTGTCTGGGATTCAAACCTGCGACTTTATGATCACAGGGTGAACATCATAACCATTACACCACCAACTGCCCCACTGTGAAGAAGGGACAAAACCAAATGAAGAGAAGAAAGTGTGAAAGGAAAAGAGAAAAAGTGAAAGCAAAAAAGAAGCAGTAAAGAGAGAGACTGGAGTAGTGAAACAGTGGGGGAGAAAGAGCGTAAAGACGAGATTTTATTTGTGAACGTTCCACTGTGTGCTCAGAATTTAAAATAACACCATACATATTAAGACAGACGGGCTGTATAAAATCCCACCTCAGACTTTGGACATGCCTGGCACAAGCGTTGCCTTTCCGACGTACAATAAACGCAATATTAGCTGTAAATATTGTGCAAGTCTAAGCATCAGTCCGATACCAATGACATTGCATACAACCCTTGTTTTAACTTGAGTGGAGCTGTCAATGCTTTTGTTTCTCTTTTTTGTCCCAGTCCAGTGTGAAATTTCATTCTGTTGTGTTGCTCCCCGAACCGTTTCTAATCCATCTGAGAGGTCTGCTGAAGACTTCCTCTGTTACTTCTCAGCCAAGTGGATTAGAAAGAGCAAAAAGAGTCTGTTATTCTTCATCCTCGAAACATAGTCTTGACACGGCAACAGCATTTCTTTGACTAGCAATACAGTCAGTAGAGATTTAAACATTTGCAAAGCACAAAATGTCACAATTTACAGAATCAGGAAATACTGTGATAGCTAAAACTCATACAAACATTTCTCAACACAAAGACCAAACTCCTTACTAACTTGGCTCTCAATGTCGAGCTTGGACGCACAAAAGGAAAAGAAACGCACCATCTGTGTATGGAGCTATGACATATACACTACCAGTCAAAAGTTTGGACACACCTTCCCATTCAATGTTCTTTCTTTATTTTCATTACTATTCACATTGTAGATTCTCACTAAAGGCACCAAAACTATGAATGAACTGTGTAAGGCCTATATGACCCAGAAGGAGAGTGATGGAGTGCTCCGCCACATGACCTGGCCTCCACAGTCACCTGACCAAACCCAATCGAGATGGTCTGGGATGAGATGGACCGCAGAGTGAAGGCAAAAGGGCCAACAAGTGCTCAGCATCTCTGGGAACTCCTTCAAGACTGTTGGAAAACCATTTCAGGTGACTACCTCATGAAGCTCATCGAGAGAATGCCAAGACTGTGCAAAGCAGTGGTCAAAGCAAAGGGTGGTTATTTTCAAGAATCTAAGATATAAAACATGTTTTGGGCTATTTTACACTTTTTGTTTACTACATAATTCCATATGTATTAATTCATTGTGCCTTCAGTGAGAATCTACAATGGAAATAGTCATGATAATAAAGAATAAAACATTGAATGGGAAGGTGTGTCCAAACTTTTGACTGGTAGTCTACTTGCATTACATCTACACACAATGTATCATGGGATGTGTCCTTATTAGCGAGGAGGAAACTAATGCAACCTTGAGATTTGTGAGAACAATATCCACGTTTGTTTACCCTCACCTGTACTTCCCACGGGCAATGGAAGTCTGTTTTTTTCTGTGAGTGATTATTTGTCATTGTGAAGACAGCACAGCACAGCAAACAGTGAGTTACAAATGTGATCTCTACATTTGACCCATCGTGAAAAGAGCAGTGGGCAGCTGACATGGGCAGTGCCCCGGGAGCAGTGCTTGAGGACGAAACCTTGCTCATGTGTACTTCAGTGGTAGCTTTACCACCGTCTGGGATTTAAACTGGTGACCTTCCGATCCCAGGCGACCCCAGACCCCAACTAAAAAAAGGCAAACTACACAAATATGTACAAAATATGTGCTAAAAATATGTCACTATTATTTCAATGGCTGATTATCTTATTTGGCATTAAAAATGTCATCTAACTTGCTAAATACCACAAACATGTGAAAGTTAATTTAATAATGATAACTATATTATCACTAAACCAAACTTAATAACTGCCAAAATAGTTACTAGAGGTTGTAAAATGCTTTTAAAAGTTTCAGAATTGAGCTGTCTGTGCTATAGTTTGGCTACACTACTAGATATATTTCTTGTGTGAAAATATTTTTTTAATTGAAGCTTATTTAAAGGTACGCATCATGATTAACAAATTCTTCCTGTACAAAAATGGAGCAAAACGTCAAATATTAAAGGTCTGTTTGTTTTAGACATTACAATGTATGAATTGCAATTTATATATTATTACCAGTTAAATGACATGTAGTCATTAACTTAGTATGTAGTGACTAAATTAATTTGAGGCATCTTATTTATTTTTCAAAGTCAAAAAATGCTGGTCATTTGGTACTAAACATGTTCATGCAAACTACTGTTTATGATCACATGAACACTTTCACTTTGGGGCAGTTGGTAGTGTAATAGTTAGGGTATTGACCCCTTGATCAGAGGGACCAGTAAAGGTACCACTGACGTACTCACGAGTAAGGTACCATCCCTAAACATTACTCTTAAAAACTGCCCACTGCTCCTTCACGGATGGGTCAAAAGCAGAGGTCACATTTGGTTGTGGTGCACTGTGCACTTATGCTGTGCTGAGGTGTGTTCACACTGACAATCACTCACTTACATTAAAGGTCCCATATTATAGATTTTTACAAGTTAAAATAGGTTTATGAGCTCCACTAAACATGGCTCTAAAGTATTTGCTGTAAATACCGTGGTGCACTGTGTGCTTATGCTGTGCTGTGGTGTGTTCACAGTGAAAAATAAATACCCACTCAATTGTTGTGTACATGTTTTGTAGTCACTGCTTCTTTCTTTCTTTAAAATATGCATAAGCGATATCTCCTAGAGGGTTTTAGGAAGCTGTAAGACCTCAAAATATATTTTGATTCAAAAGATCTTTATCACTTTTTCTCTTTATGCACAGCCACACACAAAGGAAAGCAAGATACAACACGTCATTTCCAACCTTATGCTTCCAATGCACCCTAATATAGGTTGGTACTGAAAAGTTATCCAAATAATAATGTGGGAAAGTTTCCTTAGAGGGACAGAAATGGTTTCTACTTGTACCAAACATCAAACAGCGGAGTGAAAAAGTGCTTTAAAACTGGGCACTTTCTGCAGTTAAGAATAAGGATGAGTTTCCTCTAACGATGGTGTACAATCTGCAGTTCTTCATTTCATCAGCGCAACACAATCGCAGATCAATGCCAACCGTTTTTCTCTTCCAAACATTTGTCTACTTCTCCAGGGACTCTGTCTGTCTGTGTGTCTGTCTGGGTTTTATTACGGGATTCCTTCCCGAGCGCTGAGCGCCGCTCCATCTGCTCTGTGTGGCCGACTGATATCAATTAAGATGTGACTCATAAACGCGCACACACAACATTTACTGCTGTTTTTAGCTTCTACATTACTGTGGCTTATTACTCTCTCAGCTTAGTAACCAAAAGGTAAATCCTTAGTGGTCTTTTCTAAAAGTTTTTCTAACATTTTTTGGTTCCCGTCTTAAAGGCCAAATTTTTATGAATTCACCCAATTTAGGACACATCCTAATGGTAACCGTGCTAATTTCTTAGACCAGAAGATGACAACATGTATAGACTTCTTTTTAGAATTCAGCTGAACACAACACAAAATGGGGCGGCACGGTGGTGCAGTGGTTAGTGCTGCTGCCTCACACCGAGAAGGTCCTGGGTTCGAACCCCTTCCTCCCATAGTCCAAAGGCATGCAATGTAGGTTAATTGGTGACTCTAAATTGGCCCTGTGAATGTGTGATTGTGTGAGTGTGTGTCCTCTGCGTTGTGTTGGCGCCTGCCCAGGGTTGGTCCCCGCCTTGCGCCCGTAAGTTCTCGGGATAGCCTCCGGTCCCCCTGCTTCCCCAGTTGGGATGCAGCGGTTCAGATAATGAATTACTGAATGACAACACAAAATGCATTGTATTAATGGAAGATGGAGAGAGGCTTTGTGGGTTCAAATGAAGAAAAAACACAAGCAACCTCAAGATGCGCTTCACGAGTTTCATCACGACACAATATCAAATTTTTTTTTTTTTGTCTTCTGATATGACTGATAAGTCTTTTACAATATGATTTCAATTCAATCCGTGAGTCAGCAATCGATATGAGGCAATTAGGGATGCGCAAAGATATCAGAATCGTATCGGAATTAGACAATAATTGTTTTTTTCAAAAAGTCATTGGCATCGGACCGATGCTAATAGTACGCTCCATTTCCTGTTGGTGCTTGGTTTCCGAGTTGTTTTCTGAGGGCTGAAGCCAGAACTGACGACACGCGTGCCCCTGTTTCCAAACACCTGACCAAATATCTTGGAGAAGCACAGAATCCAAGATGGCTGCAGAGAGGAAATGCTGCGATTTATTTATTTTTAAATCACTTTAGTGTTGTTTGTTTCTAACTTGGTCAGCTGTGTACAGCTGTGTACATGCTACGGTCATGTTATATGTGAAACACCGCATTATGTGTCGTTTATCAAGTGGCAATGCTAAATTGGCTGGTCAATGTTGCTAAAAAAACCCCAGCCGAACAGAAAGATGAACAGGATCAGCAACTCGAGACGGAAGATTCAGACAAAAAGTGTAGATGTTTTAGTGTTAATAAAGCCTAGCCTCTTGTATCCGAGTTCAACTCTCCTGTGGCAAATGGAACGCATCCAACTATGCAGCCCGTGCCTTCTGTTTTAAAATGCATGCTGTTATTTGTGCCAAAATTCTGAGCATGCAGTGGAACGTTCATGAGCAGAATCTCTTTTTGCGCTCAACTTTGCCTGTACAAAATATTTTTAACTAAACAGCATGTTTGCCTCATTTAGCGAATGTGAGCTCGCACATGGGCTGCGTCCCCAACCCGTGTACTGCCGCACTTAATAGTAGGTAGGTAAGATGCTCTTATCATACTTTTCTATGCGGTAGTATGCATCTCAGGAAATAGCCAGGGTTGTAGCTTTAACAGTTCTCTATGTACTAGATAGTACACATGGAGTGTCACACGCACCCTATTTGATTTGGTAAACCACAAAGGGCGGGACGTGACTTTTTCTTAAAAAGTTAACTACACTCAAAATGCTCCACCCATGCTCAACTCTGCTTTCATGCTGACTTGACTTGGTGCTGTTAGAAATGTCAGAACTATTGCTTTATTTTTGTGCCAAAATTCTAGGCGCGCAGTGGAAAACACCTTGTCTTTATACACTCCACTCTGCCTGCGCTGACACTCGGCTTTGACTTCCTCATTTATTTGCATTGGCAGATATAAGCATGAAAAACATCAAATATCGGCATCAGCCGACAATTCCCATGTCGTCCGCCCCTAAAGACTTCATCATATGTTAGATTAACACAGTCTCTTTACATCATATTATAAAAAGCAACTAAAAAAGTATTTGACCTTTTCCTTCCTGAACTCAACCAAAATGTAACTATTTAAAAATCTATGAAGGATAAAAATGACAGAAGCACTTTTAATACAGACTAAAACTAAATCTAAATTAGCTGCCAAAACACTGCAATAAACATATCTGCCTGTAGCTTTCTATCTTTTTGGCTTTCTATGTGACTCTCTCCATCTCTCTCTCCCACTGTCTATCTGTCTCCCTCTTCTACTCTTCCTCTCATTTCTCACACAAGCGCTGACTCACACAGGCCAAATCTTGACTCCACACACACACATACACACACTCTTCAGGCTTAAACCGCCTGTATTCCTCCACCGCACATCCACCTAGTAAATGAGGGAGAGACAGAACGAGAGAAAGAAAAGAAAGTGCAGAGCTCTCATTTACACCTCCCTGGTGCTGCTATGTGCTTCCCTCCGCTCTGAGCCCTGCTCAAAGCGATGACTAGGCTCAGCCCTAGCCACCTGACTCAGCAAACTCCACTACGCCCCCCAAACTGCCTCTTCAGCCGCTGCTACTTAAACAAGCGCGACCCCACCGTGCCGCTAGCATGACTCAGCGTCCACATCTTATTAGTGGAAGTGAAGCCGAGTGTCCTGCAGGCCGCTGCTGAGCTGTACGTTTTCTGTACCTGCAGGTTAATTAGCTTACATAAAGTCTGCATTCGTGTGGCTCTAGCAGAGGGAGTTCCCACAGTTAACAACTCTCTCCTTCCAGAAACATCCGCACTGGCTTTCGAAATGAGACAGAAAATTGTACAACGTTGGCTACGTGTCACAGTGACACATCTATTTAAAACTGCACAGAATGACTTTATTTTCTCTGTTGGCTAGTGAAAGTGAGTGATTATTTGTGATTGGTAACACACCACAGCACAGTACACATTGCACAACAATGAAGTTGACCTCTGCATTAAACCCATCCATGAATAGGCAGTGGGCAGCTAACCAGGACAGCACCCGGGGTGCAGAGCTTAGACAGTACCTTGCTCGTGAGTACCTCAGCGATACCTTTTCCAGTCCTTGGAATCAAACCGATGACCTTCTGATCATGGGGTGAACACTGCAACCGCTACGCTATCAACTTTTTTAATTTTATTTTTGTTTTTTTATTGCATTCATTTCATTATCCATCAATATATTTCCATATATATATATATATATATATAGTATATATATATATATATATATATATATATATATATATATATATATATCTGTATTGAAAACTGAGTTGCGTGTCACACCACAGACCATCAGAGGCTGCAAACCACCAGTTGAAAACCCCTGCCCTAGGCAAAGATTACGACCCCTACCAATTGTGTCTCCACCTTAAAGGACCACTTCCAAAACAACAGCACTCCAAATTTAGCGGCAGGGCTAAGGTGTGGGAATTGGACTTGGACCTTAGACTTAAAATTAAAACGCTTTTTGTGTACCTTTTCTTATAGTTGGTCTAGTTTTTGCAACATTTTAGGAACTTGTCACATTTATCAATCTCTATACCAAGCAACTTTAGAGAAAGGCTGTGGATAAGGCTTATAAAGAGCCAGTAAACTCAACATTAGTGTGGCAAACTTTTTTATATGTGTAAAACAAAACTTGGTCTAAGCCTTCAATTCAGAAGCATATTTGCCATTTACGTAGACACAGCCAATGACCCAATGACACACTATTAGCAAAATTTTGTTGCTTTAGTAGGAGTTAGCTAACTTAGCATGGCATAAACTAAGGGTTGATGAATTTCAGCTGGGTCGACTATCTGGGCCAATATTAAGCAATTTGCTGATTATCGGTATCATGTTTAATTTTGACCATCAATTTCCATATTACATCATAGTACTCATTGTGGTTCCACTGCCGTCTTCTTCTTCTCTCTGTGTTGCTTGTTTCAAATCGCTGTTTCATTTAATGTCCCGCCCACAACAGTCTCTGATTGTCTGATTGATTAACGTCACACGAGTAGTAGCCAATCATAAATATTTTTAACAGATGCTTTTTTACTGTCTGGCGTCCACCAGTTAACATTCCAGTCTTGTCTTGTCAATGAAAACAAATTTACATTCCATTTATTGGCAAGGATCTATTTTTAATGTGCAAACGTCTAGTCTTAGTATTTTAAGGTGTCACTGATGGTCATTCGTCATACTTTTCAAAATGGATTATACAAAATTATAACAAGCTCACAAAGTCCTAAAAAGCAGTAGAAGACAGAAGCGGTATAACTGAAGAACACTAGTCAGTATCCATCACCTCGCCAGCCCAACGGTTGATAAATTATGCAGTAACAGAGTTAAAATGGCCTTAAGCAGCAGACGGAATCTGACCACATCTCTGGAAATGCGTCATTAGACAAGCAAGTTTAGTATTCAATTAAAAGCTCGAGATCTAACAAGTTCTCCAGGGTGACATGGTCACATCCGAGGAGAGAAAATCTTACAGCTTTAGACTTTTCAGAGCGGGCTGACATGTTAGATAAAGTGATGAGAGAGAGTCGGGGGATTTTCGGGTCATGTCTGAGCACTCGGCTGATTGGCTGCCTTACTGTGTGCTGTACCACGGAGCTAATATTTACACAGGAATGCGTACATAAAGAGTATGTATAGGCAAACTTATGAAAAATTCATAGAAATGATAATGATTTGGATTCCAAATGACTTAAGCTACCTATTGCTGGAAGGTCTCTATAGAGCACAATTATGAGCACATAAGGGAATATTTGAGTTGATACTTGAATATATTTGTAAGTATTTATCAAGGTTTGCAGAGATGATAGTGTCTAGCTGACTTTATGTTTTGATATCACATTTAAACATTTCAATGCAACCAATTCCACAATGTTCGTATTTATTTTACTCATAGTAACACATTCAAGTTTGTCATATACTTTGTATTACATACATACTGTATTATTGCTAATTACATCATAAATTATTTCTTAATAAGCAAAGGTTGTATCACATTCTTTCTTTATTAAA
This sequence comes from Distichodus sexfasciatus, assembly GCA_032718565.1. NCBI lineage: Eukaryota > Metazoa > Chordata > Actinopteri > Characiformes > Distichodontidae > Distichodus > Distichodus sexfasciatus. The sequence continues at coordinate 2,222,560 of JAVGVS010000046.1, forward strand.
GTTCTTTTATTTATTTATATATTCAATGCAAAGTGTATATATTTTGTTATGACTGAGACTCTTCATTTACCTCATTATCTTTAACTGCATTAGCTTATGAATAAATGTATGAATGTTGGCATAAATATTTAAAGAAAGTTGGCAAATGTTAATGTAAAATGCTATAAACAGGCAGTATAATGAACCGTTACCATTAATTGAAAAAATATTTTTAAGGCATTTTCCCACAGACAATTTAGTGATTTCTGCAACCATAAAGTGATTTCATCCTAAATTCATTTTACTTTGGTGTATGTGAACATGACAATAGCAGCTGATTTTGGAAAAGACCAAAAAAAACGAAACCTGAAGTCACAGTAATCTCTGAGCAACTGCAAGCAAACTTTCATTCATTCAAATATTCATTAATTATCTGAATTGCAGGGAGCAGAGCCTAATCTGGGACTATGTGCATGAGGCAGGGACCAGTCCTTGGCAGGCGCCAACACACCACACACTCACACAAACACACTCACAGTCACACATTATATGGCCAATTTAAAGTGACAAATTAACGTATAGCTCTGCATTGCGTTGGCGCCTACCAGGGTTTGACCCCATAAGTTCCCAGGCGAGGCTCTGATCCACCCGCGACCCTGGCTGGGATTAAGCGGTTCGGAGAATGAATGAATGAATGAATCAACCTATATTGCACCCACACGAACACAGGGAGAGCACAGAGAACTCCAGACAGAAATGCCCTGCAGCCAACCCAGGGGTCGAACCCAGGACTCTCTCATTGTGAGGTGACGTTTTTTGACACCTCACATGTCTACCCGTGACCAGCTCCCCTGATGTCCACATCTGAGGTCTTGCGCAGCAGCCGGACCAGCGCAGGAATTCCTCCGCAGTTCTTCAGGGCGATTTTGTTATCGTCGTTGGCTTTGCCGTACACCAGGTTCCTCAGGGCTCCACAGGCGCTGCGGTGCACCTCGGCCATCCGGTGGTCAAGCAGATCCACCAGAAGAGGGATGCCACCTGGACGACGGATCTGAAAACACAGGAGGGGAAAGTTAACAATGGGGTGATAAAACTGACAAGTTGGCTGGAGAAGAACTGGTGGAGAATAAAGTTGTAATTCAATAAATAGAGCTTATATATAAATAATAACATAGAAAAATAATATAACATAATATTTTTCACAAGATTTAATGTATTATTTTTTTCATTTTATACCTTTTCTAAATGTCTAAATATGTGCAGCACTGGGTTATTGTATAGTATGTTAAGAATAAAACTAAAATATAAATAATAATAATAATAATAATAATAATAATAATAATAATAATAATAATAATAATAATAATAATAGCTGTTGTCCCTGATTTTAGTAACTATGATTCCGATTACATAAAAGTCTGTTTGTTAATCAGTATCTGTATAAATGTAAAGAAAAATCTGGGAATTTCAATAAATTTAATGAACATTCTACTTTATGAAGACTTGAGTGGCACCGTCTAGAAGACGAACAATTTTTTACTGAAATAATTTCGCTTTCCATGTTAAAAGCATAAAATGGTATAATTCATCCCGGACCAAATCAGCAGAAGGCAGAAGTGATTAATATTTGGCTGTAATGAAGGAGCAAAACATTTCCAATCTCATTGCCAAGTGAACGGAAGCATGTTAGAGGAGCAACGCTCTGAGAGCAGCAACACATACGGAGCAAACTTTTCTTGCATTTCAATGTTTTAACACAGACCGGCGTTTTCACGAGCAAACTCAATGCCAAGCGCAGCGCTCCGGCGTGTGAATCACTCCTTTGATAGCTATTGAGAGTGAGCAGCATGACTAAGTTTCTGTCAACGGCGCCTTTGTGCTCCGCATCAGTCAATTAAAGCAGCCAAGTTCATTAAAGGGCCTGGCACCGGAGCGCGATGTGCCAAGCGTGCCTGAGAGTGTGTGTGTGTTGCACTAAACCGCCATGATTGACATCAACTCCCACTCCTCTTGTATTCAGTCTCTCCAGGCCTTCACGCCTTTATAAAAGAAGCACAAATAAGTCAGATGTTATGATGCTACCCTCACTTCGCCGCTCTCTATTAAGCTTAAAACTAGCACAACTTCCATACAAACTGTTAAACTACACAAGGCTGCGACGAAGCCCAGGCATAGTTTAGGGTGTATTCACACCAGGAAGTCCACTTGCTTTGTCCAGACCAAATAATGTTTTTTTTTTTTCTTTGGTGCGTTTTACTTTCACATTGTAGGCCTTGCAAATGCACCAGAATATGTAAACAAAACCACACATGTGCTAAAGGTTGCTCTCCCATTGGTAGACATGTGAGGAGCGGGGTAAAGAGGGAAGCTCAAAGTGAATGTACCGTAATCAGCCCAATGCTTGCCGTCATAATGATTATTACGATTTTGGTGATTTTCCATTAGCTAATTATTTTTGGCGCTTGGTGCACTACATGCGGTGCGTGTTATGGAAGCGCCGGCCCTGAACACAATCATGGTGATTTTGGGTGCTGTTGTCCTTGTCCTCATAGTGATATGGTTTATACAGTTACATACTGTACGTTAGCAGAAATGTTTAAGTGTCGCGAGTTTTACAATATGATCTTAGTTTTGCGACGGCAAAGACCTCCTGCAAGACGGCTATGAAGGAGAACTGTCCTCGAGCTCCACGTTAACCCACAGCTCACACGCTATACACGTTTGTTTAAGCGTAGTTATACAGTAATTATTTCCTATCTTGCATGACAACGACGGGAGCCAGTTAAATCCAAAATGCATTCTTCAGCACAGAGACCGAACAGAACAGGTGGTCTTGGTTCGGTTCCAAACGACCTCTGGTACAGTTCGTTTAAGGTGTGAAAGCAGCTCTTTTCTGAGATTGCTGCGGCCTAAAATGTCTGATTTCGTGGCAGCTTTTCTAAAAAAACTGAGATGACAGTTGTGTTTCTAGCCGTTTTGTTGCAATCAAGTTGCAGGAGCAAGTAAAAGTTGCCGAACATTTTGCAATTTTGTGCTACATAGTAACAATTCTTAAACAATTAAAATGAAGGGAACAAAACCATTTTTATTTTTATTAACCATTAATCATTTAGTTATTTTTAAATCTGATGTTTTTATCACACGTTTCTGCGTCTTCTAAACATAACAAGGAAGTGCGTTAGCTGATGTATGGCTCAACATTTTGTGTGAAACGGCAATGATTCTTGTGGTACTTGGTCAAAATTCACGGAGATTGGCTGAAATCCTGCAGCGTCTGAGTAGTCTGGGTTATTATGCTTAAAAAAAAGTTAGCCCACTTTTTTGGTGAGGCATGATACAATATGTAAGATGTCTGATTCATGTTTTCATTTTGGTTTGATGCTGTTAGCTCGTTGTATTTATCCCAGTAAATACAACAGAAAAGATTTGAACAAATCTCTGTGATCTGTTTCTACAGAGTAAGTTAAATTGTTTTTGATTAATTGAGAAATTGATTAATCAATAAAATAGACATAAGATTAATCTAGAGTAAAACTGTCATCAGTCACAGGTCAGGGAATGGATTTCTCAGGGAAGGAGTTTATGGTCGCGCTCATCCCATCTCCTGGTGACAACACAGCCAAGCGTGTAGTGACAGAGATGTCTTGAGCTTGGAGTCCGCTTTATCTGTTGGACGCTGGGCCCCTGCTGCTCGTGATCCATTTCCAGGAAGGCAACATTTTAGTTTACATGACAGGATGACACATTATTTGCATGCGGTGTGAGGGGAAACGGAAGCTAATGGCCTGCTCTGCCAAACCACCAGCATTTTTTTTCCCTTAGAGGCAGAAGAATTTATCTTGAATTTGCCGAAACCTCCCAAGGCTCCAGAGAAATCCGGCCGAATCCGAATCCGGTGCTTGGCTAGGAGACGTAAGATCATCCCTTCCCAAAGTGCTGGAGCAATTGGATTTTCCTGACTGAAAAACAGGTCTCCCTGAACACGCTGTGTAATCTTAACAACGTGGCAGTGGCAGCGCGACTAATTATTGCCAACGGTGACTGCCAGAGTGTGACAGATGTTCTGAAGTGTGCAAATTACTAAGTGAAAACAAAGAACGTCCTCCATGACTGCGGGGACGAGGGTCCGTAATTGGGCGAAGCTTCCGAAACGCGGAGAGCAGTGGCGCGGGTAAGAGCTCAGCATTATTTTGATGATGTGAATCATTTTATTAACAGCAGTGTAAATGAACAGGCCAGAGGCCGGCGCGCAGGCTGACGCGACGGCCAGCGCGGTGGGAAGTAAGAAGAGTACTTTAGGTACACTAACAGAATCGAATGATGCACAATAACTGCCAAAAAAGGAAAATTATAGCCCATCACACACTCAGAGTTAGAAAACCTGAGCTCTTTAGCGGAAACAGAGGTGCCACAAGGGGCTGTTTTGGGCCCGCTTTCGTTTCTTGAGGGTTCTAAACGCAAATTAAGAGCAGAATATCACCACAAACTTCTATTTCAAATTTGGTGGTCAGCGTTAACGGGCTTCAAATGCGATCGTTCCACGGGGCTGATTTTAATCAGACGCTGACAAAACTCTTTCCGTTTTGAGTTTCATCAGCTCAGCATTACAGCATGTGCACAAGTAGGAAACGGATGGATCAGATTTCCTCACCAAAGACTGTTGATGTTCCAATGTCAAATGGATTAGGAAGGAGAAGGTAACTAATTTCCAGACAGAGGCACTAAACAAGAGTGGGACATTATACTTAGTTGGCTGAGCAGGTTCTTGGAGAAAAGCCTCCTGCTTGATAATGCTGCCTCAATCCCTTATTTCAAACTCAGTTACACAAATCTATGATATCCTGACATTTTTAAATGTGTTCCTTTTCAATGCCAGAAGAAAAAAAGATGGTGGACCATCAGGCACTCAGAGTCAGAACACCTGCACTCTTTAGTGGAGGCAGAGGTGCCACAGGGGTCTGTTTTAGGCCTGCTTTCGTTCTTTAGCCTGGAGGGTTATAAACACAAACACAGCATATTCTGCGCAAAAGTCTTCTCTATTTAGACGGTGGTCAGTGATAAAAAGAAGGGATCGAGCGTATCTCAGAACTACAGGCACAGGGACCAACCTGATAGACCCTGGTACCGTAGGCACATACACTTACACCTTACGGGCCACTTTAGCGCCATAATGAACCGTATGCATGCTTTTTGGACTGTGGGAGGAAACCGGAGCACGCAGAGAAAACCCACGTGAACTCCACACAGAAAGGCCCTATGGCCAACCCGAATCGAATCCAGGATCTTCTTGGTGCTAGAATTTTATTTGATGTGATATTGAGCATTGTTGGAATGTCAGCATTCAGTGCTAAAAATATTTTCATAGTTTTGTAATTGATTTATTTTTTGAAGCATGTCTTGACTCTAGAGAGATAAGTACACACAGTCCCAGCCTTAACAGCAATGGTACAAAAATTGGCATAATAATTTCTTTTAATGTTTTCGGCCAAGTGATTCCTCATTTTCGGTTTGCGTTTCGGCCAAATATTTCATTTCGATGCATCCCTAATATAAATTTCGGTGCTGATAATCAACAGGGCAATAATAAGTTGACCCCTAATAAAGTATATCATAATGTGATTCACCAAAAAGGACCATTTTATTTGTAAAACAAGGGAAACTACTATAGTATTATACTGATTTTTCATTAAGAATATTGGTACAAGGGATGGCATCATATCACATTTTCTGGTATCAACACACAAATCTTGTATAAACCTGTATATTCCCAACACAGAGAATATTGGATGACTATCCTCTCTAAATGATACACTTTATAATTTTATCTATCATATTAAAGGAAAAGAAAATATATGAAGCTGTTATTGATGGAAATGACAAATGCATACGAGTTTTTACAAACTAAAGTGGAGGCCTCCTTACCTCACCCTGGCGAGACTGACTGTCTGCACGTCTATTGCCAGTTTAAATGTGCTGAAATGACAGAGGCATTAAGACCCCGCGGCCGTATATGTAGCCCGGCGAGTATATCATGAAAACGGCATTTCCGAAATGGCCCTCACTGGCCCTCAGTGGAGCGCTGCAGAGTGTCGTCATTCCTCAACGCAGGTGCCGCCCTAATGTGAAAGGGTCTGTGTACTCATGCATTCTGGGAAATGAATGGCACTCATGAAATAACTTGTCCAGGGCTCCTCAACCATCTGCCCTCTGTCACAAATAACTAACTCTTCTATTTCACCACCTGTCCACACACACCCTTACACATACACACACACACTCAGACACATAGAGCCACAGCCTCTGCACACTCCCTCACCACATCAAAATAACATTTTCTAAAGAGGAGACGATATTATTGGTGCTGTCAATGACCCACTGGGTAACAAGAAGTATTGCTACAAGACATGCTACAGTTTGACATGTTTATATACATTTAACATTAGGGTTGCACAATTCGATTTGATTCCGATTCTTCTTGGGCTCACGATTCAATTAAAAACCGATTCACGATTCATAAACGATTCACAATTCAATACATGTATGAATTTGTTTCCAGATTGCTTTTCCCATTTGACTATGGCAGTCGTACAAAAAATCACACTGGATCAAATGTAGTTTACTAAATGTAATGCACAAGCAGTGTTTCTCCGGTTTATAGATTTACATGAAAACAAATATTCTCACGCTACACTTTACACTGATGCTCAGCATTAAGTACGTTTTTTATACAACTTGAAAACACTATTTTAGAATTAGGAAGCTGAAGTTTATTGCCAAGGTAGTTGTCACGTACAAGGAATCTGCTTTGTCTCTGTTTGGTGTGTGCTGTGCGTCCTTGTTCACTCCTCACTCTAGATTGTGAGAGATTTTATCTCATTTGCAGGCATCAGGGAGACGGGGGGCTTGGGATGTCTGTATTAAATCTATATTAACATGTGATAAGTAGTATGTAATAAACGCTTTACCAACCGCAATCTATTTTATTTGTAAGTTGTATATTTGTATTTTAGCCGAATATGATATTGAGTAACATGAACTGTACCGTATGACATGTTTTTATGGGCTTATATGAACAGGAACAATCAGTTTCACTCGCTGGTTGTAGTGGTGCGCACTCCCGCAGGGAGACGAACTTAAAAAGTACAACTGGCTTTTTTGATGTCAAATTATTTATAAAGTAACAGTGATGAATGCTGGTTTGAAGACCAGGAATCAACAAGCACACCACAGCACTAGCAGTGGGCAGCATTTCTGGCAGCATCCAGAGAGGAGTGCTTGGGGACGGCACCTTGCTCAGTGGTACCTTTACCGGTCTGGGACTTGAACCAGTGATCTTCTGATCACAAGGCCAGCTCCCTAACCGTTACACTACCAACTATTATTTGTATGTGTCACACCTTGGCCAACATTGGTAATCCTAGTCACCATATTAGTGAGCCTGGGCCTCATTATTAGACACACCTGTTCCCTGTTAGTTTACACCACTAAGTTTGCCCAGTCTTTGGTTAAAAGTTCAATCTGCTTGTTACAATGAATCAGTTCATTCATTTAGTTTAATTCCCTCATTTTGTGCACATTTTAAGCCAGCTCAACCTAGCATTCACCTTCATTCTCATGCATCTTGTGTGATCTAATTTTCCCGCTGACTACCGCCACAACCAGCCAGGCTTGTGTTAAACTCTGGACTCTCTGCTTCCAATCTATGGCATCAAGAGGACTTGCTGCCTGTCTGCCTGGACTATGTGTTTGTGTCGAGTTTGACTGAGTTTGGACTAGTTTTGACTTATACTGTAACTCATTTTTGACGTTAAGAAGAATGGATAATGTTAGAGGTATACAATTCCGATGGTACTGATCAACTGGACCAGCTTCCGATTTCCACTCCTACCTAGGAATATATTTAACAGCATAAGAAAACACTTCTGAATGTTAATATCTTTGTGAAAACTATCTAATTGGGTGTTTAAAATGAATTTCCTCCTAAAAAAATATATTTATATTCCACAAACCAAAAGCATTGGTTCTGGTTCCTAAGCCAGCCAATTTCAAACCAAATGGTTCCTAAACTGCCAGTCCAACTCCAAACTGGACTGCTTCACAACAAAATGGGAGGGAAATGTTAACGGAGGACACCATGAGACTCCGCAAGCCGCCTCCAGTCACACCAGGGAAACAGGAGCTAAGCTTTTAAATAAGCTCGGCTTTGATCTGTGTCAAATTCAATAAGCATTCATCCACCGAGCGAAAGACTTGCCTTGCTTTTTGTCGTCAAATATTCTTCATGGTCAAACTGACACAACAATCCTCAGTGAACAATTTTGAGAGTTCACAAACATTTTTTCTCCATTCAAGCCAAGGTAGCTCATTGTGCTCCACACTGTTGGGCTGAGTGCATGGGCTGAATTTTGATAGAAAGATAAAGGCTTGTGACCAAATGAAAACGTCAAGACGTCATTCCTCCTGTACAGTGTTTTTCGATTTAGAAAAGATCACTTCTTACCTAATATGGACTCACTGAACCAGATGTTTTCTGTGTCTGTAAAGTGGCATGAAACCCACTGAATTGAGTCAAGCTCGGCCTTCAAAGCTTTGAAAGTTTTATACGTTTGGAGAGCAAAGACTCTCTCTCCCCAGTACTCTTCACTCCTGTTCGAGCATAGGGCCTTCACTGCCTGGCTGCATCACTGATTATCTTGATGCGTCACCCCAGGTCATTTTGATAGTCTCCACCAAGGACCGTCCCAAGTCCACGCTGACACAGGAGGATGATTAGGTGTGGGGCCAGCTCCCCCACTTCTACAGAAACCAACACTGGAGAACATAGACAGGGATTTGGCTTGGATGTAAGTGTAGCTAGGATGTACATGCTCTCGCTCCAGAAGCAATTCCCAGTGGACTGAAGACCAGCCGGGGTCACAGGGACTGGAGTCTATCCTTGGACTACAGGTGCAAGGTAGGAACCAGCCCTGGGCAGGTACTCTATGTGTGTTTGGCGGGGTGGTACAGGTGTGGCCCCTGACATGCAATCCAGTTTCACTACTGAAATCACTCTTTAAAAATGATCATTTTTTGATTTATTTTTCAAAACATTTCCAGATGATTTGGGCATCTTTATGAATAACAAATTTAACGCAAATATCCATAAAGTAATAGCTAAGTCTGAGCGGTGCTGCGGCATACAAATTCTAGTTAAAAAGTACATCCCAGTAACTATGGCTGCCCAATCTGTGTGCAATGTGACGTAATGTAGAAAATTTAAGGGGATGCATTGTGTGTGGGGGTAACCAGAGCACCCAGTGAAAACCAAAGCTCCACACAGAACCTTTTGCTGTAGGGCTATTAACAAAGTGTTTAAACTCTGTATAAAAAACCAATGCATATATATATATATTATTATTATTACATAAATAAAAGCTTAAATATACCAAGTATTGGCAATCCATTTTATTTTAGAATATTTTTTGACGTGCACTGTGGACAAGCTCATTCCGATTGGGGGAAGGGGTATGCAATTGTTATTTTAGAAATGTTCCTTTGTAGGTTCTCTCTTTAGAAAATTCTTGTTTAGATCTTGTTTAAATATTTTTAAACAATTAAGGTATGATTGTATGCATTACTTCCAGTGAATAATTTCCCCAATCAAGCCTTTGGATAATTCGCCCTGGTCTCTGGATCATATTTATTACTGTGTAATGAGGTTAGTATGTCATATGTATAATATGATTGCTTTGTCATCTATTTGATCATATTATATTTCATCCTCAAAAATGGTGAAAATGTGGTGTCTTAAAACATGGTCTCGCTCTGTTGCCAGGCGGTTGATTTTGGCAGAAAAATAGATAGTCCGAGAAGCCTTCACTTGAATTTTTCTCAACAAGTGTAATCCTTCAGGTTTCTGTGGATCTAACATGGTCCCAGGGAACATAAAAGCAGATCGGCTTACCATACATCATCCTTTTACAGGGAGGGCAAACCTGAGCTTAATGTGCAGAAAGAGAATCATCACGGGCCATGATGAAATCAAAAATGAGAAATGGGGCCATGACCTTAGGGTCAGCGGTCTCACGCTTGGAGACACAAACTCAGGTATTTTTAATGACATCATCGAGTATGTGTGGCGCCATTACGCCTCATCTGAAGGATGGATCCTTTTCTCAACAGCCTCCAAATCGCTGCTCTGGGCTGTTGGGGCCCAAATAAAACCACAGGGTGGTCCCATTACCACCTGCTCCAGCTGTAATATGAGCCTACCCCGAGACATCTCTCATCTGAGCACAAGAGCAGCTCCAAACATGGTTAGATCTTGGGGGAAAAAAACCTTTGCACCACTGAATTACTGCACTGCGTAGAAGACGCTACTATTACTACAAGCTACTTATGATTAAAACTAAATAAGGCGAAATAAATCTAGTGAACTATGTCAAAGCTTATTTAACAGTCACAGATTCTTACATCCATCTTTGCCAAGAGACTTCATCTCAGCAGTTGCATCACAGTGCTCTCTTAGCAGCTCTCTGTACACTGAGTGGCACAGTAGCCTATCAGATGCCACCTCTGCCAAGTGTAACATCTTTAAACAATCTCTAAAACCATTTTGTTCTCTGCTGCTTACAATTGAATTTTATTTTGTGAACCTTTTTATAAAAAATAATTTCCATCTTTATGTCTTTTTGTAATATATAATATACAAATGTATTTCTTTAATTTATTTACTAATATTCTATTTTACTCCTACTTTACAAATTATCATTTTATATTTCGACCTTAGTAAAGCACATTAAATGAGCTCCAGGAATGATAATGTGCTTTATGAATAAACTTGTCTTTGTAAAGAGAGATAAATATCTGTTTTTCTTTTGCAACAACATAGAAAAATCAGCTTATAGCAGCTTTTGGCTGCAGAGTTCAATTTGCATTGCCCCATTGTGTTTACAGTCCTGCTAACTGACATTAGTTAGCAGAAGAGTCAATACATTTATAAATAGACAGCCCTGTGCGATGACCCGTGCTTCCTCTAATCTCTTTCTGTCTGTCTGTGAGGGCATGCGGGAGGCTGTTGAAAGATGCAAAGAAATATTTACATTTACATCACTTAGAGGCATCTCTAATTCAGTAGGGGTGTGAAAAAAAATCCAATCAAATCAAATCATGATTCTCTCTCTCTGTCGATTCATTTATTCCATAAAATGTCTTCATATTTTTCAACTGACGTAATGGCACTAGTTTACTTGCTCCCCCACACAAGTTTTTTGTTAATCTGCCGCAGTCAAATGGGTACAGTAACTCAAATCAGCAATCTGGAAACAAATTCATCTATGTTTTAATTTATGAATCGCTTATTAATCGCGAATTGCTTATGAATTGTTAATTTTGTATCAAATCGTGAGTCCAAGAATCGGAATTGAACTGAATCGTGAGACTGTCTGAATCGTGCACCTTTATTATTCAGAGCTTTTGTAACTTACATTTCCCAAAGGTTAGGGTCTTGCTAAGGCACCCAAGAGTTATTTTAGGTTCTCATGGGATTCAACCCCCCAATTTTATGGCCACCAACACAGGGTTTCAGTCACTAAGATCAGTGTGCCAACACTACCCATTTACCTCATTTATCAGATGCAGATTACAGGGACAGTCTCGATGGTGCAATTTTGGTTTAAGGGCCTTGCTCAAGAGCCCAATGGTGACACATAAAAACAGCCTAATTTGAACCTATGCCATCCACGCCAAATAAGTTATACTGTACCTTTGTCACATTCCTATAACGTCTGTGCCGGCCTCGTCCGCCCCACAGCGATACGGAACGCCAGAATTCTAACCTGAGTTTCTGTTTCAGCTTTCTCACTCGATGGGTTGGAATTTCAGCCTTAAGTCTATCACCTGCATCTTGTTTAGTTTCCCCCGCTTTGATTTGCATGACGCCATGATTGCACATCACCCTTGACTCTGATGTGTCAATCCATGTGCAAGCACCAGAGAGACTGAGCAAGAGCAGTGTGAGCCTACGTCCCTGTTGTGTGTGTGTTTATGTGTTCATTCTAAAAGTGAAAGAGTGTAAAAGTGAAGAATTCTGCATTTGTGTCCTCTGTTTCAAGGGTTGCTAACCCAAACATGACATTTCCAAAGAGAAAAATCCACGAACAATGCAAGATTTTTTATGATTTACGATTCACTGATGTCTTTATAGTTTATGTTTCAGTGCACAAATATCAGATCAAAAGTGTGTAATGTATGCTTTAGTTATGTATATATAAGAATATATACTATGTGTAATTTGTAGTTCGTACACTAGAGGGCACTAACACTGCTACTGTTTTTTTTGTATTTTTATACATTTGACACAATTATCAAAACTTTACACATTTTATTATAGGATACTATTAAGTATAGTATAAAAAATAAATAAAACAAGTTTATTTTTTAAATTGCCTTATGCAATATAATGTTTTGAGGTAAAAACAGTAAATCCTCCAATTATGCTCCAACTTTTCACCCAGCTTAAAAAACTCACATTGTTTAGTGACAAACATTGTAAAAGTGGCTTGAAGGGACTGACATGGCAACAATTTATCAGAGCTCCTGACAAGCTCATCAGACATTTGGTTTGTGTTATTTACCTGCAGACACTTTGACAAATGACATCCGATTTACATACAATTAGCTATTATTCAAATAAGCAGAAAAAAGGCAGTATGGCAAAATTGTGTCAAAAGCGTACATGGAGGTATTTAGGCCTTTAGACTATTTACACTGTGGAATAGTTTTACACATTAAAAACACATTTAAAAAGCCTCAACACCAAAGGCAATGCTACAGTCTCATCGATCAATTCTTTTGGTTTCTCCAGGAAACATGTCTGTAATTGTGGGAAAGACCGAGTGTGTAGTAGCTTTGTAAACTCTTTATTTGACATCTTTCCAATTGATCACATATCATTGCTCCTTTCATCTGTAGCCTGTGAACTAGCACTTCTGTGAATTTAACCTTAACCAAAAACATAGTAGTTAAAAAATATCCGCCTTTGTAAAGAGGGAAAAATTGATTGTAGAATTTTAGTTTATATTGCTCTTGTAATTACTAGAAAAGCTACAGTACTTTAGAAAGTACCTTTTAAATCTAAGCAACTGAGAAACGTATTAGTAATGCTACTTTAGTTAGCTACTGCCCGGCACTGCACAACTCCAGCACTACCACCTGAGCAAGACGCTTAACCCCAAGGTGCCCATGTAATTAAAAGACGGGGGTCACCCTGGAGAAGGAATCTGGTATGATAATGGCTTAAATGTAAATGCAGTAGTACAGAATTGATTCACCTACATTGTCACTTTAAACAGAACATTTAATCTCATTTGGATACACACAGACTCTGACACCCTCTACCATTTCCAGATTTGACCTGCAGGCCCATTTTGTGCATACTCAAGTATGAGAGCATCGCTTCACTGCAAACCAACACTGTTTCACTCCTCTCCACTTGAAAAGGAACCTTGAACCTTGAATCTTACTAAGCGCTCTAGCATGAATGCAAGGACTGTTGTAGAGAGGCATGACACTAAATCTCCTGCTTATAATAATTAATAACACACTGAAGGCCTTGGCGCTAAGCCTATATCCCTAGCAGAAATCAGAAAGCAACATAAAGTCATGGATATTAGCATAAGCATTCCATTAACCAGACCACTTTTGTTTTAACACTGGTTTCTATAAAGCTTGTGTTGCCACATGCAATATAGACATAATAAAAATCAAATATATTGTACAAAACCATTCACCTACTAACAAGCTTCCAGTACCGGTTGTAATATTTGAATATGTCTACATAGTGCATTTCTAGAAAGGGAATGAATTTTGCACCATAGAGCTTTCCAGCCCTCCAATAATGAGGACGGCCTTATTAATGGCAATTGCTGCTAATGAAAGGCCTCCAACTTGATTTCAAATTTCATTTCTGCAGTTTGTAAAACTGCAGCAGCAAACGGAAAACTAATGCCGCAGCTCGGCATAATAAACTTTGTGGCATCCGGATGCTGAGGGACGCCAAGGTTTGACAGTGTCGTATGCCGGCCAAGCTCGCCTCTTCATTAAATAAGATTTGTTATAATAAATTTGGCTGCTGCATTATCAGCCTCCTCAGCTAGGCAGTTTCTTCAGAAATTTGTATCCAAATTTAATTTCCATTTTTTCTCAGCATCAACCCCCACTTTCCTCCGGGACGTAATTACTAACATTGAACGGCTGTCAATACATTGCTTTTCCCCTCATTGTCGTATAATTAGTGAGGCCGTTGCGAAAGCCCTCATTAAAATTCTCCAAAACTCACCGATAGCAAAGTGCCAGTTGTACCAACCCACAGCTAGATTTCTCAACAAGGACGAGGGCCTTGCCGCTGACGGTATTAAGAGAATTACTTTTGGAGGACATAACTTGGCAATAAAGCAGATTCCGTAAGCGCTGAATGCGGAGAGCTCCCGAAGGAGGAGGTGTTCCGTCTCGGCTCGGTGACGCTAGATCAGGTTTGATTGGACAGTTTGGTCCTCAGGTAGCCATAAGTGTCGACGTTAATTAGCTTTAACAAAAACCTTCGGGCCAGTGGAAGAGGCGTCCAGAACACGCCTGGAAATTAAATTCTTAAAGAACTGTTAACTTGGGGTATTCTGCAAACGAGGACAGAGTGCTGTTTTATGGGTAGAGCTAGGACACAGCTTTGGTGGTGGGATTAATACAATTTTCTGATTTTTTAATCTTGTGTTAGCAAATGTGTCGTTCCAGCAACTTCCCAATTCCTAATTTCAGGGACAGTCTAACTGAGTAACTTAGGTTATGATCTCATTCAGAATCCAGTGGGAGGGTATTGTTGGAGTGTAGGATCTTCAAACTCATGATCTCTAGGTCCAGAGGCGTATCTTAATCACTAGTATTCACACATAATAATTACACTTCATATATACAATGTGCTTTTTCAATGTGTTTTTCAAGTTAATCCTTTTGAAGAGTTCTAACCCTTTATTTTTTAAAATCACCCATATAAATAGTCTATTTTATTCTCATTGTTAAGCATTAACATAGTATTTCCAACTCCAAAAGTCCCCAGTCTCCATCACACCATTAAAAAGAGTTCAGGTAATCTCACCATAGATACAAAACAAAAAATACTGCAGTACCACAAAGAGCTTGGCTTTTCATTCTGCTATTCTATAAATTAATTTAAGGCTAGTACATAACTTTTAGCACTATTTTATTTTCAGTTCCCAGTCAGAGTGAGATGATTCTATAAATATTCTATATAAATAATGATTGCTTTATTTTAATAATTTACAAAAATGCAAAGTCAGCTAACAAAAGAAAATCTAAATCAAATCAATATTTGGTGTTACTACCTTTTTGCCTTCAAACCAGCATCAATTTATAGGTACACTTCTTGCACAAAGTCAGGATTTTAGGATTATAATGGCGTATGATCAACCAATTATACCAAACAGAAGCACGATCATCAATAAGCCAGCATGTAGGTTGAAACACAGTCATTAACTGAAACAGAAATGAAGCTGTGTAGAGGCTTAAACTGGGTGAGAAAACAGCCAAACTTCTGCTACTAAGGTGAGGTTGTGGAAGACAGTTTATGTCATGGCAAGATTGGAGCAGCAACACATACAAGGTATGACATTGCATCAGCAAGGTTCTCCGGTAGACAAAGATTCTTCAAAGAGACCAATTTCAAGATGCTGTTCAAGCTCTTTTGAAGAAGCAATAAAGAACGGGCAACGTTGAGGATCAGATGCAGTGGTCGGAAACTTAGGAAACTTAGTGCAGCAGATGAAAGACACATCAGGCTTATTACCCTTCGAAATCGGAAGATGTCCAGCAGTGCCATCAGCTCAGAACTGGCAGAAACCAGTGGGACCCAGGCATACCTATCTACTGTCTTATAAAGTCTCAAGGCTTATAAATACAGGCAGTATACTTATCCAATGGCGCAATATCACTCGGTGAGGCGGAGGATCACGCAAATGAGTTCTGCAGCAGACAACGACCCCCAAACATACAGCCATTGTTAAGAACTATCTTCAGTGTAAAGAAGAACAAGAAGTCCTGAAAGTGATGGATATGGCCCCACAGAGCCCTGATCTCAACATCATCGAGTGCATCTAGGATTACATGAAGAGACAGAAGGATGTGAGGAAGCCTACATCCACAGAAGATCTGTAGTTAGTTCTCCAAGATAGCCAAATAACCTACCAGCCCAGTTCCTTCAAAACTGTGTGCAAGTGCACCTAGAAGAATTGGATGCTGCTTGAAGCTAAAGGGTGGCTATCACACCAAATATTGATTTGATCTGCATTTTGTTGATTGATGAAAATAAATGATTAACACTTCCATTTTTGAAAGCATTCTTTGTTTACAGAATTTTTTCACACCTGCCTAAAACTTTTGCACACACACACACACACACACATACACACATATATATATATATATACGTATAAAAAGAGATTGCATTAGTTTCCAGATAAATCATGTTTACAATGTGTTTAAACTTCGCAGATCAGACAAAACAAATCAGAACTTAAACTGGAGAGAGCAGTCTGTAAATATTAAACTCCTATGTCTGCTCAGGAGTGTAAAGCCAGCCTAAGTGGACAATGGTACACAGGGGACAGGGCCAGTGAGCGTGAAATACACGGAATGGGAATGTACCTCAGCTTTTAATGTTGTCCCGGCGCAGAGGGTGCATGGAGATGCTGGAAGGCATGGACTGCACTAGGAACTGGATAAGGCAACATCTGAATGACTTCAGGCAGCTCGGGGTCTCTCCAGCCAAACTCCCTACAGAATAAGAGAGAGAGAGAGAGAGAGAGAGAGATGGGGGGTGGAGAGGGGAAAGACAGTGAGGAAGAGGGAAAAGGGGAGGGGGGATGGGGGGATGGAGAGAAGGGTGGAAAGGAGAGAGATTGAGAGAGAGATTGTGGGGGTGAAAAGGAGAGAGAGAGAGAGAGAGAGAGAGAGAGGGAGAGAGAGAGAGAGAGAGAGAGAGAGAGAGGTATATGGGAAATGGAGCGCGAGAAGGTAGAGATGGAGGAGGGCAAAGGGAGGGAGAGAGTGAGAGGAGAGAGAGTGGAAGATAGAGAGGGTGGCGTGGAGAAAAGCGTGGCAGAGGATGAAGAGGGGGAGAGAGAAAGAGGGGGTGAGACAGAGAGCAGCGGTGGAGAGAGAGGGAGCAAGAATATTAAATCTCAAGATTTTTTAATGATTCTTTATGGCACATATGTTATTATAAGTGCATAACAAGAGAAATGTAACCTGCATTGTTCTTAAGACTGCAAGAATTTTTTAAACAAATAAACAGACCAGTTATAATATATATTATGAATAAAATGTACAAATAAATAGAAAAAATAAACATTACAATGATAAATAATATCAACCCAATGTGCAGTTGTTACGTAGCAGTAATAGTGTGTAGATATTTTCACTGACGCTACAGAGTAAATAAAAACTGTTTATTTTCTCTTTCCTGTTATCACTCTCAAACTGAGAAAATGGAAGTGTTGGAAGTACAAATGTGTGCGAGCCCCATAGAGTGTATGAAAGCGAGTGTGTGTGTCGAGTGTTGATCCAGCAAATCGTTTTGCACTGTTGTCCGAAACCCACTGAATTCCCCAGTTTTCTCCAGTGACAAGTCATGGGGTATAAATGAGGGGAATAAGGAGGCTGGTGGAGGCTGTAATGATGACACATGTCCAGCTTTCTCTTAAATAACTCACACACAGCACAAAGCCACACATACTGGCTCACCGCCTGGACTTCAGCGGAACATAATATTCTAAACCCCAACTCATAACTCACCTCTACCCCAAACCCCAAAAGCTCACAGGTAAACGAGACGCAACACGCAGAGTAACTGCACTGCTTCTAAATACCTGAATACCTAAAGCCATAAAGCTAGAGGTGCACAATATATCGTTTCAGGATCATCAACATCATCATCACCATGTTCTCATGCTCAACAGCCACATGGTAGGATGTGCAATGTAATGCAAACATAAACCAATCACATCAACTTTTTGATGCTTGACTCAAAGACAACCATTTGCTCTCATTAAAAGGTTCAAGAAAAGAGGGATTGTGATCACTCCAAAAAGCTCTTGGATGAACTTAAAAAAAAAAAAGATCAATCGCTCTAAAAGAAAAAAAAATTAACAGAAAAATATTTGTACATTCCTCTTAATATGTCAACATTATACTGTATAACTGTATAAATACATTAAAAATGATTTCTTAGCATGCACTGGAATTTGATAAACATTTACAATTATTAAACAAGATCATTCCTAAAAGAGGACTGGCTGTAAGATTCCTGCATTTGAGATTACAGCATTACAGCCAGATCGATAAATCAGTGTGTCCATATTATCAGCCGATATGAGCTGCCCACTGCTCCTTCACGGATAGTCAGATGCAGAGGTCACATCTGGTTGTCGTGTTGTGTGTTCACAATGACAAATAATCACTCACTAATAATAATATTAAAAAGCCAAGAAACAGAAACAGAAAATAATGCTTAATGGTTTTCCTACATGGTTCTAAAGTAATTCACTGAAGAATGAAATACTGGGGGAAAAACAAACTTCAAAAACTTTAATTTATGAGCTAAAAAAATTGTTCATTAATTGTAATTGAGGTAAAATGTTCAATTAATCGTGACACTGATTGCAGGTCATACCGCCCAGCTACATGGGAACAATGACACAAATTATACTACTACTACTACTACTACTACTACTACTACTACTACTACTAATAATAAAATACTCTCACAAGTCTCTTCTCCCACTTTTCCCGTTCTACCGATTTTCCAAAACCCATACTCCAATCCCACCTGAAGCATAGAACAACCTCTGGAGTACACACACACACACACACACACACACACACCTACATTCGTGCTTACTTCCGGCAGTGGAAAATGAATGTGTATTTTTGACAGAGATAAAATGTGATAGATATCAGAATGTTTGGGGGTGCTGGGCGAGGAACAGGCCCCGATTTTAGGCCCTTAATCACAGACCCTTGTCCCGGGGATCTGGGAAGGGGCAGATAAGGATCATTTCGGGGAAGATTTCCCCCTCTCCTCTCAAAACAAAAGCGATGGAGAGATAAGATAAGCACAGAGCTTTCCATTAATTAAAAGCTGGCCGGGATGGAGGAAGGCTCTAAAACGTAGTGCCAATCATGCCAACGCCAGCTCAGGCCTGGGGGGATTGAGGGGTTTATGAGGCCGAACGGGTTTGAGGGGCACGACATGAGAGCAGAGGCACCAAACAGAGCTAAACGATAATTAAGAACTTTTACCTTTATGCCCTTGTGTTGTTTAATGCAACGCGCGAGAACGTCGATAACATCCTGACAGAACTGGGACACTGTGTAAGCTGCTTGTGTGTGTGTGGTTCAGGACTGTTTAGGAAATTCAGTAAGGGCACACATCAAGAGCGAGAACACACACACTTACTCATTTAAGACTCGGCTCCAAACACACACGCACGCATACACACACACACACACACACACATGTTTACACGCTGTAAACACAGCTGTGTCATGTTCTTACCAAAAGCCCTAATTTGTTCAGTTGAAAGATGTTTGAAAAAGATGTTGAGATGACAACAAAAAACTGTGTGTATGTGTGAGAATATATAATTATATAATATGTAATAGTCATGATACTGCTAAGAGAGACGTTACACACTTATGCCAATCAAACACTGGCATTAAAATATAGGAGAAGTCTTACAAAGAAAAACTCTGCATATTCAGTTACTAGTTACACAGTTACTATAAGACATACAAATTAAAATATTACCAACGCATCATAATAATAATAATAATAATAATAATAATAAGTATGAAATTGAAATACAAAATGTAAAAAAAAGAAAAGCGTTTTTAAACCTGGATTTTACAGTAAACTTTAAATTGTGCTTAACAGGTTAATGATTAAACTATGCAACAGTAATTCTAGACTGTTATTAGGAAGAATTTTTTTACCTAAATGATTACCAACTAAATCAAATAAAATGTTTTTAATAGTCTTCCTTCTTTGATTAAATTCTGTTCCCAAATTGTTACATTAAGCTTTTCTAATGCATATTGTGTTATTATTTTTAAATTTAAAGTAATATCTTAGATCAAAATATCATTAATAGAGAAGAGTAGTTCACATGCTTCTTTTAAAACAAACAAACTATATTTAAAGAAAATATTCTTACTTCAGATGCTGCAGAAATACTTCATTAAATAACTCACAACATTGATACATATTTTTTAAATGTTATTTGATATGTAACTCAAGTAATGCTACTTCCTCCCTCCATGATTTATATTTATATTGGTTTTTAGTTAATTAGCAGAGCTTCAGTTATCTTTCATTCAAGCAGGTTTGACTACAGTGGCTCTGTAAATGCCAGCACTTCAAGCGTCTTTGCCCATAAACGTCAGCGCTGTTGAGTTTCTTAGTGAAGTTCATTGACGGAGCTCATTTGTCCAGCACCAGGTCAATATTTCCAACTGATGCTTGTAGATGTAAGTGGATGGAGATAAAAGTAGTAAATAACCTTGTCTTAGGCTTGTTAAAACAAGGACGTTTAATTAAAGCTGTACTTAAGACTGCAGCAATGTTTAAAGACTTAATGGCTATATTGATGACCGAAGATTCCGGAGGGTGCTGGGAAAACGGTCCGACTAAAGAGGCAGGGAAGGGACAAGAGAGAGGGAGAGCGTCTTGATGGATAGCAGGAAGAGTGAGAGGGACACACCTGATCACATATAACACAACTTAAGTGAAAGTGAGTGATTATTTGTCATTGTGAACACACCACAGCACAGCAGCACACAGTGCACCACAACAAAATGTGACCTCTGCATTTGACATCTGTGAAGGAGCAGTGGGCAGCAATTTTGGCACCACCCAGGAAGCAGTACTTGTGGATGGTACCTTGTTCATGAGAACCTCAGTGGTACAGTTACTGGTCCGGGATTGGAACCGGCACTGTCATTTTTTTTTGGCAGCACAACGTGCATTAGACACATTGCAAGATGAGCAAAAAAGATGAATTTGGTCAAACAACTTCTGCTTTTTGTTGCCTGACACAAAAGGCAAGCAAAAGTCTCCCTTAAACTAGTTGTAACTGATCTAAAAGGAAGGCAGATTCACAGATTCTTGGATAAATCTAAACAAAGGATGGCTTACAGTCAGTACAGTAAGAAATTATTCACATTTTTATCATTTTAATTTTCCATGCAAATTGGCAGTCTTGTGAAATAACTATCATTTCATATTTTTGTCGTCTTCAAACAGAGTTTTTTTGCTTCTTCGAAATTATTTGGAAAAAAATGAAAGTTTCTGAAAAAATCACAATAATTATTAATAATAATACAAAAAATATTGCAATGCCAATTTTCCCCCCAATATTGTACCACCCTACATGCAGTGAGAGTCAAAAGAGGCAAAGAAGCGATGAGAGAGGATGGCAAGTAGAGTGAGAGAGATGGAGTGTGTGTGTGTGTGTATGTGTGTGTGAGAGAGTGTGTGTATGTGCCCAAACTGTATCAGCCCCTGTCCCTTCCCATTGTCCTCCTCATATGGAAGCACTCCATAGTCTATGTGGAGTTTGCATGCTCTCCCCGTGTTTGCGCGGGTTTCCTCTGGGTGCTCTGGTTTCCTCCCACAGTCCAAAAAGCACATACTATAGGTTAATTGATGGCTCTAAATTGGCCCCGTAAGGTGTGAATGTGTGAATGTGTGTGCCCTGCGGTGTGTTGGCGCCTGCCCAGGGTTGTTCCCCGCCTTGTGCCCGTAAGTTCCTGGGATAGGCTCCGATCCCCCTGCAACCCCAGTTGGGATTAAGTGGTTCGGATAATAAATGACTGACTAACTATAATAAAACTTAATTTATCCTAATCCTTACCAACAAACCTAATCGTAACTTGAATCTAACTTTAACTTCAACCTAACTCGAACCAAAACCTAATCATAACCTTAACTATAATCTAATCCCAATCTGAATCCTAAATTTATTCTAACTGTACTCTAACCCTAACAAAATCTAGTGTTGTGGTACTCGAGACCGGTCTTGTCTCGGACTCGGCCTTATTTGTACTCGGTTTTGTCATGGACTCGGACAAAGAGGACTTAGGATTTTATTTCGAGACCAGCCGAGATCACACATACAGTCAGAAACACAAGACTTAACAGACATTTTATTTATTCCTCAGTGTATGAAATTATTTCTGAGTATTTCCGTGCACAAAAACTAAAGTAATTGCATAAAAAGGCATCAATTACATTATTCACAACGTAAACATTCGCGTTAGCGCTCGTGACGCTCATATGGAGCACCATCATGGCAAAAACGTAGTTCTCTTCCAGAGGCCAAAATAAGTCCAAATCTGCTCAAAATTACCCAAAACTTTAGTATTTCTTTATTTTCAATTGGTCAAAAATCAAATCAAATTGCTCTCCTTTCTTTCCAAAGTACTGGAACGAGCAGTTCATAACCATCTTAATGTCTTCCTGTCTGAAAACGCACTCCATGACCCTAACCAGTCTGGATTCAAAGCTGCACACTCTACTGAGAGTGCACTTTTAGTTGTCTCTGAAAAACCTCATGCTGCCAGAGCCGGCAACCTGTCCTTGGTTCTGATACTTCTGGACTTGTCTGCAGCTTTTGACAAGGTCAACCATCAGATCCTCCTGGATATTCTGTCCAGCCTTGGGATTTCAGATACAGCCTGGTGTATCTTACATCTGTTCTTGGATGACATCCCACCACCTCAAGTTAAATCCTACCAAGACTGAACTCTTGTACATCAAAGGCTGTCCTTCACCAAACCTCGACCTTGCCATTTCCTTTGATAACTCTGTTATCATCCCCTCAAAAATGGCAAGAAACCTTGGTGTCATTCTGGATGACGAACTGTCATTCTCTTCACACATTAGCAACCTTACTAGGTCCTGTAGATATCATCTATACAACATCAGAAGAACCCGCCCCTTTCTCACTACCGAGGCTACTCAGCTTCTCGTCCAGTCCTTGTTTCTCTCTAAGTTGGACTACTGTAACTCTCTAATGGCTGGACTTTCAATGAAAGCAAAACGACCACTTCAGCTGATCCAGAATGCAGCTGCGAGACTTATCTTCAGCGTTTCTAAACTCTCACACTACACACCTCTGCTGCGGAACCTGCACTGGCTCCCTGTGGCTGCTTGCATCAGGTTCAAATCCCTAACACTTGCCTTTAAGGCCAAGACTGGAACAGCACCTCCTTACTTATCAGCACTTATTAAACAACGTGTCACTTCTCAGCCTCTGAGAGCATCAACCGCTGCTCGTTTGGAACCACCTCTACTTAAGAGAAGAGGAAAACATGCTTCGAGACTCTTTGCAGTGCTGACTCCTCAGTGGTGGAACCAACCAACCAGCTGAGTCCCATGCTGTCTTCAAACGTCGTCTGAAGACACACCTCTTCAAAGATTATCTAGAGGATTAATTTACCCCTTACTATTTATGTTGTCGTACCCAAGCCTGAAAAAAAAAAAAAAAACCCACTAACGTCTGTGAACTTCCGTTTCTCTAACCCATTTTTTGTTAAAGTATAAAACTTAGTCGGCAGTAATTTGGTTTAACCACAGTTGTTGATTTTAAACACAGCTTACAGATCTAAGAACAGTTGTGGACTAAAAAGCACCGTTGTAAGTCGCTCTGGATAAGAGCGTCTGCTAAACGCTGTAAATGTAAATGTAAATGTACCTTAATCTAAACCTGACAGTAATCCAACACTAGCAACAAACTAATCATATCATTAACCTTAAAGTCTAATCTGATCCTAACTTGAACTTTAATTTAGGCCAAACTATAACCAAAATTGAATCCTAATGCTTAAATCCAATCTAAGATTTAAACAAGCCACAAGACACTTTTTAAACTTCATTGTGGATAAATTCTAATGGATTTCCCTCTCTCCACACACACACACACAGCGCTGCACATCTGATTCCAATGGAGACCTTCAGTGGCAGGCCCACAACTAAAACCTTTACCAATTAAAGAGTAATGAGATGAGAGCCTGGCTCGTGGCCTCGCTGTCTCTCAGCTCTACTGATAAGCCGAACAGTGCTTAAGAATCAAGATGCCAATCGATTGTTGCTCTGGTGACCTGATGGGACACAGGACCGTCTCCCAGGCAAAGGTTCCGTTGTTTTTGAAGGGCTAGTGGGAAACAGGACAATTAACAGTGAAGAAGAGCTTTAAAAACATTTTACTGCGGGTAGGAGCTAGTAAATCTGGGGCTTTTAGGAAGGCCGCCATGATCCATTATCATCTAAAAGACAAACAGTTTCCCTCACGATTGTTCAGCTGAAATGGGAGCCAGAAATGTGGAATTTACGTACAATGTTGGTGGTCCTAATAGAGAATAGAGCAGAAACATATTTTTTGTAGTGAAAAATGTATTTTTAGAAGTAAAATGTATTTTGTGAATTGTGTAAGTTACTAATTCAAGACCAAATAATTAAATGTGAATGTATAAAGAGGAGTCATTAAATAAATGCTACATTGATACATTTCACATTTGAAATTTTTACCAAAACTCAAATTTTCAGACTTCATTGTACGAATAACTACTCATCTATTTAAATAAATGATTTGAGAATCCAACTGTAAAAATGTCCTGTGTGGCACATTGTGGCATATCACCATATAAAATGTCAAGTTAGGTCTAAAATGTGTTATCGGCAGCCACCTGGTTGGGCACAGCATTTTATTCAGCAATGCTTAAACGTGCAATGCATTGTTACTCTGTCACCGTTAGGCGCTGAGTGTTCTGTGTTCCAGCACGCAGCGACTTTATGTTGGTTTGTGTAATGTTACTGGTATAGCCCAATGGGCTAACATGCACAAGGCCGGGACCAACCCACAAACTGCAGGCCGCACACTCACAAACACACACATTCACACATATGGGTTCCATTAAGAGTCACTAATCAAGCTATAGTGCATGCTTTTGCTTTTGGACTGTAAAAGAAAACCAAAACATCCAGAGAAAACCCATGTGAACACCGCCGATGGCCGACCCGGAAGATGGAACCCAGGAACTTCTTGCTGTGTGGTCCTGGGTTCCATCCTCCGGGTCGGCCATCGGCGGTGCTCGCGTGGGTTTTCTCTGGATGTTTTGGACAGAGCTTACCATCACACCACAAAAGGAAAATTCTCCTTTAGAAAAATGTCCACGTGTAACCTACAAGAAAGACAGAGTAATGGATGTATGGTGTGACAGATCCCCCTAGACTTTGGGTTTGGGACCATCAGGGGCCGCTACTGATGTACTCCATCTGGTTTCAGTTAAGCTCTGTGTGCTTAATTATTCTGTTCCTTGTTTAGCTCTGATTATTTATATTCCTGCCTTAGTCTGTTCCCTTTCTCGGTCGGTAACCGTTACGTTATCTTGGTTTAGCGTGTGCTTTGCTGTTTTTTTCGAAGCAAATCTTTGAGTTGGGGCAGTTGGTGGACTGGTAAAGTTACCACGGAGGTACTCATGAGCAAGGTACCGTCCCCAAGGCGCTGCCCACTGCTCCTTCACGGATGGGTCAAATATAGAGGTCACATTTCGTTGTGGTGCACTGTGTGCTGTGGTGCTGTGTGCTCACTTTCACTCACGTCCAGTTTGTATTTGGTCATCGCGCCAGTTTATTTTGAATAAAACCTGGATCATGAGCTGCAAGTGTGCCGTCATTACTTCCACCATGCCAGTCATTGTGACACATGGCTTACGGTCAGTAGCGTAAAAAGTTATTCATCACAATTCAGTTTTAATGCAGATTCCGTCTTCCATTAAATCACATTCCAATAACATTTATTCTTTTCTTACAGAGCTATTCAATTCCTAAGAAAAGTAACACTTTTTGTGATCTTGGATGCGGTGTGTCTGTCTTGCACTTGCTCATTGTGTGTGGGCATCTATTGTAGATACAGTAGATGTGGTTGCTTTGTGTATGTGTGTGTGCCCTCGTCACAGTAAATTACAGCAGAGCACTGCATAATTAGCTGAATCAACAGAAACAAGGTATCGGAGGGACAGGTGTTTCAACATTCGCTCTCTCACTCTCTTTTTCGCCCGCGAACGATCTGCTCATCTCACATAAACATTCCTCCCAGTCCAACTCACCAATTACAAACTCCAGCTAAAGCCGGCAGTCAAACATCAATTAAGGCAGGTAAACATGCAAAATGTCTCAGCAAACCCCCTTCGTTTTCTTCACCAAGGTAATTAAGCAACGTCCGACCCTAATGAGGTCAGAAGAGAATCACTCAGAAGGATCTGGAAACTGTCTGAAATGACAGAAAACAACGAGTAGAGAGAAATAAGTGCTGGTTGCTGTTTTATAAAGATGAGACAGAGGTCTCGATGCCACAAGGCCCCCAGGAGCCCATAATTGAATCTTTGATGTTGTCTCACCGTGACAGGTTCATTAGGCTATGATCTTAAATAAACCAGGAGGCAGCCGACACTTTCTTGCGCTAGTGGTGGTCGATAGTGCCACAATTACAGAGGCAAAACCTCCTGCTCAGTACTTTAATTAATGCGGCTGTGGAGGAGCTCCGCATGCCAAGTGCACTAGTTAGTGATCACTGAGGGAACAAAACTGGGAAATGTCGAGTTTAAAGTTGAATTTCATCCGAGATTCAAAACTCAAGTAATTACACTTGAGTACTGGGGCAGTCAATAGTGTAGTGGTTAGGGAATTAGTTCAAGTCCTGAATCAGTAAGTGAAAGTGAAAGTGAGTGATTATTTGTCATTGTGAACACACCACACCACAGCACACAGTGCACCACAATGACATGTGACCTCTGCATTTGACCCATCTGTGAAGGAGCAGTGGGCAGCTAACAAGGGCAGCACCCACGGGGAGCAGTACTTGGGGACGGTACCTTGCTCATGAGTACCTCAGTGCTAACTTTACCAGTCCTGGATTTGAGTTAATATACCACTGAGGTGTGTGTGAGGTGCTGTGTTCAATAGGAGCGTGCAAAAAAATCCAATCAAATTGACTTGTGATTCCTTCTCTGTTGTTCTGCCACAGTCAAATGGGAAAAGTAACTCAAAACATTCATTTATGTATTGAATTGTTTATGATTCGTCAATCGATTTTGAATCTAATCATAAGCCCAAGAATCGGAATTAAATCAAACTGTGAAATTTTTTGAATTGTGCACCCCTACTGTTCACAATGAGAAATAATCACTCGCTCACTACACTTCAGTAATGGAATCAGAGCATCAACCCAAATCCGCTTTAATGTGGACCCTGGATACTTGCTGGTGAGCTGGAAAAACACCAAAACTTAAAATGGTTTGGCACCAAAACCAACTTGAAGAGTTCCAAATCAGCAGCTTACAGTGCTTGAAGGTTTGTGAACGTTTCACATTTTCACACAAATATGACCTAAAACGTGACCTAAAATCAGACTAGCAGAAGTCCTCAAAGAAGACAATGAAGAAAATACTATTTGCTTCGGTATGTGGACAAAGCCAGAAGACTATAATGAAAGTCAAACAGAAGTTCTTGGTTTCAATGCAAAGCATTTTGGTTGGAAAAATTACAACATTGTGTTACAGTATAAGAACCTACACTTGGGTCTGTTTTGCTGCTAGTTATGAAAATCTGATGCTTTTTAAGGGTGATATTTATGTAGAAATATGGAACATTATTGGATTTGTCTCACACTTTGAAGCACCACTGTATTTATACATTTGTGATACCATTAGTTTTTATTAAACTAAACACAGATCCAGCCAGGGATTAAAAAACAAAATGTTATTCATTTTATTTTGTTCTGTGAAGAAATGTTATTTGATGTTCCTTTCCAGAGATCTGAGCCTCCTCCTCCAATTAAAACCCAGTTATATATCAAACGATTTATGATGTACATTTGTAAATCCATGGAATAACTCCATAAGCATCAGGAAGCTTTTATGGAATAATGAAGTGGCAAAGAATAACAGAACTTTTGGGGCCAATGTACATGAAACATTTGGAACAGAGACTGAATTCAGTCATATGATAGTATAGTAATGGCTCTAGAAGTGAAGCCAGGTTGAGGTCGGGGTTAGAGATGGGCCGATACCACTTTTTTATGTCCGATACCGATACCGATATTGTAAATTTGGATATCTGCTGTGCTGCTCACAGTCTTTTTTTAAACATAAAATAATGCTTTAAAATGTCTGAATACATGACTGAGATTACTGTCATGCTTAAGGAAATGCTTGATTTAAATACTGTTTTCCTAACTAAAACAATTGTTTTCAAAAATTGTTTGTTTAGACATATAAATACTTCTTCTTTCTTACTGATTACACTATAACATTATAAAATAAAAAAAATGATCAATTAAAAATGAAATACCAATACCAATTTGGCTTATAAAATGAGCTGCTTTTGCAGAGAACTACATTTCCTGGAGCCCTGGTACGTTGTGTGTGCGTTCCAGAATAAACGATGGAAAATCTATGGGAAAATCTAATTGTGAGTTGTCAGTAGAGCACTGGTTATTGTGGTTATTTATCAGCTACAATATGGTTTGTGTCTGTAATAAAGGCGACATTTTGACCGCACTGGAGCGTTTTTGCGAATAACGGCGCTCATGTGCGGTCTCATTAACACAGTGCGTGTGTTTACATCGCGAAAAATGTTTTTATGCATTTACTTCTGTTTTAGTGCACGGAACATCTCACAAATACTTTCACATGCAGAGGGATCTTGATCGCACAACTGAAAACGCTGTGTCACTAATAAGCGTCCGTGTGAAATACAAGCGGAGCTGCTCTAGGGAGTAAAGTGAATTAAACAAAGCTTCGATTCTAGAAAAATTGCCTCGACCATTTTTTGTAATAGAATTATTGGAGTTATTGGAACAGTCGTTTCAGCTCTACCTTACCGCAGTGCCACTTCCCATACATAATGAATTGAGTGTACACGCATTTACAGATCGGCTCCATAGAACGGCCCAATGCCGCCGATACCCGATCTAGCTGTTTGAGCGGGTTATCGGACCGATACCGAGCCACATATCGGATCGGCTACATCTCTAGTCGGGGTGTGGGGTGGTGGGGAGGGAGGTAGAGAGAGAGAGAGAGAGAAGTAGTGAGAGAGAGAGTGAGAGGAAAAAGAGGAGAGGTAACAGAGAGAGAGAGAGAGAGATAGAGATGGAGAGATGCCGGGTGGGTGACATTTCAGCTGTGCCCAAACACATTACCGTCATCATTTTAGGATGCAAACTGTGTCATGATAAGGTCAGCTCAGCCATTACACTGCTATAATCTCGACCCATGACCGGATGAGTAGTGTGTGTGTGTGTGCCTATATTTAGAGGTCAAGCCATCTTGAGAATCACTGATGGACTATATTAGGGGTGTCCAGTTCCGCTCCTGGAGGCTTGATATCCAGGCGGATTTCCATCATATCTGGTGAGTCAGTTCTGGTGAGCTTCTACCAGAGACAATGTGTCAGTGTTGTGAATACAAATATGATGGAAAAACTCCAGGATATCGGCCCTCCAACAGAACCAGACACCCCTGGACTAGATGATCTAGATGGTCCGGAGTGGACTTTTTTGCTGCCTAGAGAACATCATCTCAGCTCAGTCATACTGATAGACAAGATCCTGCCACTCAGGTGGTAAGTATACCTGTGTGTGCCAATAAACCCATGCCTCAGGGTGAGCCACAATCAGAATGAAACTTTATTGCCAAGTGCAGTGTTACATACAAAGAGCTGCTTTGGTGGGTGATGTTAAACAATAAATCTGAAAAGATTCATAATGTGAGGGGTGTGACGAGATTTGTGATGATATTTCTCGTCGAGGTGAAAACCTGCCTCACGAAATTGTATGGCATGATTTCTGTGTAAAAAATTTTTAGTGCACAGTGGACAAGCCATTGCACAGCTGTCCTGTGATCAGTTTCCAAGGTCAGGGCTCGTCCAGGAGAGATGTGTCAATTAGAAGGAGATAAAGATAGAGGGAGGCAGATCTCGCCCTGAGGTAAAGAAATCATTAACATGCGACGAGAGGGACGAGAGTGACAAGAGGGAGGAAAGCATGCAGGTGGAGGCTAAATCAGAAGACTCAAAAATGGAATCAGTCTCTCGGGGTCTCTCGGGCTGAGAAGAAAGTTAACAGGCTGGGACAACTTAGCAGCTGAAGCAAACCAATATGCTAATCAAGCTAAGCATGGACAGTACTGCAATAGTTAGTAGGGGAGTGATTATACATCGATTCAATGATCAACAAGCCCATAACATTGATCCTAAATGAAAACATAGATCAGAAATTATACATACTATAACATCCCTTGACAAGCAAGCATGGAGACGTCTGGAGAAGTTGGTAGCATAACAGTGGCCCTGAGATCGGAAGGTCGACGGTTCGAATCCCAGACCACTGAGTTACTCACATACAGTTCCACTGATTCCCACAGTCTGTTATCCCTGACTTGTGATCTTTTGAAATCCAAACACGTGTCACAGTAGCACACGTGACTCTTAACTACAAGCATCCACTCGACACACTCCAGAACTTTTCACCCCAACTTTTGCTCAACTTACATGTCGAGCAGGAGCCGTACAAGAGAGCCTTTAGATTCAAATCCACGCTTCCCATTCATTATAGATCACTCATGATAAAAACAACGCCAGGAGATAAAAAACCATGCATCAGACATTCCAGCTTATATCAAGAATAAAGCTAAAGCGAGACAGAGCTGAAAATAGTCCCAGTCGATACGTTTTTAACATCGGAGGAGCGCAGCAAGCTTCCACGGGGATGGTATCCCAATTAGAAGAAATAACACTATCTAACAACAGTATTTTCAGCCTCAGATCAAGTGTGTGTATTGCTGAAGTGTGCTGCACCAATACTGTCACACTCATCCGAGCCAGATGGCTATGCTGAGAGCTACGAGTGTACAGGTTCATGGCCTTAAAGAATGCACTGGAGTGTGCGTGTGTGTGTATGTGTGTGTGTGTGTTTTGCATTGAGAGTAATCTTTAAAAGGAGTATTTTCCAGAAATTGTCATTTTAATTGTAATGAGAACTCAACCCGGTTGGGAATGTTGCTAAAAGGACCTACAACAGTAGCAAAATCTTCAAACCGAAGTTGCTAAAGATAGAGTGTTTATTGATTATTGATTATTTTGCGCTGGAAAAAAGGACCAGAGGAAAGTTAAATAAGTGCTGCACAATATATCAAGGTTGATATTACTGATATATTGATATTTGATGTCTGAATGTGCTGGTACATCTCAGGATTGGCGATGTTAAGTGAGGCAATATTTTGTTATTTTTATACAAAAACATTTCATTTCATATGCTCGCTTCTTAAAGCCTAGAGAAGTTTATACATACAATTATTTTACAATTTTTAAAATATATTTCGTTACAACAACAACTTCTCTGGTAACGAATCGGGCAACGGCAGAAATCGTTCAGCACCATGGACAGCGATTACCTGCTATTTCAGCACTAATGTTTTGGACAGCAACCAAAGCCTGATACAGTGTGATGAAGATACACTTTGATGACCCCATCGTAACTTGAAAATATCGAGACATTGCTACCAGCAAGATACATACTTAGGCATTTGGAAGACACCTTTTTTCAGTAAAATTGGCCTTTGAAATACCAAAAACACAAAAAAAATGCACTCTAACACATGATAACTGAATTCTGTCGAACACTGGTGAGAGTGAGGCATCTTACATGGTGGGAGATGTATAAATCCCAGCAGTAGCCCAATGTATCATACTATTTGTCATTGTGAACACACCACAGCACAAGACACAGTGCACCACAACCAAATCTGACCCATCTGTGAAGGAGCAGTGAGCAGCCAACATGGGATAAACATGCCCGTCTCACATCCACTGTGTGGGATGTGTTAACAGAGCATTTTTTCTGAAGGTCAAATGCAGATCAAAATAAGGAGGCACACAGACACCAGTATTAAATTAAGTGGGTCTCTAGAGCAGAGCGACTTCATAGCAAAGCAGTCTTAAGTCAGGTTTTACACTAGAGATGAATCGATCCGACCTCTTCAGTCTGACACTGATACTGATAGCTGTGCTTTGGGTCGATACTGAGTACTGATCTGATACCGGTGTCTGATTCTAAATGAACTATGTCTCACTGTGTGCAAGAGACTGGAGTCTTTTGTGGTTAAGGCCACACCCACACAGGCATCTGAATCAGGCATTCGCGGCACCAGGTGAGCGTGGACTGAACGCTGACCATTTTTCTGCTCATTGGAGCCAATCAGAGCGTCCACACAGGCGTTCATGACCTGTATTTGGCCGGCTGACTCATTCGGATGGTGTCAAATAAAGGCTGCATGCAAGGTTTTCTTGGCGTCAATTCCAAATCCAGACGAATGCCAAGAAATTGTTGCTATTGGGTTAACGTGGCTTTCGGTTGACATTATGAAGGACAGAATATGTCCCAGGATTCCAAAAGTGTTCTGATACAGAAAATGCGGAAGAAAATTTGTAAATCTCCAAGGACATTGCAGGAAATGGAGCCGAAACCAGTGCTATGGAACAACTCTTTAGCAGAAAACAGTGAGTGTAAGGGTGAAGCCGGTATCAACTGCCATGTTTTCTCTTCTATCGTCTACATTGACGTATCAGGAGGATTTTTAAAAGAAGAAAGTTGAGGCTCAGTTTTAAAGGAGCTATATGTAGGAAATTTATGGCAAGTAATCATAAAATACACCTAATATGTCACCAGAGATTAAGGAATCATGTTCATTTGAAATACTGATCTCACTGACAACATTAGTACAGCCAGAATATTTTCATTTTAAAATTTAATTTGCAGCACACATATCTTTTTGGTTTTGACCTGTTGCACCACCCACTGCTATCACCCAATCACGAAGTCAGAAGCATTTCCAAATCCGCATTCTGGATTACAAATGTCTGACATTACTAAAACTAAAAGGCCTCGCTATAACTCTCAAAAGTGTTTTGACCAAAGCAGAAACAAAACGAGGAGCAGCATAGGAGACGACTGAAATATGAGAATAAACTGAAGAAAGATGCCGAAGTGGTTAATTTTCTCCTGGACAGGTAGGATTTAGCCAAGGTTTGCTAACTTGTATCACCACTAGACATAGGGATGATTATTTCAAATATTTTCTATATTACCAAACGTCCAACCTATCTGGCAACCTCGAGTCTGGGGAGGAGGGGAGGAAACAGTATTTTGAATTTAACTGCAGTACCAGCTGTAGCCACAATCTTAGTGAAGCATAGGGATCCAGTTTTTCGTGAACTCAATGCAGAACTATCCACAAAGACGACACAGATAAACACTTTAGACAGCCTGATTACTGCCCCCACAGGTAAATTGTGGGCTACAGGTGGGATGGCAACAGAAACGCATAGGGCAATAAGAGCAGGTTCATTTATCAAAGATTCGAACGCCCATGTGAATGGGGCCTCAGACATCAGACTTTAATAAACACTGCTGAGGTATGAACCAAACTGTAGCTTAAAAATCAAGGTTTGAAGCAAACCATGGATTTCGAGAACCTTATATACTGTATATCAAGGAAAAAAATCCCACCATAACTGCATGGCGTTGAGAAAAATTTAGTGTTGATTACAGCTGTAATTGAAGCTTCTGTAATCTAAAAAATAGCATGATCATCAAACTAGTAGCACACAAAGCTGTAATTAACAGTAAACAGGGCATATGGGAAATTAAGACTTTTCTCTGATCCATACCTTTAATAAATGATGTGTGTGTGTGTGTGTGTGTCACCCCATTGTGACTTATTAAACATGAATGGAAAGCAGTTTGGGCTCCGCTGTATCATGCTGAGCAAACACTCAACCCTTGTGATGCTACTGACTACAAAACCTTTCTCTCTCTCCCTCTTCCACTCTATTACTCTGCCTCAGTGGATCACTCTCTTGCTAAACACACCCTTTACAAAGGGAACCTTAACAGGTCCTTGCTATGTCAAGAGAAAGAGAAATGGATATTAAGAGATGTGAGAAAAGACCTCAGCAGAACTCTAATGACTGCTTCTTTATTTCTTTATTTATTTTTATTATGTCTTATTCTATTTTCTATTGTAAGATGTCCTTGAGTGGCCTGAAAAGCACCTATAAATAAACTGCATTATTATCATTTTTGCAGAAATAAGGGATAATGGTAAGGAAAAAGAAGAAGAAGAAGAAGAAGAAGAAGAAAAGAGTGATACATATGGAGAGCCCCCTTCCCTATCTTTAGCAGACACAATTTCACTCCAATCACACCCACGTACACACAAGCTCACACTGAGGCAGAGGATGGAGGCTGCAGGGGGATCCCAGGCGTGGGTGGAGCCCCGCTGGGGGATTGTGGGATGCCTGGAGGAGGAGATAGATGAGACTCATTCACACACACACACACACACCACTGCAGCTCACCACAGAGCTCCATTCATACACATGGAAGCTAGCTGGAATCTGCATTATAGTCTAATGAGATGTGACAGTGTTCACGGGTTTAAACAGCTGCAGAAATGCAGAACGAGTGAGAGAAGAATGGAGAAAACGAAAGGAATGAGATTAAAGGAGTGAAAAAAGACAGGACAAAAGAGAAAAATGATCTAAACGATAATTTATCACTTTTTCCACTCCTTAATTCATGCTGGCAAACCACTTACAGCAAAGATTTCATGCATGAAAAGTTCTTTAGAGTCTGTCTGTCTACACACTCATACACATTCATATCTTGTTGTCTTTGTGATTCCAGTAATTGTGAGTCAATTGTTGGAGTGAGGAAAGTGAGTGATTATTTGTCATTGTGAACACACCACAGCACCGCACACAGTGCACCACAACCAAATGTGACCTTCGCACTTGACCCATCCGTGAAAGAGCAGTGGGCAGCTAACATGGGGAGCACCCAGGAACAGTACCTTGTTCATCAGTACCTCAGTGGCACCTTTACCGGTGCAGGATTAGAACCGGCGACCGTCTAATCACGGGGCAAACACCTTGACCGTTATGCTACCAACTGCCCACGCTGGTTCAAATCCCAGAACCGGTAAAGGTACCACTAAAGTACATATGGGCCAGGTACCGTACTCTAACACTGCTCCCCGGGTGCTGCCCATGTCAGCTGCCCACTGCTTCTTCATGGATGGGTCAAATGCAGAGGTCACATTTAGTTGCGGTGCACTGTGTGCTGTGCTGTGTTCACAAAGACAAGTAATCACTCACTTTCACGTAATAGTAAAAGGATAAAAAAGTCAAGTCTTCTTTAATGAAGGTCAAATTTTAAAAATCTGTTGAACTCATTGTTTAATGTTGTTCAGATAAAGCTTTCTTTTTGTTCTCAGATTTCAGAGGAAGTCTCGCATTTGGAAAGGCTTCTTGATTTGAATATGTTTTTATACAAATAATATTTAAATGTCATCTAGTGTTGCTTCTAAAAAGAGAGGGATCAGGTGCATCGCTGCCATCTGACCTATTTTAGCTGTGGCTAATGCAGCAAAGGTCAGAGAAAACAACAGATAAAAACAACTTTCATCCTGCTGAACGTGAGTCTCCTCCTCTGGAATCAAGATGCGGTTTTGAGAACAGGACAGAAACTCAGTGTTTTTTCTCAAAGGTTTTCATTCGTATCATTACACTCACTTTTTCATGAAAATCTTACCGGCAGAAAAGCAGCAGTTAGACGTGGTTTTTAGAGCATTACAACCTCTTCTCAGGCTTCTTTCATGATTTACTGAGGTGAAGCCAACAGAGAGGAACTGATACAGTGGGGCAAACAGGTCAAAGAAATAAAATATATCCATGTTTTTTTACGCCTCGTCTATTTTAACTGTTTTTTTTCTACCGCTTTGTGTTGGAACTTTCAGTTAGCTAGTCAGCTACGAGGTCCAGGCCACTTCTAGATGGACATTACCTGGGAGGAGACCACCGACACAGTTTGTGGCTCTGACGGTAAAATATTACCACACCCAAGGCGACTAATAAAGTGGAGAGATGACCTGGCCTCCAGTCATGACATTTTAATTACATGGTGGTGTTGTGGTATTTCTAGATCTATATTTTGAAAGGACTTTACTCGTAAACGAGATATTGAATATTGTTGGGCTACCGTTCTTGGTCTTGGTCTCGAGACCAGTTTCTAAAAGTCTCGATCTTGTCATGGACTCGGTCAAAGAGGACTTGAGAATTTTTTTCGAAACTAGCCGAGAATATTCCTATTAAAACTCTTTGAGACCGACACAGGCTGTCACGTCTGCGCCTCCTCCCTGACGCCTGGTCTTGCCAGAGTATTAAACCTGAGGTCTGATGTGTCGCGTCAGGGTTGTCATGGTTACGGTGTGTGTGTCCCTTTAAGGTTTCCCCGCTAGACATGCTAGAATTCCTTTAACTTACAGAAACCACACACACGTACTGCCAGAATCACAAGACTTTGAACTTAACGGACATTATATTCATTCCTCTGTATTTGAAATTATTTCTGAATAATTCTGTGCACAAAAACTGAAGTAATTGCGTAAAATGACATTAATTATATTAATCGCGATGTAAAGACACATTAACCATGGAAGATAAGGTGAATAGACTTTGTGTTTAGGGTCTAGGTTTGTAAAAGTAAAAGAGGTAAAAGATTTGCTTTTAGTCTCTACATTTCGAATTAGGGTTAGGTGTAGCTGTAGTATTATTTACATCCAGTTACTATGGTAGCATCTAACAAAAACAGCAAGGCGTCTGTGTGTGTTGAACATGTTCTCTCTCATCTTTTTGTCTCTTAACCTGCAGTGCAATATGTGGATATCTCACTTAAACGTCTTTATGTTGTATTATTACAGGAATCTCCTGAAAGTCCCATTTTTGGTGCAGTAATAATAATGAAAAGAGAAGAAAAGAGGTCAGGTGTCATATTACAATACAGCAGAAGCCACAATAAAGTTTGCAGCAATTTTCTTTTCCACCGCTATTCATGCCACGCTGAACGTTTCTGCCACCTCCCTGCACACATCATCATCATCATCCCCTCTGCAGCGGCGTGAGACGATCTCACAATTTACCTTCTATAGAGGGGCAGCAGGAGCACATCGGGGGGCAATTCTCTATTTACATCAAATACACACTTGCCACGCTTTGCTGTAAACAAGCAAGTGCACTGGTTAAATTTTATTTCAGTCTTTGTCTGGGAAGCTTTTTCTGGTGGCGGTAAAGACCCGTTTGTGCCACATTTGTGTGGAATTTGCCACATTTTTGTGGAACTGTTTCCCTCATAAGAAAATAAGTTTTCCTTTTAACTCACCAAGTGAGCAAGACATGTCTAATGGTTTGGTACTGTCCTTCGGGGTTTGAATTCTACCTCCAACACCTGCACTTCAATTAGGGAATGAAAGTTCTAAATAAGAGCGTCTGATAAATGCATTCTGGATTACAAATGTCTGACATTACTAAAACTAAAAGACCTCGCTATGACTCGTTTGGGGACGTTTTGACCAAAGCAGAAACAAAACGAGGATCAGCATAGGAGATGCATTCGAAAGATGGAGACGGCTGAAAGCGTAGAAGAAACTGAAGACAGATGCCGCAGTGGTTAATTTCCTCGTGGATTTAAGAGGTAAGATTTAGCCAAGGTTTCCTAACTTGTATCACCACTAGCCATAGGGATGAATATTTCAAATATTTTCATGGTGACTTGTGATGGCTAACATCAGCATGGCGTTACACCGAGATAGTGTGGTAGCAGTGCAAATATTAGCACGCTAATTATGGCAATACGAAACGTAACATTAGACACCAGATTGGCCAAATATGAGGATCTGCCAATCTATCTGGCAACCTCGAGTCTTGGGAGGGAAAACCACGTGCTACAGTATTTTGAATTTGACTGCAGTACCAGTTTTGGCCTCAATCTTACATACAGCTCCTTTAACTTCTAGTCACTATGGGAGTCAGGGGAAGGTCCTCACAAAGATACTAAGACGTGTGTTTCTGATCCAGACTTATACTTCAGAATAAATTTTAGACTCTTTACCTGCAGACTGGGGATGGACCTAGTTTTGGGGAAGAAAAATAGTGACCCTGCTTGTTTCTAGCAAGATACCTTTTGTGTGTTATTAGGTGCTTATAAGAAAAATAAAACAGCAAAAAACTTTCATTTTCAATGCTGAGGTTCTGGTCAATGTTAGAGGCAGACGTTGGCCTATTTAACTACAGTCATGACTATATGAAGGCATGCGTGTTATGTACATGTGCGTTTTTAACCAAATTTAAAGACAATTTTGGTGAAAGTGATTTTCAGCCCTAATTAGGTATCTATTTCTCCTTTTACAAAATTCTTGTAGTATAGGTGGACATACCTTACTGTATAGGTGTGTGTGTGTGTGATGCTGTCCTGTCATTAATCTAGACAGATGCCATCTCCCTCTGTGTGCTGGAACTTGCTGAGTCACACCGGCGGCTCTGATAAGGCAGACTGCCAGAAACACACACATACACACTGCTGCAGACGACCATATGGACGGCTGTCAATATTGGACCTTCTGCCTCATGTCTCTGTGCAAAACACACTACACTACTGCAGAACTCCTCCATCCAGACGAGCCAAGTACAGAAAAAAAAGTTCTATCTCATAAACTACTGTATGTAAAATCCCACTCTTAAAATGTTGCCTCTTAAAATTCAGCAAAGAGTGAAGGATTTGAGAAAGTCAACAATTACTCCTGTTTGATTATTCCCGTTTCTTCATTACAGGATCCGGTCTAAACATCACGGATTAAGCCTAGTCTTGGACTAAACTGCAGTACCAATGGAGATTCACCACTGAGACTCAAAGCTAGTCTAGAAATCCTCATTTGGGAAACTGGCCTCTAGTGTTAAAAGATGCAAACACATAGTACACATTGAGACAACGTTCATTTTTAAGCTAATTTCTGTCCTTTATAAGCCAGAAGACATCGTTGGGAAGGTCATAAATAAATAACTTAAATAACCGTGTTAAAAATAAAACAAAATAACTGATATTGGTCCTGCTCCAGTCTTGACTAATATCCACACCGACAACAAGAAACCTGCAGTTCCAAAAGCCTTCAGTCCCAAAGCCACTTAGCCCCAACCTTCGGATGCTGTTTTAGAGCGTTGGGGGCTGTTTCTGCACTTCGGCGGCCAGCAATTTGACCATCGGATGCTGTTAGGGACAACCCGAGACTGAGTTAAAAGGTGTTAGCCGAGATGCTGTCAGAAAGGTTCAACTCCAAAGTGAGGGCGAGAATTGGGTGAGAAGTCAATAACCATCAGGGCTAAATGCGTTATGGATCAGTTCCAGAGATGTACTAAAGACTGGCCTGGACTCAAACCATGTTAGCATGAGCGCATGATGTGTGTTCATTTATGTAAACTGATGCAAGACTTCCATCCCATAATAACTCCCTCCCGTAAGCTACTTTTACTAAAAATTTAAGCGATCAATCTGGGGTGGCTAACATAGTGAGCAACTATGCTTTTGGGAAACACACCCTTAATCGATAAATCAATGTGCTGATATTAATAATAATAATAATAATAATAATACATTGTATTTCAAAAGCGCCTTTCAAAACACTCAAGGACACTGTACACAACAAAATGATAAAAGAACAAGCATAAAAGCAGACAATTTACAGAATCTGCATAAAACAATCCAAAACAATATGGCAGAGTGGAGAAGGTTATGTTGAATAAGCTATTTTGAGCAGGTGAGTTTTGAGTCTAGATTTAAAAAGAGGAAAATAAGTGGTTTATTAACAGATATGAGTCAATTTGCATGACTTACAAGAAGACAATGTTGGAGAAGATATATAAATTATAGTTTTTCAAGTTTCAAGCTGATGATTAAAAGTAGCTGAACTTCAGCCAAACTGCTGTTTTAATGTAGTACTTAGCTACACTAAAAAGCAGTAACTACATCCAAGCAATTTCATGACCAATGATTCTTGCTTCCATTGTTGCCAAGGTGGACTCCATCCAGCTGCCTAGAGCAAACTGTGATGCAATCGGGCAGTTGGTAGTGTAACAGTTAGGCTTGTGACAGGAGGGTCGCCGGTTCAAGTCCCAGACTGGTAAAGGATACCACTGAGGTACAATGAAGTACTCATCACAAGTTAGCGTCCCCAAGCACCGCTGCCTGTGCGCTGCCAAAATTGCTTCCCACTGCTTCTTCACAGATGGGTCAAGTGCAGCGGTCACATTTTGCTGTGGTGCACATGCTACATCACAAAGTAGTTACTTTTTCGATACTGATAAGCTACTGAAAAACAACAGTTAACCATGTCAGCTTGACAAACTCAATTTGCGACAAAAATATTTACAACTTACAAAAACCACACACATACTGTCAAAATCACAAGACTTTGAACTTAATGGGCATTATATTGATTCCTCTGTATGTGAATTTTTTTGTGAGTAATTCCGTGCACAAAAACTGAAGTAATTGTAAAAAAAACTAATGATATTTTACACAATGTAAACGCTCGAGCAGTCTTTGTTAGCGCGCAAGACTCTCACAGGGAAGTCTAACATTCACTAAAACACTCCAGTTCAGTCAAATCTTCCTCTTTATTACAAACCAAACTATTTTAGCCGATAAATTTAAAAAACAACCAGTGTTCTACTCACAGTACAGAAATTATTGTGACACGGCTCTCATATGGAACGCCCTCATGGCAAAAATGTCCTTCTCTCCCAGAAATGAGTCAAAAATAAGTTTAGGGCCAAAATTAGTCCAAATGCTCAAAAATGTTAGAGAGTAAAAAATAAAGATAGAGAAATGCATAATTTGTAATTAAATAATTTTATTCTATATCCAAATGGATTCCCAATGGATAAAAAAGTGTTTCCACCTGGCACTAACCTTATTTTTCTTTATAGTACTAAGCCACAAAATTCACAAAATTTACTGCTCTTATAGCTACAGTTTCAGCACTTTTATACTGGATGAAGATGAAATAAATAGAATTTTCTACAGACGCAGGTCAGTTTTCATCTGAAATGGACTGATTTCAAGAGTGTCAGCATTTACACATCAAAACATGACAAATCTGAGTAGTGCAGCACGTCCTGAACACAACAACATAAAGCACGTAAGGATAACTTCTATATTCAAACTAGAATAAGGCAAGGCAAGGCAAGGCAAATTTATTTATATAGCACATTTCATACACAGAGGTAATTCAAAGTGCTTTACATAAAAGGAAGTAGAATAATCATAAAAACAATAATAAAAACAATAATCATAAAAACAATAATCATAAAAACAATAATCATAAAAACAATAATCACAGCAAAATGATTTAAAAATGATTTAAAAATTGATTTAAAATAAGTTCAAGACAGTTAAAAACAGAATGCAATCAGTTCGGACGAAGCACAGTGCTCATTCAGTAAATGCACAGCTAAACAGATGAGTTTTGAGTCTAGATTTAAATGTAGCTAATGTTTTAGAACACTTTATCTCTTCTGGAAGCTGATTCCAACTACGGGCAGCATAATAGCTAAAAGCGGATTGAACCCTTGGTATTTCTAATTGACTCG
This sequence comes from Distichodus sexfasciatus, assembly GCA_032718565.1. Lineage (NCBI taxonomy): Eukaryota > Metazoa > Chordata > Actinopteri > Characiformes > Distichodontidae > Distichodus > Distichodus sexfasciatus. Next base: position 2,264,183 of record JAVGVS010000046.1, read on the forward strand.
ATCCTAATGATCTGAGCAGTCTGTTAGGTTTATATTCAGTGAGCATATCTGCAATGTATTTAGGTCCTAGGCCATTGAGTGATTTATATGTCAGTAAAAGTACTTTAAAATCAATTCTAAATGTAACTGGAAGCCAGTGTAAGGACCTGAGGACTGGTGTGATATGCTCAGATTTTCTGGTTCTAGTCAGAATCCTGGCAGCAGCGTTCTGGACGAGCTGCAGCTGTCTAATGGTTTTTTTGGGAAGGCCAGTGAGGAGACCATTACAATAATCCACCCTGCTTATGATAAAGGCATGAACACGTTTCTCCAAGTCTTGGCTGGAAACAAAACATCTAATTCTTGCAATGTTTTTATGATAGTATGCTGATTTAGTTACTGCTTTGACATGACTACTGAAGCCTAAATAATAAACCTAAAAACAAAGGCAGTGAAAAAAACGCCTCAAATTCTCTCAGGCTTCTAAGGGTTAAAGCAGTAATGTCCCCAAACAGCACTGTCCGGTCCACTGATTAGCAGCCAGAAATGCAAACGCAACTTCATCGCATGTGCAAACACACCGTCACGGATATACGAGCAGGCAAAAGTAGAGGCGAGACGGGGATGAATAAGCTCTGCAGCCTAGGTGTGGACAGACGGCTCTGCAAACACTGACTTTACATCTCTAAGTAGGTCAGAGCAGCGTACAATGAGGAGGCTTTTGAAGAAGTTACAGCTTTTTGAAGACAAGCGTCAGGAGTGAAAAACAGCCTCACCTGAGCGTAAATAAGCACATTTGCACATTCAGCCATAGTTTATAATCAGTGAGATAAGAGAGTGATGGACTACATTCATCAGCAGCTTTAATACAAACCAGGGGTGGACAGTAAGATTTACTTGAGTAGTATTTATTTGGAAACATGACTTTCACTTCACAGATTTGAAAGTAATGAGTAACGAGAACCTTGATAGAAATGTAAATCAAGGTTCTCGTTACTCGTTACTTTCAAATCTGTGGATAAAGTGGATGTTATCCCCTCTTTTCTAAAACATGATTGGTTGTTTCACAGATGACAGTCTATTGGTGGCGTAACAGTAGGGTGTTCGCCCCGTGATCAGAAGGTCGCAGGTTCGAATCCGGTAAAGTCACCACTGAGGTACTCATGAGCAAGGTACCGTCCCCAAGCACTGCTCCCCGGGCGCTTACTAGCTGTCCACTGCTCCTTCATGGATGGGTTAAATGCAGAGGTCACACTGTGTGCTGTGGTGTGTTCACAATGACAAATAATCACTCACTTTAACTTTTACTTACGTCACGCCAGTAGACTGTAAATATAAAACCGCGTTCAGACAGTTCTGCCATGTTCTATCTTTGTTAGAGCCATTTCGTGTTGCATGAACATTACATTTAAAACATTACTGCTGTCGGAAAGTCATGAAGCTGGAGGTGTAGAGCTGGGTTTTACGCAGGTTGGAATGTTGATTTTACATCGTGAGCTGCATTTACAGCTATTGCACTGTCCTCCTGATTAACATACACATATGTGTGCACACACTGCCAGAGCTGTGTCAGAACACTATCATGCTGTTTTGTGGGGGTGTGTAGTCTTTAAAAATAAACTAATGACTGTTTTTCTTTATCAGTTCGGGTTGTGTTTCATTCTGTAACATTCCAGCACTTCCTTATTCTACAGGTTCTACAAGCTAGTCAGAGTCATGAGGTATTGTGAGTGTTGTGGCAATAGTTACTTTAGTAATGAAGCCAGCTACTTTGCCCACTTCTGAACCAACTTGTATTGGTGTTATCACTGATTTGTTTGTCCACAAGAGGGAAACACTATAACTCTACTGTCGGCTTTTGTGTATTTATACACTTGGGACTAATTAGGAAAAAAAATGATTTTGTTGTATTTTTGTACAAAGTAGTTTATGTTTTTTATGCATGTGTGTGGCATCTGGGAGAGAGCTCTCAAAAGTAAAAATAGGGTTTTCATTTTGTCTTTTCTGGAAACGAGTAAAACTAGCCTATATTATTTCATTTTCAACCGTGTGATGTGGGGGCGAGGTGGAGGAAGTTGGATGCATCTGGGGGACTCGGCCCGCGGTCTCCACCTCACAGATTAATCACATTAGATGTTGGTAAACAGTGAGATTTATTCAGCTCCCTCAGAACAAGCCATCGGCAATCAGGACTGAACTGCCGAATTTGCATGTTTGAGCTGCAATCAGTGTTCCTGCGTTTGCTCTGCTGCGTGATTAGGGGCCGAGTTGAGAAGGGAAAAAAAAGAAGAAAGGTCTCCAACTCCAGATGGTCTGGCCTCTTTGGAATAATGTCGCATTCAAGTGGCGCTTAGAAAATTCTGATTTTCCATTAGCCAAAAAGTCAGGAATACCGCTCTGGGCATATGCTTTATGCTTTTTTTCCCTCAACAGTTTTGCTGAGACTCCCAGCAAGGCAAAACAGGCAACACAGACGGGAAAACAAACTTACAATCACATAACCCGATCCTATGACATAAAAGAAAGAGTGCTGGTTGAAACATCTGGTTTTGCCAGCTATCCAGCTGTTTTACCAGCTTAACTAGTTATCAACAAGTCTGGTTAAAAAAAAAAAATATATATATATATATATTCAATGTCATGCTTAAAAGGGCAAGATGTTCAGATACATCCACATTTTATATGGTTTTGATAATGTTGATGGTGATGATGGTGATGATGACCTTGAATAAATGTGATTGCAATTAAAACCAAAACAGCTGTGATTGTAGATGTTGTATATGTAGATAGATGGATAAATGGATGAATAGATAGATAGATAGATGGATTAACAGATGAATGGGTAAATGGATGGATTGATGGATGAATGAATAGATGGATGAATGGATGGATAGATGAAAAGATGGATGGATGGATGGATGGATGAATGGATAGATGAATAGATTAATAGATGGATGGATGGGTGGATGGATGAATAGATGGATGGATGAATGGATGGAGGAATAGATAGATGGATAAATGAATGGATGGATGGGTGGGTGGGTGGATGGACGAATAGATGGATGGATGAATGGATGGATGGATGATAGGATGGATGGATAAATAGATGGATGTACAGTATGTATGGATGGATAATGAATGGATAAGTGGAAGGATAAATAGATGGTTGGATGAATGGATGGAAGAAAAGATGGATGGATGGATGGATGGATAGCTGGATGAATGGATGGATGGATGAGTGGATGGATGCGTAGATGGATGAAAGAATGGATAGATGGATAAATAGATGAATAGATAGAGTTTTGCATGCTTTATAAATCATTTTCTACTTCATATGCTGATATTTTATAAATAAATAAATGAATAAAAATACATTACATATATTGTAATTATGTACAATGTTTCTTTTTTTAATCTCTCTAAATCTAACAAAAACTGTAAAAATTGAAACTGTAAGAAGTAAGAAGTTGTATGACAGAGAAGGTAATTTTGCTCAGCCACTGCTTGAGTAAGATGGTAAAGCCTTTTCAAAAGGCCACGAGGGGAACGGCTTAGCTGCTGCCCACTGAAGCGTAATAAATGCCCACTACCTCTTCTTTTTTTTAATAATCACCATCTATTTTTTGCCTCTACCACACTACTCCCAGGCCACTGCCAAGCCCCGCTACGTCTAATAATTGATTGTGAATGCTTGATTTGGTCCCTGTCATTGCTAAAGGTCAAGAGGAAGACGGGAATTCAGATCCGGAGAGGCTCACGTCTCTTTTAAGCACTTCTGACTGCGGTGTCTGTTTGCATGGAGGATCACACCATGGCTCCCGCTCTCTTAAAGATAAAGCTGGCCGTTCTGTGAATAAAAAAGCATGGACACTTGGTGATGGGGCCAAGAAGGGCTTCCCACATTAAAAGATATAATTCTGCTTAGTAGCCATGTTGTGGTAATCCGTTCTGGGTGGTTCCAAGACAAGCCTGAAGGAGCTGACACATGCAGAAATGTGTTAACCTGTGAGTTGCAAACACCAGCACCAAAAGCATACATGTGCCATTCTTTGAAAATGAGACTGTAAGCAAGGGGTAGTGGTGGTCTAGTGGTCAGGACACTTGGTTCTGGCCCTAGAGGTTGTGTGTTCGAATCGTACCTCCAGCACTACCATCTTTGGGCCCTTGAGCAAGACCCTTAACCCCAAGTTGCTCCAAGGAAAACTGTTCCTAAAATTAGAAAACAGAAGTCACCAAAATCATTTGAAATTACCAAGCGCTAATCGATGTAATCTTGCCTGTGATGGCTATTTTGATAATGTAAAATTTTTTAATTTTTTCAACAAGTTAAAATAGGTCTATGAGCTCCACTAAACATGTCTCTGAAGTAGTTTGCTGTAAACCTCTCTCAGATTAGGCATTTTCACCTGCTTTTTACTCCTCTATTTCAGTCCCTTTCAGAGCAGGCTGTTTCTCATTAGTATTCCTAAATGCAAATGAGCTGCTGCTGCCCACACACGTCCCTCTCCGGAACTGGGCTATAGAGAGTTCACCTCACATGAAAATAATCAACATGTCTGCTGCTAACAGACCATCCATGCAGCCATACATGTTCAACACAACACTCCGCCGCTAGACTTCTTCATCGTGATTCCTACACTAGCGCTTGGGAGAAAACATGGCGGATCAGGAAGCGCAAGCAGTTCTACCTGGTGGATGGAGCTTCTCAGATAGGAGGGTGGAGTTATTCAAATGTCCCCTACTGTGATGCAGAAGTAGGGGGGAGATCGTTTAAGCACGCGATTTTTAACATTTTTAAATTAATATTAACACAATTCACCATTTTTTCTCGAACTTACAGTGTGTGTAGAGGCAGTACACACCCAAATGGATGTCCAAAGAACAGAAAAGGTGATTTGTTTCATAATATAGGACCTTTAAGTAGGAGTGGGCATTGGCAAGGAACTCACAATACGATACGTATCACAGTACGTGGGTCACGATATGATTATATTGTGATATATTGTGATAATATACATATTGCAATATATTGCGATGTTCTACAGTTCACTGAAAATGTAAATACAGAGCTGATATGCAAGTTGCTGTGAACAATCTGGGTGGTCTTAATAAATCACATTACATTAATAATTCAGCCAAAACAACATAACTCAGAACTGAATTTTAACTTTATTGTCTTTGCATGTTAACACATTGAACTAGTGGACACTAAAAACGTTAAGATAAAGTGTGTAAGATTGAAAATAAGATATTAAAGTGCCCAGTCAGTTATCTGAGGCTGCTTGTGGTGCATGATTCTCCCCCTCATAAATATCAATTTTTGGAGCTAGAAAACGATATAGTATATTGTGAAAGGAAATATCGCCATATATTGTTGTATTGGTTGTTTTGCACAGCCCTACCTTTAAGTCTGGATATGAACTCAATGTCATTCCTTTGAAGGTGGGTTTCATGTCCTAATAAATACTTTAATTAAACATCTCACTAATTTAAAGTCGACTGATGTTCAGACATGAATGTATTATTAAGAGCTGAAAGTGGAAATACAACCAAAGGTTTTGGTTTTTAAAAAGTGTTAAAGTCTCCAGCATTTGTGCAAGCTCCTTGACAAAGGCTGTAAAACCATCTCAGAGTTCTTAGCATTCCAAATGAGACAAAAGTCAACACTGGGGAGTTTTTAATCACAACAGAGATAATACAATGGGCACTTTAGAGAAGAAAGCCTCTCAAAACTAGACGTTTGATTTCTCTGTGGAAAATGGTACTTAAGGAATAATGGGTCTTGCAAACTTGTGATTTGGTTGGTCTGTTGAGTGAATGATTATTTGTCATTATGAACACAGCACCCCACAACGAAATGTGACCTCTGCATTTGACCCATCCATGAAGGAGCAATGGGCAGCTGACATGGGTAGAGCCTGGGGAGCAGTGTTTTGAGACGGTACCTCGCTCATGAGTACCTCAATGGTACCTTTACCGGTCATGGGATTCAAACTGGCGACCTTCCAGTCATGACGCGAATACCCTAACCGTTACGCTATCAACTCTGTTCCTACACTATTTAATTTGTGACATTATAATGCAGGAGAAGATTTTTTCGAAGATAGTTTGGTGAACATGCAAGTTTTGGAATGTACTGAGCAGGTAAGTGTGCACTTGACATTTGGATTATGAGGCATAACGAGGTTGAGAATTTCTGGAGGTTTTTGTATTGCATGCATCTTATTATTATTTTTTTTAATATTCCACTTAGAACCAGCTATAACAACCAATGTCTGGCATTTTAATTCCTGAATGTGTCTGAAAAAGCAAATAATTATTACAAAGTGACTTAATATGACCTGCAGTGGCCTGATCAGTAGGTTATGATGTTCTGGTCAATAGAACAGTGACACTAATAAGAGAAAAAACATGTAAACTAGACGTTCAATTACTGCCAATATATCAATTACTCTCCTGATGACCATTAACCAAACTCTTGGCAGGGACTGTAATTACTACGGCCAGCAGCGTGGCTTCTGTGAGGCATGACGTCTCCATCTCCTGGCTAGACAGAATATGTAGACATTGGCATTCTCTTTTCCCCGTAAACAAAAGCTCTGACAGGGGTTTTCCAACCACAATGGATGCACCAATTACTTGGCTTGTCTTGTCTGGCTAAATCCTCCCCCACAACATCCGTCCCAAAGCGCTTGGCAGAGATTCCTACGGAAGTTGTGTGCGTTAAACATTTTTCATCGTGCCAGAGATGAAGGAGCAACAACACACGGGAAAAGATTAATCGTTCCGGATCGGCCTCGCAAGCAATCTGCACATTTTGCTGATCAAAGTCGGTGGTCACGTTGCCGATCTTTTTACTCATGCGAAAGGCCACATGTTGTTGCATACTTGTCTTTTTTGTATGGTTTTATGTAAAATGGGTTCCACCAGCAAGTCTCCAGGATTTTAGGAAATGGTAGCAAGTTGAGCAATAATTTTTTATTACTATGAGCAATAGTCTAAAGCAATAGTCTAAACACAGCACAGCACATAAGGCACCACAACAAAATGTGACCTCTGTATTTGAGCTGTCTGTGAAGGAGCAATGAGCAGCTTTTTGGGGCAGTTGGCGGCGTAACGGTCAGGGCCTTCGCCCCGTGTTCAAATCCCAGACCGATAAAGTGAGTAAGGTACCATCCCCAAGCACTGCTCCCCAGACGCTGCCCTGGTCAGCTGCCTACTGCTCCTTTGCGGATGGGTCAAATGCAGAGATGCACTATGTGCTGTGCTGTGTTCCCAATGACAAATAATCACTCACGTCACATTTTGGCAGTGCCTGGGGAGTGGTACCTTGCTCATGAGCACCTCAGTGGTACCAGTCCAGGCCTGGAACCGGCAACCTTCCAACTCCCTAACCGTTACACTACCAACTGCGTAATTTTGTAATTAGCTAATGGGCTTGGTCAGGGACACAATGGTGGATTTTTAAGGGTTTAATCACTCAGTTCACTGCCTCGTTTTGTTAAGTCTGAGTTTCTGAACATGCTATTGGCATGATGGCCAAGTGGAAAGGCGTCAGTCTTGTAAACCGAAGATTGTGTGTTCAATCCCTGCTTGCGCCTTGGTTAAGTGGGCAATTAATAGTATAATGGTTAGGGCGTTTGCCCCGTGATCGGAAGGTCGCCAGTTTGAATCCCAGGACCGGTAAAGTTACCACTGAGGTACTCATGAGCAAGGTCACTGTTCCCCGGGTGCTTCGTTGTGGTGCACTGTGTGCTGTGCTTTGGTGTGTTCACAGTGACAAATACTCACTTTCACTATTATTTTTATGGAACCATTCTACAGTGCTACCATTACGAATGGAACACTTATCAAACCCTACTTTTACAAATTACAGGGACAGTCTCTCAGGAACAAATAGGAACCCAACAGTGGGTTTTTAGGCTCTAATGGGATTTGAACCCCCAACTTTATAATAAATAATACATGGTTTCAGTTTCTTAGACTTCTGCACCACCACATCGCAAATTTCACTCACAAAGACTTTTGTGCTGAGTATGAACACGTGAACACCTGTGACTTTAACGTATAATTGAAAGTAAAAATTGAACAATGTGCCAACGCTTGAGAAGTGATTAAGATGGCAGATTTCTCACACAATCTGCAGGAAGATAGGTCAGTAAGTGACTTTCTTTCCAAGTGCACACGTCTAATGCATGACTACTGTGCATCTTATTTAGCACTTTTTAAGTTTAACTTAGTTATTAAGTTTTATTTTACTGCACAAATTTGAGGCGTCTCAAGTCGAAGAATTTCATCACTGGTAATGACATCACATTGTTATCTCTATATGACAATAACATTTTGGATTTTGCTTATGAGACATGAGTTAATAAACTGTTTAGGCTACATCAGTGATTCTGAAGATGTTAGTGTGCTCTAGACAAACCTAGAAAAGTCTGTTCATTTTAAAATCTCATTTTCAAAACAGCGCAAGGTTTTTTGAAAAGTTGTACTGTCTCATCCCTGGTGAGAGATGAATTATGCAGGATTGTTTTGTAGCTTTTTGGCTACATAGCAGCACAGTTGGAATTCTTAAACTCTTGTTGTCTCTTTTTTAAACACTCGAGCCTTTAACACGTTAAACTTGTTTAAGAGTGAAAGCATTACTGTGAGAGTAAATAAACTTTTAGCCGACTTGGTTGTGGCCGAAAGTGGTTGTGGACGTATTGTAGAAGACCTTTAAAAAGTCACAGAAAAGTTTTGGAATTTGGTCTGACAGAAACAGGGAAGATGTGGCATTGATTAAACAGTAGCACCTCTACAGTGCAGCTTCTGGATAATTAGAGGGCAACACTACAGGCTGGCAGCAATCCAGCATATTATATCTCCACATTATATACTCACTATATCCTCAACCCCTCTTTATCTCAACACCACCACAGCTCTATCAGTCACTGCCAGGGTACTGACAATTTTTTTGAGGGGCAGTTCATGGGGCGTTCACCCCGTGGTCAGAAAGTCGCCGGTTCGAAACAGGGACCGGCTGAGGTACTCATGAGCATGGAACCGTCCCCAAGCACTGCTCCCTGGGTACTGCCCATGTCAGCTGCCCACTGCTCCTTCACCGAGGGGTCAGATGCAGAGGTCACCTTTTGTTGTAGTGCACTGTCTGCTGTGGTGTGGTGTGGTGTGTTCACAATGACAAATAATCACTCACAAAAAATACCACTACTTTAAGCACTTTAAAGCTATTTATAATAAAAACTACTTTACTACTTCTACTACTTTAAGTACTTTTAAGCTAAACAGTCAAAAATTAATTGATTAATTGTCCTAAAAACTACTACTACAACTACTACTACAAGTTCTTTAAAGCTACTGATATAAACCAATGAAGCATTCTCATTAAACTACCATGACTCTTAGTCCTTTTAAGCTGTGTATAGTTAAAAAAAAAAACAACAATAAAAAATTAATGTTTATAATAGCAAATTGATAGCCAGAATACAACTTCTACTATGACTACTAATACCTTAAATGTAAATGTACTGCTCCTTTGGGTATTTTTAAGCTTTATAAATTAAAAATGTAAAAAATACAAAATTTACAATAAAATGGCAGTATTGGTATTGTATTGGCAGAATAAAACTACTACTTGAAGTACCTTTATAACAGCTTAAAAAACAATGATGAAAGCTATTTGTGAGTTAATATATTTTTTAAGTTAAAATGATTTAATAATAATTAAATTACTTACCAAAGTATCACAGCTACTTTATATCGAATCCCTCACTATTCCCGCTCCCCACAGCCAGCGCTAAAGCTCCACGGAGTCGACCAGAAAGTAAGCGTGTTTAAAAGCAGTTCCCGCTCCAAGCCCAGATCGACACGTCCTGAAGGGCGAACGGATCTGGCGCCTGCGTTTGTGGCATCCCGACACCATCCCGTCATCACCCCCCAACCCACCAACAGTGCGGGTTCAGAGGAACAAATCAATAAACTCCACTCAATCACATTCATTTGTCTTCATTGACTCCCCCCACTCCGGTGCTACGGGCCCGGCGTACGCGCTCTCCGCCCCATAATTCTGTTTACGCCTCACATCGGCAGCGGTAATGTGCTAATGCGCCTTGATGGCTTTCCCTCAAAGCCGAAATCTTTTCAGCATGCAACACACCAGGGCCGGAAGACTGTGGCTCTGAGACCCACAAACCAGGCTGGAGTGGAGGTTTATACTTCATCCTGAACATTTTATTTCTTACATATCAATAAACATGATCAGGGCTGACAATGCATATTTCAAGGGTTCTAGGAATTGATAAATTTTTGGCAGCAATATTAAGATTTCAATGAAAAGAAACATAATTTGTTAGACGTTTAAACTAGCGATGCACGATGTCATCGGAATCATATCGGAATCAGCTGATAATTGCTTTCTGAAGTCATCGGTATCGGGCTGATGCTAAGATTTGCACAACATCTTCAGATGCATATATTGTACGTCGGAAAGGTAGCACTTGTGCCAGGCATTTCCAAAGTCTGAGGTGGGATTTTATATGGCTGGGAGCACGAGTTTGCTCAGAGCACTATACATGCTACAACCGCCACTGTCTGGAACAACTTGGAGCTAAGGGTGCTCGAGGTGGCAGTGGTCAGTAGTCACATGACTTCCTACTAATTACTCTGTAAAATAAGTAATGATGAGTAAGAATAAATATAAGGCAAATTGCAGCCAAACAAATAAGAACGGAGCATTAAAAACTGTTGCAAAATCAATAAAGTGTTCCGGAGTGAGTCGTTCTTTTAAAGTGCACTTTGCTCTTAATTTGTTGTTAAGTAAACTGCGGTCGATTGTTAATTTAATCAATAGTTTAAGCATTAAGAAGAACGTTATTAAAGAAAGCTATTACTGCTTCATTTAATTTGTTCTAAATAGAGAGTAGAGGGCTGAGCAACACTGGAGCAGCACCATTCGCTCAAAATAAAACAAAATTTAATAATCATAATAATAATAATAATAGCTTGAAATGAGTTGAGATTTTTATTGCCGTGATACATAATGGGGCAGTTGGTAGTGTAATGGTTAGAGCGTTTGCCACGCAGTCAGAAGGTCGCTTCAGTGCTACCTTTACCAGTCTGGAACTTGAACCAGTGACTCTTCCGTAATATTAAATTGATTTTATATTATAAGGACAGTTGGTGATGTAATGGTTCGGGAGTTGGCCCTGTGATCAGTAAATCGCCAGTTCAAGTGCCAGACCGCTAAAGGTACTACTAAGGTACTCATGGGCAAGGTACTATCTTCAGGCACTGCTCCACGGGCGTTGCCAAAAAGCTATCTACTGCTCCTTCACGGATGGCTCAAATGCAGAGGCCACATTTCCCAAATCATTAATAATAACAATAAAAATAATAGCTTGAAATGAACAGTGATTTCTGTTTCTGTAAAACAGAAGATAAACACAGTGTGAGAGTAGCTCCACTCTGCTCTCACTTCCCCAACACACACATCACACACACACTTTGCTGAGGAGAAAAGGTCAGGAAATGTCATGCCACATCAGGCCACAGCGCTACATCGTTCACCTGAAGCCACTCGACAGCCTAACAGACTCACGTGAAAAAACTCGACACTTTGGCTCGGGTGCTAAACGTCTGCCGCGAGCATGCGAGGCTGAAGCACAAACCGGCACCGACAACGTCTTGTGAAAAAAAACAACTTGTCTTTACTGCGCCGCCCTCAGGCCTGGAGAAGCTGCAATAAAACACAATTTGCACAATTCCCGCTATAAGAGGTGCCGTTATTCCCAGTTCGTAAAACGTATAAATAAGGAGCACGAAGTTGGGGACAAGGAAAATCGTTTTCTGAACACGCTGAGGCTAAATTGGAATTGGGTTACAATGAATGCCACTTGGTGTCTTTGGAAAATGAATCTTGTTCCTTCACTTGTAGATCCATTACAGAGCAAATGACTCCCATCACTGCTATTTTTAGTCCTTATGGCTTAAAGAAGATTTCACACAAGATGCTAATGTGCAACACCAAGACTGGAAGACTAGCATTAGTGGAAAAAACAATATTAGAGCCTCATAGCAGTAAAAGACTAGCCCTTAGCAGAGAAGAGCAGTGGCAGAAATAAACAAGTTTGAACCCTTATAGTAGTAAAAACAGCATTCATTAGAAGAGTAGCATTCACAGAAGTAAACATTACTGCAATCTTTTTGTAGTGAAAACTAGCATTAGCGAATACATGAAATAAACAAAGCCTTGCAATGGCAGTGCATAGAATCAGCACAGACACTAGTAGAATTAGCATAGACTAGCATTCCCCTTACAAAGGTTTTAGGCTTCTGCCTTTAACCTTTGGCAATGTTGCCACAAATTTTCATCAAGGTCATATTTTCACATGCAAATCAGATTTGTGGAAAACTTGTGGTGTACCTCCTCGCAAACTTGTGGTGGACTTTTCGCAAACTTGTGGTGGACTTCTAGCAAACTTGTGGTGGGCTTCTAGCAAGCTTTGTGAAAAGGTCATGCACCTGGCAAATTTGTCACCAAAAGTTCACTACAAGTTTGACATTACTGGGCAAATTGTTTTGGGAATCACTGGTAAATACAATTTGTCATTGTTGCCAGAAAATTGTCGCAAGTTTGTCACTAGTGGTTGACACTTGTGGCAAACTTGTGGCAACATTTTCTGACAAACTCCACTGTTGGCCACAAATTAACCACAAGTTTGGGAAACAAACCACCAACACAGATCCCAGTTAACTGACACCGAACTTTGATACTAGGGTTGTTGAAATTAATCGCATCAATGCAATGGCAGACCATAATCGATTATTACAGAGGTTTTCAAGTGGCTGTCCCTTGTCCCCTAGTGGTCCGCGGCGGAAGCAGTTGAAAACCCCTGAATTATATCATAATGACATTACTTGGTGATTTTCTGGCTACGGCATAAAAAATTCTAGCCTTCAAATGAAACAAGATTGCAACGTCCTGGACGACTGAGAACATTCACAAACATCCAGCATTAGTAGAGGCTCTCGTTAGCATAGTCTAGCCAAGGACTATATAAGCGCAGGCCCAGGGTTAGTCTAACATTAGAAGCTCAAACTGCAAAGCAGTCGTCAGCTTTCAGCACCATCTGTTCTTGACTCCATCCGTCAGTGCTAATTAGCCACTGCATTCCAGAGGCCTCAAAAGACCCCCTTCACCACCAACGCCAACCCCAGACCCCCCACCAGCCCCCTCGGATGGGGGAGCCATCACTTGGTCTGACCCCAATGAGGAAACATCCGTCTCCAATTAAAAGCGGCTGCAGCTACAGACGCGGTGAAATATGATTAAATCACCAAAAGGCTTGTCGCTGATTCAAACTGGAACTCAAGATCAAGACCTTTCTTGTGACGGGCAGAATCTTAATCACACCTCACAAACTGACACTAACACATTAACAATTTTCTGCCACTAAGCAGGCAAAAAATATAAAAAGTTTTATTAACAACTTCTTCTTTTAGTTGCTGTAGTTTGAGGTCAACACCACTGTTCGGGATTAAAGCTCCAGCCGAACTACTGTTTTAATATTGTAATTAGACAAACTGCAAGCTACACTGAGAACATAGCAAACTACATCGAAGCCATCTCATCTAGTAATATCCAATATTTGCTGAAGGATACTCAATTAAAACAATGCGAAACACAACGTTAAAAATAATACGGAAGTCTTTTGTTCGACAACATAACATCAAATCACAAAAAGGCTTGTTTAAGATGCTTATATATTTTAATAAATACAGCCACAGATTCTTGTTTATTTTTATCAAGGTTTCCATCATGCTAAGACTCCACCTCACAGCGGCCATCTCTTGTCTGACAACTCCATCTTCAGAATCCTTTTCTCCATACTTTACATCCTCCTCTTGCCTTATAACTCCAATCTCAGCACCCTTCTCTTCACCCTTAGCATTATCCTCTGGTATGGCAACTCCATCCTCAGCATCCTTCTCTACATCCTTAGCATTATCCTCTTTCCTGACAACTCCATCCTCAGCATCCACCTCTTGCCTGGCAACTCCATCCTCAGCATCCCTCTCTCCATCGTCAGCTTCCTCCTTTTGCCTGACAACTTCACCCCCCTCTTGTCTTGCAACTCCATCCTCAGCATCCTTCTCTCCATCTTTAGCATCCTCCTCCTGTCTGACAACTCCAACATCTGCATTCTTCCCCTAACATACCCAGTGTCTCTCCTCTGTCCAAACCAATGCAGTTCCACCTCTCTGGCTTTTACGTCCAAACTGACCTGTGCTCCTAATATACTTATTCATAATCCTGTCCATCCTCAACTGTCCCAACGCAAATCTTAACATTTTGAACACTGCCTCCTCCAGCTCTGCCTACTGTCTTTTTCATCAATGTCTTCACCTCCAGCCCATGTGACAAACCGTAGCTGGTCTTATCATCATGTAAACCTTCCCTTTCACTCTTGCTCAGTGTCTCTATGACTAAAAACTTTTAATAGAGTGAAAAAGTGATTATGAAAAGAACAAGATGACTGCTCAGAAACCCAGCAATCACAATTAACTTTGTACATTTTAAAAGTTCTATTACAGAGCAGTTAATTTCCTAAAATATTTTTTAAAAGCAGTCATCACTGTGAGGACAACACGCACACACACACACACACACACACACCATTACATATAGACCAGTCATTGTACTGCACAAAAATAAAATGAGCACAACTGTATCAAAAGCATGAAATCTACGTTCTCTGGAATTCAAAGAGACTCTGTAACAAAGAGAATGTATCTATGTTGAACAGAAATGAAAAAGTTTCTGTGCTTCTTTCAAAAAGAAAATAAATAAAAAATATGTTGCCTATGTTACATTAAAGCCGTGCAAACTGCACTATTGACATTTCACAACTATGCCTGGGAATGAACAACTGGACAAGACTCTCTCGCTCAACCAAATCCAACTGCAGCAATAATGGGCAAAAAAAATCCAACACATATTCCTTAAAAAGCCATTCCATCCCTCTGACCGGCGCCGGACTCCAATTGCGCTACACTGTTAAAAATGATTTGATAATTAGTCATGTTAACAAACTTCTTTCATTCACTTCAACTTAAAACAATAACTTTGGCATTTTAACTTATGGGTTTTCAGTGTTAAAATGTAGGTTTTTGTGAAAATGCCAGATTAACATGAAACTGAAAGTTGTAACTACGGATATGTCACACACACTGTAAAAAACATATGTTTAGTTACTGCCTTAAAGTTAAATTAAAGCATGTATTGATGTCAACTGAAATTTGCAAAATTGAAATAGCAGTTTTTGATGCAGCAGTGGGAGTCTGGCGTTGTCAGAAGGGTGGAATAACTTACAGACTGTCATCGGCTGTTTTTGCCTGTCATTACTGGATTTTGCTCAAGAGAAAGAGAGTGTTGTCAAATTGCTTATTCCAAGGCATAGTCTTTAACGTTTCACATTATGTTTTAGTAGTCAAATTTAGATTTACATGAATTCACTTAAATACCTCTAGAGAGCTTGAATTGAAGGAAGGTAGCTGGCCTTCTTATAGGGTTGTCAAAGACATTTCCCCTCTCATCTGAAAGTCTTCTTCAAGAGGAAAATTAAAAGATGTCTGGTTGCCTTCGAAACAAGCTTTTAAAATTACCACGTCCTGGACGACTGACTCAGAATTTACATTGTAACTTAGGGTATAATTTGAACCCGGTTCCGACTCAGAACTGGTTCAAATTGATAAATTCCATTGGAATTGTACACCTCCAACATTATCAATTCTTCTTAACAACTCTCATTTCCCAGCACGTTTTCCACTTTTCCCTAAGTTTTGTGTTGCGGTACATTACATCACACTCTCTGTGACTTGACCTTCAACCATGAGGAATCATGACACATAAATGTGTGTCGCGATAAGTTTGTTATGCAGCTCTCATATGGAACGCCCTCATGGCAAAAATGTACTTCTCGCCCAGAAATGAGTCAAAAATGAGTCAAAAAAGGTTTAGGCCAAAATGAGTTCAAATGATCAAAAATTGCCAGAACTTCAGTATTTCTTCATTTGCCATTAATCAGAAAATATTTTTTCCCATTCTATAACGTCAGAGAGTAAAAGATAAATGTGATTCTGGCTAGCGCCCGGCAGTCAGGCATTAAAAAAGGAAATCATGAGACTCACCTGGGGTCTTTCTGGATGCTGTCGATGGAGGGCGAGCGGGCGAGGTTGCCCTCGGGGGGCAGGGCGGGGCCCGACTTGCTGTAGGGCGACTCGACGGACGAGCAGTATGGCAGCGTGCGGTAGGCATCAGCGTAGTTGGCCCCGGGGCCCGAGGTGTAGCCACCCCGCGGGAAGGTGCCCGCACCCGTGCCCACGCTCTGGCTCCCAGTTCGCTGCAAGGGGACAGCGGGGTCGACACCGGGGGAGGACGGGGCTACGACAGGAGAGTAGGGACAAAGCAGAAAGTTCAGCACCTGCTCGCAGAACTGGTTGACTAGTTCTATAAGCAGACGACCGCCATTGCGACCACCGCCACAAATGGCGAGATGCACAGGGAAGGAGGGACAAACAGACAAGGGGGAAGGAGGTGGAGAAAAATGTGTAAGTGAAGGTGATAGAGGAGAAGAGGAGAGGAGAAAGAGAGGGAGAGGAGCAAAGTGGATAGAAAGAGATTAAAAAAGAGTTAGAGTTAGAATTTTAAAAAAATATTCAGTCTGAGTGAGATGGAATATTGTATATAATGTAAGACATCGTACATTTTCATTCAGCATGCCAAAACATTTCTTATATTATTATTTTAATGTTTCAATTCTTTTGCTAATTGCTGCAGTCCCTGCTATTGTAATACTATAATTCCACAATAATAAGCACAATTAGCACAATAATAGGAAAAGAGTATCGATTCTACACTTGTATAATATTATACTATTAAAGGGGGGAAAAAAACATTGTGTTAATTGCTTATTAATCATTTCCATTGATTGTTAGCATTATTATCTTTTACTGCCATTCTCAAAACAATAACAAAAGCAAGAACATCAACAACACTCAGACATGTCTTGGGTGACAAGCTAACGTCTAGAAGTTGTATTATTCACCACTGTCTTTTAGAGGCTGCTTCAGCCAATGTTAGTTAGATAGTTCTCTAGTTAAACCAGGATTACACTTTGCTGAGGTAAAAATCCATCATGGTCCTTTTCCATGGACCTCAAGACAGAAGGAGTACAGTAGAAGAAAGAAAGAAAGAAAGAGTACAGTAGAGAGAAAGAAAGAAGGAAAGAGGGAAAGAGTACAGTAGAGTGAAAGAAAGGATGAAAGTGCAGTAGAGAAAAAGAAAGTGTAGCAGAGAGAAAGAAAGAAAGAAGGTACAGCAGAGAGAAAGAAAGAAAGTATAGTACAGAGAAAGAAAGAAAGAAAGAAAGAAAGAAAGAAAGAGTAAAAAGAAAGAAATTTTAAGAAAGTACAGAAACAAAAGTATAGTAGAGAGAAAGAAAGAAAGGGTAGGGAGACAGAAAGAAAGAAAGAAAAAAGGAAGGAAGGAAGAGCAAGAGAGAGAGAGAGAGAGAGACGCACACGCACACGCGCACACACACATATAGCATCCCAGTACAGACGCGCCTGAAGCCCTGATGTATGTCTGTGTTTATTGCGCACGGCGGCTTGAAGCTGTGAAAAATGACCCGAACGTTACTAATCCGCGCCGCAG
Source organism: Distichodus sexfasciatus (assembly GCA_032718565.1). Classification (NCBI taxonomy): domain Eukaryota; kingdom Metazoa; phylum Chordata; class Actinopteri; order Characiformes; family Distichodontidae; genus Distichodus; species Distichodus sexfasciatus. The sequence continues at coordinate 2,281,878 of JAVGVS010000046.1, forward strand.
AAGAGCCTGGAAACAAATTGCACCTAAATAACAGCAGAGGCGCATTAGGCAATAAGCAATCAGCTGCCGCATTTACAGCGCAAACAACAAGACGGGCAGGACGGCCAGCAATCTCGTTAGCGACACAGACCGCTCCCCGACCGCGCAGACCTGCTGACGGCTTTAAGCAAATTAAGTCGTGCTGAAAAATGTGCTACTAAACGGCAGAATAAAGCGAATTAAATAAACGCCAGCATCCAATTTGGCCAAAACTCTTCAGTGTTATGAGGAGGGAATAAAGACGTGTATTAATGAAATGTAATCAGGTGATGAGGGTGTTTTTGTGACTTGATTGACACTGCGCATTTATTTTTAAATGACACCTTTTTCACTGTCTAATTGGTCTAATCGTTAGAGATTCGTCTCCTACGTGGATACAGCAGTTTTTACATTTAGTTTAATCATTTATACTAAACTGCTACTCGTCAGTCCTGTGTTTTAATCACATCCATACTTCTTGGAGAAGGAGGTTTACATTCACTAAAACGTTCCAGTTCATTTAAATCTTCCCATTTATTACAGACAAAACTTATATTTTAGCTGATAAATTACAAAAACATCCAACGTTCTATTCACAGAGAAGCCATTTACTTGTTATTTATTCATTCTGGACGCGCGGCCACAGCGCTATTGTGAGGTGGGTCTCATATGGAACGCCCTCAAGGCAAAAATGTACTTCTCTCCCAGTAAATGAGTCAAAAATGAGTTATGGGCCAAAATGCTCAGAACTTCAGTATTTCTTTATTTTCCATTAATCAGAAAATATTTTCATGTCTTAATCAGTAATGGAGCTGGTCAGGTAAAATGTGAAAGATTTTACCTTTCATGGAGCAATACTAAATATGTGTTCTTACTAGGGCTGTGCGATTAATTGAAATCGTATCGAAATCGCGATGTGAATATGCACGATTTCTAAATCGCCTTACAGCACGATTTTTTGCGTGCTCCCGACTTTTCCCGCAGTATGCTATTTGTATGGCGTCACATCTATGCCAAAACTAGAGCGCGCAAAATGGCTTGCCGACGAGCGGCTTTTTTGCTCGAGTGAGTGGTTTTGGTGGTCTGGGTTGTTTTTTCACACACACGCACGCACACACACACGCACACACATACACACACACACACGCGCGCACACACACACACATTTATTTTTTGCCATAGGTCGAAGCTTCGTTTAATTCATTTTACTCACTAGAGCAGCTCCGCTTGTATTTCACACGGACGCTTAATAGTGACACACAACGTTTTCATTGGCGCGATCAAGACAGACCTGATCCCTCTGTATGTGAAAGTATTTGTGAGATGTTCCGTGCACTAAAAAAGAAGTAAATGCATAAAAACGCATAAATGACATTTTCGCGATGTAAGCACGCGCGCATGAGCGCCGTTACACAATGAAGCGCTGGGCGCACGTTCCGGAATAAACGATGGAAAATCGTGCGCGCGGTCATTAACACAGCGTGCGTGTTTACATTGAGAAAATGTCATTTATGCGTTTTTATGCATTTGCTTCTGTTTTAGTGCACGGAAGAGGATTGTGGGAAATGTAGTTCTCTGCAAAAGCAGCTCATTTTATAGGCCAAATTTGTTCAAAATAACAAACTTAAGTATTTCATTTTCAATTGATCAATTGACTGTATCGGATTTGTATCAGTATCGGCAGATATCCAAATTTACAATATCGGTATCCGTATCGGACATAAAAAAGTGGTATCGTCCCATCTCTAATAAAGATCTAATTGTTTTCCTTTGGAAAAATGTTTCATATTCACACTGTAAAACATGTCTGTGTGTGTCAAAATCGTGATTAAAATCAAAATCGCAATATTGTTCAAGAAAATCGTGATAGGTTTCTTTTGTCCATATCGCACAGCCCTAGTTATTATGTTCTCCAATACAAACACAGTACCAATAATATTGCAATTTATCAATACTCCAATCTTTACTAAGTTAGTGCAGGGGACAGTTTAATACCAGATTTCATCAGTACTCGGAATGACCTTCAGTCCCACAAAGCCTAAGGGCCTGTTTGTATAAGCAGATTTTTTTTAAAAATACATTTGGGCCTTTTGTTTACACGTAAACAGAGTTTTAGCCACCTCAATGCCGGGTGATGACACAGATTTCAATGTGTACAGAGATTTTTTAAACCAAATGTTGTGTAAAAGCAATAAAAATTTTTTTAATGCAATTATCACTGATTGTAATTTCTCACTGACTGATATCTGCACAAAGTATAGAAAGTATTGCACAGACTGCAATTCTCCAGTGCTGTTACAATATCTGCATATACTAGATCCGACTTGAAAGTTAGCTCAGATTTCATAAAAGATACTATTTTATTTCATAGACTGTATAGAATTTTTTATATTGAAACTGTTACTGATCTCATGCACATCCTAATTGTCTCTCTTTCTACTTCTAGTTTAACGTGTATATTTTATTTTCTATTATATATTGCTTATTATATGTACCTTTTTTGTTTTTTGCACAGTTGGAGCCACGTCGTCTTGTCTCTCTGTATACTTGTGCGGTATATAGCAGAGATGACAATAAAGTTTACTTTTACTTTTAAAAAAGAAATGTATAAAAAATGCGCTTATAAAAATATCTAGATACGTGTAAACAGGCCTTAAGATAAGTCTTATTTTAACCCCTTCCTTTGTCAGTGGCAATGTGTGGCATTTAATATAACAATTTAATTATCAGCATCTACACTGATGTGAAAATAACATCATTTAATATAGCAATTTATTTAATTACCTGAATATTTATCTTCCCTTATTATTCCAACTGTGATGTCCAAATAAAAGAGCGGAATATAACAATTTGTTAAATTAGCTGAACATTTATTTTTCATCATAGTTCCTACTGTGAAGCGCTAACCACTACACCACTGTGCCACCCAACAATGAGTCTTATCTTCCTTATTCAAGCTATTTGTGCTTGCTTGCATCTGCTAACGCTTAAAAGTAACTCGACTTCCCTATTTGTCCATATGAAGCACACTATTCACCATTGTTTACGAAGCAACCGGATGTAAAAGTCATTGTAATCAGATGTAATTTGTTCTTTTTTTCCAGGATTCTGATTGGCTGACACACTTCTATGCAGCTCTTGACAGATATTTTTGTAAAATATCTGACTTGCATTTGCTATTTACAGGGATAGTCTCTCTGGAACAACTTGGGATTAAGGGTCTTTCTGGAATAGGGGTGGGAGTTGTTTTTTGAACGCGAAATAAGTAGTTCTACACAGTCTTCTGCACGAAAAGCAACCATTTTATTTTTCTCAAAATGATGTCTGCACAAGACTGAGAACATGAACACATTCATATTCATATTCATAGTTTTTATTATGCACTATGAAGAAAAACAAGGTAAGTGCCAGGTGGAAACACTTCTTTATCCATTTGGAATTCATCTGGTATAGAATAAAATTATCTGATAACACATAATACATTTTTCTACATTTATTTTTTACTCTTTAACATTATAGAATTGGAAAAATATTTTCCGATTAATGGCAAATGAAGAAATATTGAAGTGCATTAGGGCGTTCCATATGAGAGCCGCGGCACAACAGTGCTGTGGACGTACGTTGGGAATAAATAAATATCAATTAAATGGCTGTACTGTGAGTAGAATGTTGGATGTTTTTGTTATTTATCAGCTAAAATATGAGTTTTGTCTGTAATGGGAAGATTTAATTGAACTGGAACGTTTTAGTGAATGTTGGACTTTCCTGTGAGAGTCGTGCACACTAACACATAGCACATGTGTTTACATCGTGAAAAACATCATTTATGAGTCATGATTCCTTGTGGTTGAAGGTCAAGTTGCAGAGAATGTGACGTTAACTTAGGAAAAACTGTAAAAATGTCGTGCTGGGACATGAAAGAATCGTTAAGAAGGATCGATAACATTGGAGGTATACAATTCCAATGGTACTGATCAGCTGGAACCGGTTCTGAGTTGGACCTGATTTTCGATTCCTACCCCTATTCTGGAACCATCTTTTGGCTCACAGATTTATTGGTCAGCTGTACTTAATATCAAATCTCACCCTGATGGCTGATGTCCAACATCCAGAAAAGAAATAAAAGCTCAGTACACTTCAGTCAATTCTGAGCTTACGATTAAGTCTATTCCCTCTTCTCCTGAGTAGGAAAAATAGCTCCAGCACACACTGAATCCGTACCCTAACCACAGCTCACATGCTAGTAAAACACGCAAAAGACTGTTTATAACAACAAAGAGCGCAAATAGAATTTTTTTCCCGTACACATCAAAGTTTGTGGTTGCCTGAACCTCCCTGGAATAAAGTAGAAGCGTTATCCATAATCGCCATGCTGTGCCAACAAAAGTTAAAAAAGGACTGTTTGGTTGGTAAACAGGCCAACGGGAGGCATTGTTACTCATGACAACAGTTAGTTGACATTCTCCTCATTGTAGCTGATGCCGCGTCAACCTCCCCTTATTAATTTCACACCGAAGCTCCTGACCGCGGCGCTGAGCGATAATGCACCGTGCCGCTGCCTGCTCTCCTCAGACAAGGGGCTTTGTTGTGACCCTGTAATTCTTTAATTAACACCCAATCTAAGCCGTTTTAACGGAGAGGCTCGCTCGGAAGGCCTCAGCGGCCGTCGGTTTGAAGGACACTCACTGGTAACTAGCTGCGTTCAATTAAAATTACAATCCGCTTTTCTGCTCTTCTTAAACACTCGTCCTGCTCATACACAAAGCTGGACTAAGGAGAAAAGGTGATGGTGGCAGACTAAGAACGGAGTCGATATTACACCATGCAATAACTCTCGGGTTGCAATTATGCTTTGAGTAAATACGCTGTGAGGGTTGCTCTGTGAGAGTGAAATTTGACTATCGTCCAAAAGCAGGAGGTAGACCAAAAAATATCAGGAAACTGGGGAAAATTCCAATATGGCTTATCTCCAGCCATATTGTGCCAAAGTCAATTTAACTCATACTGGTTGATAATATTGGCACACTGATTATCGTTTAGGCTCTGGTCATTACTCATTATGCCAAACCTAGATTAAAGCATCTAGAATATGACCTGGTTAAGAGCTGAGGCCTGCATTTGATGTAAGCCGTGCTCTAGACGCTTTAGTCTAGATTTGGTTACTGTGTAGTTTGTCCACTTGGAGACAACACTGCAACACCATTGTGGACTTTTTTGTGTTTTTCTAGATATTTATCACAATTTGAATACACTTTGTATGTATTATTTAGGGAAAAAATCTCCTGAATTGTGATAGTGTATGTATTTCTGTAATAAATACATTTAAAAAACTGTTAGAGGAAATCTTATAAGTGCATTTAAGTAAATTATTATTTGTCATTGTGAACACAGCACTTCACAGCACACAGTGCACCATAACCAAATTTGACCTTGCTTTAATATACATCTAAAATATTGGGGCCTGCTCTATATACTGTAGCTTAATGCCGATGGAAAGATACAGAGAATGTGTGCAAAAAAACATTCAAGCCATGCTGACGTGAACCATGCTGAGCTGCTTTTTTACAACACTGGACCAAACCCGGACCATTTCCACTCGTGCTGACATTATTTAACCCCAAGCTAACCCATACTGAGTTGTACTTTCCCCTTACATCTGATCTGACCCGACCCACCTTAAAAAATCACCAGACCTGTATCACCCCGAGCAGCTTTTCTACTATACCTGCCCTGATCCAAGCTATGCTGACATTTCCTGTGCTGCATTAACCTAACCTCGAACATAACCTGAAACATAAAAGAGTACAACACAAATCTCCACAATTTTTCATTGGTGTTTCTCATGTCTGAATCTACAAGTACAAATGTCTTGAGCCATCACTTATTATTATTATTTTTAAAATATTTTGCTTCCAAAGACCCACTCGAAACAGTTTTATATGTTTGTAGTTTGCAACAACTCACTGTACCAACAGTCTCCTGCTTCTAGAAAAATATAAAGAAACGGCTTAAAATTTTTGCACTGTACTCCATAAGAGAATTAATGCAGAAAAGAAAGTGTCTTGTTCAAAGTTAAGCCAGGCATTAGGATAAAAGCAATCTTGTAGCAGATTTATGCGGGGCAAATGTCAGAAAATAAGAATAAGTAATTAGAAAATGAACAAAAAACACAAGGAATGCACAAATTATTCTACAGTTATAGCTTTGATACAAACTGCATGACTAATACTTGTGAGGGCAAAGTGCCCACTCTTCCACTTCCTCCCTTCCTTCCCCCGGCCCTATTTCTATATGCAGAACGGTGATTGGCAGACATTTGCATGCATAATCCTCAGAAGATTGCTCTGACAGACATGTCGGATATTAGCACTGGTATCTGTCAAAAGCACACAGAGGAAATCGATCAGCACGTATGCTTGGAAGGAGGTAAATATTAGCCACTCCTCCATCTATCCTCTTACTCCTCATCTGTCTTATGTCCTCTGTCTGCTCATGGTGGAAGCCCTCAATAAACAATGAATATTCTATTTGCTCTAATAACAGGGTGCTTTGTTTATATTACTTGACCTTTCCAACTGAAAATCTAAGGACATTGTGTGTCTGAAGTGGTCTGGGTAGATAGCTTTGGCTTGTCAAAATGTGCAACGGTTTCAAACAAGGCTAGGATTTTGGTCAACGTGTCCCTGCAACAACAAAGGTCAAAAGCATCTGAAAGAAGCCAAGCAAAAGGCTAATTTTGGAACATTATTCCTCATCTGCAACATCAGTTATTTTAGCCATTATGGCACCAGGAACTGTGTCATACCACAAAACAAATAAAGCAACCCCTACAGGGTCAAAAGCAAAACGCTGTCATGCTGACTGTGTTACTGCTTTTTGGTTGGCAGACATGAAATTAGACAGACCTGGAAAAAGGCCTTTTTTGCTGTCCACACAATCTGTGAGGGGGAAAAAAACCTGACAATGGAGATGTAAGCCAGTCACACCTTGAAAATCGATGAGGGGCAAGCACTCCTATCTATTTAGGCACAAGGTAACATTCAGAGGTTGTCTAACATTGTGAGAAAGATGTACCAGTACATTGCTAACTAGCTGTGTTGGGTATTCATGGCACAGCTAAACACTGCTAAGCTGAAGAAATCTTAAACAAGAGTATAAAAAGATTTATAGCCACAATAACAAATGAGGCTCTGATTTTACATCATTGTCGCTCTGTAAAAGCGTTAACAAAACTATTACTGGACTGAGCCTTATAAAGTGGAAAATCAAAGCATGCTACTTTCTGTGCCATAGCATACAGTTTAGGTACGACACAGTTCCTGTGTGGCTATGGAAAAGTGTTGTTTTAGGTAACTGAAGGATCATTAATTTTCCAACAGGATCCAAAGGTTACTAAACACTATTACAGGGACTGTCTCCCAGGAGATACTGGGGTTGAGGGTCTTGCTCAGGAGCCCAAAAGTGAAGTGAGGTGAGGGCTTATCAGTCATTGCGACCACACCACAGCACAGCACACTATGCACCACAAAGAAATGTGACCTCTGCATTTGACCCATTGGAGCAGCTTTTCTGGCAGTGCCCAGTGAGCAGTGTTTGGGGACGGTACCTTGCTTATAAGTGCCTCAGTAGCACCCTTACCATTCTGGGATTTGATCCAACTCCCTAATCATTAAATAACCACTAAAAATATTTGAATTAGAGACAGTAGACTATGGAGCTGGATTCCATCCCACAACCCCTAGTTTCACGGTGTCTTGTGTCTTACCACCAGGTGACCACCACCTGATCATAGCATCTAATGGAAACTCATAGACGCAGGCAAAATTATCACCACAAATTCACATCTGTTGGATGAGGGTGCTCTGTACAAAATAAGAATTTCTATGTTGCGCCTCAAGGACTCCCAGTAAATTGGTTTTCAAAGCCATTTTAGAGGAATTTATTAACAATCACTAATGAATCTCTACCAGAAACAAATATTTTGCCAAGACAAATTAACTGTGCATACATATATATATGTTTTTTTTTTTTTACATGAATTCCATCGATTTAAATGACTCCTAAAAAATCATTTCATATTAAACGAACAGCGAACACTATGAGGTAGATGTATAAATCTGCTACATGTCATAAATTACCTCTAAAGTACAACTCCTATGAAGGTCCAATGTTAGAATGCTTCTTTTATCTCTGTATCACTGTCTGTTCCCATTTGTAACCACTAGACTCAAAATACTCAGTTTAAAGGAGCAAAAAAGTTGAGGAACGCTGAGGAATCAAATTTACTCAAACAAGGGGGCTTCACATCTTCTTTAAATGAATGCTACACCTTGTCTGTTAGCCTAAATGAAAACGAAATCCACTGCTTCAAACAGACACCAATTTGCTGATGACAGGAGCTTAAAAAGAAAGCCAGTGTACTGCAGGTTAAGTTCACAGAACTACTGTTGGCTAGCTAATGCTGATTACCACTAGTTTATTATAATTTCTGCAAGTGCTTGATGCTAACATAACATGTGGTATTGACTAGCTGAAATTAGAGTCAGCAAACCAAAATTAGCCTTACCATTATTTCTAGACTGTTCTAGAGAAGGGGTTTAAAGGACTCTTCTTGAATAAAGGTCGTTCTATGTCACTAAGGCAAATTTCCCCTATCTGATGCTCATTTCTGCTAGCCAATGCTAACTGAGAGGCTAATGTTAATTTAGGCAATTGTTGCCATTATTTTTTTTAAAGCAATTTTTGTTGTTAGCAGAAATAGGCACTAGCAACCTAAAACTGGATTCTCATCTAGAACAAAGATAGCTATCTAACACTAATTTTGTCAAGCAAGTGTTAATTTTCTCTACTTTCTGCTTATATAATATTCTGATGTTAATTAGAATATGGTACTGGACCAAGATGAGTCTTCTAGTGATAAAAGAACTAAAAATGTTACACTATACGGAAGTTGGCTCTGTGATTAGAAGGTGGTTGGTTAAAGTCCGGTAAAGGTACCATTGAGGTACTCATGAGCAAGGTACCATCCCCAAGCACTGCTGCTGCCAAAAAAAAAGTCCTGCCCACTGCTCCTTCACGGATAGGCCAAATGCTGAGGTCGGGGCAGTTGGTCCCATGGCGATTTGGGAGTTGGCCAGTTTGGTCACTGGTAAATGGTACCACTGAGGTACTGCTGAGAAAGGTACCATACCCAAGCTGCCAAAAGCTGTCCACTGCTGCTTTATCGATGGGTCAAATGCAGAGGTCACATTTTGTTGTGGTGCACTATGTACTGTGCTGTGTTTACAACGACCAATAATCACCACCAGCTATACTACACTGCGCAGCCTAAGAAAAAATGATGAAAATAAATAGTGAAATACATCAATAAAAGACCTATTTAAAGTCTGTACTAACATTTACAGAAAAGCGAGCCTCAACATCACTGTACTTATTCATTACAATAGATGTTCCATGCAAGGGCACTGGATGAAAGCTAATGGGGACTTAACCATGAGACGAGGCCGCGCTGTGTCAGCCACATCAGTGTAAATGCTGTTAGCACATGTTACCACATCACTGGACACATCTAGGTCACACGCTAGCTGCTGCACGCTAACTGCTGCCTCCACACAAACATCCCGGGGCAAAGACACAAAAAGGTGGCGATCTGCCCGAGTCAAGCTGTTAACGCCCTTCTGCGTTACGCCACTGCCTCGCCATTACAGGCTACTTAACCTACTTTATGTCTGAATTCTAGCATGTTATACCGGGTACAACAAAGCAGTGCCACTGACAGGGAAGTGTGTGTTGTGCTGCTATGAGTGTAAATGAAACAGCAATGTTTCTGGAATTTTTATATACACACTCTCTGGGATGAAGTATCTATCTATCTATCTATCTATCTATCTATCTATCTATCTATCTATCTATCTATCTATCATAACCAAATACCCATGGGACCAGTAGGTACCTCAGCTGACTACTTGCTAACTGAAACTGGATCCTATACTGGAACTATACTAAATCACAGTAATGAAAGCCATGGTTCCAGTTACGATTTGGTTTTACTTCCATTTGTGGTGTGAGATGGCCCTGAAGGTGCTTTTCCGCTACAACAAGTAGCCGGAAAGTTGGTACTACAAAACTGAATTTTAGAAAGATTTCCAGTTGATGCTTCTAAAGGTACCTTTTCATCTTTGGTACTAACTGGACCCAGAGAGCACTAGATAAAATCAGGTGTGAACAAAGCGTTTGATGCTAGTTATGTCAGTAACTTGTCTTATAAACTCAAACAATACAGTCTTTGCTGCTTTGGTATTATCTGGCCCCAAAGATACCTCAGCTGCTTTTTTATCTCTTTTACAGCAGCCATCATAACAGACAGAAAAGCTTTCAGGGGTTTGGTTCCAACTCCAGTGTGAAAGCAGTGTGTTAAGAAGTATTTTTTACTTCAGAATCTAAACATTTCCTACTGCTAAATTAGAAGTTTTTCAAATAATTTCGAACAAAACCTCCAGCTGAGGCTTTTAAAGATAACTGGATAACCAAAGGTACTTGTTGACAGGTTTGAACAATTCAATTGTTGGTGGTCTAGTGGTTAGCGCTCTTGTCTCTGGACTAAGAGGTCATGGGTTCAAGCCCCTACACTAGCACTACTACGACTGGGTCCCTGAGTAAGAACCTTAACCCCAAGTTGCTCCAACCCAAGCCCCTACAAGCAAGGCTGAGGTGACAGTGGCAAGGAAAACTCCCTCTAGCAGGAAGAAACCTTCAGAGGAACCAAGACTCAGAAGGGGACCCCATCCTCCACTAGGTGACCGGGGTGTGTGAATATTTAAGACACAAGTTAACATTAAGTCAGATTTAAATACTGTACTAATTTAGAATTCAGTTCATGTTTAAGTCCCAAAAAAGTTCTCAGCTTGTACCAGATGATGGAGTCTCTAATTTAATACACAAGTTAACGTTCAATATCAAATTAGCATTCGGTTCAAGTCCATAGAGTCTGAAAGAGTCCCAGCTGGTTCCAGATGATGAGGTCTGTGTTCACTGCTCTTCATACCATTAACTTGCCCCATGACCAAAAACATTATTGGCCTCTTCAGCTTTTGTACTAACTGGATAAAAGCGTATTTGAAAAGGTACTTGGTCAGGTTTAAACAAAAAGTTCAATGCTGATTTTGCCAGTAACTTCCATTATAAACCCAAACTCTATCTGCCTTTTCAGTAACTTTTGTGTTTCCCAACAATGTTAATTTATCACAAATACACACAATGATTCACAATTTAACACCCCACTGTAATATAAAAACATTATCACATCATATAAGGGACTTTGTATGTTCTTTGCCTGTCCTTTGTACCACATTCATCCTTCTTACAGCAGCCAGAGACAGACAAGCTTTCTGATGTTTGCTTCGGTTCCAGATGCAGTGTGAAAGGGCACTTAAGGTGCTTTTCAATTCAACAATAACCCCAATATTTGGTAACATTAAACTGGAAGCCTTTTCTCATTAATTTCTTTTGAAACTTCCAGGTGAGGTTTTTGAATGCACTTGCTCAGCTGTGGTACTAAATGAACACAAAGGTACTTTAAAAAGGTACTTGAGGTCAGGCCTGAACTGCTAGTGTTCACTGCTAGTTATGCTAATAACATAAACCAAAACAATATTGGCCTTTTAAACTTTGGTACTAGCCAATACAAAGGTACTTCAAAAGGTACTTGGTCAGGTTTGAAACTATTGCTAATGCCATTTATGCCAATAACTTACATCATGAACCTTTAAAATAACATGAGGGAGTAACTAAGTCCCTCAGTGTTGATTCAACACAAACACACACTAATAATTCACAACTCAGCACCACATATTAATACAAGAAACACATTATCACATCATACAGGGACTTTGTTTGTTCTTTGCCTGTCTTTTATAGCACCTCCACCCCCTTACAGCAGCCAATGTGACATGCAGAGACAGACAAGCGTTCCGAGGCGAAAGCTGCTGAATAATGCATATCAAATTTCATCCGCCTAAAAAAAAAGACCTGCTGAAGTTTTATGTTAATCACCGAGCCATCGCCTCGACTGAACCGTCGTCAACAAACTCTCCAAACTTACACCAGGTCTGACTCAGAGATCAGTCTCCAGCAGACCGGCCTGGGAATTCCTATGTTTCAAGGCACATAACCTCGAATTAATAAGAACAGAACCTGATGCAGAGAAATCGATGGGGAGGTAAACAAAGCCGAGCACCGAGCGACGTGGGGATCAAATGCGAGGGGAAAATGCCCCCAGCGAAATGCTCGGTCTTAGCAGTAAGGTGTGGCAAGGGAGGTTACGGTCGGACTCCTGGATTTGCCCGAGCTGAAAGCGCTGGAAGTGAAGGGAACAGCTGGAGCGAGGCACGCTAATCGTGTAAGAGTTAAACATGGCAGCCCAGGTGTCGCCCACCGGGGATTTTCCTGCTGATGCCCACAAATCGCACGTTTGTGCGGTGTGAGTAATTAATGTGCCCTGTGAGCTCAGCAAAAAGCGGCAGCGTGATGACTTTGTAACAAATTGCGGCCGTCTTACAATTGCGGAGGGCAAACCGGGACAACAGCGGTAAGCGTTTTCGCAGAGTTAAAAAAGCTTGGAATGCGTGATCCGAACCAGAGAGCGAATGGGAGGCAAAACAGCAACATCTCAACTGTTGATTGGTTGTTTTGTATAGAAACAATTAGTGATATTGCCACGAGATTCTAGCACTCATTTAAGTGAGTGACTGTGAACACACCACAGCACAACAAAGCACGCAGTGTACCACCACAAAATGTGACCTGTGCATTCGAACCATCTGTGAAGGAGCAGTGGGCAGCTTTTTTGGAGCAGAGCTTGGGGACGGACACGGCACCTTGCTCATTAGTACCTCAGTGGCACCTTTACAGGTCCGGGACTTGAACCGGCAAAGCTCCGATCATGGGGTCCATAACCGTTATGCTTGATTTTCCTTTAGCGCTCAATCACCTAATTTGATTTTGATTGACAAAATAATAAAATCAGCTATACTTTGACACAAATGTATAACTGCGGAAGTACAAAGAATATTCTCACCTGGAGGTATCACCGCTTTGGGCACCTCTCGTCTAAGCTATGTGGCTATTACACAGCATATTTTATTTTATGTGATAACAACCGGTAAGTCTGAGTTCAATCTCATTATGTCTTGAGTGAAATTTGAGCCCTGTACACAACTGTGTTTGTTTCTTAGCAAATATAAATGATTAATTGTCATTGTGAACACACCACACCGACCAACACAACAAACTGTGACCTCTGCATTTGATCCATCCGTGAAAGAGTAGTGGGCAGCTTTTGGCAGAACTCGGGAAGCAGTGCTTGGGGACGGTACCTTGCTCATGAGTACCTCAGTGGTCTGACATTCAAACCAGCAATCTTCTGATCGTGGGGCGAACGTCCTAACCGTTACACTATCAACTGCCCTGAATGTAAAATACAATTCAATGACATCATAATCATGAGTGATAGTAGTTTAAGATGACAATCAATTTTGCTGTTCTGTTTTTATATAGGGCCGCACGGTGGAGCAGAGGTTGGCGCTGCTGCCTCACAGTGAGAAGGTGGTCCTGGGTTCGATCCCTGTGCCGGCCATAGGGTTTTTCTGAATATTGTATCAGAAATTTTGAATATAAAACACAAACGCATCACCCTAAAACAAAACCTTGATAAAAAATAATAACCGAATCGATATTAGAAATGAGTCAAATTGATCACCAGTGAATCTGGTAGTAGGACACCACAAGGCTATAGGTTCAACTCCAGCTCTATTCTAAGGTAAAAATTACCATTACCCCTGAGCAAGAGCCTTAACTCCATTCATTCTCCGATATGCTGAATCCCAACCGGGGTTGCGGGGACCAGAGCCTTTCCCTGGAACAACGGGTGCAAGGCAGGGACCAACCCTGGGCAGGCGCCAACACACCGCAGGGCACACACACACTCACACAACCACACTCCCACTCACACCTTACAGGGTCAATTTAGAGTCGCCAATTAACCTATATTACATACCTTTGGACTGTGGGAGGAAACTGGACCACCCGGAGAAAATCCAGGTAGAGCACACAAACTCCACACAGAAAGGCCCTACGGCCGACTTGGGGATCGAGTCCAGGACCTTCTCGGTGTGAGGGGGCAGCCCTAACCATTGCGGCACCACGCCGCCCTGGAGGGAGATTAGGGCATGTAATTTGGGAAAGGATACATGCTGTAAATGTAACCACTATCCAGCCATGCTGTGCGTCATTAAAAAGAAGGCTGGAAATCCCGAACCGAGCTTGGCACAAAGACGTAAAAAGCAAGGTCTTTGCACCCACCCTTTCCCCTCTCCTCTTTTGCTTTCCTCTTACTCGAGTGTCAGAGCCTGTTATTTAGCGTCTATAACAGACTGAGGGAAAGAGGGAAGAAAAAAGGGAATTGGCTTAATAGGTTTATGCAAAACAGCCTTCTTTGGAAACGAGTCCACATGTGACATATTAGAAGTCTTTGATGAAGCACAAAAAAATGGCAAACACTCGGGCTTGACACTCTCTCTCCCCTCTCTCCTTCTCCCTGGCGTTCTCTCTGCTTCTTCCTCCCTCTCTTTCTCCCCCTTCACCCTCTCCCTCTCTCCTTTCTCTTTCTCTCAATTTTCTTCCCTCCCTCTGTCACCTTCTCTGTCTATCTCTCCCTCTCTCTTTCTCTTTCACCCTCTCCCTCTACCTTTCTTCTTCTTCTCTCTCTCTCACACGCCATTCCCTTTCCCTCCTTCGCCCTCTCCCACTCTCTCCTCCCGTCCCCCGTCTCTCTTTCTTTCTCCTTCAGACTTCCCCTCTCTTTTCCCCCTCCTCCCCCTCCCTCCCATGTCATCCCTCTCACTTTTTTTCTTTCTGCTTCACCCTCTCCATCTTTCTCCTTTTCTCTGTCCGTCCCTTTTAATCCTTCTCTCTTTCTCCTTGATCTTCTCCCTCCCTTTTCCTTCTTCTCTTTCTCCTTACCCCTCTCCTTCTCCTTCTCTTTTTCTCCTTCTCCCTCTCCCTCCAGGTCTCTTTCTCCTTCATCCTTTTTCCCCTTCTCCCTCCCTTTTCCTTCCTCTCCCTTTCTCCTTCATTCTCTCCTTCTCCTTTTCTCCTTCTCTCTCTCCCTCACCTTCGTTTTTTCTCATTCACCCTTTTCTTCTCTTTTTCCTCCCTCTCCGTCCCTCGCCCTTCTCCACTCAACCTTTCTCCTTCACACTCTCCTTCTTTCTCCTTCTCTCCCTTCCTCCCTCCCCTGGCCCTCTTTCTTTCTGCTTCCTCTTACCCTCTTTCTTTCTCCCTCTCTCCCTCTCATTCTCCCTGGCACTCTCTCTCGCTCCTTCTTCTCTCATTGCTCTTTCCTTATACTCTCCCTCACCCCTCTCCTCCTCCTCCTCCTCCCTCCCCTCCCCTCTCTCTGGAAGGTGCAGCTGTTTGAATAAGAGTAGAGGGATCGGGAGGGCAGGGCGCCACCCCAGACAGCTCTTCCTCCAGGGCCAGGTTTAATCCTCTTTCATTTTCAAAATACAGAGACTTTTAACGTTCTGGGCCGCCTTGGCGCCAGTGTGCTTAATGCCGCTTCGCATCAAGCCCAATTGGCTTGATTGAGTTTGAATTTCAGAGCCAAGTCTTCCATCAGGCAGAGCTACATAAGCTGCGGTGGTTTGGCGTGGCGTCCTTCAGCGGCGCTTTATACAAACCTGTCATTAATCTGCAAAAGGGAGTTAACGATGGAATTACACTGGAAGAATAGACCCAATAATGACATCCTGCCAGCACAGTCACATTACAGCAGAATAAAGAGATAAAATGCAGACCGTTGTGGAAAATACAGCAATCCCCATAGCAACGCTTGTCGCAGTGCCGGTATGGATGATGGATTAATCAGATTTACACTGAAGTTGCAATCAGATTGAATACATTTTTCATTTAATACAGTTAGATTACATGTTGGAACAAAGTACAGTAGGGTCTTACATATATATATATATATATATATATATATATATATATATATATATATATATATATATATATGTGTGTGTGTGTGTATATATATGTAAAATAATAAATTATTATTATTATTATTATTATTATTATTATTATTATTATTATTATTATTATTATTATTATTGTGTGTACATAAGATGAGATAACATAATTATCTAATCTCATCTTGTCTTATATATAAAAGTTACAATTATATTACCTTAGATCTGTTCAATTTCTGTCACATTTGGGACCAGATGTCAAACTTCATTTCAAAATCTGTCCCTCTTTAATCCTGGCGAGGTCACAGTTCAGGGACTCTATACATTAAGATTAATGGGACAAGTCAAGCTCATTTTCATACAGTAAATTAGCTTTTATTGCTAATGTTTTATTGGGAAAAATGTGTCATGGATATATAGCATTTTGGGCAAAAATAATATCTGTTTATTTAATAAATGTTTAAGAATCAAATGTTTATGTTATTACAAACTAATGATGAAATATTGGAGTTTGAAACAGAAAATAGTAGTTTTCATGCAACTAGTTTTTGGTAAAGAAAACACCTTTTTTCACCAATTTAACAATTGTGGATTTATAGCGTTACTCTTCATTTGTTCTAAAACAGGAACTTAAGAGAAACAGCTAAAAAAAGACAAATAAATGAAAAGCATTTTGAAATCAGCAATGTCTCCCCATTTACTGTATAAAAATTGCTCCCAGGATTAATCTAAGTCACAATGACATGCCTGATGCCAAACAGCCTCATTTTTTCAGTTTTTACATGACAGCATGACATGTCCTTGAGAACAACTCATAGTTTAAAAACCATAAATGGTGGATTATCTACTGATGTTGTATGGTATTTCTGAAGTGTAAAATAGAAAATAGAAAAATAGCGAACCAAACCGAAAACCGTGACCCGAAACCATGATCCGAACCGAACCGTGGATTTTGTGAACCGTTGCACCCATAATAGCGATACGACAAAATTGTAACAATATTTAAAGTTTTTCGCAGCAGGCAAACATAGCAGCATATGCGTATTTTTTGTGGTTTTGATGTTTCAAAGTCTAATTTTAGGGGTAGTGGTAGTCTCCCATTGGCAGTGGGAGTGACTGCTGGATGTTCCAATGACCCCATCATAGCTTGACAATATCATAAGTCGAAGTCGGGGACTACCTGTATAACAAAACTTCTGTACTGTTTTATCAAACATATTGTGCTGTGGTTAGCACTGTCGCTCACAGCAAGAAGGTCCTGAGTTCGATGTCTGGATCTGCTGTGGGATCATTCTGTGTGGAGTCTATGTGCTCCCGCCATGTTCATGTGGGTTTCCTCCAGGCGCTCTGGTTTCCTCCCACAGTCCCAAAGCATGCACATAGGTTGATTGGTTAATCAAAATTGGGCCCCTAGGTGTGAATGTGAGTGTGTGTGTGCCCTGCGGTGTGTTGCCGCCCACCCAGGGTTGGTCTCCGCCTACAGCCCGAAGTCTTGAGATAGGCTCCCATCCCTGCAACCATGACTGGCATTAAGGGGTTCAGATAATGAATAAATATTGTGTCTGTGTATTTATTTTTTTAAACATTTCAGATGATTTGTTTAATGAATAATGAATTTAATGCAAATATGTAAAAATAAAAGAAAGACCTACTGCTTAGTCTGAATGGTGGCCCCTGGGACAGAACCAGTTGAAGATCCCTGTTGTAGAGGACTATTGAATAATTAGGCAACAAATCTTCAAAATCATTATTGGTCCTAAAAGATCCCAAATCGGTCAGACTCAGAGCTGGTCATAGAGTTCCAGAGAAGACCGTTAAAAGCAACATTGCTGCTAAAATAACCTAACCTAACTGGACTACACCTCCCATTCTGCCATCACTACTGCCCCATCTGCCCAGCTCCTGTAGGACAGAGAAATCTGGCCACACATTACAGCACAAGGTGCCAGGCTCCACTCTCTCCCCAGTGTACCAAGCATTTACTGCCTCATTTCAGGTGAAAAGTGTGACGCATCATGTGCAAAAAAACCAAGAGTGTGAGAAGCTGGAGGCAGTTACACCCTGTCGAGTTCTGTTTCTCTCTACACGCACATATGCATGCAGAAAGTGATGCACAAATATTATGAAGGCGATCTAAAACTGGCGTTTGGTTCTGCATCACATATGACTCGTCTCCTAACAGCAGATCTACAGCAGGGTACCAAAGATGTGTTAACATGGGGAAAATTCACGTATCAAAAAACTCACTGAAGAACAATCCTATTTCCACAAATCTATTCCAGCAGGGCAGATAAATATTTACAGCTTTTTGCAGACACTCTAATCCAGAATGATTTTCATTCCTTTTTGATGTTACACCATGCAATAACTCAGATTTCACTGTTTCAGTAAAGACGCACTGGCTTTGCTGACAGTTTGAAGGTTGCTAGTGTGTGACTAACATTTTACAATCCTCCAAAAACTGGAAATGTCTTTTTCAGGGTCAAATAAATACACAAAATTTTAGGTGACATCTTTTGATATGTATCAAAAAACTGAATATTAGTGAGTGTATGATCATATTTTTAAATAATCCTTAATCAAAATTGGTAGTAGTTTAAAAATCATATAAAAATCAAGTGTCTGGACTAAACCCATCTGCTGAAATGTTTGTGAATTTCAATTTCTGATGAATTCCTCAATACCAGTGCAGTATATTTGTTGTGACTTGCATATGAAGTGAGCTGCACAGACCATTATTATCAGTTCTGTTTTCACCATGTGAATGGCTTGGGTTTCAGGACATGAATGAGGGGATCAAACCACACTATGTGTGAGCAAATACCGCTCCTCCTAAAACCTACTTAGCCTTTATGTTGCATCTTATTCTGGGAGCCTGAAAGTTAGGTGTGACTGCAATTCATCTCTCATGAGGCATGTGATGAAGGAGTGTGAGTTCATGGCTAGAGCATGATGTTAAATCTCGCCTACTCTCTGCATAATGTCACTTTGCTTTATTTCTACTAACCACCATAATAACCTGCAGTTCAGGGTTTATTCGTAGTCTGTGTGTGGCATAGAATGAGAGATGGACAGACAATGGCACAGAGATAGATAGATGGACGGATAGCTAGATAGCTAGCTAGCCAGCCAAATAGAAAGCCAAATAGACAGACAGACAGATAGATAGATAGATCTGTGAGACAGCAAGAAAGAGCACTTGGTCCGTTTTAGCAAACTCAGACCGATTAGTTAGCATTGTTTATATATATGTGAACACACCAAACGAACTCAGACCCCTCTGAGGAGGTGGTCTTAGGGTGTTTTCACACTCGGTCCGTTTCAGCCCTCATTAGCGAACTCAGCTCGATTAATCAGCATTTTGTATGTATATGTGAACACGGCAAACGCACTTAGGGTGTTTTCACACTTGGTCTGTTTCAGCCCTCAAAGCAAACTCCCGATGTGGTCTCAGTTTGGTTCGTTTCAGAGGGGTCTGAGTTCGTTTGGTGTGTTCACCTATACATAAAAAATGTTGACTAATCGATCTGAGTTCGCTTTGAGGGCTGAAACGGACCAAGTGTGAAAACACCCTAAGAGAGAAAAGGGAGAGATGCCTCAATATCCCATGATAACCTGTGTTATGTTTTGAGTTCCTCCCCTCTCAGCAGAGCGACTGGAGTTTCAGCACCAACTCAGTGCAGCTCCAGCGCTGACTTATAGCTTTAATCAGACGGCGAACAAAAGCCCCATAATGGAAATAACAGAAGTCTAATGAGCAGCAAGTCTGCATGGAAAATTCAACATCGCTCATGACAAATCATCTCGCTGTCGGGACAAACTATTCAGCCGACACTCGCAGGAACCTGTGCATTATAAATCCCCCTGCATAATGCAAGCCCTCCACCTCCACTAATTCCACTCACTGGCGTAACGAATTGAGTCACACAACGCTGCCCTGACTGCTTCTCAAGATTAACAGTTCAGTAGCACACCTTATTAGCAATAAAATGCTTGAAGTTAAATACTAGATAGATAGATAGATAGATAGATAGATAGATAGATAGATAGATAGATAGATAGATAGATAGATAGATAGATAGATAGATAGATAGATAGATTTTGATAAAGGGCAATTTAAAATACAAGGTTTATAATTCATCTTGCAATATTTTAAATATATATGTTTTTAATTTGTGTTAAGTTTCGGTGTAATGATGATTATTTGATGATTATTAAGGTAAGAAAAATATCCTTTATTAAAACAATTCTGTGTAGTAGTGATATAGATACATACTCAACTGTACGTCATCCATAGTTCTCTGAATATAAAGCTATATAATGTATTCTTTGCGTAACGAGCAAACGGTAACTTTAGGCTTAATTAAAAGCTTGTTTGTATAGGCAGAGATGTTCAGCTAGCTA
This sequence comes from Distichodus sexfasciatus, assembly GCA_032718565.1. Lineage (NCBI taxonomy): Eukaryota > Metazoa > Chordata > Actinopteri > Characiformes > Distichodontidae > Distichodus > Distichodus sexfasciatus. The sequence continues at coordinate 2,302,328 of JAVGVS010000046.1, forward strand.
GCTTGCCTTCGAACTGTGCTAATGTTAGAGTATGCGCCAAACGGAGGATCACAATAATATTATTACAAAACAGGATTAATGATGAATTATAAGTCTTTGGTAGATGAGTTTGCTGGCATATTTTACCAAGAAGAAGAAGAGGTAAGCTAGTTATTAAGGTTTCAGTGTTAGCGCTTGCTTAGCGCTAGGGCTAGCACTAACCTTAACAATAACCAAAAACTGAAAATGTCATTCAGGGGTGTTTCCAGCCTTTAAGGACACCTTGGGCTTAGTCCAGACTGGATGTAAATTCACAGAGAAGCCGAGGATTTTTTTCAATTTGTAGACAGTATATAAAAGATGTTATAGTTGACTACAGACTGGTATACTAATCCTGTATACTAATTACATTGTTTATACTCTGTGTATGACAACCTTTTGCAGTGCTCCTTTGGACTGTGGGATGATTTTTGGTTCCGAGTCTTGTTTCTGGACTCACTCTGGATTATCTATGTTAACTGAACTTTTGCCTCTCGCTTGTTTTTGTCTGTTCCCATTTTTGAAACAAAACTCCACAACCTCAGTGTCTTTGTCAGCAGACTGTTGCTTTGTACTGAATCTGACACCGACATTTAATTTGAACTTACAATTTCTATAAACAAAGCTGTCAATTTTAGTAACACTGCTTTGTTCCAGTTGAGATATGAGCGGATTTAAGCCAAACATTTCACTTTATTTTGTAAGACATGAAAGATAAGCACAAATTTTAACCTGTTTATATGTCATTAAAAAGTCCAACGATAAGACTTGACAAAAATCAATTTCAAGCCGATGGTTTGTACTTTGTTGCCACCTACTGACTAGGAGGATATTGGTGCATCGATCCAACAATCCTCATAAAACTTACTGTGACTTTGTTTGCATGGCAATGTTTTCTGCTACCTATTGTTGAACCCTATCCAGAACAGAGTCTCGCAAAATAGTTGGGGCAAAGTGTTTTGAAGTAAAGGAATAAAACAGTCTCTTTGCTGTAGAAGGAAAGAAAAGAAGGCGTCCTCAACAGCCTGCCCGAGCTGCCGAGCCATTAGGCAAAGGCAACAGTTTTTCAAAGAGAATCGAATCTTGGCGGCACATCACGCACTTCACAAAGGTCACGGAAAGACACTTGGGTCTATCAAGAGAGGAAAATGACTAGTGTGGACCCATATTAAAACTTGTTATATGGATTTTTATCAGCACAAATGTGCTAGGTGAAGCAGAGCTGACATTTTCATCACCGGGAGGGCTCGGAGATTCCGTCACCACGCCGGTGGGTCTCAGCTCCTATCATGAAGACGCGTGATGAGAATAAGATACTCTGACCTCATATGATCTTCACAGGACGAGTTTGAGAACATCGAACACCAATATCTGACTGCATAACGACCTCTGTTTTGTCATTGAGCCAGATTTCTACCTTTGGCCATCACTAGACTAACAGAGATCAGTAAATGTCTACCGTAGTCTACATCTCCAGTCCTGGAGAGCTACAGCTCTGCAAAAATTACTGAAAGCCTTGAAGGCCTCAATTCATGAAGACCTTTAATTAACTAGCGAGCTACATTTGCTGCAGTACACCACGTAATAAGTACTGAGTGCTTGAATCATAGGCAACCACACCAAGTGTCAGCCGCCTATAACTCAGTCTTGTGATCCCTTTCCAGGTGATTTAAATGTGACCTTAATGAACCACATGATGACAGGGTAGAACAACAACTCACAAATGGTTCACACCTTGGCTCATGTGTCCCAAAAGACTCGCACCTTGATTCACATCTTAGCTTGTGTCACCCAAATGACTCACTTGATGAATCAATCTTGACTTGAAGACAACTGGACTTCTTTTAGCTCCTTGTAGACATTTCATCTCTCCTTCAAAGATTCTCATCTAAAAGTCTTTTTCGGTTCTAATGGTCAGAACTGAAGAAGACATTTGGATGAGAGATGAAACATCTTCAAGAACCTAAAAGAAGTCCAGTTGCTTTTAAGTCAAGCTTTCATGACTACCATGACCTGGACCACAGAAAACCTACACAGACAGGGTGAGTCAATGACTCTCAAGACCTACAAGATTACAATCCCACTAGATAAATACCAGAGACTTCCCATCAATTTTAAAACCAACGAATCCTTTTAAATGAGAGAATCTAAAATAAGTTCAGTTTACTTTTGTTCAGTCCCTTAAGGCCAGCATGTCCTTCGGTGGTCTGAGTGGATAAAACCTTTTGCTGGTGATTACAAGATTGGAGGTCTGGTACCCAGGAGGGGTGAAGAACTGGCACTGGAATAAATGTAAAAAAGTCACAGCAACTTCTGAACTAATACATGACCTGCCTTGCTGACTTTTAAGACTCACACTTCAGCAATTTACCATCATAAATTGTTTGGCTTTGATGAAATATTGCTTGTCGTGGCAATGGACACAGCAGCAATGAACTTGTTCGTTGTTGTCACTTCAGTTCAGGCCAAAAATTGGTGTTCTCTTGCAATGTGCAAGGCCCATGTTACATTTTGGAGACATGAAAAAGGAAACACTAATCCTGAAAAAGTGCAGAAAATCAACTTCACATGGTGTCACCAGTGGAGAACGTAAGTGGTTTAAGCCACAAACTCAAATATGAAGAATGAATCTGACTGAGAACTGTGACAGTTCTATTGGTGTCCTGCTGGTCAATTTGAACAAAATCAGTACAGCATGATTCCTTTTATATGCACATTTTACTATATTTGTCAGGCTTTATTATCCAGAGTGACTTACATTTCCTAGTGACAAGGACAGACTATTTGTAGCAACTCGAAGTTGGGCTCAGGGCATCGAAGATGGTGACACTGCTTATTTTTCAGCTCTAGCTTTTAGGTCAACCCAGGATTCAATACTACAATCATCTGGTCAAGAAAACTGAGTTTTACATTGACAGCATTTAGCAGACACTATTATGCAGAGCTACAGTACATCTAATCCCTCATTACAGGGACAGTCTCCCAAGCAACTTGGCGTTAAGGGCCTTGCTCAGAGGCTAAATGAAAGTAGGTCTGCCAGTAGGGTAGAGATGGATTTGGAAATATGACCCCTTGATCTGTAAGCGTTTATTCTAACCCTAGACCACCACTATCCCACCATTTATTAGCAGCCCAGCCTTAACCTCTCACCCACCTTGTCGGATACAGATGTAGTTTGTCAAGGCCTAATCCCAGGAGTATCCTCTAGAGGTGGAAAGGTCTGGCTTCATACCGTAAAATTGCCAGGTGATCCTCTTGGTCCCTTTAATTAAAGGGGAACCTGGTTAAATATTCTATTTGGGGGGTTGATAATTTTATTAATAATTAGCCATATAACACCTCAAATCAAATCTCTGGCCAGTAGTCACCTTAACACAGTTTCCTCATCAGTTGCAAAAAATCAGCTAGGAATTTCACTTTCTAATGTCCATTATGTCCTATCTCTGGATTGCAAGCAAGAGTCTGTGGCATGATTTAGTTTACCACGAGTGAGGTCAAAGATAAACGTCAAAAAAGGAAAGTTCGATGAATGTAGGCCGCTGCGTTTCCCAAAGCAAACGTGTAAGTGTCTGAAGTGGTTACGTAACCTGTTAATGTTAGCATAAAGTTCAGAGGCTCAACGTCAAGTGCTCCCACTCATCCTTGAACGCCAGTTTCCACCTAAATGTTTCCCATCAAATGCCTTTGAGGAAAGCGCCAAATGCAGTATGACTCTATGAAAAACACAAATAATTAGTGGCTAATCGGATTAGCATGCGATACCTGACCTGAAATCAAGATAAGCCCAAGCCGGCGCTACTATGGCAGGGTGGAGATGGGGCGTTGTGGCACAGTACGACAGAGTGAAGGCTTCTCTGTGCAGCCAAACACACACATTTTTAATCCAGCCTGCCTCTAATGGGGTCAGCGCCTAGCTGCGGGTGAGCGTCACGGTGGATCGGCCTGCCGAGCCGAGAGGTGAGTTTGGCGGGGATTAAACTGTGTTTACACACACAAACACACACACACACACACACAAGAACACCCACACATAGCTTGTAAGGACAAAGTGGAAGCTACCTGTGTTGGTGCGGTAGGTGCCGGTGTGTCCCGGGGGAAGAGGTTCCCCTTGACTCTGACTCAAACTCCTCATTGGTGCTTTCTGGTAGACCCTGTCCTCATAGATGGGGTCGATGTGGTGCTCGGGGGACTGCAGGGGCCTCAGTTCCGGGGCCAAGTGACTGTGCTGGCTGCTATAGGAGCCTCGAGAACCTGTTTATTGGAAAAATAAAGTGTTATAACAAAGCTAGAGTATTAAGCACAGACATTGGATATTGATTACAGCGACAGACTCCCTGGAGCAGTTGGGTTAAGGGCCTTGCTCTAGGGCCAACTGATGGCAGTTTTGAAAGTTGGATAGAGCTGGATTTCAACCTACAACCATCCAGTATTGGGGCAGTTGGTACCATAATATTTAGGGCTTTTGCGATTGGAGGGTCACCAGTTCAAGTCCCGGACAAATAAAGCTACCTCTGAGGTACTCAGAGATACAAAATACCATTCCCTAGCACTGCTCCCTGGGCACAACCCATTTCAGCTGCCCACCGTGTCTTCACAGATGGGTCAAATGCAGAGGTCACATTTCATTGTGTTGCACTATTTGCTGTGGTGTTGTGTGTGTGTGTGTGTGTGTGTGTGTGAGTGATTTTTTGTCATTGTGAACGCATTGTGAAGGACGGTACATTGTTCATGAGTACCTCAGTGGTACGTTTACCGGTTCTTGATTCGAGCAACTAGAGATTTCTAGCTAATAAAGATACTCAAGTGCTGAACATACTGTACATTTATTTGTTAGTAAAGAATACAGAACATCTATGCATTCATTCATTACCTGAACTGCTTAATACCAACTAGGTCACGGTGGGACCAGAGTCTATCCCGGGAACTTACGGGTGCAAGGCAGGCACCGAAACACGACAGGGCGCACACACACACATAGTCACAAACATATTTACACACATATTAACAGCTTACGGGGCCAATTTAGAGTCACCAATTAACCTATACTGCATGCCTTTGGACTGTCGGAGGAAACCAATGCAAACACGGAGAGAACATGCAAACTCCACACAGAAATGCCCAAAGGCCGACACAGGGCTCGAACCCAGGACCTTCTCGCTGTGAGGCGGCAGCCGTGTCGCCCAATACAGAACATATTTTCAGTAAATAAATATATACAGTATATATACTCTTTAGCTTTAATTCACTATTTAACACATGCTAAACAACTCAAACTGCATTTCTGGGCAGTAGTTGTAGTTCTGATTATTATTTTACCTTTTAAAGTCCATTATGTCCTATCTCTGGAATTGCAAGTTAGAATATGTGGCATAACTGAGTTCATCATGACTGGGGTCAAAGATAAACGACAAAAAAGGAAAGTTCAATGAATGTAGGCCACTACGTGTCCCAAAGCAAATGTATGGAGAATATTAAGTGTATTTTTAGTAATTATTAAGTGAGTCACATGCAAACGGAGGAAAAACTAGTGTATGCAACAGTAGGAATAAAGACAACAATCGTTCTGTAAATGGGCTTGTTACAAGACCAACACATACAGACCTTAATTCTTATGGACTTTTAACCATGACAGCCAGAGTTGGTTCTCTTTTTGGAGCCTACTGTCAAAAGGTTTTGAGGTCTGGGAGTGATCTTTGTTTTTCCTAAGTATAAAGTGAGCAGGCTCGGTTACTGCAGAGAGGGAATGAGAGGAAGGCTGAGGAGCCTGAAAACCTCACACTAGGGGGAAGAGAGTGGGAACAGCATTAGCATTCAACACACAAAGTAACACACACACACGCATACACACACACATCTGGCACCTGCGGGGGCTTCCGCACACCAACACAAGCGCACACACACACACACACACACACATACAGACTAGATGGTCAGGACACACCTTTTCAAGTGAAGTACCTCCAGAGTCAGTGGTGGATATGCATGAAGAGAAAGAGCTGTCTGAAGGGGATGCGAGTCTCAACACCACCTGACTCCTGAGCACAACACTATAAAGCAGGAGCAAGAACACAGCCAAGATGCACCGTCTAAATCCACACCACTTGCCAAGTGTGTTTGTGAGTGTGCATGTGTGTGTGTGCCTCATACTGTCAACCATCACTATGTTAAGAAGCTTTGCCACTGGTGCTCCGGGAAGAATATTTTCCCTATTGCACAGCATACCATTTAATATAAAGAGTGTATCACATTCAAACCAAAAGACTTCAGACGCGCAGCTAGCCTAACTAGCCAGGATAGATCACCCTTTTTCTTTATAGCGTCATCCTTGTCATGAACGCTCTGGTAAGTATTGATAAAGTTCATTGTTCCTCCATAGTCTTTGCTCTGGTAGTTCACAGTTTTTTCTGTAAGCTTGCAGGAACAGCAGCTTGCCGTTTTCATCAGACATCATGAGACCAAAAACACAGCAGTGGTGTCAAATCCACCTTCTCTCTGGTACTTATTTTAAGTTGTAAAGTGATACTGCACCAGAACTTTTTACACTTATACTGAACAGCAAAGTAATGTACTGTACTGGGTAGAGAAAATGCACATTTAACCATTGTAAGTAAAAATATTTTAGTTACTAAGGTTAAATTTAGGCCCAGTATTAGATATCAGATTATTAGATAAACTCTCAGCACATTAAGGCAGTTTAATTTAAAATGCATGTGATCCATTTCTGACCTCTGGACTCCACAAAGGTAAAAGACTCTATGTCCAGCGTAGTTTTCTACACTGGTGGACATTTTCCTCATTTAAGTCCTACTTTAAAGTTGAAAAAGACTGTGGGGGCTGGTTCTCTTGAACATGGATTGAGTCTAGTCTTGGACTACATTGCACTACCAATGGAGAATTTCCACTGAAACTCAAAGCTAGTCTAGGCTTAGGCTTAATCATAGTCTAGGAAACTGGCCACGTGTGTGTCTTGATGCTTTTTTAGGCATTTGTGAAGTATGGATTGTCTCCTAAAAGGACGTAATTTTAGTGGCTAACATTCTTCAGTAGAAACATTCCTGCTTATTTTGAGAACAAACTAAAATACAGAAATAAAGTTGTCATTAATTCTAAAAAATAAAATTCTATAAAATCACTCAGTCATTTTATTCAGACTTACGCTGTTTAAAAACAAGCACATAAAAGTGAAAATAACCAATGACAAGCTAAATATATCATAAAATAAATGTTTAATACGTTGTTTAATATGATCTTACAATGACAATAGCGAAATGACAAAACTGTAAAAAATATTTTACGTTTTGCACGGCAGGCAAACGTAGCAGCGTATGCGGTACTCTAGGTTGGGAAGCTGCTCTAAAAGTTGAACAGATTTCAACTTGAAGCGCACATTGGAACACATCATCATAAGTCGGGAACTACATGCATGTATTTTTGTGAAAACAAAAGTAAGATTTTCTCTAAAAAGAATGAAAAGTTTCATTTCAAGTTACTGAATGACTTTGACTTTCATTACTGAATGACTTTCATTACTGAATGTATTTCTATGTGACGGGGCTATGAAAGACATTTTGGTATGTTTATAGGGGTTCTACGTCACCTTTTGATGGTTTTTAAGAGATCTGTTAAGTCGTTTTTTGGCTTAAGTCACATGTTCTGAAAGCAATTAGCGATTTAAGGTGAGGTATAACTATATTATCTTTGGGTCATTTAGGTATTCATGAGGACACAACAATCCCTTATTTATGAAATTTTGGTCCTTTGGTATGTCTATAAAAAAGGGCCTATCAAGAAAATAGTAGACATTAGTAGTAGACAAAGTTCCAGGTTTTATTTGAAACTAAAACTAAAAGTGAAAAGATTTGCTTTTGGTGCCTGAGCTTATAGTTAGGATAAGGGTTAGGTATTGCTGCAGTATTATTTACATCTAGTTATTATAGGAATCAATCAAAGGACCACACAAAGGCAGCAAGACGTAACTGTGTGTGTGTGTATTTGTCTGGGTGTGTGTTCACCCTAGCTGCAGCAGGCTGGCCGCTCAGCAGATGGCTGGAAAGTTGCTCAGTGCCGCGCCGCCCTCCAGGATAATGTAATTGTGCAAATGTTCAGACAATGAGATGCTGCATTTAGAGAGGCTTCTCCCCGTAATCACCTTATCACTGTCAGCCAGGAGACCGCCTCCCTCCCCTAACCCCGCTCCTCTGGGTGCACCAAGACGTCCTCTCAAATACCAGCAAACTCTCCAAAAAATAGCCTCCCATCTGGAGAGAGCCACTTTCCTGTCTGAAAGAATCATCTCAGCACTATCGCTGTTCTGATCCGAGGAGGCCCACATCACCAGCAATGGGAGGCTGCCTTGAGACGTGGCTGTGAATGTTTAACATGGACAAAGGCTTTGTGAAAGAGCAGGAGGTGATATGGAAGGAGCCGGGGATGTCACGGAACTACTGGGTCAGATAAGAGGGTCTTTATGGACAGGCTGAGTTAACCATTTCTAGCCTAACATTTTTCCTTAACCCATTCATCTAATAGTGTGCCATGGATATTCACCAACTGAATCCAAACAGCCTCATTCACCAACCGTTCTTAAGAAGAAAGGTGTTCTTTGTCCTTTTGAGATTTGTTCTTATGTAACGACAGAGTCTACAGCCGCTGAAGAGCTCTATTTTACTGCATACCTGTTTGTGCAAAACATTAGTGAAAGTGAGTGAGTGATTATTTGTCATTGTGAACACACCACAGCGCAGCACACACTGCACCACAATGAAATGTGACGTCTGCTTTTGACCCATCCATGAAGGAGCAGCTGACATGGACAGCTGGAACAATTAGAGAGTTAGAGAGTTGGCCTCGTGTTCAGACGGTCGCCGGTTCAAGTCCCAGACTGGTAAAGGTACCACTGTGGTACTTATGAGTGAGGTACTGTCCCCAAGCACCCTCCCAGGGCCCTGCCAAAAAGCTGCCCACTCCTCCTTCACGGAGGTCACATTTCACTTTGGTGCACTGTGTACTGTGCTGTGGTGTGTTCACAACAACAAATAATCACACTTAAATTCATTTAAAACGATCTTTCCCTGTTCATTGTTACAGCGTTATAACAGGCCATTTACAGGTAGAGTTGAAGTGGTTTTCGCCTGCAGTTCATGGTCAGCATTAATATCTTGGCAAAAAGAAATGAAGAAAGAAAGAGAGAGACAAGTATGAGCTATGATTAGAGATCTGACAGACTGGCAGCACAGTTCTCCCTCGGAAACTATTTTTACAGCCAATTTAGAGTCTAAGCACTTAGCTCAGGTGGAGCATTCACCCTGACAGGCTCGTGTCTCCCGAGCGAGTCTTTCGTACGCAAGCCCCACCTCCTCAGAAGGCTGCACGCCTCTGAACCTGCAGGAGGAATAAGCAACTCCCCCCCCCACACACAATTATTCAAGTCCTGATGAAACACCGCATCCAAAAAGAGCAATCCACAGGCCTCCAGTAACGGTGAGAACACTGACTGCTTAGCTGCCACAGTCATTAGAACTCAGGCAGGAATTCATAAATAGTTCACAATGGGCGATCTGATCAAAAACAGCAAAAAAACTACTCAACAGAAAGCAGATTCAACATCACAAGCTACAGATTAAACATGCACTGCCCACATTGATGCCTCTGGTTATTTTGCTTATACATTACAATGAATATATTCCACCTTAGATCAGAAACAGACATTTTCAGTTTTATTGGAGTGGACGCTGACTTGACATTTGCTCCAGGATCAGTCTGATAAATATAAAAGAATTAAATTCACATTTACAGCACTTATCGGATGGCGCCATGTCGAGAGAGAGAGAGAGAGAGAGAGAGTGTGAGGGGAGTGGTGAGAGAAAGAGAGGAGCAGCTTGACAGTCTCTGTCATTTACTGCAAATGGTAATAACGTGACTACCCTTAGATGTTTATACAAGCTAGTTGATGATAGTGGCTATAAAATTAGTATTGTCATGTGGCAATAGCAGGGCGGCACGGTAGCGCAGTGGTTAGTGCTGCCCACTCACAGCGAGAAGGTCCTGGGTTTGAGCCCTGGGTCGGCCATAGGGTCTTTCTGTATGGAGTTATCATGCTCTCCTCATGTTTGCATGCTCTTCTGCGGTTTCCTCCCACAGTCTAAAGGCATGCTATATAGGTTAATTGGCAGCTCTAAATTGGCCCCGTGAGGTGTGATTGTGTGTGATCTGTGGTGTGTTGACCACTACCCAGGGTTGTTCCTCGCCTTGCGCCCGCCAGTTCCCGGGATTGGCTCCCATCCCCCACAACCCTGGTTGGGATTAAGCGGTTCGGATAATGAATGAATGAATGTGGCATTGGCATTGTCATGTAGACTGAGTGCATGTATCCTGTAACTATGATTGTAATTAAAATTTATTTTAAATCAAAATACAGATCACCGTCTTTCACCACCCTGTTTAAAGGGTGTTGGCGGTCTAGTGGTAGGATCCTAACCAATGGACCAAGTGACGAGGGGTTTGAATCCAGCACTACCATCATTGTGGCCCTAAGTAAGGTCCCTAACCCCAAATAGGCTCCACGTAGGCTGTCCCTGTCATTAGGAAATGGAAGTCTGATAAATGCTGTAAATGTTAAAACATCATTCAGTGTTGTGGTGAAGGTTGAAACTTTGGGCTTCAAGACCTTAAGACAGGTGGAATGACAAGATTGTGAACAAGCGGGGAATTAATTTCTGGTGTACCAAGTAGAAATCTAGTCATAATGACTAAATAGTAGACATACAGACATAAAATATGACCTATCAAGGTTAAACTGCATAAATTTCACGAAAGAAAACACCTTTTTTCAGCTCTATAAATTTGCTCAATCTCAGGGAAAAAAACCCTCTCCATTTGAAATGTAAATTTGCAGCCCAGATTTAGTGCGGCAGGCTCACTCGAGGCAGATTGTGCCTCTCTAATACATTTCCACTCTGTGTTTGTGCTGATGTCCACGTGAAGAGAAAAGCTATTTCAGGGCTCTGTTTAACATGCTAATCTCGGTGGGTCACACTGTCTTACATCAGCGGGGGGGAGAAAAGGCAATGTGTTGCCGTGCTTCTACCTCCGGCTTCCTTTTGGCACTTTGCCTAAACCGCAGAGTGCCCCAACATTCAGAGTGCTAATGTCTCTGTTGCTTTGTCTTGTCTGTGTTGTGGGGATGGTCCAGCACCCAATGGTGCCTTGAAAGACTTGTGACTTTCCAGCAGTCATACCACTGGCAGCAAAACAAGCTTGGTCATGTCCAGCACTTGAATGGGATAACACCTTGTAAAGCAGGTTACTGCTGTTAGAGGTGTTGGTTAGTCCAGCAAGGGGCACCATCCTGTGGTCAACATGGATCCCAAAGTCCCAGAGCTGTAAACATGGCACCATTCTTCAGATAACACATAAAGCAAGGTCCTGACTCACTGAGCTCATGAAAGATTCCTGGGAATGTCCTGCAACAATCACTCCCATGGCTTTTTTAAATCTAGCCTCTTAATCATCCCCATCTCTCCTGCCTCTCTCCCACTCGTACCTTCCATCCTCCTTCCCTCCATTCACCTCTCTTGTATCTCTCCTTCCTTTCTTCCATCCATCAGTCCATCTCCCCCTCTTCCTCTACTCTCCTTCCACCCTCCTTCCCTCCACCACCTCTTGTCTCTCTCCTTCTTCCTTTCTTCCCCCTCTACTTCCACTCTCCTTCTTCTTTCCCTCCAACCACCATGCTCTCGCTCTCTCTCTCTTCCACTCCCTCTCTACCTCTCCCTGCTTCCCTTTTTCCATCCATCCGTCTCCCCCTCTCCCTCCACATTCTCTCCCTCTCTTGTCCCCTCCCTCTCTCCGACTCCCACCTTACATCCTCCTTTCCTCCATCCACCCCGCTAGCCTCTCTGTCTCTTTTGTCCTTTCCTCCTTCCATTTCCTTCAGTGTGTCATGAGGGTAATGGTACATGCTGCTGTAGCATCATCCAGGTGGAGCTAGACACTGGTGCTGATTTGTGTGCTATATAAACGACATAATTCATTAAAATCCTCTCCATCAGCAACTTCCAGCAATACCTGGTTGGATTCTTCTATGACTGCTGCTACATTGTCAGCTGTGTTGGAGAAGCTACTTTTAAATGCTCTTCATCACTAAAAGTACAACAGCAAAGCTAGTGTTATTGTAGTGCAGAGCTGCAGAGAAATTCCACCGCCACACATTCCTTCTGCTACCTTCTCCATCCTCCGGCTCCATCTCACAGCTGTCACACTGTCCTGCACTATCAAATGCCACTTTTGCCAAATTAAGGGAATTAATTAAAGTGAATAATCCCTGAAGAAGAAGTGGGTAACTGACATGCAGCACCAAGAGAGCAGTGCTTAGGGAGGGTACCTTGCTTACGAGTACTTTAGTACACGAGTACAGTGGTAACTTTACCGGTTCCGGACTTGAACCAACAACCCTTTGATCACAGGGCCAATTTCCTAACTATTACTCTACAACTGCCCCATTACCAACACCAATCAGAAACACCTGGTAATTGAAATTACCTGTCTACAGTATTTTAAAATTAGTTTTGGTTTTAATAAGCTACTGAAAAAAGAAATTAGTGGCTATGCTACTTGTACTGATAAGCAGTGCAAGGCAAGGGAACCAGAACATAACAAATCACGTCAGAAGTAGCTGAGGAATTTCTGACTAGTTCACCCTGTCACTGCCTGTAGGCTCGACCAAGTCCACCTCATAGCCCTCGAGCCATCGTCTGGTTCTGCCCAAGGCCAGCCACTGATTGATGGGTGATCAGCAGGTAAAGCTTCCCTCCGGAGGCACAGTTTGGCCCTCTGGTGGAGGGGAATGTGAGGACACCACAGGGAACTAGGCTTTAATCAAAGTGACATGAAGAGAGAGCTGCTGACGACTGGGAAGAGACTCTGCTCTGGCTTTTCCATGTGTCGATCAGAGGCTCCGGAGGAAGGCCGGCTGTGCAGTAAGTGATACAGGGCAGAAATCAATAGCACCACACGTATGCACAGAGTCAGCATGCCGCGCTGCAGACGTGAAGCATTGCGTCTCACCCTGGAGCCCTGCATCAGTGGGAAACAACCTGCTTAGCATTTGATAACATCAGGAAGAGACGCTTTATCATTTCAGGGTGACTTTTTGAAGACGCTTAATCGACCAAGGCAGTAAATTACAGAGAGACCAAACAAAAAATGATACACAATTTTCTCCTCTTTAGTTGTTTAACTCTGAGCAGAATTGAAAAAAGAAGATAATGTCAAATTATAGGCTCTGTTGCTGCTTGCCTACAGCAAACTGTGTTGTGAGTGTTTGGGTTCACAGTATGGTATATACACTTCATTTTCTTACATTGTGTAGCAATGTGGTGTAATCCCATTGCAGGCAGAAGTGTCAAAAGTACACACATTCTTTATTAAAGTAGAACTATAAATACATGTGTTTAAAAGTTATTCTAGTACAGGTTGAAGTGTTGACTCAACTTCTTGAAAAGTGAAAAGTGCAGGCTAAAAAGTTAAAAATATAAAAGTATAAAGTACCCATGTAAAGGACAAAACCACCATTTTAGGGCAAAGCTGACTGGGTTCCATGTCCAAGCGTTATGTAGAGTGCAAGCAGAGAAAAATAAAGTCACATGAATGCATAAAACTCCACTGGCCATTACCGTTATTATACATCATGATCGCCTCTATCCTTAACACATCATACAACAAATATTATAGTGCTGTAAAGAGAACTGTATAAACTCAACTGAACTGAACTTGGTCGAGCTAAGCTTCTTTCTGCCACCACAATCACCATATCATTTCCCATTGAGTTGCTGCCTGGTTTTAGTTTCTCTCTCTCTCTCTCTCTCTCTCTCTCACTTTATCATGTCTGTCATGTTGTGTGTCGTGCTAAGACGAATACACCAATGGGATTGTCTTTTCTGTGCATGTTTACTACATTTTTAAGCCTCAACCAATCAGTCAAGTTGTCCTGATGGCGCACATTATTGATACGGAATAGGTAAAATGCATGGCAAAATGGCCTAATAAACCTCATTTAAATTAAACCAAACAAGAGTAACGAGCCTGATTTGAAAATGTAAGGAGTAGAAAGTACAGATTTTCATGCGAAAAATGTACATAGTAAAAGTTAAAAGTTGGCACAAAAATAAATGGTCAAAGTACAGATACCTGAAAATTCTACTTAAGTACAATAACAAAGTAATTGTACTTTTCAGTAAAAAAACACTCTCCAGTAAAAAAAACTTCAGAGTTTTCTAGAAGACACATGATGCAATTGTCTGAATGAAGGAGGAATAATCATCACAATTCAAGTTATGCCTTGGAACGTGGCTTTATCTTTACCACCATGGAGTCCCTAAGCAAAGCCCTTCAGAAGATGACTGTCCCTGACATTATGAAAGGCACTCTGGACAAGGGATTTTAAGAAGATGCTTTAAATGTAGATGCTGCAAAAATGTCTGAACAAACAGCAAAAGTGCCTCTACTTCCTCACCTGATACTCCACCACTTTTTTCCTCTTCAATACACAAACCTAATCAACTCAACAAAACCCCAGTACATTTTCATTCCCATGGTGCACGCTACATTTGCCTCTTTGATTATGCATTATTGAGTCAATTAGCTTAAGGTGATGAAGCAACAGGGCCCTTCCCAAAAAAATTCAATCAATTATGACAAGTGGAGTGCTTTTATCCAGTATTCTAAATAAGGGTTTAAACAAGGAAGTCGAGTCACGAAATAACCAAGTACCAAGCTAAGCCACAGCTATGCTATGCCCTTTGATGTCATTCTGAGCATTGTCAAAAGTTGCTTTCACGTACCAGAAATGAGCCTTGTAAAAAATATCTTATCTCCATACTTAGACCCATCCATGACATACATAATAATTCATTATGTTTATAAAGCAAGTTTAGTCCCATGTTGCCACTGTCCCATCCCAACTTAGGGTGCTAAAAATAAAGAGGATGTACTCAGCGCTCTGAGAACTATGTGCAGTGCTGATATGTTTATTTATCAGCTTCCCAAGGGTCTTTACCTAATTTGACGGGGAAGTCATTGATGTTTTCACTTTGATGTTGACTAGTTAGCCAGTTCTTAATGTCAGAGACAATCAAACCTAAATTCTGGGTGAACACTGATGATTTGTGGACACAAACAGGCTTTTGAAATTCCAAATGCACTGTAAATGGAAGTGCTTGGAAACAGAAGAATATAAAAAAGGGAACAGAGTTGACTGCAGTTCCCAAGAGCCCTGTCAAGTCCAATCAGAAGTAAATCAATCCCCTAGCATCTTGATTGCACCATCAAAGCAGCCTCAACTCTAACCTTTCAGCAGTATGAGAGAATAATTCCGTCTCCCAATCCACTCTTATACCCAGACTGTAGCGAGACGAGGTGAGCGGTTCTTAGACATCATTAAAAACCCCTTAACAGAACGGATATTACCAACATCTAAACTGGTCCCAAAATTGAACCCTGGGGCACTCCACAGAAAATATGACTCTACCGAGCATGCTCATTCCTCCAGTTCATTCAACTGAAATGGAAGTCAATGTGTTAAAAAGCAACTATGGCACTCATCAATCGATGCTCAGAACCAAGCTGCTTCCAGACATGTCGCCCACTCCGTTTTGATAATGGAGCTGTTAATATCACCAGCAGTCTCAAGAAGGGCTGAGTATCATCATAATTCCAAATCTGACTTCCCAAAAACAAAATCAATTCAACTCAGGTTTCAGTTTGATTCAGTTAAGCTATGGTGCTGATGTTTTGTATTAATGTGCAGTGACCTATAGAAGTAATACCAGGCAACCCCCTGGAGAACTTGTATGTGGAGATCCCAATGCAGCTTGAGCAATTACTGCAGGTACAGACATCTGTATGTCCATTTCTTGGTGTATTCTGTGTGAAATTGCACAATATGTCTTAGAATTTTTCTAACTGGTATCACAACAATCAAAATCAAAACCGAACTGAATCAGAAGATTGATTTTTTAAATTCCAGCTCTACTCACCAGCAAGGCTGCCAGGTCTCTGCAAAGTTGCAGTGGCGTAGAGGTCGTGGGAGATCTTGTACTGTTCTGAGGTCTGAACCAGCCTCTTTGTGGGCGACAGCGTGGCATAACTCCCCACACTCAGCTGGTGGTGCAGCGGTGAGGAGTTGTTGGGCGGTGACGCCAGGCGTAGGGGGGATCCCGAGGCTGATCCGCCCACACCGGCAGCATTGATAGGCGAACTGCTACTGTAGGACTTGGCGAGTCTGCCGGGTGAAGGTTTGGGCGAAGCCGAGGAGGAAGAGGAAGGTAGTCGCTGCGTGGTGGCGTAACCTGATGCGTCAGAGGCCGAACCCAGGCGCTGGAGCTTGGTGGGGGAGCCGGCAGCAGCGTTGGCGGGCTGCATGGAGCTCAGGGGAGAGTTGCCATGTGGTGCGGGCAGTGTGCTGCTGGAGTAGTAGAGACCCGGGCCTGAGGCTGGACACGGCTCGGATGGGTGCTGCAGGGAACCCCCATGGTTCTGAGCCTGAGCCGGGTCACCCGCGGCTAGCAAGGCAGCACGGCCAGCAGTCACCTGTAAAACAAGAAGTAGCAATGTAGTCAGGTCTACAGTTGAGATGGTCCAGCACAGCTAAAATCAGGTTATTTTCTAGAGTAACATTTAAAAAGTTTAAATGAATGAATGCTATAATTATATAGCATATTTCTAGACGCCCACAGCACCTTTCAGAGTCAGTGTTTCTTCACTTCATCTAAAGTGAAAGTGAGTGATTATTTGCCAATGTGAACACAGCACAGCACACAGTGCACCAGAACCAAATGTGACCTCTGCATTTGACTCATCCAGTGGGCAGTTAACATGGGCAGCGCCCGGGGACAGTACCTTGCTCATGAGTACCTCGGTGGTACCTTTACTGGCCCTGGGATTCAAACTGGTGACCTTCCGATCACAGAGCAAAACCCCTAACCGTTATGCTACCAACTGCCACAATGTTGGGCCCCACTAGCCCCAATGTTTGGCACCCATTGATGTTCCAGCAGCCATTCTGCACCTATTCACTTAAATAATGTTTCCTTAACCTTTACACTTTGTGTATGTTGCACCTGATTGTGTGCCAATGATGTTAACCATACTTCTATAGCACCTTTCTACTTCCAGCATTTATCCAGAGCGACTTCCTTTTCTAAACTATAGGAACAGTCTCCCTGAAGTAACCTGGGGTTTACAGTCTTGGTCAGAAGCTCAATGTTGGATAGGGATGGACTCCTTTTGGCACTTAACCTTGTATCATACTGGACATCCAAAATGCTTATCAGAGTCAACTCTTCTCTACTTTGACCTCCACCAGGGGTGTCCAGTTCCAGTACTGGAAAGCCAGTATCCTGAAGGGTTTCCATCACACTTGAGCTCAGAACACTGACACTGACCATGCCTCAGGTAGAAGCTCACCAGGTATGATGGCAATCCTCCAGGATGCTGGCTCTCCAGGAGTGGAACTGGACAGTCCTGACTTACAGTATTGTTTGACTCCACCTGGATGATACTCCAGCAGCTGATCCGGACCAGTACACTTTCTACACATTGGCTAAAGTGTTAAAGGAGCAGGAGAGAAGCCGGAGGCCAGATCTCAAAAGGTAATTTTTGCAGGACATCAGGGCTCCTCCCTGACTTAAAAAGAGTCTACATCTTGTTGAAAGGACAGCATTGGGATCAACACAAATCTGAACACAAGTCTGAACCCCCTAGAGGCGCCAACACCTCCAACAACAAAAATCAGTTCAACTACTGTACAAATGCTGGCCTGGCCAAATCACTCTTAGTTTCAGATGGATTTCCAAGTCTAAACTGCTGATGGTAACTCTACTGCAGACGTTGTAGCTGCTGGACAGTCACTAATCTGACTCTTAGAAGTCACTCCTGGGTCCTGGACTTCCCTAAAACCAACCGAAGCCATTAGACTTACCAGTTGGTCTACCACCAAGTACTAGTCAAAACAAAACTTTCTTGATTTAAGAAGGATTGTCAAGTCTGAAAAACAACTGCAAATATTCTTTAAGTTCGAACAGTACAGAATTAAGAGCACCATATGCTGCAATTGCTCTTGTGATCACGTACCTTATGGAAATTGCTTTTTTTCCAAAAGGGGGAAAAACATTCACAGCCTCACATTACCGCTGGCTCTGTGCCAGGAGTTTAAGCATCGCACTTTGGCAGATGAATAAACATCCTCCTTTTCTCCTCCAAGATATTTCTTAATAAGCAGAGCGATTCTGGGTGATTACAATACAGCTTTGGTTCCACTGTTACTCATTTAGAGAAGCCATGAAACCTGATTAATCTCATTCGGAGCGGATTAAACTATTTTTAAACATCAACAACCATTATTTTAAGGCGCTCTGGTTTCGGGCAAAGAGCCCGCTCCGGCACTGTGGCGCGTCTCCCAGGGTGGTTTTCTTTTTTTGGTCTAAGCGTGTCTCGTGGCCTGAATTGCGGGCTTTTCGCATTGGCGAATAACACAGTGGCCATAGTTAGGGAGAACAGTGGAATAGCTCCTGACAGGCGAGGATGTGTGTATCAGAGCAGGGGGGAGCGTGTGTGACGGCACAGAGACGGAGCTGGTGATGCAGAAAGACACCGGGACAAACTCTGCTCTCTCTGCTCTAACAGTGCAGCCCTCAGGCTGATCTCACACATACACACACACACAGACACACACACACACACGAGTCAGAGATGGGACACTCTAAAAGACTCGTCAGTTGAGGTGGAAAGAAAAAAAAAGAGGGGAGAAAAAGACAAGTGCTCTCTCTTTCTTTCTCACTGTCTCTTTCTCTCTCTCTTTGCCTTACTCTGCCTCATTCTGTCTTTCTGCTCCTCTCCCTTTCTCTTTCACAACCCACCTTGCTCTCCTTCACACTCTCTCTATCTATCTCTCTCTAACTCTATATATCCCTACATATCCCTCTCTTCCGCTCTCTCTCTTGCTCTACCCGTTTTCGCTCCCTGTCTCTTCCCTTCCCGCTGCCATTCTCTTTTTCCATTCCTCTCCCTCTCTGTCTCCATTCCTTCCCTCACAGGCACACACTTGCTTTCTCAAACATTCACACACACTCTCTTCTTCCACCTCTTCGTCCGACTCTCTCTCTATTACTTTGCAAATGTCTCCACCTGTCTCTTTCTATCCATCTCTCTCTCCCTTTCTCTGCTTGTCTCCCTCCCCTGCCTCTTTCACTCTTTATCTTCCTCTCCTTCTCCCTCTCTCCCACTTTTCTCATGCATACTTTCTTAGACACTCTTTCTATCCATCTCTCTCTGTCTTACTCTCTCTCCCTTTTTCTCCCCATATCTCTGCCCTCCAGCTCTTTCTCTTTCCATACCTCTCCATCTCCTTCCATCCCCCTGCTCTCTCACATGTAGACACACTTTCTCTCACACTCTATCTATCCATCTCTCTCTCTCCCTTTCTCTGTCCATCTCCATCCCCTCACCACTTTCTCTTCTCCTTCTCTTCCTCCCGCAACACGCATACCCACACTTTTACACACATTCACCACACTTTCTATCCATCTCTCTCTCTCTCTCTCTCTCTCCGCTCTGCCTCTCTCGTTCCATTCTATTTCTCTTTCTCTTCCCCCCACCCCCACATGTACTCACACTTTCTCACACATTCTCTCTATCCATCTCTTGCTCTCTTCCTGCTTTTCCCTCCTTTTCTCTGCTTGTCTCCTCCCAACTCCTCTTTCTCTCTTTCTCTTCCTCTCCCTCCTTTTTCTCACTCGCACACACACTTTGTCAAATGCTCTCCCTTCCTTCCCCTCTCCTCCCTCCCTCTTCAGTTGGGTCCTCTAGTGCAGAAGAGAAGAGGAGCTGCTGGAAGACATTGTTACAGGTGCCAGATGTGCCTGAAATATTTAGGGAACAAGAGAGTTTGCGGCGTTATAAATATCCGAGCAGAAGAGGAGCACCTAACTGTGTTACATAAAACGGCACACAGTGCACTTCAGACCCTACAGCACACAATCAACCTGACAGGGGGGTGGGGGGAGGGGAGGAGAGAGAGGGGAGATAGAGGGAGGAGGAGGAGGGAGGGAGAGAGAGAGAGAGAGACAGAGTATTAATATTGGCCCGAGATGAGAATGTTAATATTGGCCAATGGGAGGGAAAAGCATCCCCTAACAGAAAAAGTTTCTCTTTCATCTTCAGCATGTTTTTCTTTTTTTCTTTTTTATTATTTACTCGGAAATTCTATCTATTCACGAAGAGGGCAGTGCAACAGGAAATGAAGGGCTTTGTAGAGCAATATCAACCACCTTAAACACTCACACACAAACAAGACAAAGAGCAGTGCCCTGAGTCAACCAGCGAGCAGAGAGAGAGGGGGGGGGAGGGGGAGAGAGAGAGAGAGAGAGAGAGGGAGAAAGCAGATAGATAGATAGATAGATAGATAGATAGATAGATAGATAGATAGATAGATAGATAGATAAAAGAAAGATAGAGAAAGTGAGAGAGAAAATAGAGAGCAGAAAGATAGACAGGGAGAGAGAGGAAACAGAGAGAAGATAGATAGATAGATAGAGAGAGAGAGAGAGAGAGAGAGAGAGAGAGAGAGAGAGAGAGAGAGAAAAGAACGATAGAGAGAGAGCAGAAAGATAGAGAGAGAGAGAGAGAGAGAGAGAGAGAGAGAGAGAGAATAAGAAAGATAGATAGAGAGACAGACAGACAGACAGGCAGTCTTTCTGCCAAGCCCGAGCCTGAGCCCGAGCTGGAGCAGGAGCTGGAAGTGGCCCTGCAGTTCTCCACGTAATTGACCAGCACATCAGCGGAGCAGGAATTAACTTCCTCGACACGTCACATGAGCGGCTTTCCGCAGGAACGCAAAGTGCGCTAAATATAGAGTTTGGGGCGACTTGGCGTTGGCGGACAAGAGCGCTGGCGAGTCATCGGGAGGGGCACAGTGGAGCTCCATAGCTGTGTGATATGAGCTCAAATCAGTATCAGAAATTGAAATTTGTTTCTCCTGAAAAAGTCTATTAGAAGGGCAGGAGCAAGAGGAATGGTGGGAATATTAAGAGAAGGAAAAGGAGGAGAAAGAGATAATCAAAAGAAACAAAGAGAGAAAGAGCAAGAGGAATAGTGAGGAAGGAGGAATAGAGAGAGAAAGAGGGAGGAGAGAGAGTCATAGAGATAATATAAGAAAGAAAGAAAGCGGAAAAGAGTGAGAGAAAAAGTATTAGTAGAGAAAGCAGGGAAGAGAGAGCGAGAGAGAGAGAGAGAGATGAGGAAAATGAAGGAAGAGGAATAGGGAGAGAAAGAGGGAGGAGAGAAAGTAGCAGATAATAAAAGAAAGAAAAAAATAGGGAAAAAGCAGGAGAGAAAGTTTTAGTGGAGAAAGAAGTGAAGATAGAGAGAGAGACCAAAAGGAGTAGTGAGGAAAGGAGGAAGAGGGAGAGAAAGAGGGAGGAGAGAAAGTGACAGATAACAAAAGAGAAAAAGACAGAAAGAGAGAGAGGAAGAGTATTAGAAGAGAGAGAGAGAGAGAGAGAGAGAGAGAAAGAGAGAGAGAGAGAGAGAGCAAGAGAGAGAGCAGGAGGAATAGTGAGAAAAGAATATTAAGAGAAAGAAGAGGTGGAGAGAGATAAAGAATGTGATACAGAAAAGGAGCAAGAGAAACACTGAGGGGAAACAAAGAAATAGAGTGAGAAAAGGAGGAGAGCAGATAATGAAAGAAAGAGATTGAAGGAAATAGAGAGAGAGTAAGAGCAAGAGGAATGGTGAGAAAAGAGGGGAACAGAGAGATCATGAAAGAAAGAGAGAAATACAGTATGTTCAAATGTTAAAGGTGGGGTTTTAAATGAATGAGTGCATACGAATGGTAAATACAAGAGCAATAGAGAGAAAAAGGAAGTATTAAGAGAAAGTAGAGAGGAAGAGAGATAATGAAAGTAACAGAGAAAGAGAGCAAGAAGAATACTGAGAAAAAGAGGAATAGGGAGATAAACAGGGAGAGAAGAGTGACAGAGATAATGAAAGAAAGAGAGAAAAAAGGAAAGAGAGCGAGCAAAAGTAACAGTAGAGATAGATGGAGGAGCGAAAGCGAGATCAAAAGCAATAGTGAGAAAAAAAAGGAGGATATAGTGATAATGACAGAAATAAAGAGAGAGAGATCAAGAGGAATAGTGATGAAAAAGAGGAACAGGGAGAGAAAGATGGAGTAGAGAAAGTGATAGAGATGAAAGAAAGAGAGAGCATGAGTATCAGCAGAAAAAGAGGGGAAGAGAGAGAGCAAGAGGGATATTGAGAAAAGATGGGGAGAGAGATATCGAAAGTAATAAAGAGAGAGAGGGAGTAGTGAGAAAAGCCAGGGGATAGAGAGAGATGACGTCATAAAGAGAGGAACAGTGAGAAAAAAGGACAATAAGGAGAGACAGAGGGAGGTGAGGGTGACAGATAATGCAAGAAAGAATGAGGGGGAAAAGAGAGAGAGAAAGAGGAATAGTGAGGAAAGAGGGAGGATAGAGAGAGATAATGACAGAAATAGAGAGAGAGACAGTAAGAGGAATACTGAGAAAAAAGAAGAAAGGGGAGAGAAATGGGGAGAAGAGAGAGCAATACAGATGGTATACAGGAAAGAGAGTATCAGTAGAGAAAGAGGGAGAAGGGAGAGAGCAAGAAGAATAGTGAGAACAGACAGGGGATAGAGAGAGATAACGACAGAGAGAGAGGAACACTGAAAATGAGCAATAAGGAGAGAAAGAGGGAGGAGAGAGTGATAGAGAAAAGAAACAGAAGTGAGAAAAGGATAAAAGACAGAAAGAGAAAAGAAATATTGAGAAAAGAGTGGGAACAGAAATAGAGAGGGAGAGAGAGAGAGAGAGAGAGAGAGAGAGCTAGAGGAATGCTGAGGGAAAAGAGGAAGAGGGAAAGAAAGAGGGAGAAGAGAGTGTAAGAGTATCAGTAGAGAAAGAGGGGAAGAGAGCGAGCGAGATCAAGAGCAGCAGTGAGAGACGAAGGAGGGGAGAGAGAAAGAGAGAGAGAGAGAGAGAGAGATAATGAACGAGAAGAATGTACTCCTCTATTGTATATCTTATTTTGGAGATTTTACTTTTGTTGCATTAAACACACAGATGTAGCTGCAAACTGGACGGGGCGGAGTCATGTGACAACACACAATGTAGTATGCTTTTAAGGTGACACTGGCGACAGAGATTTTAAAAAATGATCTCAAAATATAAAAGCATCAAAATAACTGACATGAGCAACGTCACATCGATTAGGGGTTCGGAATATCGGTTATCGATTAACTTCCGACGAACTGCCCAGCCCTAGCCACTTCCTAGAGCCGGGAGTCAGAAGTCAGTGCTACAGCAACGGCAACAGCAACATAAAGAATAGAAGGAGACGGACGACACAGAGAGAGAGAGAGAGAGAGAGAAAGGTGTGGAAGTGACGGAGAAACTGAATTGAGGAGAGGAGGACGAGAAGTGAGGAAAGGGTCATCACAGCCGTAACGGAATGTGGGAAAGAGCGAGAGTGAGCGGAGAGCTGCAGAGAGAGAGAGAGAGACAGCGAAAGGAAGGGTGGAAAGGGAGAAAGAGGAGGAAAAAGAGGAGGACTGACCTGGTTGTAGGAGTGGACGGCTCCGCCAGGCTGGACACAGGAGCGCACTGGAGGAGGAGGAGGATGCGGTTGCTGCAGCGACGCGTCGTTAGGGCCGGCCGACTGGTTGCTATGGTAGCTGGCGGAGAACTGGACGGAGGCTTCGGGGTCGGAGCCGAGCTGCAGCGAGCTCTGAGAGAGCAGACTCGGTCCTGCAATGAAGGGAAAGAGGAGAGGAGGAGGGAGGAGAGAGAGAGAGAGAGAGAGAGAGAGAGAGAGAGAGAGAGAGAGAGAAAACCCACTTTCAGCAAAGGCAGCGATGCAAGCCTCAGCCAGGCAGAGCGAGCATACATAATTTATTAGAAAGGGGGAGGAGTGAAGAGAGAGAGCAGGGGAGAGAGAGAGAAAGGGAGAGAGAGAGAGTGAGAGAGAGAGAGAGAGAGAGAGAGAGAGATAGGGTGGTAGAGAGCAGGTGAGAGAGTATGGGTTAGAAAAGGAAAGAGACAGAGAAAGAGGTGAAAGACAGATATCCAAGAGAGAAAAAAATGAGAGGAGAGGAAGAAAAAGGCAGGGAAGGAGAGAAGAGGAGGAAGAGGGAGAGAAGAAAGGAAGAGAAAGAGGGAGGGAAGGAGAGAAAGAGGGAGGGAGGGAAGAGAAAGGGGGAGGAAAGGAAGAGAAAGAAGGAGGGAAGGAGAGAAAGAGGGAGGGAGGGAGGGAGGGAGGGAAGAGAAAGGGGGAGGAAAGGAGAGAAAAGAAGGAGGGAAGGAGAGAGAGAGGGAGGGAGGGAAGGCAGGAGAAAGAGGGGGAGGGAGGGAAGGAAGAGAAAGGGGGAAGAAAGGAAGAGAAAGAAGGAGGGAAGGAGAAAAAGAGGGAGGGGGAGAAGGAAGAGAGAGGGGGAAGAAAGGAAGAGAAAGAGGAGGGAAGGAGAGAACGAGTGTGGGAAGAAAGAAAGCAGAGAAAGAGGGAGGGAAGGAGAGAAAAGGTAGGGAAGAAAGAAAGGCAAGAAAGAGGGAGGGAAGGAGAGAAGGAGAGAAAGGGAGGGAAGAAACAAGCAGAGATGGAGGGAGGGAAGAGAAAGGGGGGGAGAAAGGAAGAGAAAGAGGAGGGAAGGAGAGAAAGAGGGTGGGAGGAAAGAAAGCAGAGAAAGAGGGAGGGAAGGAGAGAAAAGGTAGGGAAGAAAGGAAGGCAAGAAAGAGGGAGGGAAGGAGAGAAAGAGGGAGGGAAGAAACAAGCAGAGAAAGAGGGAGGGAAGGAGTGAAGGAGAGAAAGAGGGAGGGAAGAAACAAGCAGAGAAAGAGGGAGGGAAGAAAGGAAGGAGAGAAATAGGGAGCGAGGGAAAGAGGAAAGGCGGGAAGGAGAGAAAGACAGAAAGGAGATGGGAAGGAGAGAAAGAGAAAGACAGAGTTGAAAAATGGAGGGAAAACAAGAATTCTCTGTAAGATTAAAGAGAGAATGAGGGAAGGAAAAAAAGAGGAATCTAGGTAATCCATGAGAGAGAGAGTAAAAGAGTAAGAGGGATGTCAAAAGGAAAAGAGAGAAAGAAGGGAATGAAAGAGAGATAGTGAGGGAGGGAGACATGGTGGGATGGCAGGAGAAAGGGGTCCAGGGAGGGAACGGGAGGGATGGATGGAGAGGGAGGAGGGCGAGAGAGAGAGAGAGAGAGAGAGAGATGGGAAGCAAGAGCAGCTTGACTGAAGTGAAAAAGGGGAGGAATCTCAGTAGACAGCAGTAAAAAGTAAAAAGAGAGAGAGAGAGAGAGAGAGAGAGAGAAGAATAGTGGATTGAATTGAAAAAGGGAATGTATCCGGGGCGTGGCGGAGAAAGAGGGAGTGAAAAGAGGGAATGGTTGCTTTTCTGGGATAAGGGTTAAAAACGTTGTGCTGTCCATCCGTCTGGCTAATCCAGGCGCTCCTCTATCAGCCGCATGCATCAACCTGCTCTGGAGAGATAATAAAACTGCTCCGAAGCTGCCCCCTCCTCCCCACCCCGAATCCCCTCCTTCTCCTCCTCCATCGATCGCAAAACGGCTCTGCAGACGGATGAAACCCGAGCTCCCTCTCCAGGATTCTGAGTCTTTCCTAAAAGCTGAGAGAGCTTGCAGTCACATTACGCTGAGGGGCGGGGTGGGATGGCGTTGAGGTGGGGGGGGCGTACCTCTTAGAAATGGCGAGAGGAAAACCGTCTGGCCTCGTATTCGTTTACACTCGCTGGTGTTTTATTAGGAAGCGCCAACCTTCTGTATGTGCAATATGTAGGTGTGGAATCACATACTCTCATGCAGGGTCAGCATATTTAGTTTCCCACTGTAGCAGCCGAGCTGTGATGGTAATATCCAGGAGCTTGACCGATTAACCGATAGGTCGATATTATCGTCCAATATGAGCTTATTTTCATTTCATTTCATTTTCTGAAACACTTAATCCCTATTGGGGTCGTGTGGGCCGGAGCCTATCCTGGGAGTGATTATCATTGTGAACACACCACAGCACAGCACATCACAGCACAGTGAAATAGGACCGCTGCATTTGACCCATCCGTGAAGAAGCAGTGGGCAGCTCCCGGGGCTTGGGAAGAGTACCTGGCCCATGAGTACCCCAGTGGTGACGTTACCAGTCCGGGATTCGAGAGGCAGGGACCAACCCTGGCTGAGCGCTTACACACCACAATATAATGCGTACCCACGCAAAAGCACACAAATTCCACACAGAAAGACCCCCAGGGCTGACCCGGGGATAGAACCCAGGACCTTCTCGCTGTGAGGCAACAGTGCTAACCATTCCGCCACTGTGGCACACCAATATGAGCTTGCTGTAGATAAATGTGTATTTACAGTTCCAATGAGTGGACATTGTTGTGTCAGTTATCTGTTATAATAAGGGTGAATACAAAAGTGTCAATAACCAATAAATGAAATGGACCCATCATTTGTCCATTTTGTCAAACTTGTCCACTTTAAAAGTGAAAATGAGTAATTATTTGTCGCTGTGAACACAGCACAGCACACACTGCACCACAACCAAATGTGACCGATGCATCTGACCTGTCTGTGAAGGAGCAGTGGGCAGCGAACGGGGAGTAGTACTTGGGGACGGTAACTTGCTCATGAGTACCCCAGTGGTAACTTTACCAGTCCAGTCGAGGGACTTTCTGATCACAGGGTAAATTCCCTACCGTTTCACCACCAACTGCACCAACTTTATTTTAATGGCACTTTAATGTGTTTTTGTAATTTTTCTTACTTTCTTCTTACAGCAATTCCATTGCTGATTTTTGGATTTTTATATATTTTGTGTTTTATTGACTCCAAAACTTAATATATTTAGGTGAACTTTGAATGGGGGTAGTTGGTAGCATAACGATTAGGGAGTTGATCCCATGATCCGAGGGTCGCCGGATCAAGTACTGAACTAGTAATGATACCACAAAGGTACTCATGAGCAAGGTAGCACACCATGATTTGAGGGTGGCCGGATCAAGTCCGGAACTGGTAAAAGTAGCACTAAGGTACTCATGAGCAAGGTACCACACCCAAGCACTGCCAACATGGGTACTGCCAACAAGGTGCCCACCACTATCCTTTTTTAATACACATCAGTGTCACCATAATAAAAATCCAGCCAAGAAGGTTTCTGCAATGCCTGCAAACTGTAAAGCTAACTATAGCCTCTAACTGGACAACAAAAAGGTTGGCGCTACTAATAAACTGGTCAGTAAGTGCAGGTAGCGGCTCTGCCATGACATCCATAAAAAGATGTCTTTACTTTAAGCCAGGAAGTCATTTGCTGATGCAGTAGCAAGGTGCCTCTAAAGAGGATTTGATCCCATGAAATTGGCAGGATTTGCACATTTGCATATGACTATGTGACCGGACTCTGTAGCGGACAGTGCTTCAGGGTAGAGGAGGGCCAGTGGTGGAACTGAGGTGGACAAGGTCTGGTTATGTACGGATAAAAGACAAAAAATGCTCTGTTTCCACGGATAATAACGGCAAAAACCAGACAGAACTTGGAAACCATTTGTGCTATGTGACATGATAAATGGGCATCATTAAAATTCCACCAAAGTTCTGAAATAACTGCTGAAGCATACTTGGCCCTGTGATTGAAAGGTCGCTGGTTCAAGTACATACGGGTTGTATGTACTACTGAGGTACTCATGAGCAAGGTACTGTCCCCAAGCACTGCTCCCTGGGCACTGCATGTCAGCTTGCCCTCTGCTCTTTTTATGGATGAGGTCACTGCGTGTCCTGTGAAGTGTTCACAATGACAAATAATCACTCACTTTAATTCACTTCAGTCAGCTTCACATAGATGGGGCGTCATTTCCCTGATTCCTGACATCGAAGGGTAACAAACAGGCAAAAAAAGTTTTCTTACTGGTAAATGCCTATCATCATTCACAAATGACTGATTTCAACTTTGAAAATATTACATTTATCAACATTGGGTGATAATCTTTTTTTATCCCTTCTGCTTGACAGCACAAATAAAGTCACAAAGGAACATAAAAAGCAAAATCATTACATTAATGATATGGGGCAGGTGGTGGCTTAACGGGTGGGTGTTTGCCCCATGATCAGAAGGTGGCAGGTTCAAATCCAGGACCGGTAAAGTTACCACTGAGGTACTCATGAGCAGGGCACCGTCCCCAAGCAATGCTCCCTCGACGCTGCCCTTGTTAGCTGCTCGCTGCTACTTCACGGATGGGTCAAATGCAGAGGTCACATTTCTTTGTAGTGTACTGTGAGCTGTGCTGTGGTGCGTTCACAATAATCACTCACTTTCATTTCTAAGTTTAGGATTAAATTCAGAACATATTTTCACAATGAGAAAAACAGAGCTGCCAGCATCCTTAGTGTAAGCAATTAGCTCATATCAGCCAAAATATCAGTGCAGCAAGGTAAATACAAAATGAAACAAAGCATCACAGAAGAACAATCTCACCTCTCTGAGCTTCACTACTCCAATTTTGTACCAATACAGAAGTCAACAGTGGTATTGCTTCTGCTGGTAAGGACAAAGTCTCCTGAAGCTCCTCCACTACTGACATCCCATATTTCATGAAGGACCATTTGTTAAAGCATTTTTGGGGTATCACTGTCATATTAATGCTTCTGCACATTCACCACAGAGAAACCTCAAAACGTCCAGCTTGTCGCATCCCCGACTTTCAGGACATGCTCGAGATACCAGCCACACCTTTGCCACGTGTTGGCCACTAATGCATTTTGGGGAAGAGAAAAAGGGAGTAATTACACCAGAAGAATAAAGTCATGTTCGCCGGCCTCTCGCAGAGGTACAAAAAGCATCGCTCCATTAGACACTTTCACAAAGGCAGCGGCTATTTCGTCTCGATTCCCTCCTACAGATGAATAATTGAGAGCCACTCTGCCCGGAGCGGAAAAGCACAAACGTCAGAGCTCCGTTCTCTTCAGCCCCATCACAACGGACGTATTTACTCACTGAGAAATGATTCATGCACCTTGTGGAACATTCGAGAGCCGCGCTGCTGCAAACTCGGACCTCCCTCAAAATGCAGCTGCACAAATTTCAGTGCATCTTTATTAATCAGTTGGACTTCAAAGCCAAAATTGGATTAGGGAGAAAAAAAAATCTCCTCAGCAGCTCTGACAGGTTGTGCAAGGTCAAATAACTTATTTTAAAAGCCAGAATTTACCAGGTTGGAAAAAAAGAAACAGAAGGCAACTTTCAATAAACAAAATACTCTTCAACTTTTTCCCTTTGGGTTCCTCCCAAAACTTCACAAGCCCTCACAGGGCCTGCCTAGAAAACTGAGTTGCATATTTTATGAAAAAGGTGAAAAATGTTCTGTTCGTCTCCATCTTCATAGTGAATGAAGTCTGCAATGGTAAATGTGGAATAATACATAAATTAAAATATTTAAAGTGAAATATTTCACAAAGTCACCTATTATAATTATTATAATAACTTTGTAGTAGGGGCGGCACCGTGGCATAGTCGTTAGCGCTGCCGCCTCACAGTGAGAAGGTCCTGGGTCCGATCCCCAGGTCGGCCGTAGGGCCCTTCTGTGTGGAGTTTGCACGTGTTCACGTGGGTTTTCTCCGGGTGTTCCATTTTTTTCCCACAGTCCAAAGGCATGCAATACAGGTTAATTGGCAATTCTAAGTTGGCCCCGTAAGGTGTGAGTGTAGGAGTGTGTGCGCTGCTGTGTGTTGGCGCCTGCCCAGGGTTGGTCCCTGCCTTGTGCCCGTGGTTCCTTGGACACGATCTGGTCCACCCGCGAGCCCGGTGGGGATTAAGTGGTTCAGATAATGAATGAATGAATGAATGAAGGAATTAACTTTATAGCACTATAATGGCTAGAACTAGTTATAGTGTTTATACTACAATGATTTACATACAGAATTCTGGGCTTCATTTCAGGGAAAAAAAGGGGTGTAAAAAATTGAGCAAATAAAGTTTTCATGATTTAAAATCCTTGACAAATTATGCATATGTGATGCTTAAAAATCGGGCTAATCTGATAAGTTAACAGACTATGGTAACTAGGGGTGCACGATTTAGAAAATCTCACGATTCCATTGATTCTGATTCTTGGGTTCACAACTCAATTCAAAATTGATTCACGATATATAAACGATTCATGATTCAATACACAGATGACTTTTCCAGATTGCTGTTTTGAGTTGCTTTTCCCGTTTGTGGCAGACCAAAAAAATCACAGTGAATCAAATGTAGTTTAGGGTTAGGGTTATGAATCTATTTTTTGGAATGCATGAATCCATTTTGAATCGACAGAGAAAGAATCGTGATTCAATTCGATTTGCACGCTCCTAATGGTAACATCCCTAACAATGTAACAAAGCTGATAGAAACATTCAACTCAAGTCTGTTTATCATGCTTTGCAATTTCACAACTCTTTTCACCACCCGTGTTTTCTTGCTGTCTTTCAAAGATGCTGAATTATTTTTATCAAAACACGACACTCCTATTTTTGAGGTCCGACAAACCTTTAGACTCCCCAGTAACAGCGCTGTCTTAAATGGCAGGTGTGCAAAAACAATCAGGACAAAATTAAATGTAATTGGACATTATTTAATTGATCCCTCTTGACTTTTTGGAAGGTTAAAAAACACGAACTTTCTGGACACATTACCTGCTCAGGGCATTGTGAGTAAGAGGACAGAACCCCATGACTTACAGTGAAAATTGAAGTGCTACAATGACTTCTTACAAGTGGTTTTTGGAAATTACCTTCCTGTGAGAACGTGGCACTCTCAAGTCCTCTACCCCATCATCACAGCTCATGCTCGTATTCTTTAATCAGAAGTTCACAGGCAATTATCACAGACTGGGATCAATGTGTCATTTACAACCATATATAACGCCTATTCTTTAAACAATCTCTCACTCGGCTTGTGAATTAAACTGGTAAAATTGAGGTCAAGTGGTGAAGTGGGATGACCGGTAAAAAGAAGCTGATTTTATAGTAACAGCACACATACTGTTCATATGCAATCAGACACAGCAGTATTGGAGATGATGATGATGAGGCAGCTGTTAGCGTAAGGGGCAGTTGATAGTGTAACGGTTAGGGTGTTCACTCTTTGTTAAGAAGGATGCTGGTTTAAATGCTGTGACAATGCAATAACAATAATCACTCACTTTAATTCACTTTATTTGATATTTGAAGGTGAATTTTTATGTTTATGTCTATGTCATGGATCCAGGACTGTACTATAATTTAGTTCATGATGAAATTTAGTTTATTTTAAAGTTAGTTTCTCTGCTTAGATATTTATGGAATATTCAGGGCAGCTGGTAGCGTAACTGTCAGGACGTTCGCCCCATGATCAGAAGGTTGCCGATTCAAATCCCAGGACCAGTAACATATATTATTGTAGGATGACTACAGTTAGCATGAATCACCATTAATAACACTTAATTAGTAACTTTAAAAGGTGTTGAATTATTTATTATTTTTTACTATCTTACTCTTATGTACTTTTTGCAACATTTTTGTATTCATTCCACCAAATACAAAAACCACAAACTATTCAAACGTTCCAAAGATCGATAACACACAAAACTCTCAACACTGTTACTCACGTTCAGCTGTGCCATACTCCTGGTGGTCCAGGATCCCCGACTCCTGTAGAGATCGGATGCAGGAGTCCACCAGCTCCAGACCAGTGTTCAGTTCATCCTCTATGTCTTTCTGTCCATCTGTACAGCAGGGAGACATCGAGGA
Organism: Distichodus sexfasciatus; assembly: GCA_032718565.1. Classification (NCBI taxonomy): domain Eukaryota; kingdom Metazoa; phylum Chordata; class Actinopteri; order Characiformes; family Distichodontidae; genus Distichodus; species Distichodus sexfasciatus. Next base: position 2,334,189 of record JAVGVS010000046.1, read on the forward strand.
GGGAGATTTAGAGAATTTGGTAGTCAAGTCAGGCCCAGATGCCGTGTAACATCTCACTCTGGCCTAACTTCAGCCACTCGCCACACGATCATCATCCCCAGAGCACCGTGCCAGCCTGGAGGGACAGTGAGGTTGGCATGAGCGACACTTGACGAGGCCGAGTTGCAATTGCCGACACCTTGCTGACTGGTGTAAGCTGATAAACGAGGGTTTTAAGGCAACAGGATTGACCTATTAAATGGAAACAGCCACAGCAGTGCCAGGCGCTGGCATCGAGCTGGCTGGTGTGTCTTCCCGCAATTACATGTGCCTACTGGCACAGACAGAACCGGTCCCTGAGGCCGAGTGTGGAAGTGGACAGATAGACGAGGAGAGAGAGGAGGACATAGAGAGTGGTAATTTACAATTTAAGTGCATTTCAATGCTGGCCAGCCCTATTAATGGTCATTCATTTAAATATACTGGTCAGTCCTATTACAGTGCCTTGAAAAAGTATTCGTACCCCTTGAACTTTTACACATTTTGACCTTACAACCACAAACTTAAATGTTTTTCATTGAGATTTTCTGTGATAGACCAACACAAAGTAGCACATAATTGTGAAGTGGTACAAAAATGATACGTGGTATTCAAAATTTTGAGCAAATAAAAATCTGAAAAGTATGGCGTGCATTTGTATTCAGCCCCCCTGCGTCAATACTTTGTAGAGCCACCTTTCACTGCAATTACAGCTACAAGTCTTTTGGGGTATGTCTCTACCAGCTTTGCACATCTAGAGACTGAAATTTTTGCCCATTCTTCATAGCAAAATAGCTCAAGCTCAGCCAGATTGGACGGAAAGCGTCTCTGAACAGCAATTTTCAAGTCTTGCCACAGATGCTCAACGGGATTTAGGTCTGGACTTTGACTGGGCCATTCTAACACATGAATATTCTTTGATCTAAACCAATCCATTGTAGCTCTTGCTGTATGTTTAGGGTCATTGTCTTGCTGGAAAGGTGAATCTCCTTCCCAGTCTCAAGTTCTTTGCAGCGTCCAACAGGTTTTCTTCCAGGATTGCCCTGTATTTAGCTCCATCCATATTCCCATCAACTGTGACCAGCTTCCCTGTCCCTGCTGAAGAAAAGCATCCCCACAGCATGATGCTGCCACCAATATGTTTCACAGTGGGGAAGGTGTGTTCAGGGTTTGCACTTTGCATTTAGGCCCAAAAGTTCAACTTTGGTCTTGTGTGACCAGAGCACCTTCTTCCACATGTTTGCTGTGTCCCCTACACGGCTCCTGGCAAACTGCAAATGGGACTTTTTATGTCTTTCTGTCAACAACGGCTTTCTTCTTGCCACTCTTCCATATAGGCCAGATTTATGGAGTACATGACTTACAGTTGTCCTGTGGACAGATTCTCCCACCTGAGCTGTGGATTTCTGCAGCTCCTCCAGAGTGACCATGGGCCTCTTGGAAGCTTCTCTGACCAGTACTTTCCTTGCTCGGTCTGTCAGTTTAGGCGGATGGCCATGTCTTGGTAGGTTTGCAGTTGTAGCATCCTTTTTCCATTTTTGGATGATGGATTGAACAGCGATCCTTGAGATGTTCTAAGCTTGGGATATTTTTTTATAACCTAACCCTGCTTTAAACTTATCTACAACTTTATCCCTGACCTGTCTTGTGAGTTCCTTGGTCTTCATGATGCTGCTCACTACTGTTCTCTAACAAACCACTGAGGCCTTCACAGAACAGGTGTATTTATAATGAGACTAAATTACACACAGGTGAACTCTATTATCTAATTAGGTGACTTTTGAAGGCAACTGATTGCACTGGATTTTATTTAGGGGTATCAGAGTACAGGGGGCTGAATAAAAATGCACGCCACACTTTTCAGATTTTTATTTGCTTAAAATTTTGAAAACCATTTATAATTTTTGTACCACTTCACAATTATGTGCTACTTTTTGTGTTGGTCTAGCACAGAAAATCTCAATGAAAAACATAAATTATGGTCAGTCTTATAAACATAAAGTCCTGATATATGGTCAGTTTTTTAAATAAATAAATGCTAGTTTAAAAACCTAACCGTATATTAGGACAGGCATTAAATGCAAATTAAATTTTATATAAACTACACCTGCAATTTAACCAGCACTAATATATGGTCAGTCCAGTTAAGAGTGAGTGTATATCATGGCTGGACAAACTATTGAATGTACTCGATGTATCCCGCAATGCATTGTGGGATGCAGCAAATGGTTATATTATGCAAATTAAGCTCCAACTGTCATATGTTTTGCTAAGTTTTTGGGGGTTTCTCTTCTCTCCCTCTCTTTTATGCCTTTCACAGACACATAAACAACAATGAAAATGCACCACAAGTAAATGCCAAAGCCGCTCAGCCAGACCACTCTCCTGGGTCAGAGTGCGAGATGCTTTTGTGTCTGTCACAATGGTGCACCAAAGCAAAGTTTAGTAGATGGAGGAAGATGAACAGGTTCAGTGGGTTCGGAATGAATAACAGAATGTTTTAATGCAGACATGTGTAGCAGGAGCTACTAGACATCACCATGAGTGAGACTGTGGGCATCAAAAGATTAAATCAAGGCTTTATTAAACACTTTAGGTGAAATTGTATATGTAGATATACAGCATACTAACATGTATGTTTGACTATGAACATTCATTTTCTCTAACACATTTTTGTTAAAGTATAAAGCTTAGTAGGCGGTAACTGTTGTTGATTTTAAACATATTACAGATCAAGGAACAGTCGCGGACTACAAAGCACTGTTGTAAGTCGCTCTGGATAAGAGTGTCTGCTAAATGGTGTAAATGTAAATGTACATGTAAATGTAAATATCTATTATCTTATTATCTTATGGAGTAAATGATCTTAATCTGTAACCTGGAAGTTGCAAACTACACTCATATTATTTTACAATTATGTCATTAAAAGAATGACATGGTTCACATGTCCACGTTATCCTCATGTGCTGTTTCCTCTAATCAGTTAATTGAATCAGGTGTATAGGTGTTGGAATATAACACATGGAATAGCTGCTATAAAAACAGAACTGCAGTTATACATAAAAATATGGACTGCTTTCTTATTTTGCACAGATCTGCAACTGCAATAGTTCATAAAAGAATAGCAACCTGTACATTTTACACTCACGGCCACATATTGCAAACCCTGTGAACAGAAAAAAGTGATGTGGTATCTCTCATTTTTTTGCAGAGCTGTATCATGTATTGCAATCAGTTTGGGGAGTAACGTGTTACAAAAAGAACACAGTTACATTCTTGTAGTCAAGACCACCTTATCCGAGACCAAGACCTGACCAAGACCAGAGGGGGTTGAGACCGACACAAGACCAAGACTCTGAGAGGCTGAGACCTAGTTGAGACCGAGACCAGGGCTGGCCGAAACTGAGTCGAGACCGGACCAATGCGCATTTTACACCACATGACAAATATGTGGAACTTCCAAAGCCTAAGCACCCCTCAAAAAGAGCTGAATGAAGCAAACAACATACACTATGCAACATTAAAAATGTTTATTCATTACTTCTCTCTTGACTATTCTCTTACATTGCAATATTCAGAAAACAGAACAAAGAATGTCAAACATTCAACATTTGAATTGTAAAATCCAAAAACCCAGCATATCCAAGATATACTGAAGTAAGTAGAAGTAATATAGTAATTATGGTCAGAAACAATAAAGTGCAAAGTTTACAGTGCGTGTGAAGGGGGCGGGTCGGGTAACTGCGGTCGGCACTAACATCATTGGTTGCGCTTGAAGTGAGAAGTTATCCAATCCGACATTAAACAGCTCATTAATAATAATATTCTCTGAGCCATGGTCTGGGCTGGTCTCGGAATAAAATTCCAAGTCCTCTTTGTCCGAGTCCATGACAAGACCGAGTACAAATGCGGCCGAGTCTGAAACGAGACCAAGACCTTTAAAAACCGGTCTCGAGACTGAGACCGATCTCGAGTATTACAACACTACATTCTTGTATTACTTTTTGCTGTAACACAGTAATGTAAGGCATTGCTAATAAATATTCAGTAATATTATCCTCATTAAATATTTCACCAATGTGTGTTACATCACTCTTTTAATATAACATTTTGTGCTGTTTTGTTTGTTTAAAAAAAATCTTGGACACTTCGAGACCTCTGGCCCAAGAGAAAAATTCGACAAGTAAAAGAGCTATTTCCAACAGGCTGTATGGCTACAGTCATTATGCTCCGCCACATCGCCCTCCACTGGATGTAGAATGAACTGCAGTAAACTACATTTTAGCATTTTAGAATGGCAAGTCCTACTTCCACAATTATTTTGGTGAAAGTAACTCAAAAGCAATGCAGGAGTCATGTAATGCATCATAATTCAGAGACAGTAATATTGTAATTACTTTGAAATAACATTAACTAGTAATCTATAATGTAATCTAGAATTTTGCAAGTAACTTGCCCAACTCTGATAGCAACCTAAATAATATCAATTGAGATTAGTAGACGCTCTTATTCCGAGCGACTTCCATTTTCCTAATTTCAGGAACAGTCTCCCTGGAGCAACTTGGGGTTAAGGGTCTTTCTCAGAGACCCAGTGATGGTAGTGCAGGAGGTAGGATTTGAGCCTGTAAACCTCTTGGTTCAGAGGCAAGGATCGTAACCACTAGACTATTACCACCCCAAATATCGTCATACTGCCCAGTCATAGCATATATTCTAATAATCCGCTATATAAGTGGTCTACCAATAAATCAGTGTATCAATATTATTGGCCGATTGAACTAATTGCAGATCAATTGGTTCAACACTTATAATTGCCGATATGACAATTCGGAATAAAATTAACAGACTTTGAACTATGACAATAAAACAGATTCTTGAAATCATACCATTTAATTGTAGTTGTAATATCTAGTGCAGCTGCAATGTTGGCTTTTTGGTGATTTCATTTATTTGACACTTAATTAAAACTTAACATACAGTGGGATGCAAAAGTTTGGGCAACCTTGTTAATAGTCATTATTTTCCTGTATAAATCGTTGGTTGTTACGATAAAAAATGTCAGTTAAATATATCATATAGGAGACACACACAGTGATATTTGAGAAGTGAAATGAAGTTTATTGGATTTACAGAAAGTGTGCAATAATTGTTCAAACAAAATCAGGCAGGTGCATAAATTTGGGCACCACAAAAAAGAAATGGAATCAATATTTAGTAGATCCGCCTTTTGCAGAAATTACAGCCTCTAGACGCTTCCTGTAGGTTCCAATGAGAGTCTGGATTGTGGTCGAAGGTATTTTGGACCATTCCTCTTTACAAAACATCTCTAGTTGATTCAGGTTTGATGGCTTCCGAGCATGGACAGCTCTCTTTAACTCACACCACAGATTTTCAATTATATTCAGGTCTGGGGACTGAGATGGCCATTCCAGAACGTTGTACTTGTTCCTCTGCATGAATGCCTTAGTGGATTTTGAGCAGTGTTTCGGGTCGTTGTCTTGTTGAAAGATCCAGCCCCGGTGCAGCTTCAGCTTTGTCACTGATTCCTGGACATTGGTCTCCAGAATCTGCTGATACTGAGTGGAATCCATGCGTCCCTCAACTTTGACAAGATTCCCAGTCCCTGCACTGGCCACACAGCCCCACAGCATGATGGAACCACCACCATATTTTACTGTAGGTAGCAGGTGTTTTTCTTGGAATGCTGTGTTCTTTTTCCTCCATGCATAACGCCCCTTGTTATGCCCAAATAACTCAATTTTAGTTTCATCAGTCCACAGCACCTTATTCCAAAATGAAGCTGGCTTGTCCAAATGTGTTTGAGCATAACTCAAGCAGCTCTGTTTGTGCTGTGGGCGGAGAAAAGGCTTCCTCTGCATCACTCTCGCATACAGCATCTCCTTGTGTAAAGTGCGCCGAATGGTTGAACGATGCACAGTGACTCCATCTGCTGCAAGATGATGTTGTAGGTCTTTGGTGCTGGTCTGTGGGTTGACTCTGACTGTTCTCACCATTCGTCGCTTCTGTCTATCCGAAATCTTTCTTGGTATGCCACTTCGAGCCTTAACTTGAACTGAGCCTGTGGTCTTCCATTTCCTCAATATGTTCCTAACTGTGGAAACAGACAGCTTAATTCTCTGGGACAGCTTTCTGTATCCTTCCCCTAAACCATGATGGTGAACAATCTTTGTCTTCAGGTCATTTGAGAGTTGTTTTGTGACCCCCATGTTGCTACTCTTCAAAGAAAATTAAAGGAGGAGGGAAACATACAATTGACCCCCTTAAATACTCTTTCTCATTATAGGATTCACCTGTGTATGTAGGTCAGAGGTCACTGAGCTTACCAAGCCAATTTGAGTTCCAATAATTAGTTCTAAAAGTTTTGGAATCAATAAAATTACAACGGTGCCCAAATTTATGCACCTGCCTGATTTTGTTTGAACAATTATTGCACACTTTCTGTAAATCCAATAAACTTCATTTCACTTCTCAAATATCACTGTGTGTGTCTCCTATATGATATATTTAACTGACATTTTTTATCGTAACAACCTACGATTTATACAGGAAAATAATGACTATTAACAAGGTTGTCCAAACTTTTGCATCCCACTGTACATAGATAAGATATATTCTCACTAATCATGTCATAAACGGTAGTGATCCAGGGTTACTGGGGTTCACACTTTTATTAATGCAAGTTTTTTTGCATTTACATTTTTTTTCCAACGCTATCTGCCAATGGGGCGGCATGGTGGCGCAGTGGTTAGCACTGCCGCCTCACAGCAAGAAGGTCCTGGTTTCAATCCCCAGGTCAACCATAGGGCCTTTCTGTGTGGAGTTTGCATGCTCTCCCCGTGTTCACGTGGGTTTTCTGTGGGTGCTCTGGTTTCCTCCCACAGTCCATAAACACACACTATAGGTTGATTGACAAAACTAAATTGACTCTGCAAGGTGTGACCGAGAGTGTGTTGGTGCCCACCCAGGCTCCGGTCCCCGCGACCCCAATATCACATCAACCCATGCCTGGCCCTTGCCCACACCGACACTCCAGCCACAGGACGAGCGCCATTTCAGCACCAGGGACAGCGGTCGCTCGTCAACACCAGAGAAAGTCGCCTGCGTGGCTGCAGCGTCTCGCCCCTGATCACCCATGGCTGGAGACTAATCAGTGTCTCTTCAAGCCTCATCAGGAGGAGTTCAAAAGAGGACATTGAAAGCCACCACACGGTCGACGAGTGGCACACGCACAGCCAGCCTGCACCCCGACCACTAACTTTTGCGATTTTTCCCCACATTTCTCTCTCTCTCTCTCACTATCCCTTCACCAGATTCACCCACGAAGCTTCTCTGATCACTTCACACGACACACCCCAGCACCAGATGGAAGGTGCCACAACAGACTTTTCGACAGACTGGACTCTATCGGACGGACTTTTCCCCCATATAATCACCACAATAAAGGACCCTCTTCGGTTCGTGAACTTGCTCTCAGTCTATTTGCGTATTTATTCCACATTTTTCCCTGACAAGCAATTAAGTGGTTCAGAAAATGAATGAATGAATAAAGTACCGGCCGGTAAGTGCTAATAGACAGACTTACTGTAAAAGGGCTGATAAATAATAAATAAACAAATAAAATATTATAATAAATGTTATAATAAAGGGGTGTCACAGTGGCGCAGTGGTAAGTGAGAAGAGAGAAGGTCCTGGGTTCGAACACTGGGGACAGCCGTAGGGTCCTTCTGTGTAGAGTTTGCATGCTCTGTTTGCATGGGTTTTTCCGGGTGCTCCGGTTTCCTCCCACAGTGCAAAAAGTATGCACTGTAGGTTAATTGGCGACTCTAAATTGGCACCGTAAGGCGTGAGGGCTGGTGACACTGCAGGCCTAGTAACAGCAAGACCTAACCTGTCCATGGAATCAAGATGGAAAAACAGCAATATAGCAATAAAATATCTAGATACTTCAGCAACACTAGAGTCTCTGGTGGGGCACTCCGGTGCACTTACGGACTATAAACCACCTCCTCAGACTTGTGATAGTGACAACTCTCTGCTGAACAGTCTCAATGACTTCTTTTGTCACTTTGAAACACAGAACAACACACCAGCACAGAAGACCACTCCTCCACTGGGCGAGCAGGCTGTGTGTCTGTCTACAGCCAGTGTGAGGAGGACTCTCTCCAGAATAAACCCACGCAAGGCAGCTGGACCGGATAACATACCTGGTCGTGGTCTAAAGGACTGTGCCGAGGAGCTCAAGGATGTCCTCACGGATATCTTTAAGATCTCCCTGAGCCAAGCGACTGTTCCCACATTTTTTAAAGCCTCCACAATAAAACCGATTCCAAAAAGTCCCACCCATCCAGCTATAATGATTATTGACCTGTTGCACTGACGTCCACCATTATGAAGTGCTTTGAGCTGCTGGTCATGGAAAATATCAAGTCCATCCTCCCCCCTCCCATGACCCATTTCAGTTTGCATACAGGTCAAACAGGTCCAGAGATGATGCCATTTCCGCTGCTTCACATCCAGCCCTCACACACCTCGACTCAAAGAACTCGTATGTACGAATGCTGTTCCTAGACTTCAGTTCAGCATTCAATACAATCATTCCCCAGCAGCTTACACAAAAACTTGGACATTTGGGACTCAAAACCTCCCTCTGTAACTGGGTGTTGGACTTTCTAACCTCCAGTCCCAGGATGCTCAGCACAGGGGCTCCACAGGGGTGTGTGCCAAGTCCACTGCTCTTCACACTACTGACACACGACTGTGTGCCAACCTACAGCACAAACCACATTGTCAAGTTTGCAGACGACACAACTGTAGTGGGGCTCATAAACAACAACAAGGAAACCAACTACAGAAGTGAGGTGAGCCAACTGGTCCAGTGATGTAAGGCGAACAGTCTCTTCCTCAATGTGGGGAAGACCAAATAAATGGTTATAGATTTCAGGAGAAGACCTCCTCAGCATGCCTCACTGACCATCGACGGCATTGCTGTGGAGAGGGTGAGAACAACCAAATTTCTGGGGGTGCACATCTCTGAGGATCTCTCCTGGACCAACAACACCACAGCACTGACCAAGAAGGCACAATCACGCCTCTACTTCCTCCACAAACTGAGGAGTGCCATCCCCATCATGTACTCTTTTTACAGAGGCACCATTGAGAGTGTCATCACTGACTGTATCGCTGTGTGGTAATGAAACTGCTCTGCCTCCTGCCGTAAGGCTCTGCAACGGGTAGTGAATACAGCCAGGAAGATCATCCGCACCCCCCTGCCCCCTGTCACGGACACTTTCCATACTCACCTCACCCGCAAAGCCATCAGCATTGCTGGTGACTCCTCCCACCCCTTACACTCCCACTTTAGCCTCTTGCCTTCAGGGAGAAGGTACCAGACCCACCGGGCCAACTCCACAAGACTTCTAAACAGCTTCATCCATCAGGCTGTCAGGATGCTGAACTCTGTCCATTGCTTCCCTACTCTGCCCCCTGCCCCTGGACAGTAATATACTCAGTGACTACCTCTGCTTTTGCGCTATAGTCTCAAGGACTGTTTACATTTCATATCATTCTGCTGCTAATTTGACTTATATGTTTGCTACCATTTGCACAACTGCCTCATAATTCTCTATTGTTACTTTTGCACAACTGCCTTATTTATTGCTTCTTGTTAATATGTTTCTTGTCTTGTCAGTTTGTCTTGTGTCTTGTTATTGGTCTTTTTATAGAATGCCTATTTAACTTAATTAAAATTTTGTAATCTAGCTTAAAACTTTCTAGTTCTAATTGGAGGGTACGCACACCAGTGAGCGAGAAACGGCATCTCGGTTCTCATGTATGTCTTGCGTATAGAATGTGAATTGACAATTAAAACCTTTGAATCTTGAATCTTGAGTCTTGAGTGTGATTGTGTGGGTGTGTGTGCCCTGCAGTATGTTGGCGCCTACCCAGGGTTGTTCCCCGCCTTGCACCCACAAGTTTCCGGGATAGGCTCCAGTCCCCCATGACCCCAGTTGGGATTAAGCGGTTTGGAAAATGAATGAATTAATGTTATAATAAATTGGTCAAATTTAATTTATTTTCTTGTACATATATTCAAAGTACTGTTTTTAAAAATAAAACAAATGCCCTTTTAAACTGCATTACATCATGTTAAGAACACATATGGTTTTGGAAAAATGGGAATGTCAATATATGACATTATAATCTTCTGATTATCTTCTTCTATATCGTTCAGACGCTCCAATACAAAACCCCCAAATTAACCAGACACTTGTGACAGTTGATATAAGTTGTGAAATAGCTGACCGATTCCACACACACACAGGTAGTGTGTTTCGCCATATGCCTAATTGCGCTTAATTACTTAGTTATTAAAGTTAAGGCCATTTTAATGACTTGAAGGTTGTCTGAAAGTTTCACGAATGTAAGATTTTCCTCCCGTATCGGCATGTTAATATCCACCTGTCACGCCTCTGAAATGTCACATTATCAACCATAAGAGGCCTTTAACATGTTTAAAATTAAACCCACTCCCTTCCTGCTCTCATTACACTTCATTTCTGTTCTGTAACAGCAGTTGGGATACCTGACACAGCGCAGAGGGCGTGATGTGTTGGGGAAGAAAAGCAGTTTATAGACGGTGTGTGAGGAGACAATGGAGTAGAAAGATGCAGGAAAAATGTCAGGTTTACCTTGAGGATTCCAGCGAAGATGCTCATCTGCAGAACTGTAAGAAGAAGAAAGAACAGAATTTGTTACATGTACACCTACACACACACAAACTTGTACAACTATCTTTGTGGGGACATTCCATAGACTCCCATAATGACTAGATGTGTATAATTCTACAGCTAATCCTAACCTTCACTTTAACCACAGTAGCCAAAAGCACATCTTTTACCTCTTTTATTTCTCAAATAAAACAAGCACATTTTCTATAAAGTCATGTTTCTTCATAGGGACTTCTCAAATGTCCCCACATAGCCATCATAAAGGAATAAAAGTGATTTTAGTGGACAAAAAGACCCAGAAGGTCCCCACAAAACATAAAAACATTGTACACACACACACACACACAGATGTAGTGCTGTTTTTTGTGAGGTCCTTGCGCTCCCATAATGACTAGATGTAAGTAATACTACAGCTACACCTAACCCTAACTTTGACCTCAACAACCAACAATAACATATCTTACCTTTTTAGTTCTCAAATAAATTCTTACATTAAATATATTTTTGAAAGTTTATTTTCTAAATGAGGACTGGCCTTGAAAAAAATACCTTCACAAAGACACAAAAAACAGAAATTTCTTTTAAGGGGCAATCATTTGCTCAAAATCGACATTATAATATCTTTGTATGACAACAGACAGCTTAAAATACACATCTTCTATAAAATATAGGAATAAATAGCCACATCCAGGTAATTATCTCAGAAATAAAAACACTACAGAACAACAACTTTAATATTAATACATATTAAAAGTTTTCATCCTTTTCTTTATTAGAATTAATTGCTAGATCCCCATTTAAAGTCAAATAACTCTGAAAACCTGCCAAATCCATCTGTCAAAGTTAAAGTAAACTTTATTGCGTCTACACAATTTGAAACTGCCTGCCTTGGGGGCACCAAAAACATTTTATTCAGCGTTTACATATTGTACATTTCATACTCAATGCTTGAGGTTTTCACTCTTTTCTCATTCTGAAGTGAAACCATATCGACATGCTAATTCACTAATCCTTCCATCAATGCCCCGACCAAACACGGGGACGTGCCGCTTTGATTCGGCCGAGAAACAACGCAACACCACCATCGATTTCTCTCTGTTTGCACTAGTCTAAACCCGGCTCCTTGTCGAGTCGCTCTTGTCAGCTGCTGTGGTTCATCTCTACCCAGCCTAATCGCAGCCTGTCTTGATATTTGTGGACTGACTGTTTTTATCTTTTAGTCAAAAACCAAGACACTAGAGTCTCTGATAGAGGGGTAACCAACTATCAAAGAAAAAAGAGCTGGCAGTTGGTATTGTAACAGTTATTGAGTTCTCCCTGTGATCGGAAGGTCGCTGGTTCGAATCGCGGGCGGGTAAAGGTACTGCTGAGGTACTCATGCTCAAGGTACCGTCACCACGCAGGTGCTGCCCATGTAGGCTGCCCACTGCTCCTTCACGAATGGGTCAAATGCAGAGGTCACATTTGTGTTGTGGTGCACTGTGTGCTGTGGTGTGTTCACAATGACAAATAATCACTCACATTCACTTTTAAGGTTATGAAATGGTTTTTCTTAGACTGATTTGGCAACAAAACCAGTTTAAAGAGCATTTTAATGCTTTTTAAAGCATTTAAAAAGAGATAATATAAAAATAATTTCCTCATATAAAATTTTGTGCATCAATTTTTGGTCACTAATTCCAAACTTAGGGTTTATTGTCCATCTCAGAGATTTTGCATTAAAAGGTTGTTAATTCTTGCTTTCTAACTCCAATTTACCACTCTCCTATCATTTAGGACAACTTTCTTACTCCTCACTTGTGTATTCCACACCATGGTTTTAAGGAATCACTTAAAACCAGAAATTAACTGCTAATTGAGTGTTGGATATTAAGGGTAAATGTCTTACGTTCGAACACTTACTTTTAGCATATTCCATTCCCAATTAGCTTAATTTTCAATTAAATACAGGCTCACTCATGATTTCCGCTTTAAGAGAATAAAGAGAATGTGATATTTTAAAGGTTTTTTGTGCTCTAGTGATTACCCACAAACCCAATATGCACCGGAACACATGATTAAACCTTAACGAGCAGCTCGGCTGATTACTGTTAATTGAATAAACAGAGGCCATATTTAATTGCAACAGCTCTTATCTGAGAGCAACGCTCGGCTCCATCTTGGTGCGCGTAAAAGTGTGTGTGTGTGTGTGTGAGAGAGACAGTCTGGATGGTGTTGGACTTATCGAGGCGACCATCATTTGGCTTGAGAATTGGCAGCTCCGATCTGAGCTTTCTCCCATCATTTAGGATTTTCGCTAAATCTTTGGTAAACATGTTAAAATGTATAACTTTTACGTCTCATTTTGTTTTTTAGTTCAAAGTAATCATACGGCCAAGTTTAGCCCAAACTTCCACTAGTGCCACCAGGGCAGGTGTTTATACGGTTTTATATTTGATGCATTTGTATTGAACACATGCCTGCAAACATTTATCACGCAATTTTTAACTGCGGCCATGCAGTTTTGGGAAATCCACGAAGCACTAGCAATCATTATAAACCTAACGTCTTTATAACGCATACCTGAGTGAGTGGCAAATTTTGGCAAATTTTGCTTTTAAAAGATGGAACTACCACATAAATATAAAGTTGTGTGACAGAGTTCCTACACATTTTCCATTTCAAAAATCCAGACTTTTTCCACACACAAGTTTTAAAGCATTTGTAACTATTACTGTACAAAAATCTAATCATTCATTAAAGTAAATGATCTGCCATCTGCCACAAAACAAATGTAAACATATGCTACATTCACTAAATGTAAAGTGAATTTTATTTTGTTTGTTTTAATGCAAATGATTATAGCCAAGACCAAAAACAATTTACCACACTCAAAAAGAGAAAGAATTCCATTGTTATGATCATTATACTGTACTTCTGCCATATTTCACTGTCCAATATTACATGCTCCTTGTCTGTCTGCTAAAATGCTACTGTGTAGCACTTCACTGTTCACTGCTCACTGCTGTGTAGCTGCGCTCGACACTTTAAAAACAGTCTCATTGCACCTGTTATCTGTCTGCAGATTTTTGTACTCAGGTTAACTTATTGTATATAAGAAATAGTTTATTTATCTTATTCTATTCCTGTATCTCCTTATTTTAAGTTTGTATATTGTATCTTTTTTTAATTTTTATTTTTTAATTTTTTTTTTAAAATTATATATTTTTGTTATTTTTTTATTTCTTTGCCTAAACTGCAGAGTCAAAAGAGCGGACCAGTATACATTTCACTGCATGTTGTACCTGTATAATTTGCATGTGACAAATAAAGAATCTTGAATCTTGAAATATATTGGATTTCTGCATGAGCTTTCAGCCACAATCATCAATACAAAACAAAAAAAGACTTGCAATATTTCACTTCACGCGTACTGAATAAAGCATATATGAAGGTTAACCTTTTTGAATTAGGAAAACAAAAAGACTTCACATTTTTTTTAGAAGCACTAGTTTTAAACTTGTGATTAACTCATTAAATGTTGCAGTCGACACACTATTTTTGCATCAGTTCCCAGTACTAGTAAATGTCAGTACGTCCAGCCTCAAACTGGCATGACGCAACATTTACTTTGGACGACGGAGGCACATGGTTGGCCAAGTGGCGCTCTTGGTTTATCTGAGAGACGAGTGGGACGGAGACAGAGCTTAACGAGTCTCTGACAGAGAAACGAGGAAGTGGGTGGGACCGGGTAGGCGCTTGGGCCCCGATCATCATTAATCTCATACACTTTGCTGGACTTAAAAAATAATAATTTCTCCTGTATATATTAAGTATGAGCTGTTTATCTATTTGCATAATAATGGCTCTACTCGTGGACTGTTTATTCATACGTCTGGTGAAAAACTCAGGAGAGCAAGCAGGTTTTATCCATCTTTAGCAGTGTTGGTTCAAGCTGGTTTTGGTGTTAAACCAACTTGGCAAATGAGTTTAAGAGGATTTTGACCCACCCGTGAAGGGGATGGGCACCTTGCTCATGAGTACCTCAGTGGGTCCTTTACCAGTCCTGGGACTTGAACCGGTGACCCTCCGTTCACAGGGGCAACTCCCTAACTGCTACACTACCCCACACGGTAAGGTCCATATTAGTGGTGGCTGAAATGGTATGTTCCCACATGGTGAGAATGGCAGGGGGATCCAGAGCAACTTTTCTTTGCTAATTACAGGGAGAGCGTCTCTAGAGCAGTTTGGAGTTAATGTCTTGTTCAGACGCTGTAAGGTGGTACTAATGTTATTGAATTTAAGTGCAGAGCTTGACCAGCGCTGAATAAGTCGCTTCTCTTCCTTCACTGCACCAGTCACTTCACATCAGACCTTGACTCTGTCTGATCCCTGCTCTCTCGCTCCACACCGGCCTCCGAGTAAACGCTCCGGAATAAAGCACTCTAATACAGAGGAAAGCCAAGGACACACACACATACACATACACATACACACACACTCCCGTATCTGCTGTTTATGGATTCTCGAGGTAGGATCAGGCAAATGCCCCGCTCTGGTCTGGGTTAACGCCAGTCTAGATTTGCCCTGATGTAGTGTTACTGTGTTTGTGTATGTGTGTGTGTGTGTGTGTGTGACACTAGGGACTGATTAAGACTCGACTGGTTGTGTGTGAGACCTCTCCCATGCTGCAATTACATGAGGCAGAGAGAGAGAGAGAGAGACTGAGAGAGAGAGATTGAGAGAGAGAGAGAGAGAGAGAGAGAGAGAGAAACAAATGTGATAAATAGAGAACAAGAAAGAGAGAGAAATTTTAAAAAGAGACAAATTAGATAAAAAGAGGATAAACACAAGCGAGATCAAATGAGATAAAAAGAGAGAAACAAAGAGGGAGACAAATTAGACAGAAACAAATGAGAGAAGGAGAGAAAGAGAGAGAAACAAAAGAGATAAAGAGATAAATGAGAAAGAGAGACAAATGAGATACAGAGAGAGAAAGAGAAGGAATTGAGATAGAGAGAATGAGAGGGGGGGGGACAAATGAATTAAAGAGAGAGAAAAATAAATAAGATAAAGAGAAACAAAAAGAGAGACAATTGAGAGAGAGAGAGAGAGAGAGAGAGAGAGAGAGAGAGAAACAGAGGTGATAGAGAAACAAAGAAAGAGAGAGAGAAACAGAGAGACAAATGAGATACAGAGAGAGAAAGAGAAGGAATTGAGACAGAGAGATAAATAAATGAGATAGAAACAAAGAGAGAGACAACTGAGATACAGAGAGAGAGAGAGAGATAGTGAGAGAGAGAGAGAGAGTGAGTGAGAGTGAGGGAGAGAGAGAGAGAGAGAGGGTGAGAGAAACAAACGTGATACAGAGAGAGAAACAAAGAAAGAGAGAGAGAGGGGACAAGTAAAGAAAGAGGAAGAGATGGGGAGAAAGAAAAGGGAAGATGGAGAAACAGATAGAGAGTGAAGAGAGACTGCACCTGTATCTATTAGTGTGAGAGAGAGACACACAGAAACACAACACAGAGTGTATCTGATGTTGGTATTGCATGAGCGTGTGTGTGAAAGCAGTCAGGGCTGTGAGAAGAGTGTCTGTGAGAGTGGGTGTGTTTGTGTGTGTAGTCAAAGCTCAGAGAAGTAAGTGTGTGTGTGTGTGTGTGCTACAGGGTGCCATGTCTCATAACACTACTCCCTGTGGAGTGACACAGGGGCTCTTTGTTCACAACTATGGGATGCAGAGCTCTCTCTCTCTCTCTCTCTCTCTCTCTCTCACACACACACACGAACACTCACACACACACACACACACTCCCTTCTGAAAGAGTGACTGTAGTAAAATAGGCCACTCCATCCACACACAGCAACAGGATCAGATTCATTCAGCGTTCAACTCGGCACAGTGAGAAAGGAATTGAAGGGAAATTGTTATGCTTTTCCTTCACTCAACACTCTCTAGAGGTCTTAATTGAACATCTGACAAAGACCAGATCTTCTGTCTCACACACATACACACACACTTTACACACTTTACACCTGAGGGTGAAAAAAGGCTCTGAAAAGCCGCTCCACTGAAGAGGGGAATGAGACACGGCTATAAAGCTACAAAAAAAGAATAACAATGACACTCGAAAAGAAGTTCTTTAATTAAAGGGCTAATTGAGCTCATATCAGCTACTCATTAGTTCTGGAGAATTTTCTCACTGTGCCAAAGAGATTTTCCCAGATAGTTGTATCACTGCAGCATAGTTAAGAGTCCTTTTAGAAAGTTCTCTGCTATCGCACATAAATAAACAGGTCTACAGAAAGTTGAGAGGTGATTCTCTCAGTTTTTACTAGTTGCATCAGTACGAAACACACACACACACACACACACACACACTTATCTCTTTGTGGGGCTGTGTATTAGCACCGTACAGTTGGGTGCGATCAGCCCTAAAGTTAAAATTTCATTTTTCATCTCAGCATGAGGCAGCATCAGAACCGATACGCATGATGCTCAAAACCCCCCTGCAGCACCACTCCCCATTTACATCTCTCCCACTCGTGTTAACTACACACACACTCACACAGACACACTCGGAGACAGAGCTTAATGACAGCCGGCGAGACAGACTGGGCTTTGACTACTTCCATATCTTGTGGAAAGAGCAGCTGCTTTGTTGAATAAGTGGCTTCTCCCCACTTTGGCAGAAATAAAGAAATCACGTTGTTAGTGTATTAACGCTTGTTAAATATTAAATGGATTTTTTTATTTGTGCCATACGAAAGGTCAGGGATGAGCAAATTAGAAGTCAATGCACAAATAAACAGCATTTTAAGTGGGTTTCAAGCAAGCTGTTGACATATTGGAAATGATGCTGCAATATGAAGTCCATATCAATGAGACAGAAAGTGTGTGTGCATGTGTGTGTGTGTGTGTGTGTGCTTTGCACAGAGCAGAAAGAGGATGATTATTAGTAGTACAAAAGTGGAGCTCTTTACAAGTGAATCGCTCTTGAACCCCCAGAGTATGCACGCTGAGCGTGTGTGTTTGCGAACATATGTACATGCCTGGGTGTGTGTGTGTGTATGTGTGCATATCCTCATTCTTCTGAAGTGCTGCCATGAATTATTGAGGCCTTTATATAACCGCTCTGTAGAAATGTCGGACAGAACTGCCTCGTACCAAACTGTACACCGGGTGGTGTGATGCCATCCCCTTCAATCAATTTGTTGATTAGCCAATAAAAAAATGTCCAAAAAATTTAATAATAAATTTTATTTACATTATTTACACTGTTATTAAGGCAACAGATTAATTCTGCACAGCACCACAACAGAATGTGACCTCTCCATTTGATCCATCCATGAAGGAGCAGTGGGCAGCAGTGCTTGGGCACAGTACTTTGCTCATGAGTACCTCAGTGGTACATTTACCGGTCCTGGATTCGAACTGACAACCCTCCGATCATAGGGAGAACTCCCTAACCGCCACGCTATCAACTGCCTTTAACTTAATTATACCAATTACAATTCTTTATTGACATGGTAACTATGTATTTATGACTGATACAATATGAAATATGTAATAACTTAACAAGGTCAATGTACAAGCACAAACACATTTTACCTCACTGAAATGTAAGCCTGGTTTAACTACACAACCACCTGTCATAGCTGACTAACTAATGTTAACTGAAGCAGCCTCTGAAAGAAGGTGAATAATTCAACTTCTAGACGTTGGCTTGCACCTGTAAAGCAAACACTTAAATCAACAAAATAAAGGATGAAAAATAACACATTATCAACAAGCACCCCAGAGCTTCATTGTAGCATTTACTGGAGCTCACCGACAAGCAAAAACAAAAATATACCAACATTATTCACTCAGCATTTATCAAGGAATATCGAAGACATTATTTGTTTCAAATATTTGTAGCATTTTATAAATCAAATATGTTAAACTCACAAACGACGATGTGCAGGTTTAAAATATTGATGTCAATGCATTTTCATATTCTCAGTCCTATTTTAAATGCTGGTAAATCACACACAGCAATACACACACACACACATACACACATTTTCAGCTGTCTCCACCAGCAGCGTTCTCCTGCCAGCTCCCAGCAGCACTGTGTCTGACAGATCTGGGCTAGCTCCAGATAAGGCGTTCAGGTTCGTGTGTGCAAGTTTGAGATCATGCGATTTTCGGAACATCAAAGTTTCCTTGGCATCAGCTGTAAGGCCTTTTCATTCTGAGGTTCTGTGAGTTAGCCAAGAACTGATCATAGACCATGGATAACGCTCCATGTAACAGAGTCATTAGGCCTCTGTTTGCACTACAAAAATCATAGAGTCTGAATTAACTGGGGAGTTTACAGAACACAGATAGAGAGAACGACTGGGCAATTAAACAAAAATGTATCACATTTGGCACCTCTGACTGACTTCAGTTAAAGCGTTCTCCAATGAACATTAATGCATTCTCACCATAAAACATACTATAAATACCTTAAAACATTCTTTAAAAGCAGCATATAAAACGGCAGTCCATTAACTGTGCTTAATAAATTTAAAAACAGCGGCAACAAGCAGGGTCCAAGCAAAACTGCAAAATGCCGCACAAAAGCAGCTGACGCAGTAAGCACCGAAGAAAGGAATCAATCAGAAGTCAAAATTAGCAAAAAAAAACAACCTTTTTTATCACATTCGGACAACCCCACAGATTTGACAACTCACTTGCTCTAATCCGCCAATCTGCCAAGAAGGAGTTTGCAAAAGTCGGCTTTGGATATTATGCAAATTAGATAGGAAAATTACCACGCTTTTCATTAAGTACTAAGCAGCATTCCTACTTTCAGCTGCACAAATATATGTAGCATTTCTTGCACCCCCCATTGTTCAAATAGCAACATTGTATATTTTCCTCTGCCATATCTTAGCTTTGATTGGTTATACAAAATTTCAGTAAAATCAGATTTCTTTTCTTGCGTTATAGGCATTTAGCATTTAGCCCCTATTGTTCAACTGGCTGCATTAAATCTAGCTAGCTAAGCCAAGGCAGTAAATCACATTCACGCAGCTGTTTAATCAAAATTAGCCGCACCCTATAGCAATTAATTAGCTAATTTTAGCCACCCTTTTGTCAAATACCACATTTTCACTCTAGGACAGATGGTTTGAGAGTCAGGCAAAAAACACCTAAAAACATGTTTGCCCTTGCTACAGAACCAATTATAGGCTGATCACTATGCTTTTTGGCCTATGCGAAGGTGCATATGTGACCCGATCTGCCGTAATGAGTTGGAAGTCAGCGTTCTAGTTATTTAGATACGGGCCGATTATGTTGAAAAACATCACAAAAATAGTGATTTTTCTTTTTTGGAGACCAGATTAATTTTGAAGACCTTTTCTTTCATATAAGACCAAAAAAGAAAAATCAATATTTTTGATGTTTGTCAACATAATCAGCCCGTATCTAAATAAATAGAATGCCGACTTCTGACTCATTACGGCAGATCGGGTCACATATCATTACTACTTACCCACCGAATTTCATCTTTCTGCGACTTCAGACCAGCTCACTCTGAAACATCTACATTTTCTTGTTTAGTCTAACCAACAGCATGCTTGTGGTGCCTGGTGGGTTTACCAAGTCATCTGAAGCACCCCACATCCTGTAAAATCCCCCGGCTGAGCCGGTCTGGGCTACCACTGGCTTTGAGAAGGGTCCACGGATGTCAGAATCATGGGAACACAGCTCCTGCTGGCATCTTGCTTGGCATCCCATGTCAGCGACTTTCTCCAAATGTCCAGCTGGATTTACAAGAAAAGATCACAATTGCAGTTTGACCTTTAGGGAAAGCGGCTGGCATTGGGGTTGTTTTTGGAAATACATCTAGACATTTGGAAAAATCTGCTGGGATTGGTATGCCCACAAAGCTACCAGTGAAATTTGTGTTCCCATGATTCTGATAACGACTTCTGACAGCTTGCTGGGCATTCCAATGCCAGTCACTTTTCCTTGCTGTCCAACAAAAAAGATCACAATTCCATCTTGACCTTTTGGGGAAAGCTTTGGCATTGCAGTCTGGCTGGCACTAGGATGTCCACAAAGCTCCCAGCAGAAGTTGTGTTCCCAGGATTCCCCTGACAATCACTGACAGCTTGGTGGGCACCCCAATGCCAGCCACTTTCCCCAAAGGGTCAGCAGATCAGTTATTGTTAGTCATCCCTAAAACAAAGAGAAAACTTAGAGGGTCACCTTCTCACGTTCTCAGTCACCGCTCTAAAACTGTGGAATGAATTACCTTTGCGCATCAGGCAGGCCGACTCGCTAAATGTTTTTAAGTCCTCTCTTAGAACAATTTTTTTTCTCATTGGCTTTTAATTCAGTGTGAGATGTTGACTTTTACTTTGAAGTTTATTGTTTGTTTTAGTGTTTTTACTTTGCTTATTTTATTTTTATGGCTTTATGTGTTACTTTGTATTTTATATATGTGTACAGCACTTTGGTCAACTGTGTTGTTTTTAAAGTGCTATATAAATAAAGGTGGATTGGATTGAAAAAGGGCAAGTGGTTGACATTGGGATGCCCACAAAGTAACAAGAAGGAAGTATATTCCAATGATTTCCCATGACACCCACTGAGGAAATCCAGCTTGATCTTTGGGAAAAGTGGTTGCCATTGGGATGCCCACAAAGCTACTCGAGGGAGGTGTGTTCCCATGATCTCCCAATGCCAGCCACTTTTCCAGCTGGATTTACAAAAAAGATCACAATTCCATCTTGACCTTTGGGGCATTGTGACCTTTTTTTTGGAAATCCAGCTTATTTTGGGGGAAAGTGGCTGGCACTGGGATGCCCACAAAAGTTAACGGGGGAGTTGTGTTCCTATGATTCTCTTGATACCAACTGGCAGCTTGGTGGTCATGCTAATTCCAGCCACTTTCCCAAGAACCTCAGCTGGAAACGATCACGAATCCGTGCTTTGGCTGTGGCTTTAATCAGGAATTCTACAGTGTGTCTGGCAATTCTAGGCCTAAACCTGACTCTGAATTTTGTAATTTGGATTGGGCTGTTCAATCCATATATTTAGCGATTTGGATTTTTCATATGGGCAGGCAATTACAAAAACCAGCTGTGGTTCTCAGTGCAGGTCTTCCACCTCATTCTATCTTTAGGGGGACATGCAGTGGAACACTGCGTGGTACCCTAATGTTATTGTACCAATTTTTTTTCCTGCCTTAAAACGCATTGTGGAGAAAAAACAGTAAGACCTACAGCTTTGAAATTTGGCAGGTAGGTCCGGTACCCCACCCACTACTCAGGCAAAAAAAATTGCACCAAAATAAGTTATTTTGCAATTTTCCAAAAAAAATTAGCATTTTGCCAAATAAATGGTTAACTGTAGCTCTGATTCTCAAAAATCTTATATCAGCTTATTCTTTGGTTTAAGACAAATTTTTTAGACCCTTGCATCTATTTCTGCCCTATTTGATTTTTCGATAATTTGCATAAAATGAAATCCCATCTTTTTCAAAATCGTCCCTGGATTTTCGTCCAATCTGCATGCAACTGATATCATTTGAATCCCAAGATGCTCTTCTTTAATTATTATTGAGCACATTTTTAATTTATATCTTCATTTTTATGTAATACGCAAATAAATGTGCTCGGCTTGGCGTAGGACTGCAAACCCATACACCGAGTGTCATAGAAATTCGGCTCTGGGTGGGCAACAGCTTTGAAATTTGGCAGGTCGGTTCTTGATTCTACCCAATACTGAAGAAAAAAATTTGCGCCACTTTGCCCATATTTCAACAGTTTAAACCTCACGTACTATTCAGGCAAAAAATAAATAAAAATGCACCACTCTACCACTTGGTGGCGCTAATAAGCTATTATGCGTTTTTCGTAATAACTTTTGGATCGTAGCTCCGATTCTTAAAAATCTTATACCATCTTATTTCTTAGGTCAAGACGAATCTTAATAAACCCTCATATCTATTTTTCCCATATTGGATTTTTCTTTAATTGGCATAACTAGTCAACTAGAACCTGGATTTTTATCCAATCTGCATGTAACTGGTATTATTTGAATCCCAAGACATTCCTTTTTAATTATTATTGAGTATATTTTTAATTTAGGTTTTCATTAGGCTGTATTTTTTTTAAATAAATGTGCTCGGCTTCATATAGTAATGCAGTGCCACTCACTGAATATCATAGAAATCTAGCTCTGAGTGAACTACCGCTAATTTTCATAATATGAAATCGTATTATTTAAATCTCAGCATATTCTTCTTTAATAGTTATTGAGCACATTTTTCATTGACCTTTTCATAATAAACTATTTTAAAGTTAGCCTCATACGTTTTGAACCGTAAATACGTAGAAAAAAAGATGAAAGATATCAAATCTCAATATATATGTACTTCAATTGGTAAAAAACTGACAAAGCTGCAAACTGCATAGCCCCCGTAATCACTGCTTGCAGTTATATTTATATGTATTTTTGGTAATAATAAGACATCCAGCTCCCATATTTGTGCTTAAATCAACTCCTTACAGCCTCATTTTGCCTCCACACTTTAGTCTTATTTAGAGACACAGCTGCCTACAAAACCAACCCACATCTATGTCAGCTTTCAGCTTCTCTCATCTGTTCACCAGTGTGTAACGCAGACATTTTTTAGTAAGCACCCTGTTAGAATAAAAATATACTCATGATTCCACTTATTTATAACTCCTCATTGAAATATCAACTTATTTGGAAAGTTTTATTTGTTTTGTACTGTTCATCATGCACACTGAGTCACATTTAGTCACATTTTTGATACCGTCAAAACATGCTTCTTCAAAAATTTCGCTGATGAAATGAACACAGTTTAACCAAATCCCAAAGAAAAAACTGAATGGCAAAATGTGATTACAAGTTTGCACCCCCATGATGCATTAGTGAGGACATTTATCCACATCATCAAGGCGGTAGTTGGTCCGCAAACCCATTAGGAAGTGCCAGGCAGAAGTAATGTCCTTTGCTGTTATCGACTCCACTCGCTCAACCATCACGCTGCGGCATTTCTCAGGTCTGAATATGTATTTAGTGCTTGTTTAGGAAACCTTTCAGTACAACGTTGAGAAGTGACACATGGCCTGGCGCTAATTGTTATTGATCATGCTGTATGAATTTAGACGCCTTGATGGAAGGCAGATTCTCCGTTTTCTTTTCAGACATTTCTTTGCCCAAAATGGGCAATATTTTCCCAAAAAGTAATGACAAAACTTTGATTACCAAATGACGTTGTGTTTCTATGTGACGGTGCTATTAAAGACATTTTGGTATGCTTATAGGGGGTCTAGGTCCACTTTTTTAAGGATTTTTTAAGCTGTTTTTCAACTTAAGTTGCATGTTCTGGAACCATATAGACTCTAGACTTTGGATTTTTAGTGACTTTGTGAGAATATTTTTGGATGTGAGGAAATAATGGTTTTATAATTTATGTTTCAGGTTTTATTTGCGACTAAAAGAGGTAAAAGATTTTATTTTGTTTATTAAAGTCAAGGTTAGGGTTAAGTGCATCTGTACTCTTATTTACATCTAGTCACTATGGGAGTCAATGGAAGAACCTCGCAAAGACAGCAAGATGTGTGTGTATGTGTGTTTAAGGTGCTGTATGTAATTCCCTCTAAGTGCTGCTTGGGTGTGCGAGCCTCCTGCCGTGTTTCATGTTTGACTTGACCAAGAAAAGCTTCGTGTGTACTGACCTAAATACACGCTGCTGTTCTCTGCTGCAGTTTAGCTGTAACTCTGACATCACCGCACTTCCTAGCAGCGGGGAATACACTCGCTTGTGTAAATGCACCTTACTCAAGATTCAAAACAGCAGCTTAATACATCAGCTATAGAACTAAACGTACTCCAGAGACATGTTAGTACTTTTAAAGAATATTTGCATTTTAAAGACAATTCCAACTGTACAACAACTACACAAAATTATAAATAATACTAAATGATACTGTAGAACTTCTGTTTGTTTTATCCTTTAACTATCATGCACTCTGTCTACAAAGGGAACAATGCTGTGGGTTGATATAGTCTTAGCGTAGTCTTTGGACAAACATCAATTTATTTAATCATTATTTAAGCCACGTTCGCTTGTTCATTCTAGTCTAAAATTACAAAACAAAAATGATACAACTATAAAAAGTATACTATTATATTCATCATTAATAATATACATTATCATTCATCAACAATGACATTTCCTATATTCATTATGTAATAAATATAATATATTGTGCTTCATTCCTTAGAGGTCATGTCTGTTAAATGTCATTAAAAAAAAAAAATCATTACAGTGATTTATTCAAGCACAACTTAACATTAGGCGATTTTGACAGGAAGTCTATTTAATTCCTGGTACCACACATTTATGTATTTATGTAATGTTGTGCTTTTTCCACTAATTTTGCAAAGCAGTAAAGTCATTAAAATAGCTCCACAAATCTGTGCATGTATAGGTTATTATTCTCTAATTTGGTTTCCCAGTAGTGTGGGACAGGATTTGTAGTGCTACCTGCATGGATCAACCAGTCATGAGCATGCAATACATGACTGTGCAGATCTTGCAGATTAAATTAATCCACATTATTAATAAAGAGTAGACTGTACATGGTGAGAATATTGCTTAACTACAGTCTCTATTTGTGCAACCTACAGTAAATACAACAGCTATTGAACAGAATCTACTCCAGATGCATTGTAGTAAGTTTACACAGCATTTTTAAATATGTTTCCTATATTGTTCTAGTGGTCGTGTCTTTTAAATGTACCTGTCTTGATGTAACAAAAAATGAAACTTTGTTCATAATTTGTGAACATAAACTGTAACTTCACCGCATTTGTAAATATTTATACTATACATATATGTATGTGTATATATATATATATATATATATATATATATATATGTCAGAATATGTCAGGGCAGCGATAAAAGGAATTAGCACTAAGTGCTCATGAGCAAGGTACCGTCCCCCCAACGCAAGCGCTTGTGGCTGCCACTGCTCCTTCCGCGGATGGGTTAAATGCAGAGGTCACATTTTCGTTGTAGCAGTGCACTGTGTGCTGTGCTGTGATGTGTTAGTAATGACAAATAATCTTGCTTCAGTAACCTGCATGTACCTTCTGTGTACTCTGCCAAAGGCTAGATCTCGTCTCATCCACCATACTTTTAAACATATTTCCTGCCCTCACACTCGCCCCACACACACCCGGACTGTGAAATGACTCCTGCTGCACCCTCTGCACTTTACACACATCACTGTCTTTGTGATACTGCGCTGCTATATGGACAATCTACTACTGCTGCTCATTCATGTTGCACTGAAACTGTTTTAGAAAAAAATCTAAATTGTAATCATCTTCTGTTGACTGCTGATACAATTTGAACAATTTTTGCACTGCTGCTACATATATACCTTCTTTGAATAATGAATGTGCATCATTTCCTCACATCACTCATGCACATTCAGTGTAAAAGACAACTCTATGACCATAATTGTAGGTTGAATACCGCATCCTAATTATCTCTCTAGTTTAAAGTGTATATTTTATATTCTGTTAATATGTTGCCTATTCTATGTGCCTTATTTGTGTTTTGTTCCTTGTTCTTTGTCCTTTGCACCATTAAAGCTGGACCCAAGTCGTCTCATCTCTCTGTATACTTGAACAGTATACCGGTACTGTATATAACTGAGATGACAAAGTTTACCTTGACATTGACGCTTTTGAATTAGTTATAGAAGTTGCTTTTAATCTGCAGGTTTGCATTATTTGGTACGAAAAATATATAGCAGTTAGTGATGTAAAGATTGAGGAGTTGACTCTATATGATCTAGGGGTACTGGTTCAAGTTCAGTCAGTAAAGTACCACTGAGGTACTCATGAGCAAGTACTGTCTCAAAAGCACTGCTCCAGGACAATGTGTCCAGCTGCCTACTGCTCCTTCACGGATGGATCAAATGTAGACGTCACATTTTGTTGTGATGCACTGCGTGCAATATATATTCTAATGAGACTTTAAAAAATGTAGAAAATTTTGAAAAACTTCAAAGAGAGTTGAGACCGAAACCAGCACAAGAAAAGAATCAGTAAATATGAACATTACTCAGGAGAAACACATCCTCAGGCCATGAGACTTCATACGACACCAAATTTTAATAATCACACAAACTGAAAATTCCGACTAATACTCATTTAGTTTATATAAATCTTTATAAAACAACTTCTTGTAAACAAACTTGTCTACATTGGCATGTATTTTTGTTTTTTTGTTTAATACACTTCCTTTTAAATTATATTTTTTATGTGCACTTTCAGACCTGATTAAGTTATATTTAAATTACATATATGGTCTACTAATGAAGCATTTGTGTTGTACTGCCTCTTTGAACAACAGCTGAATGTGAGAAGCCAATGGCATTTAGCTCTTGCTACCTTTTAAAAATGAGGGTTAAGTTCCTTTCTGACATTTGGTGTTTGGTTGAAGATCTGGTTCATTTTGAGGAAAAGCCTCGCTCATTAAATGCTGATAGTGACAATGTAGCTTCGATCAATCAGACCTGAGTCTAGTTTCAGCAAAGCTACCCCAAAGTAAAGCATTTCTGATAGCAACGAACACAACCTGCATAAAAATGAAACAACTGGCATGGCGAAGCTAAAAATACATCTGTTTGGCCGCATCGTGGGGAGAGGAAGAGCTTATTTCATGCAGTGGATCGCAGGAAAGCGTAATCACCGCATGCGGATTATTCAGCGTCACGATACGCATCTGAGAGTCACCGGCCCTTAAGCTGGAAGAGCCGGAGGAGTTTATTCCATCAGGCTTAAAATTAATTTATCTCATTTTGCACTTGAGGAAAGTTGCTGACTAAACCACGGAAAGACTAAAGAAATTGTCCAGTCCTTATAGCAACCGTGAGTTCAGCGTCCTCACACGTGTTTCCTAAGACACTAATTACTCGCCACTAATAGCCAACTTCTCGTTGGCCTCCAAATGATCATTCCATTATGTGATGCTTCTGTTGAGAGTGCTCCTAGAGCCTGGCTTTCTGCGCTCTGTCTCCAGGAAAAGGTTGTACAATCCTCACTAGCTCAGCAAGTTTACAGTGCTGTATTATAGCACTATCACGAAGAATACACAGAAGTACAAAAACATATAATAATAATATTACAGGAATTCATGAGAGCGTAATAAACATGATGACATCACTGAAGGTCCCATAAAGTCAGGAACATTCCTGTTTGGGTTAGTAGTATAATGGTTAGCGAGCATGCACAATTCAGGAATTTCAAATTGGCCGCCATTCAATTCATGAGTTGGAATTTGAATTAGTTGACTCCGCCTGAGGAAGTTGAATTTGAATTGAGTTGGAATGACAGGAAGTGGAATTAAATTCGCAGCAGCAATTCAAAAGACATTCCACACAGTCATACAACAGAAAAGAATGTAATTTGAATCTCACATACAAATGCATTAATTTTAGCAATTTAATAGCATGATTTCGTTACACATAACTAGTCCTCCTCAACCCTGCATACATTTTGTTCCAACTACTAGATAATGATCCAAATTCTTGATAAATTTCTCCTCAATGTTTGGTTAGTTTTTTGTTCTAAATGTTATTTTCATTTAAGTAATCCAAATAACACAAAGTCGTTATATAAATGCAGTTGTCATTTATTCCCAATGCAAAACTCATTGAGCAACAGCTTACTGTTGCATCCCCTAGTCTCCATGGCTCCTCAAATACTTTTTATCATTGAGTCTGCACGTTCTGGTCCACGGCCGTAAAATTGTGTAGAAAAGAAGCTTTCAAACTAATTTAGGAGTCATTCTCAATTCAATTCTGAAATTGTGCACAAGGCTGTTAGGGAATTAGGGAGTAAACGCAGACAAGTAAAGGTACCACTGAGGTACTCATGAGTAAGGTACAGTCCCCAAGTAGCCTCCCAGGTGCTGCTAAAACCTGCCTTGTGGAATGGGTCAAATGCAGAGGTCACATTCTCTAGCTGTGGTGCTGTGTACTATTCTGTGCTGTGTTCACAATAGAAATATTCCTCACTATAGTACTATGACATTGCCTAATGACAGTAATAGTTAAAAGGACATTGTCTTTTAACTAAGACTGTTCTCAAAGACTCTTATTGCACGTTTACTTTTTAACAAAAAAGTGTTTTTCTCTTTTCACTCTTTAATGATCTTTATTTTGTTAGAAATTTTATGTTCTTGATTAAGAATGCTCAAATTTGTGTCATGTGTTATATATGAGATATGCAATACATTTTGTTAAATTATTATTGTTATTATTATTATTATTATTATTAATATAATAATAATAATAATAATAATAATAATAATTTATTAATTAATTAATTTATTAATTTAATGATGATAATGATGATGATGATAGACCCAGGACATTCTTGCTCTTGGCGTATACTTCACCACCACACCACCATTGCTAGTGAAGAAAAGACTTGTTGCTAAACATGCTTTTGTCAACCCCAATTTTGTAAACCCCAATAAATAAACTTCAAAAAATCTCCAGTGTAGGGAGAACCTGATGAAAGCTGGAGCTGGGGCAGAAAAGGCAAAGTCGCCCTCAGACTTTAGTCAAGACCCAGAAATATTCCAAATATTTATTTTCAAGAGTTGATGAACTATGGGTATGAACATATATGACAAACAAAGAAGCTCAGAAGTATAGTTGCCTGTTCAAGAAGCTCAGAAGTATAGTTGCCTGTTCAAGCAGAAGACAACGAATAACTGTATATTTTAAGCCTAAATTAATTTTGGTGACACAGGATGGATGACGCAGGTGAGACGTTACGAAAAGCAGATTACTGCTCAAGAATGACTAGACATAGACTGAGTTTAGGAGTTTGCAGTACATTCTGTGTAAGCTGCTTTTACAACTTTTGATAAAGATATAATATGCAGCATAATGAGGACATTAATTAATGCTGGATGACCAAAAATTCTAAACAAAAAAGCTCAAACTAACCACATAACCACATGTAACCATTCATTCATTTATTCGCAACATATTTCAGGACAGAAAAACATGCTTTATAGCTGGATTAAGTCAGAAACCATTCAAATTAGACCAAACACACAGGGTTGCCAAAAAGAAATGCCTTATAAAGCCTCACCCTCCTAAACCAGCACGAACACACACAACCCCACCCACCCATCTTACCCATAATTCCCCACCTCCGTCATAGCTTTTGATTATTTGTCGTGTTTTGCATCGGCTCCGCTTTCATTATTGAGGCGCCAGGCCCATGCATTATTTAGTCGGAGAAATTCATTTGTGTAAACAAGACATGGAGAAAATCTATTTTGTCAAGATCTCTCTCTCTCCCTCTCCCTCAGCAATGTGATGAAAGAGACATTATTTTTTCCTCTGCAGCACATAACCATCGCCGCTGGAACATAAGTCATCCACTCTCTCAGGGCTTGTTCATATGAAGTGCGTGTTACTGCCAAACGACTGCTTTAAGATCAGTTCAAACTTTTATAACAGCATTGTGAATGGATCTCGATGTTATCTACGTCGAGCTCACGGCTTTGAATGATCGAGCTAAATAACCACTGCTGTTGTCTTCACATCACGCCAATTGCTACTGCTTGGAATCCTAACAGGGAACAGGGCTTTAGTCAGTGCTGTAGAGTAGCTAAAATTAACGATGCTCGGGGTGGAAGTAGCGAATTACAATTACTTGAAGTATATTATTACGTCTGTAATTTTACTTGCATAATTCACCACCTCTACAATGATATTTGGTTACTGAGTACACCTACAATTTGAATTACTATTTAAACGTTTGACCGGCATTTCAGTAGCCTGTGTTCATATGTGATTGTTATTCCCCACATTAGCCATATCATGTTAGTGAGACCATTTTAAAAACTTCACCAACAAACAGGTAAATTAATGGTGAACTAGAAATATTTATTTAACATATATCAAAGGTGCTGTGTTATTGAACATTATCTGTACATATTACTGGTTGTAGTTTCTCCATTTGACTGCTGTTTGCATGACATTTGCACATATTACTGAACCCCTCACATAGTAGCTTAACTGAGCATAGCTTAAACTTTATGAAGATATTGTTATTTTTTTATATATTGTCTGTATAGAATTTCTATATTCAACTGCTGCAGATCTTATACACATTCTACGCAAAAAGACAATTCCAGGACCATAATTATAGGTTGAATACAGCATGTAACTAAATTGTCTCTATTTCTACCTCTTGTTTATTTATATTTTATAGTGTATTTATATAGGGCGGCACGGTGGTGCAGTGGTTAGCGCTGCCGCTTCACAGCGAGAAGGTCCTGGGTTCGAACCCCGGGGACGGCCGTAGGGCCCTGGAATTCGCATGCTCTCCCCTTGTTTGCGTGGGTTTCTTCCAGGTGCTCCAGTTTCCACCCACAGTCCAAAAGCATGCAATATAGGTTGATTGGCAACTCTAAATTGGCCACGTATGTGATTGTGCATGTGAGTGTGTGTGCCCTGCAGTGTGTTGGCGCTTGCCCAGGGTTGCTCCCTGCCTTGTGCTTGTAAATTCCCGGGATAGGCTTTGGTACCCCCGCAACCCCAGTTGGGATTAAGCAGTTCGGATAATGAATGAGTCTATTTTTAGATATTTACTCTACATGTGTTTTTGTTTTGTGTACTTTGTTGAAACTGGAGCCATTTCTCTGTATACTTGTATTTAACTAGGATGACAGTTTACTTTGACTGACTAATTTGGCAAAAAAATTAAATTAAATTCAACTTTATTTATACAGCGCTCTTAATAACAGTCATTATCACAAAGCGCTTTACATATAACCACCCAAACCCCCAACAAGCAAGCCTGAGGAGACAGTTGCAAGGAAAAACTCCCTCTAGCAGGAAGAAACCTTGAGAGGAATCAAGACTCAGACTTACTCTATGCAAATCCGTAGTGCGTGACTGTCATTGTGAACACACCACAGCACACAGTGCACCACAATGAAATGTGACCTCTGCATTTGACCCATCCATGAAGGAGCAGTGGGCAGCTAACAAGCGCCCGGGGAGCAGTGCTTGGGGACGGTGCCTTGCTCTTGAGTACCTCAGTGGTAACTTTACCGGCCCTGGATTTGAACCTGTGACCTTCTGATCACGGGGCGAACACCCCGTTACCATTACACCACCAATATCCACACACATACACACCCACAAAGAGCCATACACTCACACACAGACACACTTCTGCACACAAAGCTACAAACACACACCCATGCCACACCAACCATACAGTCGCGTGCACACACACACACACATCCACACACCTGCATGCTCACACACCATCACACGAACACCTACAGAGACACACACGCAGCCACAGATACACACTCTCATGCACACACACACGCTCACCACTCACTCACTCCTGGAGACATACAGAATTATGAAGACAATTTGTTTTTCCAACTACAAACAATTTTTCAACACACACATACATGCACACACACACACACACTTACCCACCTTTCAGTTCCAACACTGTCAGGCTTTGTGCACCGAGAAACAGCAGCGGTGCCAGAAAGTGTCTCACAGGGTCCGAGTTCCTCTCCCCACAAACCCCCTACCCCAACAAACCCCACACCACGGTGGTTTAAATAACTACACAAAAATGTGCCATTAAAGAAGACAGGGTAACAATGAGGGAGTTGGTCTCATGCTCTAAAGGTCCTCGGGTTCAAGTCCCGGATCAATAAAGGTACCACTGAGGTGCTCATGGTCGCTTCATCATTTCTACACACCAGCATACATTTCCCAGAATCCAACACACAGCTGTCACCAAACACTACACACATTTCCTACAGTTTGCTCCCATTACAAACTCCCTACACACTTTTCTTAAAACACTTAACATATGTTAAGGTCAAATTCCATTATAAGTACACTGTTCTTTTTCGCCAAAATGACCACAGTGGTCGGTGTAAAGTTGGCGGAAAAGGAACGACCCCGGCAGAAGGAGTATTGGATTTCCAGGGTCACAATCGAAGGGCGCTGAAGCCAGACTGAGCTCCACAACCTCTGCTTTGGACGGAGCTCCTGCCAGCCTGAAGAGGTCGAAACGAAAATTCAATCAGCTGTTAGCAACGTTCCAGCATTTGAACCCCAAATATAAAAACTAAATGAATGCATGGAGTAAACTTTCAGGGCGTGATCAACCAAATTTCACATGTTTAATTAAGGACACAAAAAGGGTTCTGCTTGTTATCTACACTGAAGCCAACGTTTTTAATACAACATGGAATGATCCGAGCAATCACCAATGCGAACGTGTTTCTAAGCCACATCAGCTTGAGTCTCGGCTAGTCTTTGTAAATGTTGGGGGCCCCTTAAACCTACAAACCATATTCATCAGACAGATGTACAACAGCATCCTTTTTTGATGCTGTGTGTGTGTGTGTGTGTGTGTGTACGTACAGTATGTGTGTGTGCGTGTGTGTGTGTGTTAAAGACTACCCATCCCAGACATATGGAGTCATCCATACGCCGCCTCCTCTAGCTGACCTCCGATTTCCCTTCTAACGCCGAGTAATCACAAACACTTCATCACCGGCTTTATCCTGATGTCCTGCATTAAGCACCCGGCTTTGGCAGTAAGGGAGGTGGGTAAAATCGAGGACTTGACGAAGAAGAGCGGCGGCCATTATTTACGGTCTGTAGGCCTCGCTCAAGGACTGAGGGGTTGGGCCATAAAAATGACAGACGCACCGACGAATCTGTTCACTTCCAGGTCAGACGCACAGAGACAAGGTCAGAATGATGGCGCAAGGCCTTCGTTAGAGTTATGCACCGACCGGAACTTAGACGGAGAGGTGCTTGGTGGAATCTGCTCCTTATATGAGCTAACGCCTGAATCTGATTATGGAAAAGGACTGTAGTTGAGATGGGGGAGCTACTTTTCAAGCTACAAGCTACTTATGATCAGTAGCTGCAGGTTTAATCAGGGGTACACCAATCCGATACGTGGATCGGATATCGGTCCGATAACAGCTCAAATAGTCGGACTGTGAATCGGTGGGATTGGGCCAATTTATGGAGTCGATCTGTAATGCATCGGAGGTGGTACTGCGGTAAAGCTGGTTTATTGTTCGACATTCGCGCCAATTCCTACATAATGATATGACAATGAGCAGAACAAGCAACGCAACACACTACAACCCCCCCAAAAAATTTTTTTAACAACTCCAGCACTCGCTCACACTCTCTGTGTTGCTCGCTGTGTGTGCAGCATGCGGGTCTCTCACTGGGAACTCCAACATTCACTAAAGCATTCCAGTTCAGTCACATCTTCCCGTTTATTACAGACAAAACTTATATTTTAGTTGATGAATAGTAAAAACAACCCTCATTCTACTCACAATACAGCCGCTTACTTTATGTTTTCAGTGTTTATTCTATGTTCATCGTGTTATAGTGTGGAACGCCATCAAGCCAAACGACTCTCATGTGGATCACCATCATGTCAAAACTGTAGTTCTCTCAGAAACGAGTCCTAAATTAGTTATAGTCCAAAATGAGTCCAAATTGGCTAAATATTTACAAATCTTCAGTATTTCTTCATCTTCAATTAATCAGAAAATGTTTTACATTTTATACATAATGTTAGAGAGTAACAAATAAATATATATGCATTATTTGTTATCAAATAATTTTATTCTATATCCAGATGGATTCCAAAAGGGTAAAGAAGTGTTTCCACCAGTACTAACCTTATTTTTCTCCATAGTACTAAGCTATAGAATGTCTCTACATAGTTAAAAAAAAGCCAATAAAACACACTGTTCTAGTGCAGGTCAGTTTTCATCAGAAATGGACTGATTTCAAGACTGTCAGCACTTACACATCAAACTGACAAATCTAAGTAGTGCAGCACTGTAAGTGCTGTAAAGGTTATAAACTAGTATCGGATCGGTACTCAGGATCGGCTCATATGCAAAGCCCAAATATCGGCATCGGTATCGGAACTGAAAAAGTTGGATCAATGCATCTGTTGTTGAATATGGTCATAAACCTGGGGATATTTCACTACGGATTCTGGAAACTCTCCAGACAGAAAGCTTTGGCAGTGACCAGAACTCATGGCATTCAGAAACAAGGGACTACAGCTTTGCCATTACAGATAATATTTTCTACAGCCCTGGGCCAAATTTTTAGGACTTACATCCTCGATTGAGTGTCAGTATTGTACTGTCTATTCAAACAAAGCTCTGACAGCTCGTCTTCGTAATTCTAGCCTGTCAGTCAACAAGTCGAATTCCTCTTTGTTCGCACGATGGCCCAGAGAAAGACTATGCAAATAAAGCGATCCGACTCTCACCAGCAGCTCCACGTTTGGCAGCCAATGCAAATTCCAGGCAGAACTCAGTCGGAACACAATAAGCAAGTGGCTCGGGAACTTATCTAAATTCAGAATTACCGCGCCCGCCTTCTTCTAGAAACTCTGAGTAATTGCTTTGCGTGGCGAACACCGCTGAACACAGAGCTCCCGGCTAACAAACCAAGCACAGATGGTCATTAGCCAGACAGAGGAAATATTTGGTGTTGGTTTGGGCAGAGTGACTGCCACACTGATTTATGAAATGCAATATTTCTGAGGATGCTCCTGATCACCACAACTTTACTAACAATAACGTGGTCTGGTTGAGTAATGGTAGGACTGAGAGGTATGGCATTCCTTTAATCGCAATAAAACGTCACTTAAAAACAGGGTACCCCTTTACAATAAAGCTCACCATAGCAGGTACTTAATTACTAGTAGTTTTATATCATTAATATAATGATAATATAATCACTATTCGTCCCCTCATATCAAGATAAGCAGAGTGTTAGTGTCAACTTCATCAGTTTCACACCTGCGCCGCCTCAGCCCCGCCCCCGGTGATCCGGGTTGCTGGAATTCTCGCCTGGATTTGCTTGTCACCTTTCTCACTCGGCTTGGCTTTGGGTTTTAGGTGATTAGTAGATGCACCTGTTCTTAGTTATATTGATTTGTTTGGTTTACGTTGACTTCCGGGGTTTTACGTCATGTTCAGGTATTGATTTCATGCACCTGGACTCTGAATTATTTAAGCGAGTTTGACCCGAAGCTCATCGTCCGGTCACTGCTACGCTAACCCTTTGCTTGTCCGTTTCAGATGGTTTGAGTTTCGCCAACCACAGCCAGCTAGGATCGCGCTTTGCTACCTGGAAGCACATCTCCTGAAAGCTCACTGCCCAGAGAAGCACAGGAACTCTGTCTGAGCTGATGTTAGCTCTATTTTATTTTTTCAAAACTGATTTTGATTTATTTCTGCTTTTAAAGCACTATTTCTGCCTTTTGACATGTTGACAGTAAAAGTTTACTTAAAATAATGAGTACACATGTGGTTAATTTTGGTTATCTAACCCTACTCTAAAATCTACACAACAAAGGACAGAAAAGACTAAAATGTGACTAAAACCAACGAGCATTTCCTCTAATATCCGGGACTAAACCTAAACTAGCTGGCAAAACTGACTCTGTTTGAGACATCGCTTTCATATTGTAACAAGGCTGGGGCCAGTCTGGGCTGAGAGTGGATGCTTTAGGTGCACTGCAGTGTAATTTTTTCTTTGGCAGTTTAAGCGTGAAGGCACGGCAGCCTTGGCTAAAACGTTAGCAGTGCGAAAGCAGCAAACAGCCGCAGGGCCGATAGAGCGATATGGATCTTATAAGTCATAATTAGGCTGGTCGAGCTGGACTCTTTTGATCGCGGCTACATTCTGCTTTGAGTGAAAAAGCGCGTCAGCTGGGACTCACTGCACACTCACAGCAGAGTTCGAGCACAGCAGTGTGGCAAAGAAATCAGATGTAGGGCTGGAACAGTGGAGGGAAAAAAAATCAAAGTTACTGGACTGGTGGGCTTTAAGACATAAAGAAGCACTTCAGAAGTCAGTCTCTCTCCTTAACACACAGAAACACACACACACTCGCGCTCTTACACACACAGTCTCAAAGCCGCACACTCACTCAGACATGAATACAAACCCACATCCTCACTTGCTCACTTTCTTACACACACACACACACACACACTCTCTCACAGTTGCTCACTCACACACTGACACACAGTCTCACACCCACACACTCACTCAGACATGAATACAAACTCACATCCTCACTCGCTCATTCTCGTACACACACACACACTCTCACAGTCGCTTGCTCACGCTCACACAAACTGACACACTCACACACCCACACATGATTGCTGACTCACACACACACACACACACCCACACACACACACACACACTGAAGCTCCCAAAAATCTCACATATGTATTATAAGTTTCACTTCTTACAGTTTTTCTTGATTGCTTTGACCTGCTTAAAGAAACTGGGATCCACTCGGTTTTCATCATCACTCTCTCAGCAGAGCAGAGGACACCTCTTGAAAATGTGTTAACCCTTTCTCATTAGATTGACCATTGTCAGAACTTTTCGGCAGGAGAACAGGTAATGTTGCTGTACAGTATATACAGAAATATCTCCAGTGATATACTTTATGTAATTGTTTCCTCATTCCCATTACATGTATTCTTTATAGAATCCAAAAGCTACCATTCTCTGGTGGAAGAGGGACAATTTTTAACGCTGAGCAGGAAGCAGCCATTGTGAACATGGTTGTGGCAAACAATGCCATAAGGCTGCGTGAAATCAGGGCAGCAGTGACCGCAGATCAGGGCATATTTAGGAACATCAACAACGTGAGCCTGACCACCATTGACCGCGTCCTAAGAAGGAACCATATGGCCATGAAGCAGCTCTGTAGAGTTCTATTTCAAAGGAACTCTGACGTTGTGAAGGAGGCCAGATGCCAATATGTGGAGGTAAGAAAACATTACTATACGTAATGCCTTGTCATATCATGCAGTTAGAGTCAACTGGAGTCACTTTTCATTGTAATTTTGCCTTTTTTTACTTAGAGAATAATAGGGCTTGAAGCTGAGGGGGCACATCATGTGTTCATTTATGTTGATGAAGCCAGCTTCAATCTCTGTAAAGTGAGGAGACGTGGAAGGAACCTCATTGGGTACAGGGCCACTATTACAGTTCCAGGACAGAGGGGCGCCAACATAACCGTGTGTGCTGCCATCTCCAATGATGGTGTCCTATGCCATATCCCCACTATTGGCCCATACAACACTGAACGCTTCATAACATTCCTGAATGTACATTATGATAGGCTGATTCCACCTGAGGAGAGAGGGCTGTTGAGGCCTGGCATGCCAGTCTTCGTCATTATCTGGGACAATGTGGCATTCCATCACTCTCGCCTCATCAGTGAGTGGTTTACAGCACACCCTTGTATGATGATGCAGTTCCTCCCAGCATATTCCACATTTTTGAATCCCATAGAGGAGTTCTTCAGTGCTTGGAGGTGGAAGGTTTATGATCACCGTCCCTATGAGCAGATGCCCTTGCTGAATGCAATGACTGCTGCTGCCCAAGAAATAGGTGCAGAGGAATGTCAAGGTTGGATGAGGCATGCGAGAAGATTTTTCCCTCGGTGCATTGCAAGAGAGGATATTGAATGTGATGTGGATGATGACAAGCAATGACCAA
The DNA here is from genome assembly GCA_032718565.1 of Distichodus sexfasciatus. Lineage (NCBI taxonomy): Eukaryota > Metazoa > Chordata > Actinopteri > Characiformes > Distichodontidae > Distichodus > Distichodus sexfasciatus. The sequence continues at coordinate 2,372,630 of JAVGVS010000046.1, forward strand.
TGACAAGCAATGGTGCATTGATTCTGTGCTGCATTTTGTATTTTGTTGTGCATTTTGTGATGATTGATTGGAAGAGCTCATACACTTGTTTGCAAGTTGTGTTGTTTGAAGGCAAAATTTGCTTTTGTTGCATATTTTAACTGTTTTGGCACAGTAAGAGACTTTTGCAAACAAAATGTGTCATTTTGACCACGAGTGCCACTGTTTAGGCCTGTGTGTTAACTGTTTTGAAAATGTGGAGTTTGAGTTGACTGCTGCATCAAAGCAATCAAGAAAAACCGTAACACGTAAGACTTTTTCTATCCACAATCCGCAAAAATATCAGTAACAACAGAGCAAAGATGTTGCTTGCTTTATTTGAATTTTATAGTCATGTAACCCCTTCATGTAAAAAAGTGAAAGTGAATGATTATTTGTCATTGTGAACACACCACAGCACAGCGCACAGTGCACCACAACAACCAAGTCTTTGCTGTTCCATGATACTTAAGTGCTTGCCTTCCGTTTTCTCTCTCTCACACACAAACACACACTCAGCAGGACCGTGTCCTTCAACTCCCCTGCCTAGGCCCGCTGGGAGCTCATTGCTAATCCTCCTCGGCTGTGGGTCTGAGTGCTGGTGTGGAATACGGATTCTCGCTCTGATTCGCAGCATTACTGCAGCCCGGCACCAGGCCATCACACACAATCAGCACACGGATTTATATGCTGCCTGACACACATGAGTGTGTGTCTGTGTGAGTGACTTTTGAAGTTTAAGAACGCTCCATACCATAGTACGATTAATCCTTTGCTCATTTCAGCTCGTTCGCTGGGCCCACTTTGTGTTAGACGTCTAAACCTTCATCAACGGTCAGTCTGAGACTACAAAAACCTTCCTGGCCAGATATTTATGGTCTTACTGACCTTCTTAACTATAGCAGTGATACTGATGTGTATACAAAAGTCCAGCTTTACACTGGCAGCAGCACAACTCACACCACCATGCCCCTACCGTGTCAGCGTTACTTCTGTGTCGAGGATGAGACACAAACTAAATTCTAGCAGCTCAACCAGATATAAGAGGACTTTTAAATTGTAGTTTTACATGCTAGTTATGATTAAAAGTTAGTGGCAGTTGGCGGCATAACGGCTGGTTGTTCGCCTCGTGTCCAGAAGGTCACCGAAGGTTACCACTGAGGCACTCATGAGCAAAGTACCAGCCCCAAGTGAAAGTGAGTGATTTGTCATTGTGAACACACCACAGCACACAGTGCACCACAACGGAATGTGACCTCTGCATTTAACCCATCCCTGAGGGAGCAGTGGGCAGCTAACAAGCGCCCGGGGGGCAGTGATTGGGGAGATCAAATCAAACTGAATCATTGACCTGGTAATTGTAATCGAATTGAATTGTGAGACCAGTGAAGGTTCACACCTCTAAAATAAACCAGAAAAAAACATAATAGTACAGCATGTGTCCGAAACAAGACCACAAGTAAGTGCATACAGCCATAACATTATGACCAATATTAAGCTGCTACACAGCATTCAAAAGCAACAAACTGTGATGCACTGTGTTTAGATATCCTTCTATCAGAGCCAGCACAGTAGCTCTTCTACTGGATCAGAAGGGCCAGCCTTCCCTTCCACAAACGTGACTCAGTGAGTCTCTGCCCCCCAATACTCTGTGGTTGGTTCACCTTTATCCTTCCTTGGGCTACTTTTGTAGAATCTGACTGGGAACTTCACACAGGAGCTGCTGCACTTATAAAGATACTCTGACCCAGTTGTGTAGCCATCATCATCAGCCATTACATTTTTTTATTCCTCCAACACATCAACCTATCCCACTCAAAACATTGAGGTAATCAGTGTTATTCACTTCAGATGTCAGTGGTCATGTCACAGTGGGTGTTGTCGGCATGACACAAGGCAAGGTCACTGTGCAAGCCATCTTTATTCTCAAACCTCAAATAGAAACAAAACCAGCACAAGGGCCACAAACAAAACAAACCGTTCTCTTTGTCTTCAAAATATGTGGAGCACGCCATCATGGGAAGGGTAGTGTGAGGGTGGACAGACAAGAAACAATGGGACAAACCAGGCCTAAATAGGGAAACATAACAAGGAACAATATCAATCAAACATGGGAAAACCAATCAGAAACCAAATCATACACAAGCCAAATCAAACAATAAAGGGGTAAACCAATCATGAACAGGGGCTGAACCAAACTCTAAGTAACACAGGTGGGGACACTAACGAAGACTGGTCAACCAATGGGACACAAAGGGAAGGTGGGGCTACGGGTTTGACGGACAGGGATCACGCAGGACAAAACTCAACATGCTAAACAAACAGAAATGGCGGCATCTGCTGGCCGCCCAACCAAAGTCCAGGAGGCTGGTATGGCCAAAGTCCAGAGGGGCCATAACAGGTCATAATGGTATGGCGTATTGGTGTATTTTTGGGGTAATAACTAGGGGTGTAACGGTACCTCGATTGACAATGACATATCAATTCACTAGCCAACAATCCCACAGCATTGATTCCATATGAAAACATCAATCAGACAGCATACAATGTTATAACTTTACGTTTTTGTTAAAAGAGAAAATTGACAAAATTGCTTTTAAATGTCTGATTGAGCTGAGGAATAAACATGTCAAATGATACTTAAGTTGCTTTTTGTGTTTTGATATGAATTGCAGTGACTGTGTTAAATCAGCATGTGATATTTTGAACTAAATCAAACCAAAATTTAATCTTTGTAGACTTGATATCAGCAGATCAGACGACACTGAATCATTGTCCACTGAATTAACATAATATTGCATTGTGATGAAATGCAGGGGTTATTTAACCCTAATAATAACTAGTGCACACATGTTGAGGAGGGGTGATAAAATCCTGTACAGCATTTTAGACATTACACATTAGATGGATTAGCTGAGATTATTAATCACTATGGAATCTCCAGAATTACACTCAACGTTATTAAGGACAAAACTCGATTATACTGGTGTTATAGACGGGGCATCTGGCTGACCTGTGTGTATGTTGGGGGTAGGGAAGCATCATAGCATCATTAAAACAGAGAAACCTGAGATTTGATGTTTATGGCTTTGTGAGGACATTTTTTGCATGTGAGAACCGGTCCTCGTAAGAACAAAATGCTTTTAGAGAAAAAGCCAAAGGTTTTACTTGAGAAAAGATTAAGGTTACAGTGTTGCTGTAATATTATTTACATCTAGTCAATTAAAATATCTTAAAAGATATCTTAAAACATGCTTCAGTCTGTGAGGTGGGCAAGCTTTGAGGAGGTTGGGGAGTGTCAGTTTAGTCAAAATCGTATCGTGGAAGACAACGCAATGAAAAGAGGAGTGTTTGTGGACGGTACCTTCCTCATGAGTACCTTGGTGGTACTGTTACTGGTCCGAGACTTTTAAACTGGTGACCCTCCGATCATGGGGCCAACTCCCTGACCGTTCCACTACCAACAGCCTAGTTACATCGAATGTTATGTTATGGAAGTCAATGGAAGAGCAACACAAAGAAAGGACAACTGTGTGTATGTGTGTGTGTGAGTGTGTCTGTACACATGTCAGTAACAGTATAAGTTGACCTCTCACTGACCCCCAGCACTACTCCGCTCTCCACAAGGAGCTCATCCGTACATCTCTTTTCTTCTCATTGTCTCCTCCATACGTCTCTCCATCTCAGTGTGTAATGAGATTGCCCCCTTTCGAATATTTACTATTCGACACAGTTACTGAGCCCCAAAACAAACATCTATTCCTCAGTGTCCTAATCAAGTTGGACCGGTCATTTCAATACCAGTGACACAGACAGACTGTTCTGGGACTGAGAGGTTAACTACAGATGGCATGAAACGGTTTTTTGGACACTAACACTGGAATTGTGAGTAACTTCTGACACCATAATCAATCTGATAGTTTTGTTTTCCTCTTTAACAACTGCTATGCTTTGAATAAAAAGGATTCCCTCTCCTCCTCTACTGAGACCAATTATCTGCCATGTTCAGACCACCATGAGATAAACACACACCTCTCACGTGTACACAGAAGAGAACACACTCTTGATTCACAATTATAACACAGATAAACTTTTATAATTTCAACCAACAGTCATAAAATCTGCTTGTGTATATATACTGTATATTGTAACATCTACCTATACAGTACTGTGTCCATATACTGTGTCTCTCTCTCTCTCTCTCTCTCTCTATATATATAGTACTGTGCAGAAGTTTTAAGCAGTAGGCAGGTGCGAAAAAAAATGCTGTAAACAAAGAATGCTTTCAAAAATGGAAGTGCTAATCATTTATTTTCATCAATCAACAAAATGCAGTGAATGAACAAAAGAGAAATATAAATCAAATCAATATTTGGTGTGACCAGCCTTTGCCTTCAAAACAGCATCAATTCTTCTAGGTACACTTGCACACAGTTTTTGAAGGAACTCGGCTGGTAGTTTGTTCCAAACATCTTGGAGAACTAACCACAGATCTTCTATGGATGTAGGCTTCCTCACATCCTTCTGTCTCTTCATGTAATCCCAGACACACTGGATGATGTTGAGATCAGGGCTCCGTGGGGGCCATAACATCACTTCCAGGACTTCTTGTTCTTCTTTACACTGAAGATAGTTCTTAATGACTTTGGCTGTATGTTTGGGGTCGTTGTCCTGCTGCAGAATAAATTTGGGGCCAATCATACGCCTCCTGATAGTGCATGATGGATAAGTATCTGCCTGTATTTCTCAGCATTGAGAACACCATTAATCCTGACCAAATCTCAACTCATTTGCAGAAATGCAGCCCCGAGCAGTCGAGAACCTCCACCATGTCACTTCACTGTTGCCTGCAGACTCTCATTATTGTACCGCTCTCCAGTCCTTCAACAAACAAACTGCCTTCTGCTACAGCCAAATATTTCAAATTTTGACTCATCAGTCCAGAGAACCTGCTGCCATTTTTCTACCCCAGTTCCTGTGTTTTTCGTGCATACTTGAGTAAAGCAGCCTTGTTTCCCACGTCGGAGGGTATGGCTTTTTGGCTGCAACTCTTCCATAGAAGACCATAGCAGACTTCTCCAGCGGACGGTAAGATGGGTGTACACCAGGTCCCACTGAACTTCTGCCAGTTCTGACCTGATGGCACTGCTGGGCATCTTCGGTCGAAAGGAGTAATAAGCAGTGTGTCTTTCATCTGCTGCACTAAGTTTCCTTGGCGGCCACTGCGTCTATGATCCTCAACGTCGCCCGTTTCTTTGTGCTTCTTCAAAAGAGCTTGAACAGCACATCTTGAAACCGCAGTCTGCTTTGAAATCTTTGTCTGGGAGAGACCTTGCTGATGCAGTATAACTACGTTGTGTCTTGTTGCTGTGCTCAATCTTGCCATGACATGAAACTGTCTTCCACAACCTCACCTTGGTAGCAGAGTTTGGCTGTTCCTCACCCAGTTTTACGCCTCCTACACAGCTGTTTCTGTTTCAGTTAATGACTGTGTTTCAACCTACATGTGACATTGATGATCATTAGCACCTGTTTGGTATAATTGGCTAATCATACAACTGACTATAATTCTACAAAATCCTGACTTTGTGCAAGTGTACCAATAAAATTGATGCTGATTTGAAGGCAAAGGTAGTAACACAAATATTGATTTGATTTAGATTTTTCTTTTGTTTGCTCACTTTGCATTTTGTAAATTGATAAAAATAAACAATTATTATGTATATTTCTGAAAGCATTCTTTGTTTACAGCATTTTTTCACACCTGCCTAAAACTTTTGCAGTATATATATATATAAATATATACAGTGCCGCAGTGTCACTACAGTTTGATACCTTAATGTTATCAGTAGGTTCTTTGCCTTTTCTGTTTCTAGAGGCTGAAACGATTATTCAAATAACTCAATTCGATTACAAAAATGGTCAAAGCAATTTTTCTGGAACTGAAGCTTTGTTTAATTCTGTTCACTCGCTACAGCATGCTCCGCTTGTGTTTTAACACGGACGCTTCTTCTACGAAGCGCCTTTATTACAGACTACACTCATACTGTATGAGTAATTCCTTCCCATAAAGGCCAAAAGCAGCTAATTTTATAGACCAAAATGAGTCCAAATTGTTTCAAAATTACCCAAGTATTTCAAATTCCATCAGAATATATATATATATATATATATATATATATATATATATATATATATGTATATATATATATATATATATATATATATATATATGTTCTGATGGAATTTGAAATGCAAATATAATGTGTGTATATATATATATATATATAAATATATATATATATATTTATTTTTATTTTGAGGATAATAAATACTTTTTAAAAATTCTTTTTTAATGTTGCTTACTCTACTCATTGCCTCGTCACAATAACGCAACAGACGCGCTTCCGTAATAAACACTACAAAATATCAATAGATGACTGTATTGAGTATTCAGCAAAAATATAAGTTTTGTCTGTAATAAAGGGGAGATTTGACTGAACTGGAGTGTTTTAGTGAGAGCCACAAGCGCTCAAACACACTGCGCGGGTGTTTACACAGCCTCACGTGTCAGCGAGCCTGCATAATTAACTTTCTAAGAATGTGCGATGTGCTCCCCTCCCGCTCGCGTTAATATATATATCATATACACCCATATATATATACATATAAGGAGCAGTGGGCAGCTGCCCGGGGAGCAGTCACTGGGGATGGCACCTTGCACATGAATAATTCAGCGGTACCATTTCCACTCTGGGATTCAAACCGGTGACCTTCCAATCATGAGACGAACGTCCTAACCGTTACACTACCAACTGCCTACTTATACCCTCACATACATAATTACACACACATTTATATAGACATGCATAATTGATATAAAGCCGTTACATAGCCTAAATAACCTGCATAAGGTGAACAAAGTGAAAACATAAAAAAAACATTTTTGTATTCAACATGGCCAAGCACAGCAGTAAATCTACTTAAGTGGATGATACATCCAAAGAACATTTGTCTTTGTACTGAACATGCTGTCATCTTTCTCCTTGCCGTTAATCCCTAAACTGTACACTTATTTATTACATTAGGCTTTACAAGTTACCCAGACATTATCTAAAGTACACAGGAGTATAAGTTACATGGAAATAATAAGCCATTTTACCCAAGGGACTTGAGCACACACACATTTTGACAAATAAGAGAGGAGCTGAAAACAATGGCCCTCATTTACCAATAAGTATTTCTTAAACTTGTTCTTTTATTCATTCATTTTCTGAATTACTTAATCCCGGTCGGGGTTGCGGAGACTGGAGTCTATCCCGGGACTATATGTGTGAGGCAGAGACCAACCCCGTGCGGGCGCCAACACATCAACAGACATGCACACTCGCACAAACACACACACTAACACCTTATAGGCCAATTTAGAGTCACCAATTAACCTATATTACATGCTTTTATGACTGTGGGAGGAAACCAGAGCACCGGAGGAAGCCCACGCGAACACGAAGAGAGCATGCAAACTCCACACAGAAAAGCCCCATGTCCGACCCAGGGATTAAACCCAGGACCTTCTTGCGGTGTCACCACAGCACCATGCCGCCTCTCTTAAGAAAGTTAAGTTGTATAATATTACAAGTGTAAAATTGAAGAAACTCTGATAAGATAATGTTTTAAGTGAGTGAGTGAGTGATTATTTGTCATTGTGAACACACCACAGCACACCACACAGTGCACCACAACAAAATGTGGCCTCTGCAGTGGGCAGAGTATTAATTAAGTATTAAGTATTTTTTCAGTATGAAACTTCTTGTGCTTGGCTTAATAAGGGTAATCAACATATAAAATAAAAATGGTACATTTCACATATCCCCCCCCCCAATAACACCATTACATCAAATATTGATTGAAATGGTTAGTAATGGAGTTAATAATGTTTATTGGGATTTTTTGGTTTCTGACACTTTTGGATAATTAAACATGCCCCGGGTCAAATTGTCCCAGAAACATCATTGGTGTTCCTGAGAAACGAACATCACAGAAGGGCTAACCCATCTGGGTATCTAACCAGCGACCTTCTAATAGCGGGGCAAATGCCCTAACTACTACGCTCTCCACTGCCCCGAGTGTGAAAGTCACAATCTTTTAGAAAAAACTGTAAGTGGGTTTTAAGAGCGGTTGGTAAATGAAGCACACTGACTTTAAACTGGGACTCAGACAGGTGAATATGCGTGACTAACATTATGATCAAAAGCCAAAGTAAACAGCCTGTGGGGGTCAACGGCATAACAGATAACACTGCCACTTGTTCCATTAGCTTTCCTTCATTGTTGATTACATTTGCAGCACATGTTAGAAAAATATTCAAGTGAATATCCCACTAGGCAGGCGTGGATAAAAGAATGAAAAATGCTTTTCTCAGCGTCGCAGGCCAGCGAGGGTCAAGAGCGACAGTGAGGGAACATCACCGCCGGCCTGAACACTCTGTTTACAGCACGCGCTATTCTCATACCCCGCAGAAGCACAGCAATAACATACATAAAGAGAGGGAGACGCCGTGGAATAAGTGAAGCATTCTAGCCAAAACTCGGAGGGCAGGGCGCTGCGGAATATAAAAAATTTTGCCCCCTGGGTCTGGCAGGGAAAGCTGTTTTTTATTTCGCCTTACAAGTATTTTGGGGCTCGTCTTATATCCACGCTTTTACCGTCCACTTGACTTATTGTCCTGGAATACAGTAGCGGTGGGTGTCCATTTTCAAGTGGGGATTTTTATTTGCTCACTCAGCCAGTCTGAAAACGATGGAGTCCGGGAGCAAATTGATAGCCGACGCGAGAGAGATCGACAGAGGTGGCGGTTTAGCGTTTTGACTGATGGCATGGGATTGTAAAAATATGGCTCTTCTGCCTCAAATGTTCAGGGGGTTCAGCCACTATTCCATTTCATAATTTGATTTATTTAATGATAGTTTTGTACCTTGACACTTATTTGAAATATTTTGTATGTGTGTATTTTGAAATTACTATAAAGATTAACCAATTTAAAACTAGCCTGTACTTGGGCGGCACAGTGGTGCAGTGGTTAGCACCGCTGCCCACAGCGAGACGATCCTGCGTTCGATCCCGGGCTCGGTTGTAGGGTCTTTCTGTATGGAGTTTGCACGCTCTCCCCATGTTCGCGTGGGTTTTCTCCAGGTGCTCCGGTTTCCTCCCACAGTCCAAAAGCATGCGCTATAGGTTGATTGGCAAATCTAAATTGGCCTGTGGGGTGTGAGTGACAGTGTGAGTGTGTGTCCCCTGTGGCGTCTTGGCACCTAATAATAAAATTCATTCATTTAAAATTTCTATTACTTTTTAGTTATATGCATTAAATTCACTATTCATAAAGATCCACAAAACATCTAGAAATGTTCTGAAAAACTTTTTCACCCTTTTTTGGGGCAATTGGGCGTGTGATCAGAAGTTCCCCAGTTCAATTCCCGGAGTGGTAAAGGTAGCGCTGAGCTACTCATGAGTAAGGTACCATCCCCAAGCATTGCCATAAAGAAGTAGTGAGCAAAAAACAATAATTTCTGTGTTTGCACAGTCTAAGTTAGGTTTCCTGTCTAAATCGAGTCGTGATGTACATGGACAGACAGGTAACAAAAGCAAGCATAGCCTGTGGTGTATCCCAGCCACTTTCAGTCCTGTAGCCTTAGCCTGTGCAATTTAGCAGTCGATAACACCATACAGCTAATAAAAACTATTAACTGACCAGCGAACAAGCAACGAGTAAGACGTTCTGGCCGATGAGGAAGATTCCGGCTATCACTGATTATGTTTTCACAAGGCCCAGTATGGAAGGTCGAACGCCGAGCTTTTAATTAAGTTGTGGGCACCGAGGGCCGCGGTCGCACCCGCTAATCAGTCTTCCCCCTTTTCATGTCCGCAGGAGTCGCGCATTTAGCGAGCAGAGCCAGTCGGACCCGAGCATATGTTCCTGACAGCAAGAGTCGGCCCAATGCTGGAGCGATGATTAACTCGGCTTCCCAGCTTCCCACCACTTTAACTCTCCCTCGAAGGTCGTTTCTGCACATATCCAGCCGGCTCCTATATGGCGGAACGAAGGACAGCCATTAGCACAAATATGCTAGCGGCTAGTTCGGGCTCGTATTAATCACTGGAAACGACCATAATGCCTGACCGGAGTAGGTTGGATGAAATAACCGTCTCACTGACTTTTCATACCACTCATTCTGATGTAACCCAGGAAGTTTGTCTAGATTTTTCTGGTCAAGCATCTCAAGGAAACCCTAGAAAATAAAAATAAAAAGTGAATTCAGCAATAAAAAGTACGCTATGATGAAATTCGGAAAGTTGTATATTTGTAATTCTGCTTACAATTTGAAATTGACCTAAAATCAAAATATTTTCTTTGCAAATCAAACTACCAATCAACATATAATTATTGACCAAAAAAGTGGAAGTTTCCTTAAGTTCCACAGGCTGCATAATTCTTTTAGGTTCTTTCACTTCTTAAAGCTGAAGATGCAGTCCAACTAGAGGTTAAATACCAGGGACTCCCATTCAGCTTTTAGACTTGAAGAAACCTTTCGGATGAGAGATGCAACACAAGAAGTCCACGAGAACCTTAAAAGTCCAGTTGCCTTCAGGCAGTTGGTGGCATAACGGTAGGGTGTTCGCCCCGTGATTTCATATTAGATTACACACACTCATTGCAAGTGAGTGGTGATTTCTCACTGTGAACACATGACAGCACATCACACAGTGGACCACAAAGTGGGCAGCTGACATGGGCAGCACCCCAGGAAGCAGTGCTTGAGGACAGTACCTTTCTTATGAGTACCTCAGTGGTGGCTTTACCGATCCAGGGATTCAAATATTGAACATTTCAGCATTTTAAAGTATAGTTATGAAGCATCACTTTATCCTACATGACTTCAGGCATCTTTTTGTAAATATATAAGAGATCCAAGAGATTTAAGCTCAAATTATTAAATAAAAGGTAAGTGTACCCAAAACTAGAAAATAATGTACAGCAATGTATATTATACAAAGGGAGTTTTTCAGGGAACAAGAAAAACAACTCAAAGCTGCTAACAATTCCTACAACTTTCCTGACTATTTACAACAACCAGCATGGAACACACCATGGTACCATACCCTCGTAAGCATTAATTGAGCTGTATTGTACTGTAGATAGTAGTGTGTTGCCGATGAAAAAGGCAATTGACAGTCTGTCCATCATAACACTTAAAAGTGTAGGTCTCCGACAGGAAGAGGTCTGGCAGACCCATGCCACAACAGCATCAGATAACAAGTTTCGGAGTCAACAGCTTGCATGATAGGCGGCTCACAGGACCACAGCTTCAAGCACGGCTTAACAGTGGTTGTAGTAAGTGAAAGTGAGTGATTATTTGTCTTTGTGAACACACCACAGCACGGCACACAGTGCACCACAACCAAACGTGACCTCTGCATTTAACCCATCCGCGAAGGAGCAGTGGGCAGCTAACATGGGCAGTGCCCAGGGAGACTTTGCTATGAGTACCTCAGGGGTGTCTTTACTGGCCCTGGATTCGAACCTACAACCTTCTGATCACATGGCGAACACCCTATTGTTACACCACCAACTGCACCAGTAAGCAAGTCTCAGTTTCAACCATAAAGAGAAGACATTGATTTGCAGGTTTGACAGGTCAAGTTGCAGCAAGAAAGCTATTGCTAAGACGCCAGAATAATAAAAGAGCTTTTCTTGGGACATGAAACAGTGCCAATGTACTACTGAAGACTGGAAGAAGGCGTTACTGACTAATGAATCAAAATTTGACATCTGGTTCATCACACAGGATTTTTGCACGCCGTCGAGAATGGTTTCTCAGTGTGTGACATTAACCGTCAAACATGCAGAAGGAAGTGTGATGGTCTGGGGCTGTTTAAATGGATCCAGGGTCAGAGGCAGCCTGAACCAAACGGCTAACACACCACCATGCAGTACCCTCTGATATGCGCCTAGTTGGTCATGAGTTCATCCTACAGCAAAATAATGACCCAAAAGATTAGTCCAAGCAATGCCAGAAGTACCTTAGGAAAAAAGATCAAGATGGTAAGCTTGAAAACAAAGAGTAGCCAGCACAGTCTCCAGACTTAAACCCTTGGAATGAATTGGACAGAAGACTGAAAGCAAAGCAACCTACAAGTGCCACACATTTATGGGAACTTCTGCAACAAAGTTGGGAAGAAATTTCTGAAGAATATTTGATTTCCATTATAGAAAGAATGCCACAAGTGTGTTCAGCTGTTAGATCTGCCAACGGTGGCTACTTTAATGAGTTAAAAGTTTAGAATATATTTTGATGTATACATGGATTCCATGATTTCTTTTTTTTAAATTCAAACGTTTACTTGTTCTATGCTTTCATTTCAGAGTCCACTGAGTCATTGAACTGCTTGAATTTCAATAAAAACTATATATATAGTACCCCCCAAAAATCTACCTGGCCCAACTAGCCCTGATTAGGAACTTTGCTCATGAGTACCTCAGCGGTGCCTTTAACGCCTGGGACTTCAACCAGGGACCTTCTCATCATGGACCCTACTCCCTAATTTGCCTGGCCCATCTAGCCCTGGTTAGGAAGTAGGCTCCATGATCAGAAGGTCCCCGGTTCAAGTCCCAGATGTTAAAGGTACGGCTGAGATACTCATCAGCAAGGTTCCATCCCGAAGCACTGCTCCCCAGTCTGTTAAAGCTGCCCACTGACCCTTCACGGCTGGGTCAAATGGAGAGAACACATTTGGTTGTGGTGTGTTCACAATGACAAATAATCACTCACTTAAAACAACGTAACAACATATTGATAAAGGCAAAAAACTGAAAGGTGAGTCACCCAACCATGGCATCCCATATTTGCATATCCCAAATACAATGTTTAGGTATGGTAGTTGAATGTATGGTAGTTGAAGGCAACTGGACTTCAAGATAAATCTTAATTTGTCAGTGACACATGCTTTCCTACATTTTGTCTTGTCTCATCTCAGCTCTAAACACAGCATGTTTAAAAACACGTCACAAAAACCAATTCACTGTCTGGGCTAAATCGCTCTCCCTGACGTTAGCTCGTGTTCCCTGTGAGGTGAGGAAGATTCCGGCAAGAACCTTGACCTCGGCATGGCACCCGCAGTGAGCGGCGGCAGCGGAGTCACCGGGGCGTGCGCCAAATCGCTGCAGCGTCCAGTAAAGTGGGACGTTCCCAGGGGGACGAGATGGAGGGAGGGGATGGACGGAGAAAGGCTCGGAGTTGATGTGATGTGTTCCCTCAGGACGACGAGAGGGAGAGAGAGAAAAAAGAGAGGGAGGGAAGTCGAGCGAGAAAAGAACGAATAGAAGTCTTGGCGAAGCTTTTCTCTTGGCGGGTCTGTCTTTGCTGAGATAGTGCAGTAAAGCGACCAGGGTTATGCAGCACCTGGATTGGGGGGCAAAAGAGGAGGAGGAGGAGAAGGAGGAGGGGCCACCATGAAAGAGAGGAAGAGGAGAGGAGGAAAAAAAGAGAAACATGGCGAGATGGAGGAGAAAGCGAAGGCGAGAGAGAACCGTTTCAAAGGAGCCTGGAGAGGAGGGGGAGGCAAATCCTCCATTTTTTTGTTTGGCCCTCTTTAGATTGTCCAGGGAAGGATCCGGAAGGACTCGAATAGGAGAGGAGAGCGTAAAGACGAGTCTCCCTGATGCGGAGAGAAGACTCTCCAGCTCGTCCCTCTTCCATCTGAGAGCATCCAGGGCCCTTTTAAGGTGGCGCCAACGCCTCTTGGAGTGTCAGGACGCAGGACCGAAACACTTATGTCAAAAGGAGGGACTTGAGAAGCGGGTGAGCGAGTGGACGTTCAGCGAGTAAAGGGGAGTCAGAGTCTTTCATGCTGGCCAAGGACGGAAAAGCTATCATCTTACATATCCGACCCGCAAAGCACTGCCGCAGAAAGCTAATGCCACGGCAACGCCAAATAATGGAGGGAGAACGTGAGGACGCTGAGGTTACACATGTTACTTTATTATGTTTTCATGGGCTTCTCCTGTTGGCTTGTCTGTAAATCTTAACCTTAACCTTATGACCTTAAGAACCAAATGAAATCCGCTTTTACTTCTTCGCCCAAATTTAAAGCTGCATTTTCAGCTGAGAAAAAAAGACTTACACGTCTACATGATTTTTGTGAGTGCATACTACTACTACTACAAAGAGTTGGGCGATATGACCTCAAATCAATATCGTTGATTAACTTGGCAGCAGATTGTGTTAACTGAAGCTCAGTTGACACACTTGAAAGAAGGCACTGCTGTGTTGGGGCAGTTGGTAGTGTAGCCATCGTTCAGAAGGCCTGGAGGTTGACTGGAGGGTAGCCAGTCCTGGACCATTTGAGGTACTCATGAGCAGCTAGTGAAAGTGAGTGAGTGATTATTTGTCGGTCTACACCACAGCACAGCACAGCACACAGTGGACAACAACGGACCCATCTGTGAAGGAGCAGTGGGCAGCTGACTGGGTAGCACGCAGGGAACAGTACTTGGGGATAGTACCTTACTCATGAGTACCTCAGTGGTACCTTTAATGGTCAGGGATTTGAACCCTATTCCCGGCACCCTATTTGTTACCCTACTCCCTGGGTGCTACCAAAAAACTGCTCCTTAATGGATAAGTCAAATGCAGAGGTTACATTTGGTTGTGGTGCACTGTGTGCTGTGCTCACAATGACAAATAATCACTTTACTTCACTCAAGTTTACGTCAATTATAATTAAATAAAATTATTTTGGTTTTGGTCTTTGCTTTTTGCCCTCCTAATTCATTAACAAGGTTTGTACTATAAGTAAAAAAATCATTGTTATTTTTAAAATAACTGAGGCAAAAACACACAGATGTAGTCACAACCTCGGTAGGGCGGAGTCATATGCGGTACAGTATTACAGCAGGGGACATTTCACGCACATTGGGGAAAGTATTAACAGAACTGAAAAAAGTCTTACCAGAGTGTTAAAAATAATCAAATTATTTGATAATTGTCGATTATGTCGATAAGAGATTCTAAATGTTGGTTTTGATCCATTTTCGAATAATTGCCCAACACTACTACTAGCAATGTTGGGCAAGTTGCTTCCAAAATGCAATACATTATAGATTACAAGTTACTGTTATTATAAAGTAGTTTGTTACATTACAATATGACTGTTTATGAATTGTAATACGTTACACAACTCTTTGCACAAATCTTCCTGCATTGCTTTTGAGTCACCAAAATAACTATGGAAGTAGGGAGAAAGGAAGAAGGGATGGAGGGAGATAGAATAGAAGAAGATGTAGAGAGGAGGGAAAAACGAGAGAGACAGATAGATGGATAGATAGTTATAGACAGAAGGAAAGGATAGATAGACAGACAGACAGACAGACAGACAGATAGATAGATAGAATTGTCGTTTTCCTGTTTGAAAGCAAACAGCAAATTTTCGGGTTGAAATTTAGTTGTAACGTTGCTGAAATATGTTTAATAAGTATAAAATTACTGAAAATGTATTAATAATGCCTTAAATTACTGCATTACAGCAAAAAGTAACATATTACTGTAATTCTGTGACTGTAACTCCCAACACTGACTACTATAGCTGCGCCTAACCATTATTTTAATCACACAGTCTTTTCTGAAGACCACTCACGTAGCCACGAAAATTGGAATGATCTCATGTTTTTCTATCTTTTTGAGAACATTCAGGTCTAAACAGCTGCCTAAAAACAGCATATATGCACACACAAAAACACAGCCTTGTTCTTTTAGAGAATCTTCCATTGATAAGACGTAAGTAATACCACTCCCAGGTTTTAGAGACAAAATGGTTATTACAATATTTCTATCTTTGTGAGGTGCTTCCATTGACTCCCATAATGACGTGATGTAAATAATACTACAACTACACCCAACCCGAACCAGACTGGACCAGTTTCCTCATTAATATCGGGCCTTACTTTTAAAAAAATGTCCTCACAAAGTCACCAAAATCTGACCTATCTCAGGTTTTACAACCTATAGATGACAGTCTCACTCACTCACAGCTGTGGGCTGTAACGTATTCATGTCGACTTGTAAAAAAACATAATTCTGGGGTTAAGAAACTGAAACGCTGCCATCACGCAACACAGGGCATCAATTAAACAGCTTACTAATGACTCAAAACTCCCCAAACAAACAACATGGGCGGATAAAAGCTGAAATAATTAACGGCTGTTTTAATATTCACAATGTGCGCTGCCCTAAAACACATTTCAGCCAATTAGAGAGAAGTGAGACTGTTCTACTGGACGTGTTTGTCTTGCCTCATTAAACACTCGACCAAGTGTGTGTTCTGATCTCACAATGGGTGACAAAGGCTCTGTGTGTGTGTGTGTGTGTGTGTGTGTGTGTGTGTGGGTATTATCAGAACAAGGGCAGAAAAAAGGTAACAGAAATAAAGGAGGAGGAGATGGGAAGGGAGAAAATAAAGGAAGAGAGAAGAGGGGAAGGCATGAAAAAATTAAAGAAGGGAGGAAGGGAATGAAGAAAGGAGGGATGGACAGGAACAGAAAATGAATTAAAAAAGTAAGGAGGAATGGAAGAAGGAAGGAAAGAAAGAAAAGTTAAATCTGGGACTGAAAAGGACACTGAACTCCAAATTAACAATAAGTTAACATTAAATTAAAGAGGGAAGAAAGAAAGAAAGAAAGAAAGAAAGAAAGAAAGAAAGATGCACCAGCACCAGTGTTTTCAGTCCTGGAGAGGAGCTGCTGTGTCCCTCTGCTGTTCTATCATTAGACTCTCTCTCTCTCTCTCTCTCTCTTTCTCTCACACAGATGCACACGCAAACGCACACACACAGGCTACCTCACTCACTCTTATCAGTGTGTCACTCACTCAGTGCTGTCAGACCACACACACACACGCACACACACACACACACACAGTACAAGAGTCAGAATGCTGAGCACCAGCAGCTTCACTAACACCAGCACAGAGATGAACATGACATGGGAAGGAGAAAGGGAGAGAGACAGGAGGAAGAAAGGAAGGAAGGGGAAGATAGAGAGAGAAGAGAGGGAGGGAGAAATAGAGAGATGGGGGGGGGGGGACGGACGGATGGACGGAGGGTGGGAAGAAGAGGAGAGAGGGGAGAATAGAAGATGTAGAGAGGAGGGAGACAGAGAGACAGACAAACAAACAGACAAACAGAGATAGATAGATAGATAGAGAGAGAGAGAGAGAGAGAGAGAGAGAGAGAGAGAGAGAGAGTATGATGGAGAGATGGAGAGAGAGACGGAGGGAGAAAAAAGTTCAGCTAGGCAGACGTAGCGAGGGTGAGGATGGTAGAAAGTGCTGAGTCACTACTCTCTGCTCCTTTCTGTGCTGCAGCTGCAGTGGAACTACCGCATGATCGGAGCCTCGCTGGATGTCATCCCATACCACGAGTCTCTTTTACAACACATCTACAACCAACTCTCAACTCACTCACTACCTCGCTAAAGGCTAATGCTACTTTGCTCCTCTGGAACTCGCTGTGTGTCACGGTAACATTTGGCTAAAATCAGCATCAGCTGGCGGAAATTAGAAGTGTTTGGAGTCAGCACAGGATAAATGAGGGGGGGAGAGAGAGAGAGAGAGAGAGAGAGAGAGGGGAACTAAGGAGCAAAGGAGGAGTGTGAGAGGAGAAGCTGTAGGAGGGGAAAGATGGAGGGGAAGAGATAGGGGAGTGAGAGAGAGAGACGGAAGGAGAGAGATGGAGAGGCAGATTGAGACAGAGGGATGGAAAGAGAGAGGGAGGGTGGGAGAGAGAAAAGGATGGAGTGGAGAAAAAGCGAGGAGTGGAAGGACAGAGGGATTAAGAACGGAAAGGGGAGAAAGAGGGACAGAAGGAAGGAGAGATGGACAGAGTGGGGAGACAGAAAGAAAGAGTGAGGAAGGAAAATGGTGAGGGCGAAAGGAGAGGGAAATAAAGCAGAGAGGAAGAGTGGGAGAGAGAGGAGAAGACAGAGGAGAGGAGGAGAGGGGGATGGAGGGAGGGAGGGAGGGAGGGAGGAAGAGGAGAGGGAAGGTTTGAAGGTAGGGAGGTGAAGAGAAAGAGTGAGAGAGAAGGAAGGAAGGAAGGAAGAAAAGTATCAAATATCTACTATCAAATATACACACACGCTCACACACACCCCAACATGCAGCACTGTACCACACACGCATACTGCCTAGTTACTAGTTGACTACTAACACACACACGCGCACACACACACACACACACACACACACACAGATAGACCCTCATTCATAAACCCTAATGATGATAAAAATAATGAGTGTGTTTAAGTGTGTGTGTGTGTGTGACAAGCAGTAAGCAGTAATGATAACTGTTACAGTGATAACTAGAAGATCTTCCGCTTTGACAATAAATGCCAGTTTCATCTGAACTTTAGTCCAGCAGCGTTGTAGCCGTATTCCCCATCCTACGCCTAGTGGGGCAAGTGTAAAATGTCACAGCCTAATTTAAATATTAAGTCCAGTCTTAGCCCTGAGCCTCTCTCTTCCTCCATCTCACTATCTTCCTCTGTCCATCCTTACCTTCCCGGATGGACTGATCCCCTGCTGAAAGTACGTCAGAGCTGCAGGTGAACTTTTCACTTCTAGTAATATCATACCTATTCATCCTCCAATCCCATCCCTCTCTCTCTCTCTCTCTCTCTCTCACACACTCTCACACACACTGTTCTGTCACACCTTTTTCACTCTGTGCATACTGTATGTCTATGGTAGGCATGGGCCAGTTACCGCTACACTGGTATACTTCGGTTGAATAAATCCACAATTTCAAAACCGTGCAAAATTCATACCACCTGAAGGGTGAAGGGTCAGGGTTAGGGTCTCACCCATGTGGTGTGACCGCCCCCGTAGTGGACGCCAGCATTCAGTGAAACGTGCGATGGCAGAAGGAGGTGACCCCCCACCCCTCACTCTTTGCTAAATTCAAGGTAAAAGACTTGAAATAAACATTTGCAACCTGCTACTACAGTTAGCGCATCTAGCATTAGTGGAATGAATACTACAGGTTTGCTACCAAGTAGCAAACATAACATTTATTATGAACAAAAACATAAAGAATCTGCTTCACCGGCTGCTTGTGCTTCATCACTGTAGCATGTGTACACAACGGGACACGTTTTAAAGTGAATTTTGCCGCTCAGTGTGTTCAGTCACTAAAGTCTATGGCGTTTCATGCAACCGTGAGCCAGTGCATTTTTAGTGTAAAATTACGCAGACGCAGAGAAAAGGCTTTTTCTCCACAATAAATGTTTACTTTTGGTTCGTAATGAATGTTTATCGTTGTGTGTTAAGTATAAACACGTCAAACAAGCAGTTCATTTCATTTATGTTCATTTTATTTTAAATATTTCAATTATTTATGATTTGATTATTTATAATTACTAATCTTCAAAATATTCCATAAGTTGTTTAAGAACAAATGAAATTCTGTTCAATGGAAAGAAGCTGTTGTTCTACACACATAACAGGGGATTTATACAAATTGATAGTTTTTCTTCTCCGTTTCCAAAAATAACTTTGTACGTGAGCCCATTTTCAAAAATATGTGTGTACACGCGTAGAAGCATGTCAGCCAATCAGAATCCTGGGGAAAAAGAACAAATTATACCCGGTTACAATGACTTTCACACCTAGTTGCTTCATAAACAATGGCGAATAGAGTATGCTTCGTATGGACAGATAGGGAAGTCAAGTTACTTTTAAACGTTAGCAGGTGCAAACAAGCACAAATAGCTTGAATAAGGGAGATGAGAATCACTGCTCTGACACTTGTGCTGCTACGAACCCAAAGTTCAGTTTTACCCATCCACACCTAGTCACTGAAGCCGTAGTTTTCAGCAATCTCCACTTTGGCCGGAGTTTTCAAAAACAGCCGGTTTCAGTGACTGAAACTCTGTTAACGTTTGGACGATAGGCGCAACCGCATAAAAATATCAGTTTTTATAAATGCCCAGCTACATGTGGACGGAGCCTAAATTTCTCGCAATACCGTGATATTTATTTTTGCTTACGGTTATCATAGCGTTAGAATTTCATACCAGCCCATGCCTACTCTGTAGCCTCATCTCTGTCTCTCACACACCACGCACAATGTCCTGTCACACTTTCACACCTTTCTGCGTCTTTGTATCTTTCTCTCTCTCTCCCTCTCTCACACACACACACACACACACACACACACACACGTCCAGTTAAACCTTTTCACTCATACTTAACATGTCTGTATCCTTCTCTCTCTCTCTCTCTCTCTCTCTCACACTGAGTCCTGTCACACTTTCTCACCCCTATGTCTGGTATCCTCATATCTCTCTCTCTCTCTCTCTCTCTCTCTCTCTCTCCTCTCTCTCTCTCTCTCTCTCTCTATCTCTTCTTCCTCTTTTCACACCTTCCTGCTCTCTTTCCACCATGCTGCCCCTCAGGCGCAAGCAGCCAGTCAAAAGTAGCCGGTGTTGAGCCCGGTGCAGCCTTGTCGACTCCTAGCATTGACTCTCAAAGACAGCAGTGACCTCATGCCACTGTGACATGCTAAACAGAGTGAGAGAGAGGTGGAAGGATGGATGAGAAGGGAGAGAGAGAATGAGGCTGATCCTGAGACATGTGGCGCGAACCTGATGATGGCACACTAATCATAGCATCAGCCGGCCTGACATGGGTGTTGATAAAGCACGGGACGCACAAGAGGACACGTACACACACACAAACACACAGAGGCTAAACTATATATATAGCAGTGAATATCTTTTTATATAGATGAAAGTTACTTATTCTAATGTGATTTAAAATATATACATATTTTAAATTATTATTTAATTTATTACATTTTTATTATTTCATTTATTTTTAGAGTCATACTGGAAAAATGATCGTTTGCATTCGGTATATGAACTTGGAACCATATTAGCCACCTGACTGGAGCTGAAACTCGAAGCCTGTACCTGGCTGCTTTTTGGTGCATTTATAACGCAGTACCAAGTGGCACGAGCGTGAAGACAGAGTTGCACATACAGACACAATGCTCAGAATTTTGTCACAAGATAATGCCATACTATCAATATTTCACAAGACAGCTTTTCACTTCGACAAGCAATATCGTTGCATTTTAATATCGCGAGATCTCATCACACCCGTCAAACTAGACTACAGCCCTGTGAATGGTGACCAAAAATGTGTTTCTGGACCCTGAATGTGCTCAAGATTAGTAAGCAGGAATGTGGTGGAGGATAGTGTTTAAGATCAGAAAACCGGAAACGTCAAAATTCTAACGATTTTTTACACAACATATTTCGCTGATAATTTCATTTGATTGCAGTTTCCATTTTCGTTCTAATCACGCTCACTACGTTCCAATAAACATGAAAAAATCTAGCTTTATTTAATCTGTCTTTCTCCACATCCTTTCTTAGGCATTCCATCTCCATTATGATCCCACTACGTCAAAATGGGGCTGAGTGACATTTGCGGAAGCAGCTGCAGGATGCCCTTGACCTTGTCTGGCTGGTGACCTTTCATCTGTAAACGTCTCCTTCTGTATGTCGGGCTGTCATCACCAGCTAATAGTCTCCCTTTAATTGCTCTGTTGGAGGTAAGAATTTGGAGATGACCTTATAGCTATCGATCGCTTAAACCAATTCAGCGCACTGACGTATATACACTTGTGTTGTAGGACTTGAGCCCGCTCTTGAGACCAGTTTTTAAGTCTCAGACTCAGTTATATTTGTACTCGGTCTTGTCATGGACTTGGACAAAGAGGACTCGGGATTTAATTTGGAGACCAGCTGAGACCACAAGTCTGAGAATATTACTATTAAAACTCTTTGAGAATGACGCAGGCATTTTGCATTGTTTATTAATTAGTGTTTTAATTATTCATAATCCTTTTAACTCACAGAAACCACAAACACTCTCAGGTCACAAGACGTCGAACTTAACCGACATTATATTCATTCCCCTGTATGGGAAATTATAATATTAATTCCGTAATTCCCTGCACAAAAACTTACATTATTGCGTAAAAAGCATAAATTACATTATTTGCGATGTAAACACTCGCGACTCTCATATGGAGCACCATCATGCGCAAAAATGTAGTTCTCTTCCAGAAAGGCCAAAAGCAGCTCATTTTATAGGTTAAAAACGAGTCCAAATCTGCTCAAAATTACCCAAAACTTTAGCATTTCTTCATTTTCTTCATTCAATTAATCAGATTTTTTTTTTCATTTTATAATGTTAGATAGTAATCAATAGGGAAAAAAATTAATATTAAAAAAAATACAAATCATTTCATTCTGTATCCAAATAGATACCAAATGGATAAAGGAGTGTTTCCACCTGTTTGGCACTAACCTTATTTTTCTTCACAGCACTAAGCCATAGAATGTCTCTACAAAATAGAAACTCTGCAAGTTAATAAAACAGTGAGTTTGCTCTTGAGGAGTGTTCTGCCACTGTGGTTTGTTGAGTTTAACTTATGATGTGATCAGTTGGGATAACTGCGTCCAGAGAAAGTAATTCCTCATTATAGATATGAGAGGAAAATATTGAATAAACATCTTTAATGTTGCTTAGGCTTTGCATGTTCCACTTATTTG
Organism: Distichodus sexfasciatus; assembly: GCA_032718565.1. Taxonomy (NCBI): domain Eukaryota; kingdom Metazoa; phylum Chordata; class Actinopteri; order Characiformes; family Distichodontidae; genus Distichodus; species Distichodus sexfasciatus. Next base: position 2,395,323 of record JAVGVS010000046.1, read on the forward strand.
TCACGTGGTGTAAAACGTGCATTTGTCCGGTCTCTGTCTCGACTATGTCTCGCCCCGCCCTGGTCTCGGTCTCGACACACTCTGGTCTTGGTCTTGTCTCAGTCACGGTTTATTTAGGTGGTCCCGTTCCCAACTCTAATATACACCACCTCACTCTCTCTCTCCCAGCAATGAAACTCATTGGTAAAGCTAAATTAATAGCACTAATTATAAGTTCTATAAATAATATAGTAATTTGAAGACTTATTCTATTCATTTTAACGACATTTCGGTTGCTAATTGAGGGCTGGCTCATTTTCTGGAGTATCAATTTGAAATTAGTACAGCAGCTGTTTCCAGTCCAGTTTGTCATATGAGATGTACAGTCAAAACACACACACACACACACACAGTTCCTATCGTTGAGACATACTTCCATTAACTCCTTTAATGACAAGATGTTAATATTACTAATAAATGCTTAGGTATTATTATAAGCGTTATTATGTATGAATAATTTAATGTTAATAATGTTAATGTTAATAATATTAATCATCAATGCAGAAAAAAAAAAACTATTGAAGGAATTTTTGAATGAACCACTGATGAACTGATATTTTTTTAAGCGACAATCAAGTCGCTATGATCACCTATAAAACTTGCTCTTTCTCTCCTTCTCCCCCTCAGTGTGTGTGTGTGTGTGTGTGTCTCAGTCAGTATTGTTTACTATCAGGCTGGTATTTTGAAGGCATGGGCACAGTAGGTATGTCAGCAAACACAGCAAGACTTGCACAGGGGCACCATCTATCATCACCTGGCCAGAATAGCATGTAAATGAGTGACTCTGTGTGTGTGTGTTCTAACATCATCAATTCTGAGTAAAGTTTAGGCCCAAAATCCACAGAAAGCAGAATGATGGGCAGGAGAAGAGAGGAGAAGTATTGCTGATGCAGTGTGTTTTAGCCTCTCTCTGAGAGACAGCTACGAAGGCTGTCTGAGAATGATACAGCGAGTGTGTGTGAGTGTGTGTGTGTGTGTAAACATTGGCTGGGATGAAGAGGAGTTAGGCTATGAGACATAAGCCAGCGTCATGGCTCATCCCTCCCCATTCATAGACCTTTCATCTTCCTCACCGTGTCAGACAGGCTGCCAAATCTATATGTACTCTTCTCTCTCACACACACACTTACACACACTCCGGGCAGCAAGTCCGCAATTACTCACTGCAGCGTCCAGACGAGGTGTGTAGATCGCACGTTTGATCACAACACGATGGTATATAAATTTAATGAACAAGGATTGATTGTCTGTCAATTTTACAAAGTCTGCTACGATACAATTTTGATTTGATTCAGGGGCCAGTGATCGATAAGAAACAGCATCATATTAAAATCATGAAAAGCAACTAAAATATCGTTTGGCAATATTTATAGAACAGCCAGTGTCTGATCAATGTTTTGACTTTGGATCGATGTTATGGGCATTGATCACTGGATCGGTGTAGACCGATGTATCGCTACAACCCTAGTTACTTATGACCACTGGGGTATCGTTACACCCCTAGTTACTACCACAAATATACAGAAATAACATCATGACCACTGACGACTAAAGTGACTTTATGACATATATCGTGTCTGATCAATGGATCAATGTTATGGGAACAGATCATCAGATCATTGGATCGGTGTAGACCGATGTATTGATACACCCCTAGTTACTACCGTAAATATACACCAATTAGCCACATTATTCTCCATTATGACCACTAAATAATGACTTTACTACATATATCGTGTCTGATCAATGTTTTCATTTTGGGTCAATATTATCATTGATCACTGGATCGGTGTAGACTGATGTATCGTTACACCCCTGGTTACTCATGACCACTGATGCATCGTTACACCCCTGGTTACTCATGACCACTGATGTATCGTTACACCCCTAGTTACTACCGCAAATATACACTGATCAGCCATAACATTATGACCACTGATATATCGTTACACCCCTGCTGAACTTTGAATCAATGTACCGTTACACGCCTAGTCCAGACACCTTGCTCAGCCCTAACGCCCTCCACCCGGGACGGTCGACTCCGCTCTTAAATGAGGCCACCCATCTTTCAAAAAGCTGCCTGGCAGAGCAGTTTGATTTAAGCACTGGCGCTCTGTTCGAAGGCCGCCTGGGCCGAGCGGCATTGAGCTGTCCTCCATCCGGGCGGCTGCAAGCAGAACATCGCGTGACGGGATGTACACACACACACAAACAAAACAAAAACAACACTGACGAGTCAGGGCATGGCGTGCTGACATTTGCCCCCAGCAAGTGACCCATGTGTATTGTTGCGTGTCCATATGAATCCGAATCGTCCATATAAATTTACATTTAAAATGCTGATGATTTTGGCATTAACATGTAAAATGAATGAACGAATGATACACAGATAGCGTCTAACACGCCCAGATCCAATGTACTCCATGACTGCCCCCTAAAGGGGAGGGACTTGAGACTGGAGAAATCGATGTTGCTCCTCTAAAGCCTGATGGCAAGTAATGAAAGTCATTCATTAAAGTAGCGAGCTCCTGTAGCGCCTTCACCTCAGCGCTCTAAACAAGCCATTAGCGCTTTGGCCTCTTCCTTCATCACATGCAAATGACTGTTTTAAATACAATAAAGCACTAATTGAGAGCTGGAGGTTCACTCCTCCACCCGGCTCCGCTTCGATTTGCATGCTAATGGAGGCACTGTTGTTTGAGCCAGGGGGACGACGCTAGTATTGCTGAGTCGCCACATTCATGCTTTGTCCTTTTTCAGTGCTTTGTGCCATTTCAAAAACTTGTGATTTTACAACACAGCAAGACACTCTATAAACATGACATGCATGTTGTGAATTTACTAGAGTTGGACTGATACCTCGGTGTGCCGATATTATTTGTCGATACTAGCTAATTAATTTAAAAACCTGTTACTGAAAAATAAGGCTCCATTAAGTTGGGAGTGGGCTAAAATGTGAAGTGGAACCAAAGTTGCTATGTGGTGATGGTGGTGGTCATAGTCTAGTGGTTAAGATACTCAACGCTGGACCAAGAAGTCGTGGGTTCGAATCCTACACTAAGCACTACCATCATTGGGTCCCTGAGCAAGGAGGGAGACTGGGGAGAGCAGGGAGACTGACCCTGAAATTAGGAAAAATGGACGTTGCTCTGGATAAGAGAATCTGGTAAAAGCCGTCAATTTAAATGTTGAATTCACATGTTTCACGTGAAGGAAATAGCACCAGATGCAGCTGGTGGCGTAACGGTTGGGCATTCGCCCCATGATCAGAATGTTGCCAGTTTGAATCCCAGTCTTGTAAAGTTACCACAGTGGTACTCAAGAGTAACTTACTGCCCATCGTAGCTGCCCACTGTTCCTTCATGGATGTGTCAAATGCAGAGATCACACTTCGTTGTGGTGCAGTGGTGCGTTCACAATGACAAATAGTCACTCACGTCAAAGTCAAAAGAAACTTTGTCAGCTCACCTATGCACATGTACATAGAGAGATGAGACAACGTGGCTCCAAGTTCTACAGTTTGAACAGATAAGGCACATTAGTAAAAAGTATATAAAATATATAAATACAATGAGTCACACAGAATAGCAAAACTTTATACACATAGGCTATGAAATATCAAATACTTTAAATTAGAGGTAGAAAAAGAGATAGTTGCAAGCATAATTCAACTACAATTCAACTACAAGGTAGTCACTTATATTCCTGAAACAAATGTGAAGTGAGACATGGTTCAGTTTTTCATACGGAAAAAGAGAAACACCAGCAATGCTTCTGAGACAAAGAAATCACCAGAAGGTAGTTACTGAAAGCCGAGGTGTGTGCTCGATAAGCTGAGGCTGTTCTATCGTTTTGGCACATATTGACAAAGCAATAAAACACTACATACTTAAATAGCTTTATAATTGCTGTTTTGGGAAAATTATTGTTTATGTTTTGTTTTAAAAAAATCTGATAAATATAGTCTAATATCAAACATTAAAACTGGTGTGGATCTAAAAAAAAATCATCCAGACTCTGTCTTCTTTTCTTTCTTTCTTCTTTCCATTTGCATCTACTCATTCAAGCCTAACGGCCAAATCATAAAATCAAACACCTCTTTTGGGAACACTGAGTAGTTTGTTTACTTGTGTATTCATTACCTTTAAAAATAAAATAAGAAACATTGCTACTTTTATACTGCTTAATGCTCAATTTGTACTGTCTAAAACTGCCTGGAAAACAATACGCCATGCAGTATCACCACTCTAACAACATAACCCCACTCCCCAACTCCTGCAATCCTGAATCGTTGAGTTAAAAAGACCTAAAAAGTCTTTCTAATCACTGTCTTATCCAGTCAAAGTGAAAATGACTACCGAGCTTATCAAGAAGAAATTCTTCCAAGTCAACAACTGGGGCAAGATGTAGTGAAGTGAAAATACCAACTTAGTAGAACACAGTACATGACTGGAGAATCCTGCTCTGGAAGTCAGCACAAATTTGTAACGCAGAGCAAACTGATGCAATGTGAAATAATACACTGATGATTGTTGCAAGCCATCAGATTTCATTCTCTATTTGTTCCATTTTTTAGGCACACAATGCAACATTCTGTACATGAACTTTGAGCACTCTGCCCACGTGTCGTGCTCGGCGAAACCAAAAGAGCTTTGACAATATCATTTGGTCCATAATGCCATTCTTTAAGCGGGGTTAATGCTGCTCTCAGTCGTTCCACACTGAACGAGCTGCGTCCCTAAGAGGCTTATTTACCCTAACATAAAGAGCCAGATCTACACAGCACCCCGCTCTGTGTTTTTTGGCAGATATGGATTTCTGAGACAAACAATGGAAGCATCAAGAATAAGCAAAGTCAAAGAAAGTGCAAATCATTGTGAATTAGAGACAGCAACTTGGCAAAATGAACACAGAATCTATTCATTCAAACGGATGGACTGATGATCCAACATTGTTGTTTTTGTGACTCAAGTGTCCTTGCGTCTGGGGTAGGCAAAATGTGTGACAGTTAAAATAATTTGTACCATGTTTAATGAACGCATCCTATTAAAAGGCAACTTGTTTCTGTAAGAAGGTTAGAAACTTTATCTGTCTTACAATTCGATTTTGATTGAAATGAGAATGGTTTAATTACAGAATGATTCTTGGTGCACCACTACGCTCCTTAAGGATGGCACCGATCCGATACGTGGATCAGATATCGGTTCAATAGCGACTCAAATATCTGGATTGGGTATCGGTGGCATTGGGCCGATATGTAAATGTGCACATGCACAATTGGTTATGCATCAGAGGAGGCACTGCGGTAAAGCTGGTTTATTGTTTGACATTCGCTCTAATTCCTACATATTGATATGACAATGAGCAGAACAATCAACGCAGCACACTACAACCCCAAAAGCAAATCACACAATTATACTGTTTAACATCAGCTCTCGCTCGCAATTCAAGATTTTAAAGAATCTTGAATCTGCTAATTTTTTTATTTTTAAAATAACATCTGAAAAATTATTCGTTTAAACAGAGTTCTGTAATTTTGTGACCGTCCCTAATCCTACGTCGCCAAAACCATCAGAATACAGTGTTTAGCATAATCAAGATTTAAAATTCTTTAAAATCTTGAATTGCGAGCGAGATAAATTTTGCGAAGCAAATTAAACAGTATAATCGTGTGATTTGCTTTTAGGGTTGCGGTGTGGTGTGTTGCATAGGCACAGTCATAAAATTACAGAACTTACAGAAACTATTCATTTTTAAGATGTTATTTTAATAACAAATAATTTAGCATATACATATGGGTGTGTAATTATTACATTATTTTAGTTTGGAAAACAGTATTTAAGTCAGGTATTACCTTAAGCATAACAGAATAATCTTTGTCATGTATTCAGACATGGGCGTAGGGTCTTTCTGTGTGGAGTTTGCATGCTCTCCCCATGTTTGCGTGGGATTTCTCTGGGTTCTCCGGTTTCCTCCCACAGTCCAAAGACATGCAATATAGGTTCATTGGCGACTCTAAATTGACCTTGTAAGGTGTGAATGTGTGTGTGACTGTGTGGGTGTGTGTGCCCTGCGGTGTGTTGGCGCCTGCCCAGGACTGTTCCCTGCAAGTTCCCTGGATAGGCTCCGGTCCCCCCACAACCCTAGTTGGGATTAAGTGGTTCAGATAATGAATGAATGAATGTATTCAGACATTTTTAAAGCATTATTTTCTGTTTTCTGTTTAAAAAAGACTGTATTGGATTTGTATTATGTCAGCAGATCTCCAAATTTAAATAGTTTGGATGTATTTTTAATGCTGGACAATTAATGTATTCCATGTATCGGTCCAAACAAGAACAGGTGATGAAAGTAGCTTCTGGGAAGAAAGCAGGGCTTTTTTTTCAGTCACTAGTCCACTTTATTTAGAATAAAAATGGTAATGTTATTTAAAAACAGTTTTACATGATTAATTTATCTTTCTGCAATGATGCAAACTCCCTTTTTGCATCACAATGCATCTTAAAAAACAATAATTTCCACAGCTGTATAAAATATACGGATTAACCTGCAGCCGACGTCTTCTGTGTAACGCATCGTAAAAACACCTCATGCATTCTTTATTAATTATAAAGCAGAAACCACGGGATAGAGATTTCAACCAAATTGCAACACATTTTAAAGTAATATGCTAGGATATTAAGAGAGATTTATAGACCAGTTTTCTGTGAGGTCACTTGGGTCATAATGCAACAGATCTTGAAGTAGATCAGTTCAGTTTATAGTACCACATAAATTCATGTTGAGTGGGAAAAAATTTCACCTTTGTAACTCTTTTCTCTAACTTTGCCAAGTAGGTCTTTCTGTCTTTAGTAGTGATCACAAGTGCAATAAGCCAAAATTCTATTATTGTGTCACTTTGGTAATTAAACAATAATTGGCGTAAATTTAAGAGGTCAAATTTATTTTAGCGATGACCATTCATAATGCTAAACAGCAGGCTAATGATTAAATTATACACCAACAGGCAATATATAGCTATTACAGTTTATTACACCTAATATTTTCCTTTCAGTATCTCACTTTTAAGTGAATTTAAATGAGTGGTTATTTGTCATAGTGAACACAGCACAGCACAGCACACAGCCCACCACAACGCAATGTGATCTCTGCATTCGATCCATTCATGAAGGAGAAGTAGTCAGCTTTTTGGCAGCGCCTGGGGAGACGTGTTTTAGGACGGTACCTTGTTTACCGGTCCAAGACTTGAACTGACCACCCCACGATGGGCCCAACTCCCTAACCATTCGCCACCAATTGAATCGGCAGTTTTACCCCTGAAACAAACATCTCAACAGGTATTTGTGTTAAAAAAATCTTACTATAATAATTAATTCCTGATACTGATACTAGGCAGAGTCGAGCACACAAACAAGACATTTTGCTCGCCAAAGTTCCACTGCGCGCTCATAATTTTGGCACAAAAATAGTGCTACAACTCTGACATTTCTAACACAGCGCCAAGTCAAGCGAGAGTGAAAGCAGTCGAGTGAGGGTGGAGCATTTTGGGCGTAGTGCACAACATTTTAAGAAAAAGTACTTGTGGTGTACCAAGTCAAATAGGGCACGTGTGACACTCCATGTGCACTACCTAGTGCATAGAAAGCTGTTAAGCTACAACCCCGGCTTTTCCTGAAATGCATACTACCACATAGAAAAGTATGACAAGTGTGTGCTCGCTAAGTGAAGCAAATAGGCGACTTAGTTACTGTAGTTACATTTTTTTGCGAGTGGAGGCAGTGTTGAGCGCAAAAAGACAAGAGATTTTTCTAACAAACGTTCCACTGCAAGCTCAGAATTTTGGCACAAAGAAAAACCATACATTTTATGACAGAAGGTGCAGGTCATATTAAATTCGTCTGGTGACCAGACGTCCTCTTTTCCCCGGACATGTCCTCTTTTTGAAACCTAGAAATTGCGTCCGGCCGGGGTTTTAGAATTGTCCGGGATTTCTAAATGTGAATTACAGGGACGAAGCGTCTATCTTCACACTTCCACACCTTTTTTGACAATTTAAATCAAATAACTTTAATGGCGGCCGCGTCCCAAACCACTGGCAGCTTGCAGATTCGGACGCAACCTGTGCGTCGTCTAGGGCCGAGAGTCGCTTTCATAAAGAACCGATTCCTCGATTCAAGGTGGCTAAGAACTAAGAATCGACTCCAGTCAAGGATCCAGCAGTTCACCAAGTTACATTACAAATTAAATTCCCATTGTACCATAAATATTCACATGAAGATACAGTACAGTATGATGTCTCTCTGCGTGACTATAAAATCATGTAGAACGATATGTTCCAGTGCAGTGTAGTTTTCAATTAGTCACGAATTTAACATGGTTAAAGTGAATCAATACTGGTTAGAATATGAAAACATATTCAAGATTTAAAAGTTATTTGTTACATAGCTATACAAGAATAACATAGTAGTGAAAGGTAAACTTGTTCTAATTCAGTATTGTTCAAGTAATATTTCATTAGGTAAGCACATATATTAAATAAAATTAAACGTTGATCTACGTTTATATGAAAAACACCCCCCATACAACAGTTATATATAATCAGTTTAACAACAAGTTATACAAATGAAGAATTATGATTACATATAGCATAGTTAGTAAATGAATTAACTGGAAACTGTCACATCTATGTATCAGTCGTTCACTCAATTTTCAAAACCCAAATAAAAAAAAAGTTTTTAAAAAAACCCATATATGTATACATACATATATATATAATTTTGGTTTAAAAAATGTGTTGGCTAAAATCGTCTGGGCCCGAAGCTAAGTGTCCTCTTTTTCACAAATTTAAATCTGGTCACCCTATATTAAATCCCAACTCAGACATCGGATATGGCTGGCACAAGCGCTACCTTTCCTACATACAAAAAAATGCCTCATCAAATATCGGCTAAAAATATCAGGCAAATCTAAGCATCAGTCCAATGCTAATGACTTAAAAAAAACAATTATCAGGTGATTCATATATTGTTGATTCAGAATATGCCTACTTCAACCTTATACGTATATATTTGTCATGTTTTGGAGGCTGGTAAATACAAGAACTGTTATACCGAAAACCAACCTGCACACACTAACTCTGACTCTGAAGCCATCATGTTCCATTCTATGTTAATATTCTTATTACTTATTCAGAGGCTGACAGAATTTGAAATCCCGGCTTCCTGTCTTGTCACGGCTTTTTTTCTTCTTTTCCAGACACTAACATCTTCAGCCTACGGCTGAAGGCCAGCAGAATCTTTAGCATTTAACACATACGTGTAGAATTTCGGCAGTTGCACAAAAGTCATCGGAGCTTTCAGCGAGGCAATTTGATACAGTACATTACTGCACAGGAGCGTTCACCGCTAACCCATTATCCAATTTGAATAATAATATATAGGCTCTTGGCCGAGAGCGAGGGAAAGGAGGGAAGCTAAAAATACAGTGACGGCAGGAGGGGAGAACGATCTGCAAGCAAGAAATAGGAGGAGGAGGAGAAGGGTTGGGCGGATCTGCCTTAATGTCCTCACATTGGGCACCGTAGTCGACGCTGAAGACGGAGACAGCACAAGCATCACACACACAGCCCACTGTGAGAACAGATGTTAAGGGGGAACACCCTGGGTAGAGCTAAACATGTGCATATGCGGGCACACACAAACACACACACAAACAGCCTCCTTAGACTAGGTTAATTATGTTACACTCTGTCTCAGGTTGGGGCACGTGGGGCTAGAACTACTTTAGAGAAAGTGCCTGCAGTGAAGACACGATTTGATATTAAAGAGCCGTGATATAGTTGAGATAAGAGTTAGTGCAAACAAGAGGCGCTGGAGAGGCAGGACTGAGGAAAGGAGACAATGGAGACATACTGGAGACACTCTTTCATCACTTTTAGGGGATGAAACCATCTTAAAAAGACTTCAGGAGGGAAAAATATGAGGAGAGATTTAGATGAGGCATGATATGACAGAGACATATGTGAGTGAATAAGAGATGAGTAGAACTGTCAAAGACATCAGAAAAATGAAATAGTAAAGGATTTAACTGAAGTGGCATGAGATAGACAAGACATGAGACAGCAAAACATGAGATACAAGTGGCATGGGACAGCTGAGATATGAGACAGTGAAACATGAGATAGAGGTGGCATGAGATAGCACAGAAATGAGACAGCAAAACATGAGATAGAAGTGGCATGAGACAGCTGAGACATGAGGGAGTGAAACATGAGATAGAAGTGGCATGAGGCAGCAGACGAATGACAGTGAAACATGAGATAGAAGTTGTATGACACAGCTGAGACATGAGACAGTGAAACATGAGATAGAAGTGGCATGAGGCAGCAGACGAATGACAGTGAAACATGAGATAGAAGTGGCATGAGACAGCAGACAAATAATGGTGAAACATGAGATAGAAGTGGCATGAGATAGCACATACATAAAATCCTAAAACATGAGAAAAATAACATGAGACATGACATGTGATAGTGGAGATATCATGTAATAAAATATAAGAGATCAAATAAACAAGATAGCAAACCATGAGATAACAGAGGCATGAGACATTGTAGGCTTGACATAGCTGTGACACGTGAATAAACCTTGAGGCATGAGATATCAGAGAAACGTGGCAAAGTAATAAAATTAATAAAGACAGTGAAAGTGCAATTTTAAGATAAGTAAAGTTATTGAAGACACAAGACAGCAAAGACATGCATTAGTTTGGATAAACAAGTCAGCAGTTGAAATAAATAAAGCGTGCAGAAATGAGATAATGGAGACTGAAGTTAGAGAGTGAATGGTTCAGATGAGATATAGAGATATTTTAGAGATGCTACTACAAAGAAAAATGAGGGAGCTACGAGTGCTCAGAGTAAATTTGATCACACATTATCAAACGTGCAATTACATGACTCACAATATAAATCCCCGTGTACTCCAAGAAGCTTTCCAATATCACAGTTAAGGCGCCATAAAGAAAAAACAGACATGAAGTGAAGTTGAGCTCATCTCCGCTGCAGGGGACAGATCAGACGTGACAGCCTCCGCCCAGACTCACACTACAACATGCTAAACAGACACGCTACAGTCATCCAGCAATCCTTGTACAACAGATGCTTGGGAGAGGATGCAGTCTTCCATCTTGTGCGTCACGCGATAACAAGCAAAAAGAGTAAGAAATGAATATGTTCATGAATGCACACTGTCATAACATTTGTTTCATAATCACATCATATGAATCATATCACAACATGTACAAAGCGAAGTAACGAAGAGTAGCATGTTTTTCACCAACATTACTGAACAAAGGTTTGTGAGCACCATCCGTGCCACATGACAGAGTAGAACCGATTGGCAAAAAACAAGCAATTAAAAAATTGTATGTACATCACGCACCAACCCAACATAGTTGAACTCATCCAAAACCCATGGATACATTTATCAGACATATTCGCTAATTACAGGATCCCTGGAGACAGATGGGGTTAAAGGGTTTCTGCAAGTGTATGATGCCTGCATGATATATGGTGATATCCACTGGTAAAGCATTAGTTTCATCAAACGGCATTAGTTTGCAGAAAGCATTAATTAGCAACATAGAAATTCAGATTAGCTCAACATGTATTTTAAAACTCAACATGTATTTTAAAACTGTAATTAGGAATTAAGGTTTGTTCAAGAGGTTTTTTAAAAGTTGTGCAACGTTATATAGCAGTAGCCAGGGTTTTAAAACTACACCACAAGGGATAAAAAACACACAACTTTTTAAAAATGCAAATTCTCATTTTTATACCTGAAAACGGCAAAAAGATCAGTGTCTTCTCTGTTCTAAATAACACCTCCATCCACAACACGTATAGTGGGACCAACTGTGAATCCAGGCAAAATCTAGCTGAAAAGTGTGCAGTGTAATCCCAGTTTTATAAAATAAAAAAGTGTGTGCTTTTCCTAAAAGTTCACGCTTTTGCTGCAAGAGAAACGTGCACAGTATTTGGCTCTGCAGCCTTGACCTTTATATACTTTTCATTCTAAATCAACTCAGCGAGGTTAAAGGCCTGGTTACTGTGTGGGCCGTGGCATCACTGTCATTTTTCATTAATGCTTATTGCAAAAAAAGTTTAATAAAACTGGAATCTAGTGATTCTTTACATTGCTGACGGTTAAAGTGTAAGTGAGTGATTATTTGTCATTGTGAACACACTCAAACTCGACCTTCTGATCGTGGGGCGAACTTCCTAACTATTACGCTATCAACTGCCCCAAAAAAGTTGTGATGAAACTAACTGACATCTCCACACTAACATTTACTCCAGAGCAACTTCTGTGCCTACTTACAGAGACAGTATCCCTGAGAGCAGCTTGGGGTTAAGGGTCTTGCTCAGGGGCCCATTAAGGTAGTGCTGGAGGTAGAATTCAAACCCACATCCTCTTGGTCCAGAGGTAAGTATCCTAATCACCACACTTGCTTGGCGAGGGACGTTACGATATCTATGATGTTTCCATTTTGGATCAACTCTGTTGGCTCACTGATCAGCGAATCAAAGTATCAATGTAGATCAATACAGTATATCGTTACACACATATTATTTAGCCCCACTATCAGCCATCAAAAAGGCGGAGAATTCTTATAATTCAGCTTTAAAACAGCTCCATTCCATCTAGAGCTAAAAGATGCCACGGATCTGTGTGACGAGGAGTTGAAGCGATGACGGAAATGTGGATTCGGTTATGAGTTAAGAGCCTTAGCTTCTTAAATTTCCACATGAAAGTGACAGCTTTCACTCCACACCAGCACATACACAGACACACACACACACACATTTTCTCCCAGACCTTCACAGACACAAAACACACACACTGTGCTGTATGGCCCCACCAGCTGTGGGGGATTGAGCAGGACGAACACACGTGGCCATGTGTGTTACTCAGAGATGACCTTTACCAAGAGCAAGACTGTTATCAGCCTTTCAACAAGACGGCTATCTGGAGGGAGAGGGGGCTGGAGAGGGGGCTGGAGAGGCAGAGAGACAGCGGGGGAGAACGAGAGAGAGAGAGAGAGAGAGAGAGATGGTAGAAGGTATACAACTGGCTGTGCACGTTCTCACTTCCTTTGTATGACGTCACAGTGGTTATTTGTCATTGTGAACACACCACAGCACACCACAATGAAATGTGACCTCTGCATTTGACCCATCAGTGAAGGAGCAGTGGGCAGCTTTTTGCCAGCGCCTCAGTGGTACCTTTTACCGGTCTGGGAGGTGAACCGGCAAACTTTCGATCACAGGGACCCCTCAGCATTACGCTACCAACCCATACTTAAATTGTGTGTGTGTTTGAAGCTAAGTAAACTCTTATTTGTAAACGACTTCCATGGACTTCACGTCTAATTTCCACTAGACAGTTCAAGAAGGCATGCACAATACTGTGAAAGTGAGTGATTATTTTGTCATTGTGAACACACCACAGCACAGCACACAGTGCACCACAACCAAATGTGACCTCTGCATTGACCTCTGACATGGATTTCCTAGGGCTTCTAAGACACCTCAGATACACTCAACATTTTCATCTGACGTGCTTTTACATTTGCATATGCAACCTCCTTCTACAAATTATTTATGCCACTCGTAAATTTGCTTATGACGAGGTGGCTATTTGTTGAACCACCGACGGAATTCATCTTGCACTTGAACAATGGACTTCGCAAAATGCAGCACGCAAACTGATTTCTCTGGCCTCGTTGCTTTCTTCCCTCAATATGACATCATCTTCCTCATCGTCGTATTTCTGAGCGCCACACCCGGCCACACAGCAGGACAGGCTTTATCTCAACGTCTCTATTTTTAAAACTCTCGCCATCAGTGGATGGAGGATGAAAGGAAACAACGTTCCTGACAGAATAAAGACTTACAAAGGTTACTCTCGACGAGGAGCTGAAGAAATGCTGCTCGCTGCAAAAACCAGGCCAAAGGGATGTCAAAAGCGGTGATGACAAGCTCGCCGAGCGGAATCGGGTTATCGATCGGACAGAACCACCAGCAAACCCGAATGCAGGTTAACCGCTTGTAAATACAGTGGGGGTCAAGAGAGACTTCACGGAGGAACGCATTACCACTTCTACACAGTGGAAAGAGGGTAGAATTGGGCAAAAATACTGTTATGCTTAATAAAAAATTTAGACACAAAACTGGACAGTTTTGCATTTAGAGTAAGCAAAAATGTATGCTACCAATTTAGATACTTCCTGCAGTGGTCCGGTTTATCGATGTACAAAATTCAGGTTACAAATCACTCCAGCTTTCCCTTAACACTTAGTATCATGAAAAAGAAAACATGTACAAGCAAATAAATAAACACACAAGGATGGGTATTGTTAAGATTTCAAGGGTACTACTACTCTTCCCGGTGCTGCTTATCAGTTAGGTACTTTAACAGTATCCAAAATTAACATTGCTTTATTTAACAAGTCACTATTATTATTCAACAAACTGTCTAGACAGTAAACTGACAAACATTCCTCTCACACACCAGCATCTCTGTGTGTGTGTGTGTGTAAGTTTGCAAGAGAACGCTCTAGATCAGTGGTTCCCAATTATCCTTCCCCGAAGGCCAAATTATGTAAAGCAAGTCATGCTGAGGGCAAACAAGTTCACGTCACATCAGAGTTTTTATTTTATTATAAAGGGCTTTTGGCCTTTCTGCAAGAGACCTATGTTTTTGTGCATGTTGGTCTGCCATATGAGAGTTGCGAGCGCTAAAACGTTAAGATTTCACTCACTCTTAACGACTAGTGGAGATGTCAACCACCTGACGTGGGGATCGCTAATCACAGATGGCCATAGGGAGCACACGTCTGTTTACGTTTGTAGCCAATGTGACATGAGGGGCCAGATATATCGCCGGATCTGGTCCACGGGCCGCCATTTGGGGACCACAGCTCTAGATTAACGTCTTAATCAGTAACGGTCAGATAAACTTGGAAATATTACTTTCATGTAGAAACAAAAATCAGAATGATTAATTTCTGCAATACCGAAAGCAACACCGTTAAGGTCCAAGCTTATCCATACTCCGGTCTGAAAATTTTGCCCGGGCCCGGTTTAGTACCAGGTTTCAGTGCCCATCCCTAGTGTTGAGTGAACAAGAAGTTGTTAGTATTAACATTTCAGGAAAATCTTGTGTACTAATTTGGGTCCTTGGAGTTGAACTTTAACTTAAGCTTAAAGTTTAACTTAAACATTAATACTTAAAGCTTAAAATCAGATCAGTTTGATTTACTTAGCACTTAGTTTTACAAGAAACAAACTTCCACATAGACACACTGGAAAGAGATCATACTGGGACAAACGTAATAAGTAGTATGATATAAATAAAAATGCATATTTCATTCATTCATTATACGAACTGCTTAATCCCAACTGGGATCATGGGGGGACCGGAACCTATCCCGAAAACGGGCATAAGGTGGGGACCAACCCTGGGCAGGCGCCAACACTCTGCAGGGCACACACACCAACACAATCACACTCTCATTCAGACCTTACGGAGCCAATGTAGAGTTGCCAATTAACCTACGTTGCTCGTTTTTGGACTACGGCCAACCCACGGATCGAACCCAGGACCTTTTCATTGTGAGGCAGAAGCACTAACAACTGCGTCACTATGCCACCCTAATGCATATTTATAAAAGCATAAAAATAAAATGCATGTTTTAAGTTGACAAGTCTGTCTTTGTCAGCATCATGATAAAAAATAATGCATACAAAATCAGTACTGCATGTTGAGTAAACCAGAAATGCACAAATTAAATTTATCAACGCATAAGTATTAATGATTAGATACAAAATCGGTTGAGTGTGCTTCCCTTAAAACTGAGGGCAATTTTTAGCACAAATGAAAAGTGACAACCAAAACTGAACAAGAAAATGACTCAGTGTTACTCTACATGTAAACTGATAATGGATGATCTTGTGGACGCTTAGTGTCCTGTTATTGTTCTTTAAATTGCCATGTCACATGATCCTGGTGAACACACCCTAAAACACAATTTATTAAAAATGAGGTCACTTGCTGCTTGGGTCGCCTATTATAGTGTAGTGAAAAGATTCTGAATAAAGCATGTTAATGTTATTACTGCACCATCTCTTGAATTTAATCAATAAAAGGTTAACAAAAAGTAAGCAATTTGATAGTGTTTTGTAAAAGTAATATTTCATCTTCACGTCAAAAACATGAGAAAAAAAGGTTAAAATGCATTGTAACTTTGAAACTTTTACTTTGAGGTAGAGCCACCTAACGTCAAGACGTAATACAACACAAAATAAAAAATAATAAAACACAATGTTAAAAGACAATAACGGACATTAGACAAAAATGTCTATCAAATAAAGTGAGGCTAATATACGGCCCTCATGTGTGACTTGACATCATGTTGGTTGTGTTAAAGCAGGAGATATAACTAGAGAGATACTTCCTCTCTCAATGAAGCTGGGGTAGAGCTGTGTTTGTGAAATTCTTTGGAAACCAGGGCACACAGCGGGTTCAAAAGACACCAGCAGCAAGTCAATAGCAATGAAGCACTACAGCGTGAGTTATGCATTTATATTTACGGCATGTAACACAGAGCGATCTCCATTACCTAATTTCAGGGACAGTCTCCCTGAGAGCAACTTGGGGTTAAGGGTCTTGCTCAGGGGCCAATATTGGTAGTGCTGAAGGTACGATTCAAACCCACAACCTCTTGGTCCAGATGTGAGCATCCTAACCACTAGACCACTACCACTCCTTATGCAGCAAACTTTGCCAGACTCAGTCAGGGGGGGATATCAATCAGACTTTTAAAAATATTGACAAGTTGACAGACTTCTCTGCCAAGGATTTCCTCCCTCATTTCGATTTAAGCCATTTTTGCTTTCACTTGCTGATAGAACAACCAAACACTACAACTATTACACGGTTGACTGTTTTTGCGTCACTCATACACTGAAAAATATCGACTTGTGACAATCTTGTCAAAAAAAGTTGTAAATAGATTTGTTGATTATGTTTTAAAAATATACCCAAAATAGACTACATAAATATTCTAGTAAAATCATATATAAAACTATGTTTTAGCATTTACAAAATTATACTCTATTAAATCTATGAAACAAATTCAATGTTTTTTAAAACCAAAAAGTTAATCAAATGCAACAGAATTATTTAAGGTTAACTTCAGTAAAATGAACTAAATGTGAATAAATGTACAGAATTTACATTACAAATGCACCATATTAAAAATCACATATTTTAATTATTTAGATTTGTGAAGGTTCAAATTTGTTAAGATTTGTGTGAATCAATTTATTAAACTTCAGTTTTTTAACAATTTCATTTGTGTAAATCTTAATGAGCAGGTTGCTTCATAATTACATATTCCAGTGTGATAGAATTTTGTCACACAAATTCAATGTATTAAGTTACTATTTTTTCCAATGTAGCGTTATCAAGCTTTTTAACTCGCTGTTTATGAGGAAGGACTGAAACATGCTTGGGGTCTGTTCATGCAAGCAAACTTTGCTTATTTATTATAAACTTTCCAGGCGGGTTTGGAGTTTGCATTTAAGTGAAACTATCAAACTCTCTATTGAATAATTTGTGTCTCAAAGTGTCTCCCACAGCAGGTGTGATGCCAGGTCTAATTCCCATCCTGTAGTACATGATTCATACCTCCACCCAACTTCATATCTGCCCTGTACTTCATTCCTAAGCTGTGAGAAAGTCAGCTACATGGTAGAAAAGAGGCCTAAAAATTTCAGTTCCCCACTGCCAGTCAACTGTTAGACACAAAGCACCATATGCTTTCCACCCAAAGGATTTATTGTCACATCTATGTCCAAAATCGCAGAGTCTCACTTGCATTTTTTATGCCCGAACCCTTCCTGCTAAGAATAGTAATCCTCTCTAGCACATATAGCGGTGGCTACGTGCGGCAGCCTATTTCATGCTTCAAAAAATAACACTCTTACAGGCCATACTCCAGCGAAGCAGCTTAAGAGTTGTGACTTGGACACAACTGTTGGTAGTTTTTCTGTCACTTACAGAAACTCTCTCGAACACAAAGGCCTGGAGAGTTCGCTGTCTGCCGTCTCGACTGTCTCTACCCCAAGTTTCCCTCGAGACTCATTTGGTCATCGAACCCGGCCTGCTTGAACATTATCTCCACACTGGAGAGTTTTACAGACTGCCGGCTTGATGGATCATTTCACGAACACGAGTAAATCTTTCTGTCTGAGAACTGGACCTAAATATAAAAGCCTGTACGCTTTTGTCCAGTGTGACTTACATTACCTAATTACATAGTCTCCCTGAAGAAATTTGGGGTTAACGGTCATGCTCAGGGGCCCGATGGTGGTAGTGCTGGCGTCAGGATGGAGCTGGAGCTGAGATCCTACCACTGGGCCAACCCCAAACACATGATTTTTGTCCACTTTGTGACAGTCATGAACTGCTTACTGCTGGTTTGACATTGATCAAACTAGTCAGTCGCTTAAAGCACACCTTAAAAGCTGGTCTTGTCCAAGGTTACAGACCTTATGGTCCTTCATATTTGACTGTATATCTAAGATGCTAAGGAAATTTATAGTGGAAGATCCTCTACTTGTGAGTTTGATGTTAATATTTCAGTCATGAATACTTGTGTATCAGTGGTGGTAAAGCTGAAGGAGATATTCAAACCCCTGACCTCTTGGTCCAGAGGCGAGTATCCTAACCACTAGACCACACACTGGAGTAGTTGGTACGGTTAGAGAGTTGGCCTTGTGACTGGAAGGTCGTCGGTTGAAGTCTCAGACCAGTAAAGGTACCACTGACGTACTCATGAGCAATTTACCGTCCCCAGTCATTTAAGCCAACAACATAAGAGCAAGGACCTGTTCCCCACAGTAATGCATACAGTGACGGTACCTTGCTCATGAGTACGTCAGTTGGTAGCGTAAGGGCCGAGATATACTTAACTCTACGTGACGTGTACACTTGCGGACGTTCAAGTCCCAGACCAGTAAAGGTACTACTGAGGTACTCATGAGCAAAGTACCATCCCCAGTCATTTAAGCCAACATCATACCAATGCTTCTTCCAGGGCCTGATCCTCACAATTATCCATGCAGTGAGGATAGCACGGACAGTACGTTGCTCATGAGTACCTCAGTTGGCACCGTAACGGTTAGAGAGTTGGTTCCGTGATTGGAAGGTCACCGCTTCAAGTGCCAGGACCAGTAATAGTACCACTGAGGTACTCTTGAGCAAGGTACTATCCCCAGTCACTGCATGAATAATCAGACCCTTGCTCTTGGTATTTTGTTGGCCTAAATGACTTATCCTACTACAATGGAGGACAGAAGTCCCAGTTCCAATAAAGGCTAGAGATCTCAGAATCATACTGGGACAGAGTTTGCTGTTCTCTAAGGTATTCCCCATATTAAACTTTAAAGATCTTGAACTTAAGGAACTGAATATTCTCGTTTTGCCAAGATGGCTTGGTACCAATACTAGCTTAAGTCCTAAATCCCAAATTTAGCCAAAAACCTAATTCCCCCAAAATACATCTTTGTGTTCCTAGAGGTGGATTCTTAGCTCCAAATTGCTCCGGAGATACGGTCACTGTAATTAGAAAAGGATAAGACGGGATAAGGGGAAGTTAGTAGTGTAATGATTAGGGCGTAATGGTCACGTTAGCCCCATGATCGGAAGGTCGCCGGTTCGAATCCCAGGACCAGTAATAGTACCACTGAGGTACTCATGAGCAAGGTACCATTCCCAAGCACTGCTCCCAGGGTGCTGCCCATGTCAGCTGTCCACTGCTCCTTCACGGATAGATCACATTTGGTTGTGGTGCACTGTGTGCTGTGCTGTGGTGTGTTCACAATGACAAATAATCACTCACTTTACTTTTACTTAAGATTGTCTACTAAATGTCACAGATGAAAGTATGGTCAAACGGGTCATTATGGACTAATTAAATGCTTCTTCCAAGTTTTTTTTGTGGTATGACGTGGACAAATATCCTTATATCAAGTGTCAGCGTAAAAAAAGGTCAGTATCATGTATCCTGAAATGACAGGGATTTATGTTAATACTGAACTTAACTTTTAAGATATGTTCCATTTTCTATCCAGCTGCCTTATCGTCTGTCCTTTGAAGATACCTGCATGACTGAGCAACATTTTAACCACAAAGGAACCTTATCTTCACATTTGGCACGCCCAATGTGATAGCTTCTGTGAACTTCAAAAGCTAGTGTTGTCACATTTGACAGACAAGTAATATGAGAAGCCAGATGATGACAAATAAAAAGAGAAGCTGCTGCCTAAGTGGCACTTGTATGGTAGATTTTGAGAACTGCGGTGAAACTTAGGCCTGGACGATGTGGCCTAATAATAATATCGCAATATTTTTAAGCGATACTGAGATGCACGATATATATCTCGATATATTCTTCCTTGGAGAGAACTACATTTCCCACAGTCCCCTGCGCCGCGACTCAGAGACTCGTCACAACAATGCGATGGATGTGCGTCTGGAATAATGTCAAGTAAATATCTGTACTGTGAGTAGAACGCTGGTTGTTTTTATTTATCAGCTAAAATAGGAGTTTTGTCTGTAATAAAGGGGAAGATCTGACTGAACTGGAGCGTTTTTGTTAGTGAGGCCATTCCACGTCAAGCCGCAAGTGCCCACGCACAGCACGTTTACATCACGAAGAATGTCATTTAGGTTTTTGTGCACAGAATAACAGCGGATGATCTCGTAAAATCTGCTCGAAGCCATCTCGCAGCTCTGTACATAGATAAATGCTAAGCACTGCCTCAGTCCAACAGCTGATTCGCCGATGCCACCGTCAGTATTTTCATCAGAGCAAAACAAAAACACGCGTGCCTTCTACAAGCACATAACAATGTGCTAGGAGAATGTTCTGGACGGGTGGGGAAGTGAGCGCTCTGTTTTGAGAGGTCAGAGGAGCAAAACTTGAAAGTGAAGCACATGCTGTTTGTTTAACATTAACGTGAGGATTTGTACTCGATATTCACAGTATAGTTTCATAATATATTCACAATACAACGCACAAGGAACAAGTTGAGTCAAAACATCGAGGACATTCGATATATCGCCCACCCCTAGTGCAGCGATTTTTGCAATAACTAACAACATCTCTCCACAAAAAAAACACAATGAAAGTGGCAGATTATCCAACTTTAGAAACATTATGAGCAACGACTTTGTCCACCATGTGGATTCAGCTTTCACACAACTCAGAACAGAACTGGGACTACCTTCACTTGTAAGAACAAACACAAAGCTGCCTTTAAATTCGGCCAAATTTACACACAGACTCAATATCCCAAAAGCACACATACTGCCCCATATTGCCTCAGGCAGCTGCTTACGAACTGGAACATCTAGTAAAAAGTAAAGATATAAGCTGGAGTCCAACTACAACCTCTCACCGGGAAAATCTACATATTACATTTAGGGCTGGACAATGTATCATTTCATCATCGTCATCACGATATTTTGCGTGGAATGTTACGTAAGACAATTTGTATACTTTTCTGGTGCTTTATTTCTACATATTTACTATTTATGATTACAGTAATACCTCACATTACGTTGTTAATTGCTTCCAAAACAAAAAAACCGACTTAACAATAAATCGTCTTAAAAAAACAAAAACAAAATAGTGCCCCCTTATAAAATCCTAGACCTCTGATAAACATGCCAAAATGTCTTTAATAATGCCGGCACATGGAAATACATGGCATTCAGTAGGGGTGGGTACCTTTTACATCTGAAGCGATATCAGTACCGGTACTGGTACCTGGTGTTCAGTACCGATACTCAATGGTACTTCACTTCCTGCTCTGAATCTGTAATACCTGGTTTGTTTCAACATAAAAAATACAATAATAATAAATAAGCCCCAAACTAATTTCAAATGTTTCTTATGTTACAACTTCAGTATAAATTTATTAAGGTTTTTTAAAAAATATCCCAGAACAATAACTGGAACAGATAGATCACTAATCACCAAAAGCTGCAGTGCAACTTGTCGACGGTGTAGATTCAATGTTCTTGATACAGAAAGGCTTTTAGTATGAGTAAAATGAATTTTTTTACAGAACTGTATTTTTTAGAATAAGCCAAGTTTTGAATATATGTACAGCGCTGTCATTTTTTCCAGTGAGCAGCACTAATTCCATTTGTTCCAGAGCATGATAAAAGTCCCGAGCCAAAGCTCACTCCGGCGCAGGAGGAAGGAAGCCACACTGAGTTTGACCGACTTTAGCGCTGCATCAAATATTTCCCAGCATGCCTCTGCAGCTTGGGATGGATGTAGTGAATAAAAAGGAGAATCAATATTACATAAGAGCAGGACAGTAGCCTCTCCTCCCCTCACCAGCTCACTACGGTAACCTTGAGGCTGCCAGCAGCGTGACTGATCAGCATGGCCCCACAGATACTCACACACTGCCACACACACTCAGAAACACAAACAGAAAACCACAACACTCAAACCAGAAATGTACACTGACTCCCATTCACTTCACTTAAACCAGTGACCAAAACCAGCAACTCTTGTAGTTTCTCATATAAAACCTGCACATAAAAACTGGACAAATCATAGTTTTTGTCCTTACAGCCCCTAAACACATGCCCCCTCCCACACACACACACGCGCGCACACACAGGTGCTGGTGTCACTGCACTGCAGAACTTCTTAATAATTGAACATCATTATTCTGTTTGTTTAAGCTGCTCGAGATGTCACCAGGACCTGTCAGCTTGTGCGTGCGTGTGTGTGTGTGTGTGCCTGTACCTCGACTCTGAAGATGTCTGCACTCCTACAAACTAATTAACAGACCTTTGAAAGCCACCCACCCGGTCCGTCTCATAACACTAAAGGTCGCTCTCTCTCTCTCTATCTCTCCTGCACCGTAACCGCATCAGCATCAGCAGCGGCCTTGTGCAAAGCGGAGCTGATCAGGGATACGGCAGAGATTTACAAACTCTGCAACGTCACGTTCCTCATCTTCAGAACGGCCCTCCTGCACGCAGCTGCACTGCAGCTCACATCGCTTACTTGCGTTCAGCTCAGCGAAGACGTGTAGACTGAACACGGAAAACACGGAGATGGAACACAGAACGCACACTGAACCTGCTGCAGAACCACACCCAGAGTTACACTCCTGAAATCTCTATGAATCACTCAGAGAGAGAATGTGTGTGTGTGTTTGCATATGGGAAAGTGATACTGAAGAAGGGCTAGGAGGGGGAAAGAGAGAGAGAGGTGGATGAAGAGAAAAGAAAAGAAAGAAGAAGGAGTGAAAAGCGAGAGAGAGAGAGAGAGAGAGAGAGAGAGAGAGAGAGAAAGAGAGAGAGAGATGGGGAGCAAGTGGAAAAAAGAGCAGGTGTAAAAGAGTGAAAAAGGGCGGGTAGAGGGTGTGAGAAAGACAGAAAGAAGAAGAGACTGGGATGGAGGGAGAAACAGGAACAGGAAAAAGAGAAAAAGTGAGAGAGACAGCAGATGGAAGGATGGAAAGAGGGAGAAAAAGAGAGGGAGGGAGAGAAAGAGAGAGATGGGGCTCAGCTGCTGCTTTCTCATGCAGAAAATGTGTGTGTGAGTCCGGGAGGCAGGCTGACCTGAGACCTGCTCCTCTCATGTGGAAACACTGCTGGCCAAACTCAGGTGCACTCTCACTCCTTTACACACACACACACACACACACACACAGTCCTTGCCTTATGTTGCTCATGCTGCCTGTACTCTCAGATCCCAGTTTGCATCTCTCTAACTGGGTGGCAACGATTTGACGCTCCGCCTGCAGCTCCCGAGTCAGTCTCTCAAACTGCAGCTCCTGGGAGAGAGAGAGAGAGAGAGAGAGAGAGAGATGCTTAGAGGATATCAACATGCAAAACAGTGACAGTGAGGAACAGCATCAAACGGTTAAGGGACCAACTTCCCCGTTCAGCATTAGATGCCAGGACACTATTTAAATTCCACAGCGAATCAGCAACACTTCAAAAGAAATCGGTGATGACTGAATTGTTTATTGAATGACAGCGTGTCACCATTTATGCACACATTTATACAACCTAAAACCGCCCACGTCACAAACTCCGCCGTAAGTAAGCCAGCTCCGGCCGTCTTCCCAGACTGAGATATAAATATAACTTCCACCGAACGTTATTCCTGCGCTGCGATTAGAATGATTTATAGCATTACGGTACGAAAAGTTCTGTACAGAGGGGTCCTCAAGCCTGATTCTGGGCAAAAAAATATATAAAAAACGCTTCCCTGTGCCAGCCGTAAATCAGACAGGCACATCTCTGAACAGCCCTCAGCGGTGATAATCACCGAGGATGTGCCAGCTGGGGCCCAGAGCGCCTCATCAGCACCGGTAATAGCCGGGTCAATGACAGATAAAGATTTTAACTCCAAGTACTAACTATTAAGCATAATGTGAGGAATGCAACAAATGATTTGAAATTTGTCTATAAAACAGGACCTAATCGATATGAGGTTTTGAAGGCTGAGACCAATTTTGATCTTTTATGGATTTAAGAGTCTGATGATGATGTGTCACATACCTATCTTTTTTTATATATAAGAAAACAAAAAAGGAGGGATGGAACAACGAAAAAGAAAGATGCTGGGAGTTGGTTCATTATCTTCTGTATAAAAAATGGATGATATCAAGCTATAAAAACTAGAGGCAAATCAATATAGGGGACTGATATCAATTTGAATATTTAAGAATCCTCAGAAATTAAAAATCCTTGGATTGAAAAATAATCAGATATAAAAATCATTGATTTGAAACTCCTCGGAAATGAAAAATCCCTCAATTTGAAAATCATCGATTTAAGAGCACACTGATTCAAAAAAACTCAATATATGAACCGATATTGAATCATTCTTCTGCAGAAATACATCCGTTTTTTCCTCTCCTAGTCATGAAAAGTTATTTGAACAAAAACATTCATCAACAGTGGAATTGCAGAGTTGCTCCTTAATGGAAATACTGGAGGTCCAGTGTCCTGGAGGTTTTCCATCCAACTGGATTTCAGAACATTCACACCTGAACCCAAGTAGATAACCACCAGAAGAGACCAGGCAGGACAGAAAACCTCCAGGACACCGGACCTCCAGGACTGGAGTTGACTACCCCCGTACTACACAATGAAAGCACTCATAACATGGTTGAAGGATCTATCTTGTTAAATCATTACTTATTATTAATTATTAAAATTAGATACAAAAAATAATTTGCACTTAGCTCAAATTAACCAATAATATCGCCACACAAATGTACTGGTTCAGCTCTACAATAAAACAATACTGCAACACAGAAATATTCCCAGTTTGCTCATGTCAAACAATATACACAGAGAATAATGTCCTGCTATAATATTACATATTATACGCATTTTAATACAGATTAAGCAAATAATGGCCCAAAAAATGTCAGTGTGAGCAAGTTTCACTTTATACATTTATATCAGCATAATACACACTACAGCCTCAATGCAATTTCAGTGTAAAGGCCTGTGTCCACCAAACATGTTTTTTGCACTGACAGCACCTATTAATAATACAAATCCAATGAGCTTCAGCGTTCAGAGCAAAAAAAAAAAAACGGTTTATCTCATGCACCCAATCTCTATGTCTCGAAGACATGTGAGTATCTAGTTCAAATGCTGCTGCTAATGCCAAGATGTGATTTCTCTCCACTGTAATGATAATCTCTTTTATGTTGGCTAAACTACCAATCTTAAAGGACCACGTTACAATGTTTACATGAAATAGGAACAAAGCGGAAGTGCCCTGTGACGCTTTCCGTAGCTTAGCAACAATAAGCGCCAAGAGAAGCGCCAAAGAAAGCGCTCTGGAAGTGTGGTTTTGCCCACTCTCATCGCAAAAAAACGTGTTTGGTGGACACAGGCCCATACTGCTGTGTTGAGGATGACCTCCACCTAAATAATACAAGAACAACTGTTAATCATGATAATAGCATCCAGCATGTGTTCAAGAACGAGCTCAGACCCTTTCGCTTTTAAATCCAATTCCACTGCTGACGTTTTGTAGCAATGCACAAACCCAGTAGTGCATAAACAACTTGTACTCAGACACTGCAAAGTTTAATATGAAGATGCCCCCAAAATTGAACGTAGTGCCTAACAGAAAGCTTGCTGTTTAATAATTACATGATGTAAAGAAAGTGACATCCTCAAAAACTTGATTGAGAAGAGCCCAATGCGGTTTGAACAATGCAGGTGAGAAGATTGTTTCCCTTTCCAACACTCAAACTTTTGTCTGAAATTACAGAATCGTTCCCAGAATTTGATTTCATTTCTCAAATCAGAAAATCGATTTTTAAATCCCAACCTTTCTCCACACAACACTGCCATCTCTTTGCCCCAGGCCATCCCTGACATCATCAGCTTCCTAACTCCATCCACTCCACTCTCCAGCTGAGCCCCACCAAGTTTCTGTGACGTTAAACCCGAGTCACATCCCACCATCACTGTTCTCAATGCCTTCAAAGAACTTTTTATCCTCCACCTTGGAGCTTATTTTCCTCTAAAAGTAAGACGACGCTGCTGTGGAAAATCCCAAAGTGGCTCCCTCTGTGACTTTTATCTCCAGTACCAGGGTGCGATCCTCCTTCCTCAAACCAGAACTGACGTGGTCAGGACAAGAAAATCGGAGTTCTAATCAGGGGCTCCTCAGCCGCTGGTTAGGCTGGTAGCCGCTTTAATTACCGGTGGGCCGAGAGGGATCGATGGCAGTCTGATCGGCCGGCCGCACTTGAGGTACGACACAATGGGAGTTCGAATCGATCCAGCCTCCGAAACCATTTCTGCTCTGAATGAGCTGATGGTATCTCCCCCAAAACACCTTACTATCCCTTGCATTCACTCCTAAATTCCCTGCTTTCCACAGTCGTGGCCCACCGATCGGGCACCGGCAAGCCGTACACACTTTCCCCCTTCCCTCCCTCCCTTCCCTGCTCCAACTACGCCACGCTCTCTCCATCGTGCACAGGCTCGGAATGGTTTGCAACTTTCGGCGCCCAGAAACGGATCAATTCCCCTTTGTACTTACATGATGCAGGCAGACGTATAGCCTTCGGTGGTCGTATTATGTCTTGTGAGGCCTCCAAGTGAAAATCGATGGCAAACACAACAGTGTGGGATGGCGGGTGAGGAAGATATAAAAAGGAGAGAGAAATACCTTTGTTCTTTGCTGCACCAACCCTCCTGTCGGGAAAAGCCAAAAAAATTAAAAATAAAAAGTTGGGACGTCTGAACAAGACAGGCTTTTCCCGAGCAAGCTGGCAAGAATGAAATCTTGTAAGAAGATCCAACTCCGCTCGCTTTATGCCACTCGGACAAGTGCAAGAGGGAAGAGAGGAAAGTTGCCCAACTTCAAAGCTGCCACCCTTGGAGTCCAGCCGGCACCTGACCGGTATAGAGAAGATGAAAGAGGCTTCACCTGAGCGTGGACCATATTCCAGAGGAGTGCTAAGCAACTGAGAAGTCCAGCATCAGCATCAGCAGGTCTAGGAGCCCTGCCCTCGGCAACCGCCTGATCGGGCGAATTCCGTCGCTGCAGGAGCCGATCCTGCCTGCTGCTGTCGTTGTTGCTGCCTCCTCCCAGCACACACATATTCTCTCTCTCTCTCTCTCTCCCTCTCTCTCTCTCTCTCTCTCTCACACACACACTCTAGAGCCGCTCAGCCAGGCACAAAGGTCTCCATGGCAACAGAGGATCCAGCGCCGCCCCCCCTTTCGGCATTGAGCGTGCAACGTTCCGTCACAAAAAAGGGGTCCCTCCCTCACTCACTCCCTCGCTCTCTCCCTGCAGACAAAATTTCCACCTCTCTTCCAGCCCTAACTTAGCGCTCCTGCTTGCAATGAGATTCTGGCATCTCCCACCTAAAAGAAAGAGGTGGAGCTGGAAAGTGTGAGGTGGGGAAAACAGACAATCGCTGGAAATCGCACAGAGTGGCCGTCAGTATTGAGTGTCATTGGAGTGAAGCAGGATGTGTCTGGCTGGCGTTTGTTGTTTCACTCTTTGTCTCTCACCTCTTGTTACGTCTAGACAGAATCAAGGCCTTTGTAAAGTGCCATAACAAAGACAAATATGATTTTTTAATGAAGAGCTAATGCTAATTTGGGCAACTAATGTTAATTAAAGTGGGGTGCTGAAGCACTTCATCATTTTTACAACAAACTTTTGTCACTAGGTTGCGAACCATTTCTAATTTCCACTAGTATTTCAAAGTAGCATGACAAGCGATTCACCAAGGTGTGCTAATGGAAATTATCATTGGACAGCGAACAATAGCTTTTGTCTGACTTTACCGTCCCTACAAACAGGGCACACCGAGTCCAGACTGTGCTGCTTTGTGGTTCCCCGTTCTGGACCACCAGAACATGTATATCCCTCTTTGTCTTCAAGAGCCTCCTGAAGACTCTTCTTTTGAGAGAGCACTTCCTCTCTTACTTCACTGCCCATGCTATTTTCATTCATTCATTATCCGAACCACTTAATTCCAACTGGGGTCACGGGGGGAACGGAGCCTATCCTAGGAACTACGGGCGCAAGGCAGGGACCAACCCTGGGCAGGCGCCAACATGCCACAGGCCACAGACACTCACACAATCACACTCTCAGACACACCTTATGAGGCCAATTAAGAGTCACCAATTAACCTATACTGCAGATTTTTGGACTGTGGGAGGAAACCGGAGCCCCCCCTCGGTGGAAACCCATATGAACACAGTAAGACCATGCAAACTCTACGCAGAAAGGTCCTACAGTCGACCTGGGAATCGAACCCAGGACCTTCTCGCTGTAAGGAGGCAGCGATAACCACTGCGTCACTGTGCCGCCCCATCCTATATTACCCCGTCCATTTGAAAACTTATTGTGGTGGAAATGAGAGGTCTGAACCTTCACTGGTCTCATGATTTGATTCAATTACGATTATCATGTGAAAGATTCGACACGACGCATCATGAAGCATCCCATCAATTTTTCTACATTACTTCAAATTGCATGTAGATCGGGCATGGATTACAGATTGGGCTGCCATAGTTGGTACGGCGATGTTCTTTTTAACTAGAATTTTAATGCAAAGGCATTATGATAAAAACAATTATGGTTTGCCACTGCATTTACGCAGAACCGCCTTAAAAGTATGATAAGAGCGCCTAACTTACAATACTATGAAGTCCGGCAGTATGTGACTTGGGACACAGCCCAAGTGCGAGCTCACATTTGCTAAGTGAGGCAAATATGCAATTTAGTAAGTTTAAAAAATTTTCTTGAATGCAGGCAAGAGATTTTGCTTGTGAACGTTCAGTGGTGTGCTCAGAATTTTGGGTCAAAACAGCACCATACATTTTAAGACACGAGGCGCGGGCCAACCTCGGACTCTGGATGTGCCTGGCACAGGCACTACCTTTCTGATGTACAATAAACATGTGATGATATATCGGCGCAAAATATGGTGAAAATCTGATGCCGATGACTTTAAAAAAAGCAATTATCGGCGGTTCCGATATGATTCCCATATTATCGTGCATCCCTTGTCTGTATATTACCAGGATCGCTGCGTCTCACACACACACACGTTTATATTGGCCAGGCTAATGTTGGCTGACACAAGTTAACTTCAGTTGGCTATTTCTTTATCACAGTTATTTACAGCCCTTCAGCCTTTTATCTTGACTATTGTAACTACTTACTGTAACTACTAAGACTACACTAAAACTATTAAGGATAGAAATGATTAAAATGCGACTAAAACTAAAAAGTATTTTCTAAGTGAGGGATTATTTGTCATTGTGAACACTGCACACCATGGTGCACCACTACGAAATGTTACCCATCTGTGAAGGAGAAGTGGACAGCTATTGTGCAGCGCCCAAGGAGCAGAGCTTGGGTACAGTACCTTGCTCATAAGTGCCTCAGTGGTACCTTTACCGGTCCAAGACATAAACCACCGCCCTCCAATTACAGAGCCAACTCCCTAATTGTTACGCTATCAATTGTGCAACGCATTGTCACAAGTGGAATTCGAACCCACATATCCAGTGGTGAATGCGACCATAACCCAGCGCCTTAGACTGCTAGTTTAAAGACTAAGACTAAATCTAAAGTACCTGGAAAAATTCATTCTAGTTCGATAGTTTACGAGCCTGGAAGACAGCAGTAGTGAAATGTGAAGTGAAACTGTGCGTGTGTTTATGTGTGTGTTTACAACGTACGTGGAAAAGCAGGTCTAGAGAGTGTAAAGAGGAGTGCAGTCAAATTTTCCTTCACGTTCTTTTTTTTTCGGGTTACAAGAAGAAGTTGTGTGTCCATGGTTTCGGATAAACGCCTGCACTCAAAAACTACGCTTTCGGGCGAATGTGTTATTGTGAAGCCTGTCATTGTGTGAAAGATGGTGTCTGAATGGTGAAAGAGTCTCGTTACAATTCCCAGAGGGAGGGAAGGAGGGATGGATGGAGTGCCATTGTCACCTGGAGAACGTCTACATGAAGCAACAGGCAATATGACCTGTAAATTAAATTTAATTAATTAATTAAGTAAATTAAGTCAAAATGATTCAACTTTCTCTCTCTCTCTCTCTCTCTCTCTCTCTCTCTCTAGTGTCTCTTCATATTTTTTTCTTTCTCTCCTTTATTTGTCTCTCTCTGTTCTCTTTCGTTTCTTTATCTCCATTTTTCTCCCTTTCTGTGTTTCTTTGCCTTTCTCCATCCCACTCCATTGTCTTCCCCTATCTCTCATCTTTCTCTCTCTTCCATCGATTTGTCTTCATATGTCTCTCTATCTCTCCTCCTTTTTCTTTCCCCTTTCTTTTCAGTTTCTCCATTTTTCTATCTTTTCCTATGTCTATGTCTATGTGTCTCTACCTCTCTTTCTCCGCCCACCCGGTCTATTTGGCTCCCTCTGTGTGTCCCATCTTTCTCTCTCCCTCTCTCCATTTGTCACTCTATCTCCACTATTACTTTCTCTCCCTTTCTCTTTTCCGTCTGCCCACTTTTCCCACTCTTTCTCTGTCCATCCACCTGTACATCCTCTCTCTCCCAACTCCCATTGTCTACCTGTCTCTCCTTCTCTCCATTTTTCACCATGTCTCTCAACATCTCCATTTTTACTTTCTCTCTTTCTCTTTTCTGTCTCACCACTTTTTCTTTCTCTGTCCATCCACCTGTACATCTCTCTCTCTCCCACTCCAATTGTCTCCATCTGTCGCTCCTTCTCCTTGTCTCTCCACTTCATTTTTCTCCATATGTCTCTCCGTCTCACTTCAGTTCCTCTCTTTTCTCTCCCCCCTTTTTCTCTTTCTCTGTCCATCCACCTGTACATCTCTCTCCCCACTCCAATTGTCTCCCTCTGTCTCTAATTCTCTCCATTTTCCTCCATATGTCTCTCCATCTCCATTTTTACTTTCTCTCTCTTTCTTTCTCTTTTTTGTCTCACCACTTTTCGCTCTCTTTCTCAGTCTGTCCACATGTACACCTCTTTCTCCCAACAACCACTTTCTCTCTCTCTCTCTCTCTCTCTCTCTCTCTCTCTCTCACTACTCCATTTCTCTCCACATGTCTCTCCATCTCCCTTTGTACTTTCTCTCTCTTTCTCTGTCTGTCTACCTGTACACCTTTCTCTCCCCTCTCCAATTGTCTCTTCCTCTCTCTCTCTGCTTCATCTCTCCTTCCCTGTTCTCACTGTCCCTCTGTTGTTATGTTTAGCTGTTTATCTCTTTCTCTGTCCACCCTCTCTCTCCTTCGCTCCCTCCCTTTTCAATCTACCATCAGCCTCTCAGTTGCACTTTCCTTCCATATAATAAGCTCAGTGTGTTGTCTGTAAAACTCTCCTTTAGGGAATACTGTACAAACAAAAGGCACCAGGCTCCAGTTTTGTTCTGTACATGAAAGACTCAAAGCCTTGCTTGTAACCCGTAAAGTAAGACCACACAAAATCCATATAATTAATAAACTGCACGTCAAACAGCATTGCCCTCTGATGTTCTCTTCAACAAAAAAAAACAGCACGAAGGAACTCTGACCCAAACTCTAAACACCAGCAGATCTCCAGGGGTGTGTATAGAGACTGCAGTGTTGACAGGTTCAAGGTTCTTTGTGTAGAATCATTTAAGGTTCTGAAATAAAAACTTGTATATCACAGGGATTATTTGAGGAAAAACATGATTGAGAGTTTGCCCTTTCTTACACTACAACTTCTCACAAACTTTTTTCTGATGTGCATTTCACTGATCAACGTAAATAAGAGCCAGTGGCTACGACATTACACTGTATATCAACAGAGTTGGGCACATTACTTCCAAAATGTTCATTTCATTATCTGAACTGCTTAATCCCAACTAGGGTCGCGGTGGGGACTTAAAGGTGCAAGACAGGGACCAACCCTGGGCAGACGCCAACACAACGCAGGGCACACGCACTCACACACACATTCACACCTTACAGGGCCCAATTTAGAATATCCAATTAACCTTTCTTGCATGCCTAATGTTATACATTATAAATTACTAGTTACTGTTATTTAAAAGTAACTGGTTACATTACAGTATTACTGTCTCTGAATTGTATTGTGTTACACAACTGTAGCATTATTATAAAATTACTTTCACCAAAATAACTGCAGAAGTAGGACTTGGCATTCTAAAATGCTAAAATGTAGTTTACTGCAGTTCATTCTACTTGCAGCTGCGTTCTATTTGTCATTGGATCCGAGATTCAGTTGACGAAATTACATCACATCCGCTAAAAATACAGTGAAAACCGAATTGGATGAGTTCCATTTGCCACAGGAGAGTTGAAGATTTTTATACGTTTTAATCTGAATTTTTCGTCTTAAGTTACTGATTCTGTTCGCTTTTCTGTACAACTAACTAGGCTAGTCATTTGTTTTCAGAAACATTTAGCATCGCCTCTTGATAAACGACACATAAACCCGGTATTTCATGTATAACATGAGTGTAGAAACACGTCTATCAACTACAACAACACTGTATTATGTTACCAGATGATCGAGTTAAACAACACTAAAGTGCTAAAATGTAAAAAATTGAAGCATTTATTATAGTTTTTACACTGTGTAGCCATCTTGGATTCTGAACTCAGGATTCTCTGTACTGCTCTGAGATATTTGGTCAGAGGGGCAGCTGGTGACGTAATGGTAGGGTGTTCGCCCCATGATCAGAACATCGTAGGTTTGAATCCAGGGCCGGTAAAGTTACCACTGAGGTACTCATGAGCAAGGTACCGTCCCCAAGCACTGCTCTCTGGGTGCTTGTTAGCTGCCCACTGCTCTTTCATGGATGGGAGGTCACATTTGGTTGTGGTGCACTGTGTGCTGTGCTGTGGTGTGTTCACAATGACATAATCACTCACTCACTTTCACTTTCAGAAGACCGAGAAATGGGGGTGCATGTCTTCACTTCTGGCTTCAGCCCTCAGAAAACAACTGAGAAACCGAGCATCAATATGTAAGAAGTACAATTTTACTGAAAATGTATTAGATATCACTTACATTACAGCAAAAAAGGTGCGTTACATTACTGTAATTGTGTTACTTTTGTAACATGGACATGGACAGTTTTTTTACAGTACAAATAACAAATGTAGCACACAGAATAGAGATAGATGAATTAATAAATAAATAATAGGGATAAATGAATTAAATTTGGCTACATAAGTTTTGTGCTAAATGCTGAATATCTCCAGCATATTTGGTGGTTATAATTGAAAGGCTGATTGTGGTTAATTTGGCTTTTAATCTATGAGTTGCTGATATAAAAATAAGAAGAAGAAGAAAAAAAGAGAAAAAGGAGAAAAGAAGAATGGATGCTGACCCAAGGCTGAGGGTCTTACTCAGGGTGAGACGTGCGTTTTATGGCGCTCCTGCAGCACTAGGGAGCAAAATGACTGGTGCCCAAAGCCTGGGATTGCAGTCCGCAAATGTCCAAATCCGAACTTCAAACAGGAAGGGCAGTCGTAATGCTCGATGCACAAGGCTCCAGGGAGCGCTCGCTTTCATTTTACAGTGCAAAACTTTATTTCCTGTGTCCCTTCTGTATTAGCTAGCTAATAAAACACTAGCTGGGGGTAAAGGTTACGAGCGTGCCGGCGCCGAATTGAAACGCCACGTCGTTTATCGCCTACGAGGACATTCAGTCCATTATTTATACGATTTGAGAGAGCCTAGGCTGAAAAAGCACACGGCACAGGGTTGTCCATTATACTTTAATGTGAAAAGGCAAGGAGCAGTGAACAAGAGACATAGCCCGAGGCTGGACATCGCTGGGTTAGGATGATGGCATAAGGAAATTTGTGAACTAAATGGTCAGAATGCAATTCTGAGTAATTTTACACTTACAGTATTTGCTAGATGCTCTTATCCAGAGCGACAGTTCCTAATTGTAGGGACAGTCTCACCAGAGCAA
This sequence comes from Distichodus sexfasciatus, assembly GCA_032718565.1. NCBI lineage: Eukaryota > Metazoa > Chordata > Actinopteri > Characiformes > Distichodontidae > Distichodus > Distichodus sexfasciatus. Next base: position 2,429,929 of record JAVGVS010000046.1, read on the forward strand.
CAACTTTGCTGAGTGACCTAATGGTGCGACTTTGGTATATTAGCATAAATTAATGTAGAATTTTTTTGTGCCCCTAGAAGTCAAAGATCCGTAACTACATTAATCAGAGCAAAACGAAAATATGAAATAAAGTAAAAAGCCATAAAGAAACTAACTTCTAACTGTTCAAATAATACTATTTACTCCAGGAATGACACCCCCTTGTGGCACAAAAAGGGACTGTCAGCCTTAAGGGCGTCGCCCCCTTGTGGCAGAAATAGGGAATGTCAGCCTTAATGGAGTCACTTCCTTGTGGCCACAAATGGACTGTCAGCCTTAATGGAGTCACCCCATGTGGCAAAAATAGGGAATGTCAGCCTTAATCCAGGGCCAGTAAAGTTACCACTGAGGAACTCATGAGCAAGGTACCGTCCCCAAGCACTGCACCCCAGGCGCTTGTTAGCTGCCCACTGCTCCTTCATGGGGCAGTCGGTGGCGTAACAGTAGGGTGTTCGCCCCGTGATCAGAAAGTCGCAGATTGGAATCCAGGGCTGGTAAAGTTACCACTGAGGTACTCATGAGCAAGGATGGGTTAAATGTAGAGGTCACATTTCGTTGTGGTGCACTGTGTGCTGTGCTGTGGTGTGTTCACAATGACAAAGAATCATTCACTTTCACTTTCACTTTCACTTAATGGAGTCGCTTCATTGTGCCCACAAATGGAATGACACACTTCAATGGTGTCGCCCCCTTGTGGCAAAAATAGGGAACGTCAGTGTTAATGGAGGCACCCCATTAAGGTCAAAATAATGAATGACAATCTTAATAGTGACGCCCTCTAATGGCCCAACAAAGGAATAACATTTTTTTTACTTTAAAATGCAAAGTTAAAAAAAGGGTTACAGTTGGCCTGTTACAAGTAAATTAATCTCCTCCATGAGTTGAACATTTTAAAGCCAGTGTCTCTAAGACTGTGGAAGGAGTCAAGCTCCCAAAAAGTAGGGAAAATAATAAGAAGAAGAATAGGCCAGGATGATGACAGAGGTTTTGTCTCTCAGTGTTCACCTGCAGCGCCTGATGATCTACAATACCAATATGCCCGGATTTACTTATAAAGCAGACCCCAGGTACTCGGAATATTACATACGAATATTCAGTGCGGAAGCTCACGGGAAACGTGACAAATCGCTCGACACTGTAATATCACAGGAGAAAATGAAAAAAAGATGAGGATCCCAGAAAGGTTTAATGGCTATTATCTGTGAAAGGTCTGGTGAAAAGGCATCAGAGGCCTTGTTGCGCTGTCGTCTTTAAGCTATTTCGGGACGCTGCGCCGCTACCCGGCCCGTCAGACGCAAGGCGTCCTCTACTTTCAAGCTGGAGCCAAACTTGGCACCAACACGAAGGCAATTACGGGAGCCGCTGGTGTTGTGAGAGTCTTGTTGTGAAGCCAGAGAGATGGAGAGAGCAGGAATAAGTTTCATCTACATGCTGTGATGAATGGCCTAATTAAAGCGGTTCAAATGTGAGATCTTGGCTCCCTCTATTCCGACCTGCACTCTCTCTCTCTCCCTCTCAAACATACACACACTCTTTCTTTCCCTCTCAACAGCACAGAGACACTGAGTCTCAAACAGTAACGAGTAACAAACAACACAAGGCTCTTCAGCTAACAAAGTCTAAATGCTGCGAAAAACTAACACTTACTCTCTCCGTCTCTCACACACACTTGCTGTTTCTCTTTCACACAGACAAACACACATTCATACAGTTTTACTCTCTCTTTTCACACACAATTTATTTCTCAATCTCCCTCCCTGTCTCCCTCTTTCTCCTCACGTTCATACACTCACAGTTTCTCTCTCCTCTGATTCACACGTTTCTCTCCCCACTTCTTGCACAATTTCTCTTTCTCATACACACTTTGTTTCTCTCATCACACGCACACGCACACAATTTCTCTGCATTTCTCATACACGCTTTCTCTCCTCACTAAAAGTCAACCGATTATCAGCCAGGCCAATTATGGGAGGGGCAATATTAGTCATTTTGCAATTATCGGTAACTGTGTTTAATTTTGATCATCATCGATATTACAGTAAATAATTACAAGGTGCGCTACTGTGGCTCCACTGCCGTCTCTTCTCTCTGTGCCGTTTGCGCTCAACTCGCTGCTTTATTTAATGTCCCGCCCACAATAGTCTCTGATTGGCTCCATGTCACACGAGATCTAGGTTAAGTGGAGTCCATGCTGAGCAGCTTTGTTTTCTTCACCAGAACCTGCTGCTGTTTAATTTGGAATATTTAAACATTTAAGTTTCACAGTTTGATAATGTTACTAAAATGTTTATTTACTGTTACACTGTTTACTGTTAAGTTAAATTAAAATAAGAAGTTTCATTATCTACAAACAATTAAGAAATTTAAATAAAGTTTTATGTTGGGATTTGTAAAATTCAAAAATTTGACAGATTTTCTTTTATTTTTTGGTATATCGGTTCCAAATATCGGTTATTGGCCCGTTACCTAGCAGTAAACGGTATTGATATCGGCCTTGAAAAACCAATTTCGGTTGACCGCTACTCCTCACACACTCTCTCACACACACAAACACACCCAATTTCATTCTCTTCTTCTCATAAACACACACTGTTTCTCTCCTCACACAATCTTTTCTCCCTCTCATACACACTTCCTGTTTTTCTCTCTCCTCCATTCTTTCTGTCCTCACAGGTTCCGTCTTTCACATTCCTTCTTGCTCCCTCTTAAATATTTTCTCTCTCTCACACTCAGTCATGCACACACTTCATCTCCCTTCTCTTCTCACACAATTTCTCTCATTCACACGTTCCTCTCCACACACACAATTTCTCTCTCTTTTTTAGACACATACTTTGTTTCTCTGCTCGCATAAAACATTTTGTCACTGTTTTTTTTTCCTCACAAAGTTTCTCTCTCTCTTGCTTATACACACACTTTATTTCTCTTCTCACACAATCTTTTCTCTCTCTCATACACACTTCCTGTTTCCTCTCTCCCCCTTTCTCTCTGTCCTCACACACGTTGTGTTTCTCTGTCATTCACATTCCTTCTTGCTCTCTCGTACACCTTTTTTCTCCTACACACATAGAAACACACTTTATGTTTTATTTCTCTCACACACACAATATCTCTTTTCTCCCTCTCATACACACTTCCTGTTCTACTCTCTCTTTCACACACACATACACATTTTCTCTCTCCTCCATTCTTTTTGTCATCACACACTTTGTCTTTCTCATTCCTTCTTGCTCCCTCTTACACTCTTTCTTACCTCTCTCTCTCTCTCTCTCTCTCTCAATCATACACACACTTTCTCTCTCCTCTCTTCTCACACAATTTCTCTCTCTCTCTCTTTCTGAAATACACACTTTGTTTCTCTGCTCACACAAAATCTTTTCACACACACAATTTCACTCTCTTTCTCATAAACACACACTTGGTTTCTCTCCTCACACACAATCTTTCTCTCATAGCTACTTCCTGTTTTCCTCTCTCTCACATTTTCTCTCTCCTCCATCCTTTCTGTCTTCACACACTTTCTGTCTTTCACATTTCTTCTTGCTCTCTCATACACATTTTCTCTCACTCAATCATCCATCCACACACACAATTTCTCCCTCACTTCTTTCCTTCTCACACCCACAAATTTACTCTCATTTTCTTTCATCCTTAGTCTGCGTAAAACTCCATCTTTATCCATCTACCTGTTCACACACTCTCTCTCATTAGCTGTCTCAAACATCCTTATTCTGTCCTCTCTATTGCTTTCAATCTATGATCTCTCTCTACCTTTGTTTCTTTGTCTATCTGTGTTCTCTCTCCTCCCCAATGTCCACCTTCCCTCTCTTTCTATGTATACATCTCTGTATCTCTCTTTCCCCCTCTCTCTTTCTCTGCCTTCTTCCCTCTGAGGAACAAGGGAACTCACTTAACCTTTTCATAGTGTAATAAAGGGAAGGGAATGGATTGGCCTCACTCGAGCTTTCAAGAAGGGACTTATCTATTGAAAATATCATCTTAGTAATTTATGGTTAATGTGGCATGGGGGCAGCAGTGAACTCAATTAGACATGCCATTCCTCAACACACTCACATCTAATATACTCCACTACAGGAGCCGTGTCTATTGTTTCTAAAAGGACCGCCACGAACAGGCCCCAGGGCAACGACTTTAGCCACCAGCTCAAACAGGTGAAATGCAGAACCTTGATAATGCAGCATTAAAAACACCAGTTTAAAAAGAATAAATATGACTTCTGCTCTTCATTTTTAAAAGGTTGAAATATTCCAAAGTGTCGCATCCGCAAGGGAAGGCGAAAGCCAGAACGTGGCTAAGACGTCGCCGAGTGACGTTTATCAACTCCCAACCCCCGAGAGCCCCATGATAATATCTTTTCCAAACAGTGGCCTTAAAACAACCTTTTTCCTTGTCGTTCTTCACCATGAACCTCTTTTGCACGAGGTAGGCACCACAACAAAAAATGAGTTCGCGCCCTTACAAGCTCAGATTGGGAGCTCAGTGAAATATCAGCCGGAAATGTCACTGGCTAAATGCCAGCCCTACTCAGAGCCGTTTGTCACGGGGCGAGAAAGTTTTAAACACATGTCCGCCTTCCTCCAACCTCACGTCTCCACTTTCCAACCTTGCTTTGGCCTTCTGTTCTCGGCTTCTCAAATTGTAAATTCACCGATTGCTCAGAAACGGTTGTACTGATGGATTAAAGGGGCTCCAGAGGCGAGTCGTCTTCGTCCACTTCTCACAACGACGCCGTAAGAACATCCCCCGGATTGATTTTCTCAGCATATTCTCTATTATGATGTCGAGACTGTGTAAAAAGTGCTGGAGGAGCTAGAGGGAGGAGGTGGGTTTAAAAGTAAGGGATCGGATGAAGTTTTGAAGCAGGACGAAAAATACGCCGACTCATCCCACCTGCCGTCTCATGTCATGCAAGGAAGATTTTAAAGTCATTGTTTTAGGGTGGCTGCATTTTTCCCTCTTTTTATTTCTTTAAATTTAGAATGGTCTTAACTACTTTTTCATTTTACTTGCTGATAAATTTTTAGGGGTCCAAGCACAAAGTAGTATTACAAACCAATAAACGTTTTAGCTTGTATCTCCTGAACTATGTGGGACAAATTTGATTTTTTTTTCTTCTTTTCTTTTTTTCTCTGATTCACTGGAAGCTTCCGAGTCTAATGGATATGGCCCCGCCCAAAGTCATCTGCCAAACTTTCCCACCATTTTGTAAAAACTCACGAAACTTGGGATACTTGGCTTTGTCTGTGCAAAAAAGTGTGTGCAGAATTTTGCTAAGACAAAGGGTTACAAAGTTATTCATCAATTCATATTCTAGGCATGGCCCATAATTACTCTAAAAGCCTATATCTTCTCAGAAAAACATCCAAAAAACCCAAACTTGGTAGAGTTCATGTACACTCCAAGCTTTGGACACCAGCCAAAGAGGGTGCAATCTGATCAACAGAGTACGCTATAACTGAAACATGTTATCTCAAGAACCGCTCAAGATAAAAATCTGGAATTTAGTAGACTTCATCTATCTGCACTCCCGAGTCAACCCCTAAAATATGGCTATGATTGCTTAAATAGGGCGTGGCCTATTACAATGACTTCACATTCCCATATGTTGCATCCAGTACAGCCTGCACTGTACAATTTTGGTAGAAACCCTTTGGACTGCTGATGTGGGATGGTCCTTTGACCACACACATCAAAAATGACATGTCCAACAAGAGGGGGCGCTATAATATGTGCATTAATGTTTTAGCTCGTATTTCTGAAACCATATGGAATGACAGCGCCCGGGAGGCGGTCTGCGCCGGTGCTTGGACCTTGTTGATAACTGCTCACAGTTCTAGTACTTCAAATGTTATTTTTCTTGCTTGTTTTTTTGTCTGTCGTAGGAATGAACCAGGTTTACATTTCTCTACATTTTACTTAATTATGTATGTGACAGGTAAAAAAAAATATTAATTTAATCCATTAATGGATAAAGGATGCGATCAATGTCCTGCACACACAACATCACCAATAGAACTCTCAATCCTAAAAAATATTTAGGTGATTATTTGTCTTTTTATTTTTGGCAGCGCCTGGGGAGCAGTGCTTGGGGATGGTACCTTGCTCATGAGTACCTCAGTGGTACCTTTACCAGTACCAGTCCAACAACTGTCAGATCACCAGGTCAACTGTCTTACCATTACACTATCAACTGCCCACATCTGCTTGTCCCTATATAATAAAATAGTTGGGCGCAATCTTCATCTTCGTTCTTACAGGCAGGTAAAAAGTTAATCAGGATTTGATTATTAGGGTAAGAAATAGAGTTAATAAACTGTGTAATCTGTAGAACAAATGCACCTTTAACCAAACATGGAATATATTGTAAAATTTTAGAACCATAGTTATATCAGTGTCAGTACTCATTTATAGCAAGTTTTGGCACCACATCTTAAAAGATGGTTCAGGGATCAAAAGGTTATTTAATTTAAGGGGTAGAAATTGAGAATTCTTTTTTTAATGTCATTTTTGTACATTTTATTATTTTATTATTTAACGATTTTAGATTTATAGAGGGACAGAGCAGGCGACATGCTCACTCTCCATATTTTACTCTCATCCCTGCAGTCGGACCGAATAGCGGTATTGTAGATTTGTGTTTATAAAATCACTTTGGCTGTATCACAATTTAAAAGAATTCTTCCGGAGAATATTGCGCTCTCGCTCTCTCTCTGGCTCGACCCTGACAGCGCACGGCGGCTCTATTCAGCGGTGAATAAAACCATGGGGCTGTTAGGGGAACACACCGTGCTCCTTCCTTTCACTGCGTGACAAACCTTTCATTGCTGGAAGCCAGGATTGAATTGGTTCCACTCCAGTCTCCTCAATACAGCTCTCTCTCTCTACCTCTCTCTCTCTCTCACACACACACACACTCACAAACACACAGACAGATAAACTCTCTAATCTGACACCTTAAATGCATTGTCTCTAATTCATTAAGTCACAAAAAGAGAAAGAAGGACAGATTAAAAAGGACTGCATGTGAGATCTAGAGCCTGCTCTCCAACGCTGACGTGAACGTGTGGCTTTAACAAGCAGGAAACCTTCACACATGTCCTAATAAGGTGGAATTAACTCATATACAGATGTATTAGAAGAGAAGGAAAAGTTGCTGATTGTTTGATAGCTCACACTCATTTCCTTCTGATAGATTACTGATTTGAGGGCAGTTGGTACTGTAATGATTAGGGAGTTCACCTCATAATCGGAAGGTCACCGATTCGAATCCCGGCGCGGTAAAGGTACCACTGAAGTACTCATAAGCAAGGTACCGTCCCCAAGCACTGCTCCCCGGGCACTGCCCATGACATTTGCCCACTGCTTCTGTCGCCTCAGGCTTGCTTGTTGGGGGTTTGGGCTGGTTACATGTAAGTGCTTTGTAACAGTGACTGCTGTTAAGAGTGCTATATAAATAAAATGTAATTGCTTCTGCGCAGATGGGTCAATTGCACTGTTGTGGTCCACTGTGTGCCGTATTCATAATGACAAATAATCACTCACAATAATGTATGCCTTACTCAAACAGATCAACTAATCTGACAGTTTGAAAAATAAGACAAAAAAGACTGATAAAAATGCCTGTGAAACCTGTCACAACACTCGTGAACAAGCAAAAAAACTTGAAACATTTGATTTTATATGAGATTCTAATATAGATACTTAGATACAGGGAATAGATTTTCATTTTTATTGTTTTTGGGCCAGATTCCAAGTCTAGGATCAAGTCTATACGCCTAGTCTAGCCATGGGTTTCAGTGGTGAATTTAGTTTAAGACTACTTAATTTGTGGGTAGGAAACCAACCCTTTATGTCTAAATTCCAAAAATTCCTGGGCTTCTTCGTAATTCTGAACCTATTCCAACAAAACAAAACAGCAAAAAATAATATTTGTTTTTCTCTAAAGGAAGCCTATCCTGTTCTACTATTCACAGGTTTTCAATTTTAGTATTATCACATCTTAATAACAATCACCTCTGGGTTTCCCTAGTTTCCTGTTTTTTGCAACAGTTAGCATTTTCAGTCCTTCCAAACATGACATAATGTAGCTCCTGCAAATTCTCACACAAATAAGTGCACTTTTTTATTAATAAAAATGCTTTTTATATATAATTGGTCTTAGTCCACACAACATAAAGTTATTATTCAAATGATAAAATGTTGTAAATGCTTTTCCCCCTTTTTTACAGTCACACTGCTGCAGTATTGTTCATATTAATTTCTTATTTTCATTCCTTGAAATATTTCTAATCATTGATAAGTACTGTGAAAGTAAGAGATTTTTTAAATATTTCAAATCACAAATCTAGGCATTTTTACAGCTTTTTCTATTCAAAAAACAACTCCATGAATGCAGCATGAGTGTTAGGGTTTATGGAGTGTTTTAAGGCCTGTGTTCAGAGTGCAGCTTTACTAAAACCCGGGGGTTTCATGCATCTTTAAATGTGTAACGTTTCAGCGCCACGTCTTCCAATTCATTAAATAACAAGGCTGTTCTGCCACGTCGATCCTTGGCATAAATTCACAATGAGGGTTTATTCCAGGCCCCAGCGCTCCGCCTGCAGGCTGCTGCTTGGGAGGAAAGTGAAGCAAACATAAAGCACACAGCACTGCCACACACCACCAGCCAGATTTATCATTTCTCAAAGATCCATTCATCAGCAAGTAGTGTCAGAATGGAAGGAAGTGTTGAAAACTGAACTACTCACTGTCTATTAACAAGCACTTAGCATTAGCCCACTCACAATTGAGTAAACATCACTGGGGTTTGTGAAGTGTAAAATTGTACATATGCACTTGAGAATTCCTTCCTTTGACTCTTATAATGGCTAAAAGGAAATAATACTACAGCTACAAAATAAATCTAACCTTAACCTTAATAACCGAAATAAAACTTTTACATCTTTTAGTTTTTCCAAATAAAAGCTGCAACATTTCTTTCCTGATGAGGACCGAAAAGCAACAAAAAGTATCAATCTTTTTTACCTTTTTGGGGACAATCAGATCCTCCTAAATCCTCCTAAAAACAAGGGTTTCCTAACTTCCAGAATCTTCTAAAAAATACCAAAAACAGACAAGAAACAGTATTTCATGTAACAACTGTCGTAAAATCATTAGCCAGAGATGTGTCTGAGGCATTTGTCACATGGAGAAATACAGTTAATGACAGACGTAACAGCCATGGTCTGCTGTCAGCAGTTATCTAGTTGCATAGGAGATGCTTTTGTCCATATTTGTGTTATTCAGTGCTCGCAAGTCAAAACGAGAACAGCTATAACTAGCATGCTAACTATCGACAATTAGCTTATGCATGTTAGCTACTGGCTCGATATTGCTGTAGGCTACTACTTGAATAACTTGATTTTTGGACACAAACAGAGGATTATGGCTTCAATAACACGACCTGACGCACAGGCAAGCTCAAACGAAGTAGATATAGATGGTAAGCAAAGAATTTATGCTCGCTAGTCCAACAGTAACAGCGCCAGGTCACCATTGCTCCTCCTCTTTCAGCTCATGCCTGCTAGTGAAACCGAGGCCAATAGTCACTGTAGTCTGGGCTCTTACTTTATCACTCTCCCGCTTTCTTTTCTTCAATATATTTTGAAGGCTGAAAAACGACATAGTGTTGCTTTAAAGTGAATTAATTTAGTGATTATTTGTCATTGTGAACACACTACAGCAGAGCATACACTGCACCACAAGCAAATATGACCTCTGCATTTGACCCATCCATAAGGGAGCAGCTTTGGCAGCACTTGAGAAACTGTGCTTGGGATGGTACCTCATTCATGAGTACTTCAGTGGTACCTTTACCAAAATATAACCAACTGAAATCAGTAATATTTAGGATATAGTGAATCCCAAACCTTTTATTATGGTTTCAATACATTCACTGACTCTAGAAAAAATTTGTTTCATTCATGATCTGAACTGCTAAATCCAAATCGGGGTCACGCGGGGTCCGAAGCCTATCCCGGGGACTTATGGGCGCAAGATCCAATGATCCCAAATTTAGCTAAATACTTTATGCCTTCTAACAAAAAATTGCTTTAAATGTTCACATTAAACATCACGAACATTCAACTCAGAGATGTGGCTTGCCGTATTTCAAACAGAAAATCTTTTGTCACTGAAAAAAAAAAAGTCACCCTGTAATGAGACACACACAATAACGCCTTTGTCTGCTGTAACGTCGTGGCTCATATCAGCCAACATTTCTCATTAAAGGCCGCCGCAGTGCAGCCCCTAATGCCGACGACTGGAGCACTCGTGATTAAATCTTTTAAAGAGCTACAATACGGAACTAACAAGAAGAGCAGATTCGTCTGGGGGAGACGATATTGGCTTCCTACTGTTCTTTCTCATTTCAGGCCGACCTCACCTAAACACACACCAAATTAGCAGCAGGCGCAGCACTGTTCCTAATCAGGGCCCCGCGGATGCAGGCTAACGGGCGAGCGAGACGCTTGTCACGAACACGCTCGCCACGCTGTCCTCGCCTAATTTCCATTAAAGCTCAGCTACACGCAGGGCGCCCATTTATTTACGCTGAAAAACAAACGTGGAAGCAACGTTGCCGCAGCCCGAGGGGGAAAAGTGCAGTGTGGAAAATTTCGACCTTTTAAAATGAACAAAAAGACCTCGTTTCTTTTAGCCTTTTTTCAAAAACGGCATTTTCAAAGCTCTATAAACATTTTCCCCTGACAAATAAAAAGAGCTCATATGGTGTCAACGATAATGGTTGTAGGAACATGAACTCTACATATAATTAGGACTGGGACAACTTTTCAACATAATCGATGATGTGATGCTGGTGATAAAAATTCTTTGATGTGGAATTTTAGTGTCAAGGTGTGCAAATGTTTTGTAGCAGCAATGCGCTTCCTTCGATTTGTAAGGAAATGCTATTTATCCCCCCAGGGCTTGCCGTACGTGGCAACGTAAGTTCGCTGCCCATACGCCCTGCTGCTATTACTGCTATTTTTCATGTGCTTATTAAAATCTTCTTTTGGAGTTTGGAAAATTTGTTTTGGAATAATGCTCTAACGCTCAGTGCAGTGTTTAAGAAATGTTTTAATAAATACTGAAATGTTAATGAGAACTTTTCTGATATTTGCGCGTGGATGGGGGTGGGGGTGGGTGGTGTGAATTGTTATATTAAATGACTACCTGGAAAATAATTAGCTATCAATACATTTAAAAATGAAATTAATCACTAATTAATTAATTAGTTTGCCATTAGATTAGGCAAATAATCAGAAAAAAATGATAGATTAATCGTTTAAAATGATAAATGACTGACTTATAATGAAACACTTACAATACGGTGAACTGCCATAAACAATGACCATGTTGTCATTCATTCATTGTTCAAACCGCTTAATCCCAACCGGGGTTGTGGGGGGACAGGAGTCAATCAATCTTGGGCAACCGCCAACTCACCGCAATTGGACACACACTTACACAATCACAGTCACACCTTACGGCGCCAATTTAGAGTTGCCAATTAACTTACAGTGCCTGCCCAGGGTTGGTCCCCAACTTACGCCTGTAGTTTCCAGGAAAGGCTCCAGTCTGCCCGCGACCCCGGTTGGCATTAAGCGGTTTGTACAATGAATGAATGAATGAATTGATTAATATTTACAATAGACAGAACTGGAAACCCAAGTGTGGGATGAAGAAACAGAATTTCAATTGGGGTTTGTGTTTTAAATGGGTTAGCGGTCACTTACAGTATGAGCAGAGAATCCAAACTCAACATGGCAGACAAAATAACCAGATCAAACTCAGAATTATAAAAGGAAAGAACAAACAGGCATCAAAACCAAAAAATACACAATCCAAAAAATGTTTAGGATGCTGTCGGAGGAAGTTTTGCGTGAATACAAAACATTTTTGCTTGCACACCGCATGTTTTTGAGAACTTTTCATATGCTTACAATGTTTTTGTATGAGCATGAAATGAAAAAGTGCAGAAATCATTTTAACTGACATTCAGAATGATGTAAGGCTGTCTATTTGCAAGCACACAAACTATATCTTTATAATAGCAAAGCCCTAAACTAAATTATAGGGCTATAAATTCCATGTCATCATACAAAGACAATAAAGCATCTCTGGATCTAGTCCAGGCAATCACAGTCGATATGCCGGAAATCATTTTCACATGAGAAAACATCTTGTGAGCACAAAAACTACCATGTGAGCATGCAGTTTTTCCCTTACTTGTTCCATTAGCTCCATACAATATGAAACAATGTGCAGTGATTCCCAATGCCCCTCCGTGATCATCCCCCTACCTGACATTCTGTTACAACACGTCCACATTCCAAATCTCAACCCGACATCTGAAGCGCCATCCCATTTTATTTATCCCCCTCCACTTTTCTGCACGTTTCCTCTCCTCGCACGGCAGGGGAGTAAACACAATTTTGTAAAGGTCTTCCTCTCCCCCTTCCTCCCGTTACAGGGGCCTGGCTCTGCAGCGCGTCTCTGCAAGGGGACTCGATGCTGCTGCTTTCATCTGCAGGTGAGCCAGATTAAGGCTTTTGAAGTGCAGCCAGGAGCCGGCAGAGGAAAAGGAAAGTGATTCCAGCGAGCGGGTGGAGAGAAGACCAGGGGTGAGGGAGATTGAAATTCGGTTATTGAAACTCAAAGCTCAAGCCGAACGGAAACAAACGTGCTACTGTTACCATGTGAGGAGATGCAGTGCTATATTGGGACATGGTCTCGCTCTCTCTGTGTTTCGCTTCTCTGGACTTGAACAGAGAGTCTGCTGGCAGCTAGCGGGCAGCTCCTGGCAGCAGGTGGGCGGTGATGGTAGTGAACGTGTGAACACACAGTGAGGAAGAGGAGGAGCAGGATGCTGACATGGTTTATTGGAAATAGAAATGCCTAAAGTGTGCCACTGACTGTGTGTGTGTGTGTGTGTGTATGTGTGTGTGGCTACTCTTCACCATTTGGTGTTTGAATCTCTTAGAACTGAACTGACAGACTAAAGTCTGAATACGGTCCAAATTCAACAGCCAAGTCAGACAGATATCAGTCAATTCAGCAATCTGTTATCATCTGCGTTATCCGGCTAGTATGCGCTTTAATAAAGAAAACGGAAAAGTGGTATGTCGAATATTGTCCAGCGGCAAATAAAAAATAAGATTATCTGTCATTGTGAACACACCACACCAGACACTTCATCACAATAAAATGTAAAGTGAAAGCGAGTAAGTATTTGTCATTGTGAATACACCACAGCACAGCACACGGTGCACCACAACCAAATGTGACCGCTGCATGTGACCCATCTGTGAAGGAGCAGAGGCCAGCTAACATGGGCAGCGCCCAGGGAACAGTGCTTGGGGACGGTACCTTGCTGATGAGTACCTCAGTGGTAACTTTATCAGTCTGGGATTCGAACCGGCGTCCTTCTGATCACAGGGGCGAACACCCAACCGTTACGCCAACAACTGCTCCATGTAACCTCGGCATTTGAGTCATCTGTGAAAGAGCTCTGTCAGCACCCGGGGAGCAGTGCATGGGGACGGTACTTACTCAAGATTACCACAGTGTTACTTTTACAAGTTCGGGACTTGAACCAGCAACCTGCCGATCATGGGACGGACTCCCTAAGTGGGATGCTACCAGCATACCAATATACACCCATATACACAATACAGTATACAGTATGCACAGTTACATTTCCTCCCTGAATATCTCACCAACTTTTCCCCTCTCTCCTGCTCACACTGACCGGAACACGGGCCCCAAAAGAAGGAAAGTTGTTTAAAATGCAACAACAAATTTTTCAAGTTACAGAAACAAGCAACAACCAGTGAACAGCCTGCTGAGAGATAACACCTCCACAGAGGTCACCAAACCACATAATCACCCCCAAACACTCCCACGCACACATATTTCAGGACCTTGGACAGAGTTTCGTCACAAGATGATCATAAACACATACTTCAGGACCTTGGACAGATTTTCATGAAATTCATGTGTGATCATATTGTGATGAAACCTGTGATTTGCACCTCTACACTATAATCACTAACTTGTGCCAGTCACTAGACAGTTAGTGGGGCAGTTGGTAGGGTAACAGTTATGGAGTTCTCATGGTTATCAGATGGTTGCCTATTCGAATCCAAGATAGTACAGTTATAACTGAGGTACTAATGAGCAAGTAACTGTCTCCATGGGTGCTGCCAACTGCTCCTTCATGGATGGAGAGCACATCTGAAGTTTGGCCATTTTGAAAAATGGCCATTTTGCTATGCATTTTATCTACTCCGTATCAATAATGCGACCATCCAGACAACTTGACTGATTGGTTGAGGCTTAAAAATGTAGTAAACACACAGAAAAGACAATCCCACTGGTGTATTCGTCTTTGCACATGACGCACAACATGTTTATTTATACAGCGCTCTTTACAGCACTATAATATTTTTTGTATGATGTACTTAGGATAGAGGCATCACCATGTATAATAATGGCAATGCCAGTGGAGCTTTATGTAGTCATGTGGCTTTATTTTTCTCTGCTTGCGCTCTACATAACGCTTGGACATGGAGTCCAGTCAGCTTTGCCCTAAAATAGTACTTTATACTTTTATACTATTCACTTTAACTTGAGTAAAGATGTCAAGTCAATACTTCAACTTTTACTCGAGTCTTTTTAAACACATGTATCTACACTTCTACTGGAGTGAAGAATGTGTGTACTTTTGACACCTCTGTTGATATAGCATGTAGGTGGGACAGGTTACCCCTGGTAAGGAATGGCTCTCATGGGCACCCTCCTCATGATTTAGGTGGGTTACCTTGATGTCTCACTAACTTTCCTCTTCCCCCTTGCTCACACTGACCAGAGCAGGAGCCCCAACTATGACGGAAAGCTGCTTAAAATGCAGTCCAGGCGACAGATTCGTCAACAGGCAGACATGGGAAGCCACCAGTCAGCAACCTGCTGAGAGATAACCACTCCACAGAGGTCAGTGAGCTATACACTCCACTCTCCCCACACAGACACCTATACTTCAGGACCTTGGACAGCTCTGACAGCAGCTCTCCATCTCTCTGGCAATGGGTAGCCCTTACTTTTCAACCTGCTAGGTATTACATCAAGTGGGCACGGGTCATTACTTCTTCCCCGAACATACACGCCTGACACTCCTGTACCCAAATCAAGCATAAGACAGGGAGTAAACACTACCAGAATATGCAAAGATCATGCACACACAGTTTCTGGTTTGGAAATTGTGCTGTAAGATTGGTTCAGCCAAAGAAAAAGGGTTTTGCAACAACATTTCAGGAGTGATTAAATGGTCATTAAGCTAAATGTGCTCCTCTAATGCAGTTTTTAACAGCTGTCTTGGATTGTATGACATCATTAGGTGTCGTGCAGCTTATATGCAGGCAGAAGTGTGGTGATTTAGGAGCCCGGTGGGTGGTGGGGACTGATGGTATTGCCTCATTGAGTCTGTGGGGTAGCAAGCAAGGCAGATTCAGAACACACTGCATAAACTCCATCTTAGGGACTCCCCGACTTGTCATTTCCACCCCCACCTTTCCTTGATCTCTCTCTCTGTTAACCACTAGCTTGTGTCAGTTGTTTCCTTAAAGATGGAGCATTTCTCAGTTTAGAAAACTTCTTTAGACTTACATTAATCCCTTTATTGGGAGCGACTGCATTGTTGGAAACCAGCTAGAAACTATAGACCATCTGCTACTATACAGTTTGTGTTGGAATTCCATCTCATTTAGTTCCTGACCACAGAAACTTTTGTGACTGGATATTTATGGCCTTGTTGACCCTCTCAACCTAGCAGTGTCTAAAATCTCATGCAGTCATCTTATTGGGGCAGTTGGTGGCGTAACGGTAGGGTGTTCGCCCTGTGATCAGAAGATCGCAGGTTCAAATCCAGGGCCGGTAAAGTTACAACGGTTACCACTGAGGTACCCCAAGCACTGTTCCCCGGGCAGTTTGTTAGCTGCCCACTTGCTGTTAGCTGCCCACTGCTCCTTCATGGATGGGTTAAATGCAGAGGTCACATTTCGTTGTGACAAAATAATCATTCACTTACCATTATACACTCCTAGTAGCACACATCACGCTACCATATCAGCGTCAATGAACTGAGATGAACAAGTATGAGTCAAACCCTAAAACACATTTCATTTCAGCTATTCTCCTGTGGTCATTTACCCAGGCCACAGATAAAAAAATAAAGTGGCTTATCCAAGAAAAAATGGCACCTTAACCACACTGCATAATGTTTGCTAACATGTTATCAGATACATACAACTAACTACCATCATGCACATACATCTAATAATCATTACAAACTCTTTACCAGATCGCTACAGCCATAGTAGCAAGTATAGCTACTAAAAATGTCACAACGTACAGTTTGTTTGCACCACCACAGTCAAAAGAGGGATCCTAAGAACTTCCTACAGTGTTGAATCCTCTTTGTAGATTTGTAGACTTGTGTCAGTTGAATCGGTAGCGCACCGCAAAGCACACACATTCATGAGTAAATCTGTCAGTTAACTTCCTTTAGAGCTGGAAACATAGAGTCGAATCTGAATCGCGAGTTAGCACTCGTCATGAGTGAATTTGCTGGTTAACTTAATCTACAGCCGGGAAACATACAGCCAAATCTGGGGTGGGTTTCGGCAAAGGCTAATTATGTTAGCAACTAACATAGTGTACGTGAGCGGGTTAATGCTCCCCAAACCACATACAGAATGAATCCACTGCTAAACTTCCTCTAGTGCCACATGATAATAAATATTTGCCGCTCTGGTAGCCTTGTCTGGATACTTTGTCATTTATTTGGAAGTGGATTCATTCTCATCACAAGCCACGTTAACTTTCTTCTGTGAAAAACAAACCATTCAACTGGCGATTTGGCAATGCTCACTCAAGTGACTCGCAAACCCGGATCAGTTTAGTGAGTGACTCACAGGGAGCCGAGAATTACAGCTCTAATACCGATCCACAAACACTGGATTTTTAAGGCTAATAACAATTTTAAGGCCAATTTCAATGTTTCAAGTCGTGTTTTCATAGTCATTCCAACCATTCATGGCAGTAGATTGTGGTGAAATGTTGCTCCAGGAGCATTTTGCTACATATACAATTTTCTGGTGTTAAACACATGGCAATAAAAAACATAACACAAAATGTACAGGTGCGAAAAAGTGTGCAAATAAGGGATACAATATCATAACAATAATAACAATAACAATATAACAAGCGTACAACAGGTTCCGACTAATGAAAAGTACCAAGATCATTGATCTTTTTTAAAGAAACTGTTTTAGTGAGTGATTGTCATTGTGAACACACCACAGCACAGCACACTGTGCATGACAATAAAATGTGACCTCTGAATTTGACCCATCTGTGAAGAAGCAGTTTGCAGCTTTTTAGCAGTGTCCGGAGATCAGGGCTTGAGGACGGTATCTTGTTCATGAGCACCTCAGCGGTACCATATACCGGTCCAGGACTTGAACTGGCGACCCTCGGATCACTGCATCAATTCCTTAACCGTTACGCTACCAACTGCCCCATGCATTGTCAGTAGTGGGATTCAATCCCACTTTTTTCACACTTTTTTTCCCATGGAAATGCCTCATGAACTTTTTCTTAACATTTCTCATGTGCAGCTTTAAAAAAAAAAAAAATTAATCAAGATAGCATAATAATGCAGTTTAAAAATAAGCTTATCATAAATGGATATTTATTTTATAAACTTATGACATGACCAACTCATTAAAAGGATCAATCTTCCTTCTCTTGTCCTTTTTCTAACTATCATTTATCAACTGTTATTTTCTAAATTTGTTAATATCAACTAATAATATCAACACAACAATTTATCAGTCACCTCTAATACACTGTAACTAGGGCTGGGCGATATGGTCTAAAATAATATTGTGATATTTTTAAGCTATATTGCAATAGACAATGTATATCTTGATATATTCTGTACATATTCTCTACCTTTCCCACAATCCCCTGCACCGCAACTCGTATTTGCGTCACAATAACGCAATGGACACCTGTCCGGAATAATATCAATATCATTATTGTGAGTAGAACGCTGGTTGTTATTATTTATCAGCTAAAATATGAGTTTTGTCAGTAATAAAATGGAAGATTTGACCGAACTGGGGTGTTCTTGTGAGTGACTGCATTCCACATCGCGTGCATGAGCATATATTCAATATATCACCCACCCCTAACTGAAATCTTTACTTCTCTCTCCCTCCTTTCAAAATCATCAACAACTGGATGAAGAACCTCAAATATTCTCCTTTAAACAACGTAACCTTCTGGACAAACTCAGAACATTCTTTGTAAATCCCAAAAGTCTCCAGTTTAACATGAGCACTGGGAGCCCAGATGCTGATAAACGGCAGCGGCATTAAAACTCGGGGAGATCAGATGAGGAGCTTGAGCGCGGAGGAACTTGAGAGAAGGACTCATTAGGAATGCAGCTCAGGCTGGCCTCACTCTCATCAGTCAAAGGAAATCAATGGGGTTCTGTCTAAGCTCGAGCCAGCGCCGCGAAATGAGTGGCATGTTTCCCTTTAGCTCGCTGTGATGAAACATCTACGTCCAATGAAGTCTCAAGTTCGACGTTAAGAGAGTTCAAACAGCGCCATGGCAGGAGTAAATTCGCTCAAAACTCAAGATGGAAGACTCTTCTCTCCGACTGCGGGAGAGAGATATTTCTCCAAGTTTGTTGAACCAGTATCTGACTAAAATCATTTAAATGGAGAGTTGGAGAACGTCTCACATAATAAACTGCACCAAATATATCAAAGAGAAAGCTATAAGTTTTGAACACATCACCTGAAAAATAAAACCACAGTTATGCAAGCAATCACTAGCAAAACCCAAGCTCACAATGCTAACATCTCTGCAGTCTGTTAATATATAACTAGAGATGCACCGATCCGATATGTGGATTGGATATCGGTCTGATAACGGCTCGAATAGCTCGATCGGGTGTCGGTGGCATTGGACTGATCTGTAAATTGCAGGTTTTTCTATGTTTGCGTATGCGTGCATGCTCAATTTGTTACACACGGGAAGTGGTACTGCGGTAAAGCTGGATTATTTATTATAATTCCTACATATTAATATGACGATGAGCAGAACAAGAAACGCAACACACTACAAACCCAAAAGCATTCGCTGCATCATTGTGTGGAACGCTGTCATGCCAAACGACTCTCATGTGGAACGCCATCATGTCAGAAACGTAGTTCTCTCCCAGAAACGAGTCCAAAATGACTTATAGGCCAAAATGAGTCTAAATTCTTCATTTTTAGATTTTTTACAATTCTATATCCAGATGGATTCTGTCACGAGGTGCGCTGGCATGACAGGAGGCTTTGGCACCATTGCAAGCTTCAAAACAAATCAGGCTCAATGGCCACAAAACTACAAACTGAAGCGTCTTCAAATGCAAAACACAGAGCATCCCAACATGGGGTAGAGCGACGGTGGACTGACAGAGACAAAGGGGACAGACAGGCCTGAATAGGGAACTAACGAACTAGAAACAAATGCAAACACTAAACAGACTGTTTAAACTAAACCAGATACTTAACGCTACTTAAACCAATAGATGAACAGAACAAACTAAACTGGGACCAATGAAGCAAACATATCAATAAACTAGGAACCAAGGACTAAGCAAACTCAGATGTAACAAATACTTAAGCTAATGAACCTATAATTGAACTAATAAACCAAACAGGAAATGGGGGCAAAACAAAGGGAATTGACAGACATACCACGGTAGGCAGACAGGACAGGGGTGCCCTCTAGTAGGCGGCTGGAGCAACAGTCAGAGGGAGCCATGACAGATCCCAAAGGGATAAAGATGTGTTTCCGCCTGGCACTAACCTTATTTTTCATCCTAGTACTAAGTCATGGAATATCTCTACATAATAAAAACTCTGCAACCCAATAAACCAGACACTGTTCTAGTTTCTAGTAGTTATGCCTAAAGTTTCAGCACTTACATACTACACAAACCTAAAAAAACGCAAGTCTTTCTTCAGAAATGGACTAATTTCAAGGTTGTGGCAGCACTTACACATCAAGCTGACAAATCTGAGTAGTGCAGGACGTCTTGAACACAACAACATAAAGCATGTATAGTTAACACACACTATAAACAAAGCCTAAAAACAAAGCTATAGAAAAACACCCCAAATTCTCTCAGGGCTGTAAAGGTTATAAATTGGTATCGGATCAGTACTCGGGATCGGTCGATACCCAAAGCCCAAGTAACAGCATCAGTTTTATAGTTTTATCAGCATCTCTAATATATACATTATCAGAATTCAAATTTGTCTTCCATAGACTTTTTTAACTTAGTAGTATTATCAATGTTAACTGTTAGCTCTTAAAGAATCATGAAACCCCCACAGTTGGAATAAATCTTGTCCGTCATCACAACTCCTGCTGCTGTTGCTTTAAACTGGGTGTGGAGTGCAGTATTTACAAGCAGGATAGACTGGACCTCCATGCCAGTGATGTCGAACACAAACTGCCACATGAAACACAAATGTACACATATACCTCACCTCCTGTGATGTCTCCCACTGTTCTAATTTTAGTCTGAGGCTAGAAATACATAATTTATCACCTTAAAAAGGGCCTTAAGAGGGTTGCACTCATTTTACATGTTAAGGATCAGTTTTAAGTTTAGAGTTATTATAAGGATTAAGTTTCAAATCATGGAGCTGAAAGATAAATCAACACAGTTACATTCCATAGAGTTAAATCATGGACTGGCCTTTACAGTATAATTACAGATTAATGAATACTTTAATGGATGTATTTTAAAGTACAGTAAATCATTCAGTAAAGTATTCAGTCAGTTGGACTTCTGTTAATCATCTACAAACTGATAATATGAAGGCAGTGTGTATACAATATAAAGGCAGATTATGAAGGCAGTTTTACTAATTCAGCTTCAAATATATTAATGAAGCTATAACTACTTCAAGTTAGTAATGTTTGTTGCATAAGCTGTCACGGCTTATGCTAAAAGTCAAATTTCGGGCAGTTGGTGGCATAACGGTAGGGTCACAGGTTCGAATCCAGAACCGGTAAAGAAACCACTGAGGTACTCATGAGCAAGGTACCGTCCCCATGCACTGCTCCCTGGGTGCTGCCCATGTTAGCTGCCCACTGCTCTTTCATGGATGAGTCAAATGCAGAGGTCTCATTTGGTTGTGGTGCACCTTGCTCTGTGCTGTGCTATGTTCACTATGACAAATAATCACTCACTTTCAACTTTCACTTTCAAATTAACATTTACTGTCCTCACCAGTAGCTCTATATAATAAACTAAATACCTAATAAAGAACTATGTAAAATTTCAAACTGAATTCTCTATTTGATAATCACAGGAAGGCTCAGTGCATCTTCTCATCTTAACACGTTACTATATTTGCAAACATTACTCGAAAAATGCATCTGTCAAAGCTCCTGCTTTTAAACCACCCACGGCATTTATTTGATCTTTATTTCATGTGACCTCAGGCCAAAAAAGAAACAGATTTTTTCCAAAGCGTTGGTCCATAAAACATAATGGTGGAGATGTAATTTAAATTGGATTATGACTGATAATTGAAGTGACAATACATTTTTGAAGTAACAGTAGACAAACCAAACAAAACAGAATCTGTATATGTTGCATGCAATGACTATAATGGAAGTATTAAAGGTCCCATGTTATGAAAAAAATCACTTTTTCTGTTCTTTGGACATCCATCTGGGTCTGTACTGCCTCTACACACACTGTAAGTTTGATTTTTAAAAAAAAGGTGAATTGTTTTAGTACTGATTTACAAACATCAGAAAATGTGTGCTTAAACGAGCCGTTTAGATTTATCCCCTACTTCTACATCACAGTAGGGGACATCTGAATAACTCCACCCTCCTATCTGACAAGCTCCGCTCACCAGGTAGAACTGCTAGGGTTTCCTGATCCGCCATGTTTTCTCACAAGCGCTAGTGTAGGAATCACGATAAAGAAGTCTACACCCATGTTGATTTTTTTCACGTGAGGTAAACTCTTGCCATGCTGTCTACACCCCAGTTCCGGAGTGGGACGTGTGTGGGCAGCAGCAGCTCATTTGCATTTAGGAATACTAATGAGAAACAGCCTGTTCTGAAAGGGACTGAAATAGAGGAGTAAAAAGCAGATGAAAATGCCTAATCTGAGAGGTATTTTCAGCAAACTATTTAAGAGACATGTTTAGTGGAGCTCATAGAAGTATTTTAATTTGTTGAATAAATCTATAATATGGGAGCTTTAATAATTCAGCTTCAAAGATATTAATGTGGCTAAAATTAAGTCAAGTTAATGAAGTTTTTTAGCACAAGATGTCAAGATGTCATGTAAAGTCAACACCTAGACTGAAATCAATTAAATCATCTTAAGAATGAACAAATCCTAACTCTCAGTGAATCATTTCATCCTTAAACATAATTGTATTTGCAAATATTACTCCAAAGACGTGTCTGTCAACTTTCTGTTTTAAAACCAACCAGCACATTTTTGTGATTTTATTTCATATGACCTCAGGCCAAAAAAGAAGCCATTTGTTTATTGCACGACACACTTTCAAAGCATCTGTTTGCTTTAAAACACAGAGGTGAAGTATCAATAGCATTCCAGTTCCACAACGCGTCACACTCATCAGACACCCCGTTATTGTTGGCTAAAGTTAGCCTGGCGTTGGCAGACAGCGTTTACAGATAAGCAGTGATGACAAGGCGAGAGTCTTCCAGCAATGAACGTGGATGTGTCATAAATGCAGCAGCTTCTCCGGGGCCCAATCAATCTGCCCTAACGTTCATTAATCAATGAAGCATTACCGGCACAATAGCAGCGCGACGGGAGCCGACGTCGGCCTGGTAAAAATCAACATGGTATGAAATGCCGCTGTACGAGAGCGAAAGCCGTGAAAAAATCCGAATTCTCCGCTTCAGCGGACGAGGCACTCGGTTTGGCGAGGGACTGGAATCACCTGATTAGGCTGATGGGTAAAAGGAATAAAGTGCTGAGGCATTAAACAAAAAAAGCCTTCGCAGATTCATTGGAGGAGAACAAAAATAACAATCACCTTTAAAGGTCGGAGCGCTTAAAAAACGTCTCTTTTTTAAGACTACAATGGCTGCCATTGACATGACATTTTACGTTTCTCTAAGCAAATACAACGGCGTGTTGGAGCTGTTCAATGTTCAGCCACCTTCACCATCCTCCCGTAAGGCTATGTTTAGACAATGAGGTGTTCTGCTCCAAATCAGATTTGCGAGTCTCTTTCAGTCGATCTGATCGGGCGGGTTTTAGACGCCCTATCAGCAGGGGATTACGCTGAAATGTCTGTGTCGGTACACGACATTAAAACTGTATGATGATCTGATTCAGTCAGTCTGTCTGCAGATTAGATTTCACAGATGGTAGTTAAATGCTGGCTATAAGAAACAAATTGTAACTGTTCTTCCAGAACATTTATTTTCCCCGCAAAAAAGCAACTGATCAAAATTTTACAAAATGATTGTTACACCTGTAATTATGTTAACTGTATTGCAAACAGCATAATGTGACTTTATTAGTAGTATTTAAAACACATCAGCATTGTTTTTAGTATGTCCATTTTGATGTCCAGTGTAAGTGTATTTGATTATTTGATTAATAAGATTATTTGTCATTGTGAACACACCACAGCACATCACACAGGGCACCACAATAAAATGTGACCTCTGCATTTGACCCATCCATGAAGGAGCAGTGGACAGCTTTTTTGGCACTGTCCGGGGAGCAGTGCTTGGGGACGGTACCTTGCTCATGAGTACCTCAGTGGTGCCTTTACCGGTCTGGGATTCAAAGCGGCAACCTTCCAATTACAGGGCCTACTCCCTAACCATTACACTACCATTCATTCATTCATTCATTATCCGAACCACTTAATCCTAATTGGGGTCGCGGGGGGACCAGAGTCTATCCCGGGAACTACGGGCGCAAGCCTGGGACCAACCTTACGGTGCCTATTTAGAGTCACCAATTAACCTATATTGCATGCTTTTGGACTGTGGGAGGAAACCAAAGCCTCTGGAGGAAATCCACACGAACACGGGGAGAGCATGAAAACTCCACAACCGACCGAGGGATCGAACCCAAGACCTTCTCGCTGTGAGGCGGCAGCACTAACCACTGTGCCACCATGCCGCCCTGTTACACTGCCAACTGACCCTATTCTGTTGCCTCCTGTTAAAACAGCTGGTTTAGGAGCATAGCAGTGGGTCTCATACCTTTCTTCATTTTGTCGCGCTTGATTTGGCTGATCACATAATCAGACCATCATTAAGCAGCACAGGTCATTTTAGTGTTGGAATACAACAAAATTCTACGTATGGAATGTCAGCCATAGATTAAGGGCCTGTTTACATGTATGCGGATATTTTTATAAACACATTTTTTTATACATTTAGGCGTTTTGTTTACACAACCACAGAGCCTAGCATTTTAAAAATTCTTCGCTTTAGAGGGCATTTAAAAAAATATGCGTTTGCGGAGGCTAAAACTATATTTACGCGTAACTTAAAGGCCCAAACGTATAAAAAAATATGCGTTTATAAAAATATCTGCATATGTGTAAACAGGCCCATAGAAATGCAGATTTAAAGATCAGTCACATTTTTCCAAAGCTGTGTGTGTATATATATATACTGTATATACCTATTCTTAGGGGTGTTTGTGTTGTAGGTTTTTGTGTATACCTACCCTACAGTAATGCAAAAGTGGGAACATCACTTTTTAACTTCCTTTATACAGGTGAATCAGAACCTTTTTCTTCATTGCAGGTGAATAATGGATTCCAAGCAGAAGGAGAGAAAGGGTCCAGGACATCCACAGAAGGCTACAGAATGTTTACAGAAAACGACACTGTTGACAAGAGCAATGTGCACAGATGGATGAAGAAGTTTAAAGAAGGTGTCATGTCTGAAACATTGTGCAGCCTTCTGTCGATGTTATATACATGTACAGCATATGTGTGAATCAGACAGACAGAAAGATCATTTAAATTCAAATAAGAGAAACATGAGAAACCAGGATAAATCCTGTTCCAAGTTAATTGCTTAATTTACTTGATCTATAAAGGCAATGAAATTCAAGAGTATGTTTTTCTTATTTTCTTTGGTGACAGGATAGTCCACTTAAATACGGAAACATTTAAGAATTGCTTGATTTTGTGGCTTTTTGATAACATTTTTGCATGTGAGGGTCGATCTGTAAGTAAAAACAATGATTTTTTCCTTTTAAAAATGTTGCAACATTTTTGGGAAAAAATAGTTTAGGAGGTTACTTATATTTACTAGGGGTGTAAAACACAGGTTTCATCACAATATGAAACAATAATTCAATGGACAATGTCTCCCGATATCACAAAGTCTGCTATGGTACAATTGAGATTTGATTCAATTCCGGAGCCAGAGATATGAGACAATGTCATATGTTGATTTAACACAATCACTTTCATTCATATCAAACAACAGAATCGCCATCACAACTGAAATCTAATTTTATTTTTTTGTTCTTGAACACAACCAGACTTTTAAATAAACAATAAAATAAAAACTTTTAATAAAAATGGATATCCTGTTCGATATGACATGAAGTGATGTCACAATATGTATGATGTTCATTCTGGATTGATGCTATGGGCTCGCTGAACATCTAACTGATGTGCTGGTGTAGATCCATGTATTGTTACACCCCTAATTTGCACATGTAGTCATTAGGGGGAGTGAATGAAAGCAGCTCACAAAGCTGTAACTGTGTGTTTGTGTGTGTGGTGTGTGTGTGTAGATGCTTCAGTGCTCAAGTCTCAAAGCTTCTACTAACATGAGGGACAGAGGAGACAATGTTGGAGTAAACTAGACCTTTAGCAGGCATATACACACCAGGAAGACACACATACACACACACATACATACACACACACCACAACTCCTCCTGCTAGGACTTCATATGAGCTAGAAAAATGTAGCTTTAGATAGGGGAAATTAGCATTAGTTCTACTAGCCAACATTAATTTCCGCTAACCTCACCATATTATGTTCGAAACAGCGCTAGCAAAAGACTGCATTAGTTATGAAGCTTAAAGCACACAGTGGACAGGAAAGCGAGAAGCTAATGCAGGTAATTATGAGATACGTTTATATACAGTTGAATGTGAGGGCCAAATTAATGAGACTATAAGATCATGTAATTCATCTCATGCCATCTGCTTATTTCAGATTTGTACTTAAAGACGTGACATATATTATAGTTATATAGAGTGATGTAAAATTTATAAAGCAATGGAAATCAACTTGCAACCTACAGTGAGGAGTCATAAGTCACTACACCAAAAGTACAGTAATCCATTTAAAAAATACATTTGTGTCTTTGCGTATTTGCTTGTCCCATGCTCTAGTGTTGGCCCATCACTACATACCAACCAGCAGAGTTAAAGTTGTGTCATGACGATCCTTTGCGGTTCATTGTGGGTTTGATGCTTGTTGAGAGACTAAATCACAGCTTAAAGGGGCATTTAACCCCCCACTTGAGTAATTCCAGTCTCTCACCACCTGCTAGGACATCATATGAGCTAGAAAATATAGCTTTAAATAGGGTAAATGAGCATTAGCTCTGCTATACAACACTAATTCCTGTTAACCTAGTCATGTTTTATTAGGAAATAGTGTTAAAAAGCATTAGTTATCAATCTTTGTTCTATAACATCTTTTCAAAACTTACCCATGTAATAAATAAATATATGTTGCTAAATTTCTGTTAAATAAAACTGGGGTGTGTTTCCCAAAAGTATAGTTGCTAACGTATTGCTAACTACATTAGCAGCACTATGTTAGTTACTAATGTACACTATGTTTGTTGCTAATGCAGTTGCTTACGTATTGCTAACTATGTTAGCAACACTATGTTAGTTGCTAATGTACACTGTTAGTTGCAATGTAGTTAGCAACTATGCTTTTGGGAAACACACCCCTGGCTGGCTTTCTGCTTACTAACACTATTTCTGTTACCCAACGATCATTTCTGCTAACTATTAGCATTTCTGCTAGCTAACCTCCTCTAGAGCCTTCTAAAAACTTATCTAGAAACAATGGCTAATTTCCTCCAGCTACAGCTAATTATCGGTAGCCAACACTAATTAACAGTAGCTAATGCTAGCTTCTCACCTTATATGTTTTTTTTGCATGAGTTCAGATTCTCCTAAAAACATAGAACAAAGACAATTCTTTTATGTCACTAAATTTGCTCTAGCTAAAGCTAATTTCCGCTATCTCATGCTTATTTCCATTAGCTAATACTTTTTTTTTTTTTACTTGCTAACATATTCATTCATTCATTCATTATCCAAACCGCTTAATCCCAACCAGGGTTGCAGGGGTGCCGGAGCCTATTCTGGGAATTTACAGGAGCAAGGCGGTGACCACATAACACATATTTCCATTAACCAATCTCACAAGGTTAGGTTAGCAATAAGCTCTAGCAAAAAACTGACATCTACATTTACTACGTTTAGCAAACTCTCTTATCCAAAATGACATACTAGTGCTTTGTAGTCCAGCATTAGTTAGCGACTGGACTAAACATTACATAGGATCCTTTGTTCTATAAAACTGACGGTGTGAAGCAGTCTGATAATTTTGTTATTGCTGTAAAAAGGGTGTCACTCAAAGCAGGAAATATTTGTGCAGCAAAGCAGGAAATATTTGTGCAGTCTAAGTTTGTCCTTGACAAAAAGAAAATCAGCCTCTTATATGGAAATGGCTAAAAATGATAAAACAATTTCTAAATGAATGTTGCTCTCAGTTAATTAACACACACACACACACACATTTGAGATTATAAATTGAGTTTCAGCTGATTTTATAACCTTCATAAGCTCTATAACCTTCACCTGTAGGACACTGGCTTTCTTCATAAGCTCCTGATATCAGCAAGTTGGTGCCTGTATAAAGCAGTGCATTTATATTCAGTTTGGCTGATAAACCAGATGTAGCATTTACTTAAAAGGCTATGAACCTCCCATTCTAAACGAATCAGGTTCCTCAACACAACTCCTGCTGAAAGAGAGATGAAGGAAGCACTCCAACATCAGAGCAAAATGTAAAAAAAAAAAAAAAGTACACATTGAAACTGAATTAAAGTGAATGAATATTTGTCATTGTAAACACAGCACACCTCAGCATAGCACACTGTGCACTGCAACGAAACGACCTCTGCATTTCACCCATTCGTGAAGGAGCAGTGGGCAGCTTAAGGCAGTGCCCATGGAGAAGTGCTGTCTGTCTGTGAAAGACTTTTTTTGAATCGGTTTTACATGCGTATACAATTAAGTTTAATTCCCTTAAACACTGACACCAAGGCTTTCATGCGCAATAAAATATACAGTACTCAGTCAAAATGTATCTTTCTTTAAAACTCAAGACCAAGACTTGCACAGTCAGGCTGTTATCATTCATTTAGGATGCCAGAGCTATAGTAGCTTGAGCCATGAAAACTCTAACACACCGTCTACGTAAATTTCCCCGGTATCTCACCCATTCACTCTTCTGTGGTGATACAACTGCACTATTAGATCCACATCGCCAGCCGAGATATATAGTTGTAAACTTCACCGTAAAGCAACATATCTCCCATTCCCTTCCTTCCGAGAGCAGAGATACAAACACACACACACACACGCCGGGTGATGAATGAACGTCCCTCTACAAGTATGGACTAAAGAGGTGCTACTTAGCATGCAATTGATTGCTGGGGATCTTTAATCTAGCATAATTGTCCAGTTAAAACAGGCGAACGATCCCGTTAATCGGAGAATGAGGCTAATAATCATCGGCCGCTGGTCGACGGCTGGCGTCATCCTGAATCGAGTTCCTATTAAAGTGGTTCCCGACTGTGTGACGAAAAAAGATTTTTCAAAAATGGAGCAGACGTCTTTAAAACCTCTTCCACTCTCTCAGCAACGACCAGCCATAATGTTTCTTTCTCCTAAGTGATGTGGAGGACGGAGAGATTTTAATGCGCCCATTCCCATGCCGGAGCTGATTTAAAGTGGGGTTACTCCATGTCAAATCATCACAGATTTTAACGAAACTCGGCATGCCAATTTGGTCGTATAAAAAAACTCATGGAACTGAAATCACATGTGTCTTGGATGAACATTATGAGATATTTAAGCCAACTAAGTTTGAATTTATTGGGCTGTATTAAGACTTTGACTGGTTATACTGTATATCCCTTGATACGAGCTTCAGAGAAATGCTTCTCATATCGTTTTAAAGCTCTTTTCCAGCTTGTGGGTGCAGCTTTCGCTGTCTCACTAGCCTCGAACTTCGAAGATTCATTGCACGCCACACATATCCAAAAAAGAGGCTTGAGTCCAGTCTTTTCTTTTGTTGTTTTGTTTCTTTACTACAACTTAGAGTTTTACAAGCAAAAGATGAGTTCCTAGGACTACAAAGATACTTTACATGACGGTCAAAAGACCGTAACGCTCCTGAGTTATCAGCTCTAACACAATTCTAGTTCTATACATTTTTGCATCTTCATATATATTTCAGGATCCAATCAGATTACGACACGTAAGGCACATATTACCTCTATTGTTACATACTAGTACATTTAACGTGTATACGTTGTGAGAGCAGCGCACGCCGTCTCATTTGCTGCGAGCTCTTGAGTTGTCTTTGTACGCGACACGTATCCAAAAAAGAGTCTTGAATTGCCTTTCGTTGTCTTTTCTTTACTACAGTTCAAAGTTTTACAAGCAAGAGATGAATCCCTAAGACTACAAAGATACTTTACGCGACGTTACATGACGGTCAAAAAACTGTAACGCTCCTGAGCTCTCAGCTCTATCACATTCAATGTGAAACTAACTCTTTTACGTTCTTACATCATATATATACCTCAGATTACGACACATAAGGCACATATTACTTCTATTGTTACATATTAGTACATTTAACATGTGTCGCGGTAATATAATTCTGTTACGTAACACTGTACATGGAAAGTTATGGAAGGTTCCAGAAACATTTCTCTACTTTCTACTGCAAACAGCTACAAAACATTAAATCTAAATATTCACACATTCATACACACAAAATGGCTCTAACATACGTATTAATATAATTCTATTACGTAACACTGTACGTGGGAAGTACACTGTACATTCATATATTGATATAGTAAATATCTTTTCCATATTATCCCCAAAATAAAAATAATCACCATGAGTGATTATAAAATTAAAACTTGAATAACAAAAAAATGTACTTTTTTTGTCTTGACTAAAGATAATGCAATAAACTTTTTCTGAAAATTTGGTCTTCTGGTCTAACCAAATCAGCATGCCAAGTTTCGGTAATGTCTTTGACGATGTGTTCCAAAACTGTGATGATTGGACTCATAATTACCCAACAATGGAAATATTTTGCAGTCTTATCCATTTTTCCAGCAGGCAGGTGAGGTTTGCTTTTAGCTTCAGGTTTTTCACGGCTCGTTTTTTTCCCAGCTTACATCCGCCCCCATCGCTGTAGATGGAGTGCCAGTGCCCGGGCCAACTTTCTGTATAAATCTTTAATGGAGAGTGTTCAGGTTTGTGTCCAGCGTGGCAGGAGGGCACTGAGGCCAATTCCACCCAGGCGGAGGGTTAAGTACATTCACTAACAGTGCTGAGCCAGAGCTGAGAACCTGCCCCGTTGAAGCCTGTGACTAGATTATGAATTAACAGTCCATAATGTCTCATTAAGTTTTTGGTTGTGGGGGGAGAAAAAAAAAGATGAAATGGCACTGAAGCGGAAAATATAGGCTGCCGTCAGTGAGCTAAAGGCCTTAGTGGGAAACCATGCTGCTCCTGCAGCTGCTGGTGAGATGATGTCCAGAGTGTCGGAGCAAAGACTTTTAAATAACATCAACACCACTTAGTGCTAGTCAGTGTATGTGTGGAATTAATTTCAACACTTCTTACATTAGACAAAACTGGTGCGTGCTGAAGTAGCTGTGTATATTTGCATATACACATATTTTCACTTTGAATAGTTTATTAGTATTATATTTCTGATAATTAACGCTGTCCAAAAATTGCAATAAATGTACAATTTTTTGTTACATTTTATCCAATAACATCAATCAGACATATTTCCCTTTATACTAATCATGGAAATTAAAGTGAATTTAAGGGTGCTTTCACACCTTTAGTCCGCTTCAATCGAACTTGAGTTCGTTTCCCCTCTTGGTGCAGTTCGTTTGGTCTGGTGTGAACACGGTAATCGCACTCGGGTGCGGACCAAAACAACTGCACCAAGACCCCCAGAAAGAGGTGGCCTCGACCCGAATCAGTTAGCAAACTCTGGTGCAGTCCTCCTGGTGAGAAAGTATACTGAACCAAAACAGGACCAAAGGCTGCGAATCACGTGATATACACACCTGTTGGATCTTCGGGAAAAATTTCGCACGATGAGCATATCACTGTCCCTCCTTATTAATGCGCGCCACCTCCTGTATTTTCGCGATATGCGCCTTCGGCGAATGCAGCGCATTAATACGCTGTTTTCCAGCCGTAACCGCGCTTGATTTTCAAACACAATAATTTTTGTTCACGCAGCAAACACATCTGACCAATAAGCGGAGAGGACATTCTCGCATGATTTAAAATTTTTTCCTGTGTGAAAACAAACCGAACCAAGGAGAAAATGCTACAAGTTTACAAAATTATCAACTGATTCGGACCAGAGCAAGTGTACTAAGTGGTGAAAGCACAAGTGATTATTTGTCATTGTGAACACACCACAGCACACGGTGCCCCACGATGAAATGTAACCTCTGCATTTGACCCCTCCAAGAAGAAGCAGGGGCAACTTTTGGCTTTCTCATGAGTACCTCAGTGGTACCTTTACCATTGGGGACTTGAACTGGCGGCCCTCCGATCACAAGGCCAACTCCCTAACCATTACGCTACCAACTGCCCCATGAGAACTAGGCGAGTTGTAATTTAGCATGACATGATGTGTATACACTGAGGGCTGAATGTATTTATAGGTGTAAATTATATTTAATGTGTATATTTAAAGCTGTAAAATACTATTAGCAGTGTCTTCCTGACTGTTCATGATGTGACCAGCATTCTATACGTTTGCAATTATTATTTCATCTTGACAGTGATCCTGCATCCCTACATGACACAGCCCACACACCACACCATACTCTTAATAACAAAACTTAATCCCCACTTTTCGGATAGCCGTCACATTCCATCATGAGCTGCTTTACAAATATAGCAGCGACCTTTCAAAAGAGCAATTCAAGCATGTGTTCCACCTAAAATATATCACCAGCCATTAGAAACGTGCACCTTTACCTTCACTTAACGGCCATCTTATTGAGAAAGAAGAAAATATTTCATGTTCAGGATTTAGGGGTACAATCTTGACCATCGGTCAGTTTGTGCAAACAGGAGCCCAGTGGAGATGCTACGATCGTTCTCAACACACTGTCTGTTGAGTGTCCAAGCAATGCTGGGGAAGCTACTTTAAAACAGCAGCTTTTCAAGCTACAAGCTACTTATGGTTAGAAGTAGCTAAGCTACAACCAAGCTACAGTTTTAATGTAGTAGTTAGCTACACTACAAGCTACAGAGGAAATAATAGCTCACAAAGCTGTCACAAACACAGATTCTTGCTTCCATATTCCCCAAGATTTCTTCCCTTGGTACCTCAGTTCTCAAACCGCGTAGACTATGAACATTTTAGAGTACGAGCGAATGTTTTGGCCAAATTTGAGCTTGGAGTATGAACGAAATCTTGGAAGACGAACCACCCAAATCAGCAAATTTCCTAATATCGGCCCCCGATAATCTGCCCTGCCGATAATCAGTTGACCCTTAATTGTAAAACTGCACTGAGCAAACAATTCAGCACTCAAATATTATTTCTGATTGAAATTGTCAACATTAAAAAATTATTTTGTACTTAGACAACCTTTCATGAGTAGAACCATCAAACTGTTCGTGTACTTTTCGGGCCCGGGAACAGATTAATTTTTCTTACATTGATTCCTATAGGGAAGATTAACTGAAGTTCGAGTACTGAGGTACCACTGTATAAAATATATTACACAAAAAATATCTGTTAAAGAAAAAACTAGCTTGCTACTGATAAGCTACTAAAAGAGTAATTATGTTAGTAGTGTTACTAATTTTACTTAGCAACTCCCCAACACTTACATAAGGTCCTCACTGCTAGGCTCCACCTTTGTTATTTAAGAGATAGAAACAGGGGTTCCTATTGAAATGACTGGCAAGTTTACTAAATGAATGGCTAGAAAGAAAATTATTTTCCCCCCAAGACCCTAAGGTGGTACAATAGGGCATTGGCAATGAAGCTTTGCAGCGCTTTGAAAATCAATCACCTTGTGTTTGTCTACATGCTTGATTTTGATAATGAACAGCGCTGCCACATAATGATTGGTGCATTTGTAAAGTAAATTACCAGGGCAACAACAACAGGGCCATTAGTGCAGGCTGACTGGCTCCGACCGAGCCGAGCGGTGCACTCTGGGAAAACAGCAAAGATAAACGTGATGACTCGATGATGAATGGGTTGAAACGGGACTCTGGGCGACAGAGATTTCCTGATATGAGGAGCTCTGTCAATCAGGAATCATCAATGGCAGCATTCTGTTTTACATTTGGGCCTCCACTAACAACTATGTTTCTGTTAGTTAATTTATTGACTTGTATTAACTGTATTTGTAACATTTACTGCACAAAGAAATGTGCTTGAAATAAGGAACAATAAGATAATAAGATAGGGACTCAACAAGCTCAAGAAGCAAGAGCACAGACACAGTTACCATCAATCCATGTAGAATAAGGCAAGATTCTAAAATAAACATTTTATCAAACACATATTTAATGGAACATAGCAGGCAGGCAACTATTTAGCAGCTACATAGATGAATGATATCATAAATCTCTCCTACTAATGAGAATTTAATAAACAAACAAGCATATAAACACTGGGAATGGCTTTGTCTTCTTTTGTGCTCCATCGTTCAGAAAATTTCTCTTCAGGAGCCTGTGTGTAGTGCCGCTGTGGTCTTCAGAATTTCGTCCAGCTGAAAAAAGGCATTGTGTTTTCTAATCAAATACTTAAAAAAAAAAAAAAACACCCACTGACTGGGCCCAAGCAAAAGGACTGAGGTCATTCACACAGAATTTACACATGGATACTCAAGAAAAAATGATAAAAATATTTAAAATACTAAAGATATAAAAATACAGCAAAAGTCAGCAGCAGATAAGGCCTTTTCCACCATCACATTATTCTTGGTTTTGGACTAGCATCTGACCCTACTGACGTTTTCAGCTCCACAAACTGGATTTTGTGGTTTCATTACTGAACAACAGCTGTAAACCAGCACCAACATTGCATTGATGTAAAATGGTAAGAGTGAGTAAAATTGCCACAGGCAGGAGTTTTATAAGGTTTGGAAGGAGGATGGAATCGATAAATCAATATTTAGCTACTTCCACACAGTCAAGTTAGTTTTTTTCCCCAAGCAAGATCAAAAATGCATGTTGTAATATAATTTCTACTGGAAACACGCCACAAAAAGGCGCTACAAGCTGTCAATGTGTGATGAAAATGAGGGGAATTACACCCTTCTATTGAGTAATGTGATTACACAGTATTCTGCAATATCAGATCTGACCATAATTTTCAGCCACTTTTTACATTGTAGGAAAGTGAAATTATTAATGGAAAACATATAGCAGTGTAATTTGAAAATAGTCATTGTTTGAATGTTGATTCAGGATTGCTTGTGCAATTTTTGTTCATTAAAATCTATATGCATGCATCATCAAAGATCGATAGTTTGTGATTTTCTCAATTTATTTAAATGGCAAAAAGTGCTCTTAATAACAATGTTCTTGTTTTCTCTGACTTTTGGCTCATAAAACCTTGCTCTTAGTGTAGAGTCCCTGCTATATGACAGTGGCAAAACTCATCTGAAACTAATATGAGCATGCCTCTGTCCGCCCAAATGGATTTATCACCTTTGGGATTCCCCGGTATATTGGCTGTGTCTGAACCATTTGACTCTATGAAGGGCAATTAGTGGCATTCACTTCAGAGAGCTGAAATTCTCCAGTCAATCAAGAGCTCCTCAATCTAATGAGCAAGTGGGAAAGGAAGAGAAAATGGAGGGCGGGTGTTTAAAAGAGAGAGAGGGATGCTTGTTTTCACACAACATGGCATGTACTAAGTCCGACTCGGTCAAGCTAGGCTGTTTTTACATGAGCTCAACTCCAGGCACAGGCACATCAGAAAAAATTCTGAGAGCTAGAAACAAACTGGTGAAGAATTCTGGGGATGACCAAAAATACTAGTCAAAAAGAGCCACAGTACACACATTTGCTACAAGATGCAATTACAAAACATACCCTGTCATTACTGCAGCGCATTATTCTTCATAAATCATTACCCCTCATTATTATTCATTTGTAACCCCAATATTATAAATGTAACTTGCAATTTCGGTAATTAGCTTCCATTTGTCTAAAACTGCACCACTACTGAGGCGAATTATGTCATCAATATTACTTGTTGAACATTATGTTTTAGCTGTAATAATTATTATAATGAGAGTATTATGCATGCATTTGTCTTTACAAACTAATATTAAATTCTAGAAAATCTAATTACAAAATGCAAACAAAAGCTATAGAATCCGGTATTGTATTGTATAACGATTTTGCCAAAAAAAAAAAAAAATTTCTCTGTGATTCTAAAGAATTCAAAAACCATTTCAAGACCCTCTTAAGACCCGCTGCTGGACAAGCAGCAAATGAATATTTGAGGGGCACAGTTCTGTCATAAAACTTTGGTTATAATGCTTGATGCAGTATAATTAATTCAAGAGGGAATAATAAACCACTCCTACGGACTACTTTAGCAAAGAATGAAATAAAGAAATCTGCCATGTTCTTACTTTCTTATTCATCTGTGGAACTGCAGCTTTTACCGGTGACTGCAGAGCCCAACATGAGTCACAAGGGACTTCTGAATCTGCTAACAAGTCCCGACCTGATCCAACACATCCATTTGAGGTGGGTGAATGTGCTATTATTTTAGGAAGGGTTGTATATGGGAATCAAAGTCAAATTCTGTTGCATTAGAAGCATGCCAGCATGTGAAGACACAAATGACAGAAATACACTGCAACTCTCGCATACAGTGTACAGCTACATTGGCACTTCTCAAACGGCAGAGTATTCACCTAAAGGTATGAGTTGGTTCATAACGCTATACTGTTCATACAAGTTGTAGAATACTGCAGGGTGATATGGCATATCTTCCTCATCATCATATAAAAGCACAAGAATTATTTTTAAATGAATGTAGAGTGAGCACAAAGCTACCTTTTCGATGGAGCAGTATATCTAACTAATGCAGAGAGGCACAAGTGGATAATTAGAAATACCTTAAAGGGGTCAGCAGTAATTTTAACAAGAATCCATTAGAAATGGAGACTTGCCAAAAATTCAGCTGTGAGGCCAAAGACTAGAGTTGTTTTCCATTTGGCATGTCACCATTTTTAACACCTACTGTCTTTCTAGACTGAAACCAAAACTATTAGAACAAATTAATTCCAATTGAGAATCGGGGAGTAATTCAAGTGCTACATTCAAGTAAGTTCAACGCAATACTCTGCTCTATTAATTTCCTCTCTAAGAATCCTTATTAGCCTGCATTCTAGCTAATATTTCTGTTGCTCAGTAACCTCTCCACAAAACTCCCCTCTTAAAGATGAGAGGGAGGAAAATGTGGGCGAAAGCAGCATAAGACGTCCTGAGAAGGCCTGTGGAAATAATTTACGCCACACAAGGCCCTCAAAGGCCTCTGGTCAGCCCACATCCCTCGGCTTTTGACCTCAGAGTTCACGTTCACCTGTAAACAACGGAAGCAATCGGACCGGCACGATGGATTATTTAATGCTGCCCATGCATCCAAAGGAGCCAGTTGCCATGGCAGAGCCAGACCGGGCAGCATCATTGCTATTCCAAACACGTTTGTCGATTATTGAACGGAGCCTCTGTGTCTCCCATCGATACTTCCAAACGTCACTTCAGATGAGCCGTCTCTCGCTCAGACCCGCATCCCCCGAAACTGTGCCGGAGGCCGGTATCACGACCTGTAACGCGACGGAACACCGGCATGGTGGACAGGGGGCTGCTAAACTGTATCTCTCGTCAGCATGATCAAGGACTGATGAAGGATGAGCCTTCTGTCATGCCACCATTAGAAAGGCATGATCTCTCATCCAAAGTTCGCATTGTCTCTTTTTTTATTCTGCAACAGAGCAAAATGTAAATCTCAAAGTTTACCTGCCCTCCTGCTCACCACCAACCTTATAGACTAATCCAGCATGTACTGTGTGGCCTCATGGGAGATGCCTTTCTGGGGAGGACATCAATCACTAAGACTGGCATATTTGCTCTTACTCTGCAGTAAGCTGTCTCAAGCTTGTCGTCCTGAAGGCCCGCAGCAGACTGTAGAATTTTATCCCTCACATGAAGGAAGGTTCTAAAAGACGCTTCAAGATTCTCAAAGAAGAACCCCAAAGTTCCCAAAGGACAGCCCCACTGTTCCCAAAGAATCGCCCCAAAGTTCAACAAAGAGGAGCCACAAAGTTCCTAAAGAAGAGCGCCAAGGTTCCTAAAGAACAGCTTCAAGCTTGTCAAAGATGACCTGAAGGTTGTCAAAGTAGAGCACTAAGGTTTCCAAGAAAGAGTACCAAGGTTCCCAAAGAAGAGTCCCAAGATTCTCAAAGAAGGGCACCAAGATTCCCAAGGAAGAGTCCCAAGATTCCCAAAGAAGAGCCCCAAGGTTCCCAAGG
This sequence comes from Distichodus sexfasciatus, assembly GCA_032718565.1. Classification (NCBI taxonomy): domain Eukaryota; kingdom Metazoa; phylum Chordata; class Actinopteri; order Characiformes; family Distichodontidae; genus Distichodus; species Distichodus sexfasciatus. The sequence goes on from JAVGVS010000046.1 coordinate 2,468,054, forward strand.
AAGATTCCCAAGATTCTCAAAGAAGGGCACCAAGATTCCCAAGGAAGAGTCCCAAGACATGCAAAGAGCACCAATGTTCCCAAGGAAGAGTACCAAGATTGCCAAAGAAGAGCCCCAAGGTTCTCAATGAGGATTTTCAAGGTTATCTGCTAAATGCTGTAAACCTTCTCATAGAACACCTCAACCGCTCTTGAAAAGACCTCAAATTTCTCAAGATTATAAAAGTTCTCTAGGTTCTCAAAAGTCTCAAGGTTCCCAAACAATGTCTTGGTGTTCTCAAAGGTCTCAGAATATTATATCTTACATAAATCATGAATGTTCTTGCATTTTAAGCATCTTCAGACTTTGTTCTTTGTCTGTAAAGTCAAGTTATGCCTTTCTCTCTCGCTCAGTCTCACTCTCACTTTCATTCTCTCTCCAGTTCTCTCATTTTTTTATTTTCTGTAGATCTTGCCCACTCTTTCTACTTTTTTCTGTTCCCCCCCTCTCTTATTCACTCTCCCTTGCCTGGTCAATCTCTCTCTTACTCATTCTCTCCCATTCCCTCTCTCTGCTCTTACTCTGCGAGCATTGTAGATGTACATGCACACCGCTGGCTGACAGAAAGATGGTGGAGGAGGTTGACAAAAAAGAAAAGGGAGCTGAAATTCCACTATCCACAGCCCAAAATGCCTGCAAAATGCCTTCTAAACCTTTTAAGATTCAGCATTAGCCAGCTGAAGAAAAACTTTCAAACTTCTATCCACTCCATAGCAGTAGCCTCCATTTCACAGAAAAATCCAACAGTCCAACATGGTAGTCAAAAGAAGAGTTTACTGACGAGTCACTGAAATGAAAACAATAAAGGATGTTGCCCCAAGACCAATTGGATTTCAAGGTCCAATAAAACCATTCCTAAGATGGACAGTCCTTTTTATTATGTAGGTAAATTTCTATCTTCATGCTTTTTTCTCAGTGCCACTGCAATTAATTAGACATCCTGCCTGCAGACTTCTGACCACATTCTAGGGTTATAATGAGCATTTGCCAACGCACTTGCCAATGCACCAATCCATTCTACTTCTATTGCAAATCAACACACTTTCGACCTCCCAGTCTTCAGCATACCCCTACAAATCAGTCCTGACAATCCCACTAAACTGGTGGTGGTCTAGTGGTTAGGGCCCTCGTCTCTGGACCAAGAGGTTGTGGCTTTGAGTCCCACCTCTACCACTTGTACCACTGGGTGCCTGAGCAAGACTCTTAACCCCAAGTTGCTCCAGGGAGACTGTTCCTGAAATTAGGGATGCTCTGGATAAGAGCGTCTACTAAATGCTGTATAATGTTAATATAAAAAGGTTTCACTACAGGCCTTCATTCAATCTTCGAAGAAAAAACTTAAAACTAAAACCAAAAAGGATTCCAGATCAGTTCATTGGCATGGATTTTTTTTTAACCCCACAGACTTGGCATCTGCATGTCTACCATCTAGTGGCTCCATGCTTTATTAAACGCTTTCAAACTCACCAGCAAGTGCATTCCTCACCGCGATTAAACAGCGATCCGCAAAATCACTCTAAAGCATTAATGGACCATTTCGACGCCAGCGGCTGGGTTTCCCGACCTCAAGACTGGTGGAAGAGGGTAATTCAATACACGGTGAGAGAGCACAAGCCGTCCAGACGGAGACTGCTATTGAGGCCATAAACTGGCTCTGTTTACTGTTGGACTGGAGAGCTTTGCAGTGACCTCCAGAAATAGAGCGGGCAGGACCGGTACAGCAGATACGATGAGCTACACGAATTGAGTTGAAAGACGACACGCCGCAATAATGAATGTGAGAGGAATTTGCGAGGGATTGCAGTAAATGAATGCCACAGGCAATTTAGGGTGCAGAGACTTTTGGAAGAGATACACCGAGATAACTGTGGCTTCCTAGCTTGCAAGTTGCAGCTTCCTTTTTTAGCACAGCAATCATCTATCTAAGCTCACCCATGATGAGCTAAATTTTTAACTGGCAACTAAAAGAAAAGGAGACATGTTCAAAGATGATAACTTCTTAGGTTATTTTGGATTGTTGAAGAGGTCAAAACTCACAATATATTTAAAGACACTTTGTAACTTTTGACTGAGGCAGCCTTATGTTAGGAATTTAGGTCCGTATCAGATGTAGCTTATGATTTGTTGCTGGTCTGAGTCAGGTTTTGTAGGGCTGCAGTGTGTCCATGTGTCTCAGGAGAGAGGCCTAGACGTACAGATGTTCTTTTCAGGAGAAATGAGTTCAAAGAGAGCTCTTGTGTTACAACCACTTATTATCTAACTCAAAGACTTTCTATTCCAGACAATGGAACATCAGTGAAGCTCCGATACTGGCTGGCCTGTGGCATTTTTAATACAATGCCATTATAATGTAACTCGGTGTCAAGAGCAGTGCAGCAACACCACTGTCGCTCAGAGTCACAATTCATGCCCTTTTTGTGTTCATCTGAGCAACAGATGGGATTTCGGAAACTTCCGGAATGATCGCTTTATTCCATCGCCGATGCAGGGCCATCTTGTTATCTGGGGCAGTTGGTAGCGCAACGGTCAGGACGTTTGCCCATTGATCAGGAGGTTGCCAGTTCAAATCCTGGACTGGTAAATGTACCAATGAGCAAGGTACCATCCCCGAGCACTACTCCCCGGGTGCTGCACAGGTCAGCTGCCCACTGCTCCTTCACAGATGGGTCAAATGCAGAGGTCACATTTCCCTGTGTTACACTGTGTGCTGTGCTGTGTTCACAATGATAAATAATCACTCACTTTCACTTTTTGCATATTAACATTGTAATGATGTGCAGAGGAATTAGAAGGAATTTAGTATCAATAGTCAATAGAGTGCTGCCAATGACATTAGTACTATCTTCGATTACTGTATGTCAAGCCAAAGATGTTTATGTTTTCCATTTATTTTTATCATAGTCATTAAAGGTGTAAGCATTATGAGTGACGTGATTAGATTTATATTATTTAATTGTGTGTGTGTGTATATATATATATATATATATAATATATATATATATATATATATATGTATATATATATATATATATATATATATATATATATATATATACACACATGTATATATATATATATATATATATATATATATATATATATATATATATATATATATAATATATATATGTATTATGACATAATAGATATTCATATGTAATAATATAAACAATTTCACATTAAATCATTCTTTAGGGATTTTCTTAAGACCACAGTAATCAGCTTAATTCTTGTATGTATAACTCCAGGAAACAGACTGAGGCTTTCCAAAACACGTTACTAAATTAAGCAGCATAAATAGGTAATTAAAGAAAACATTTCAGTGCTTCTTAATTTCACCTGGCTCCAACTCGTGTTGGAGCAGGAGTATAGGAAAATCATTAGTCCTCTAATTTTAAGCACTTTTGATACTTAAAGGGCGATCAAGTTCTCACCAGAAAGATTTTGAGAAATGAGCGTATGCTGTGTTTACATCCGTCACAAGAGGACAGCGAATAACCAGCATGCTCATCTGAACATACATATGCAAGCAGCTCCGCACATATGCACATGTTTAAAGATGAGCAACCCATGACAGTAACTAAGAATAGGATGCTCTCGTGTGTCGATATGAATAATGAACAGAACACCCTGTAATAAGTATCCATTCGAGTCTCCGTGCGGCAGCTGGTATATTTGTGTTCACTTTATTTCCACTACGACTTCTTTCTTCCGTTCACAGTGAGATGAGCGTAGGGCGGATGTTTACACAGTGTATTAAACACTGCACTATTTATCTTTGATGCCCGATTGTCTGGAGCCATAGAAAATTAATAAAGTGGGTAAACAAATTTTCAGCAAAATGGATAAAGGGGTTTGAGATTAGAGATTTTTTATGAGCATTTTATTAGAGGGTAGAGACCCAGGTTGGCTCATCTTCATACTTGACACAAAATTTAAGCCCTATATCTCAGTGGTCCCCAACCTTTTCGCACCACCGACCATTTTTATTTCAGGCATTTTTTTCCGTGGACCAGGGGTGAGGGTTGAGATGTGTAACAAAAACACAATAAAGTGCATAACCTATTCACCAAATAAGTTGCCTTTGTGCCACCTACAAGCCACAGATGGAACTGTTTTTTTTTTTCAAAATAAAACACCCTACGGACTGCGATGATCAATAAAAATTACTTTAAAAAAAAAAAGAAAAAAGCTTTTATTCTTTCTGTGCGACCCGGCATACTGATCCACGGCCTGGTACTGGTCCATGGCCCAGTGGTTGGGGATCCCTGCTGTATATGATACTTCACTTGCTATGAAAATAAAATGTCTGGACAAGTGCAAAAGCAGATTATGAGGCTTCAACAGCTTCTTCAACCCTCTCACTATTGATGCACAGTCAGGGTGTTTCTTAGTGCCAGTCCCAAGTCCGGTTAAAGGTTGTACCAAGTCAGTGTGCAGACAATGAGCAGCTGTGGTGATTGCCAATGGGAGAACCCAAAAGATGATGATGATAACAGCTTGTTCTTCATATCAAAAACATTGGTTTAATCACACCAATGTAAAAGTTGACAAGCGCAATATGAAATTCAGTGGCTTCCTTGAGTAATTTTAAATACCCAGCTGTAATCTCTAAGCCTTGTATTTTTCGGAATTGTAATTTTCAGAGTAGGATGATGTAAAAAGGCTGCTAATTCAACACACACCAAATGGCAAAAATGGCAGAGGTTAATAATGTACCCTTTTCTGGACTACCTCTATAGGTCTCTGTGACAGTTATTACAGGCTATTGGTAGCGTAACAGTCCTGTGATCAGAAGGTTGAAGATTCAAATCCTGGAACAATAAAGGTACCACTCATGAGGAAGGAACTCTCCACCAGCACTTTCCCCCGGGGGCTGCCAAAAAATTGCCCACTGATCCTTCATGGATCTGTCATCTGAAGATACCCGGCCCAACTAAAGATGCGACTCAAACTGGCATGGCATGAAGCCTTTCTTCCTAGCTCAGATCCGAAGCACACCCAGACCTCCACACTTCATCCTTGACGGCCGGGCTGAAACGTCTTACTGAAGCCAGCCTGACACTGACAAACAACCAACAACACTTTCCATTTGCAAACAGATACTTGGAGGGCGATCATGTGCCTGGGTTGTTTAAAGAGTAGACACAAAGCTAATACCTCCTTCTCAAAATGCACCACAAGAGGAGAGAAAACCCTGAGCTACAAACTCCATTACGCTCTTCCATCTCACAGCAAGACATGAGACACATGCTAAAGCGGGAGAGCCGCCACGTTACCGCCATCCACTCTGAGCGGAATCGACTAAAACATCCTATTCCAAACCTTTTGGCTTCAGCACCAATGAGACCAGACAGTTCCATTCCAAAAAACGTCGGCTTCACCAAGTCGCCCCCCGCCTTAACTCACCCGGGAATAGCTGCTAAAGCCGAATCTGCTGTCAATTGACCCAATCCACCCCTTTATATTAATATTGAATGTGACGCGTGGCGTGCATAATACATCCGTTAGCGTTTAATAATGACCTGATCTGCATGCCAGTAGGCCATAGCTCGTTCTGCTCCTTGACCTCAACTGTCAATGTAGTTTTCTCTCGGTTTGGGCCTGCAGTATGGCTGCCACTAATAACTATTAATCTACTGACAATCTTATTAATACATTGAGTAATCTAAACAACAACTTTTTCTATAGTAATATTTAAAACGCTGCTCACTTTTCCTCGCTGTACATTTTAAGAGTGAGGCATAAACAAGTCCAAGTTTCTTGTCCCATGACACAACTTCTTGCTTTTCCAGTCACAAATCATTCTGTCTTATTAGTGCTGCCACTAACGACTATTTTCCTATCAATCTATTAATCTATTAATTATTTTATCAACAGTTAAACTATTAATTTTCTAATACAGACACAAAATAAACTGCCCACTTTTCCAGAGTAGACATTTTGGGCAGGGTTTATCCACGTCCCGGTTTATTTTGTTCCATGATGAAAATGCATGCTTTTCCAAATAACAACTCCTTTATTAGTACTGCTACTAATGATTATTTTCTGATCAGTTGTACAGTGTTGACATATTTTACTTTGTTACTTTGCATATTTTACAATTAATCTACTGACTAATTTATTGATTCCTCAGTCAATCTAAACAATTTTCAATTACAGATATTAATAAAACTACTCACACACACTGTCATGGTCAATCCATGCAGAATAAGTCCAGATTCCAGCCTAAACGTTTTCTCACACAAGTCTTTAATAGCAATGTAAGGTAGCATGTAAATGTTATGGCTTTAATAATAATAATGACAAAAATTGGCTACTAATGGCTACCGGAGCCAAAAATGGTTGACAACACTCATACAGTATTTACAAAGGGATATTGATTCACTTGAAGCATTCTAAAGTGCGGGAAAAAGAAGAAAAATAAAACCGCCTGACATCATCCTCAGCTTTGAGAGCTGCTAAGATTTCCAGCTAAAGTAACCTCACCTACATGAGCTCTGAAGACATTAAACCTGATGACTTGCCGGGGGAGGAACAGAGAGAGAAATTAACACATGAAGGTAGAAAAGACGGATGGAAGAACAAAAGAAAGGAAAGAAGGAATGATAAGAAGGAAGAAAGGACGAGAGAAAAGAAGGGAGGATGAAAAAAAGGAAAGGAGGGTAGAAAGGCCCTCAAAAAGAAGGCTGGGGGGTCAGCCGGGGGGTGACTGGTTGCAGTGGAGGGCAATAGCCAACATCCTTTTAATAAAAAGAAACTTGCAGTGGGGACAAAAGGAGCAGCAACGTCACTCTCCTCCAGGGAACAGCGCCTCCATGTTCATTTCGTCTTCAGGGCTGAAAAGAAGTCTGAGTCATGAGAGCGCTTTTTAAAAATTGTACAGGTGAGGCACGGAGGGGAGGAATGCTGTCTAACTCAACCTGAAAATTACAGAGAGGCGACGATGAAACCTGGAGGAGATGAAGGCTTGTGAAAAGGTGTCAATTTTAGTATAAAGCAGGAATGATGCAGCTAAGAAAAAACATCTATACTAAGGCAGTGAAGAAGCATCAGAATATAGGTTTAACTAAACTTCTAAAATCCCTGAAATAGCTCAAATAATATTATTTTAATATTGCTGCAATGACTGACGTCAGTCCCATTTTTCTCTCCCCAGTCAACGTGACTCATTTTTAAAAATGTTAAGGGTGAAATCATCCAAAAAAAGTTTCAGGGCAAAGGTTTCTACAGGTTCAATGCTTTGAAAGCCTGGTAGAATTTTCAAACGATGTGAAAACTAAAAGATGCTTTGCTGACTGTGTGGTATTTAGATGGACACGGCAAAGTGACACTGTACGCAAGCTTCTGAACATAAGAAAATAAGAGGAGAAGGCAAAAACCTCCCTAAATGATTATTATTAAGACAGATTTCTAAAGGTACCATATTTTAATTTTTTACATGAAGTTAAAACAGGTCTATGAGCTCCACTAAACATGTCTCTTAAAAAGTTTGCTGAAAATAACTCTCAGTGTATTCATTTTTGCCTGCTCTTTACACCTCTATTTCAGTCCCTTTCAGACCAGGCTGTTTCTCATTAGTATTCGTAAATGCAAATGAGCCGTTGCTGCCCACACACGTCCCACTCCGGAAATGGGGTGTAGACAGCACGGGTCGAGTTTACCTCACATGAAAATAATCAACGTCTGATGCTAACAAACCATCACATACAGCCATATATGTTCAACACAACATTTCTTCTTTGTGATTCCTACACTAGCACTTTCACTAGCAGTTCTACCTGGTGAGCGGAGCTTGTCAGATAGGAGGGTGGAGTTATTCAAATGTCCCTTATTGTGATGTAGAAGTAGGGGAGAAATTTAAATGGCTTGTTTAAGCACACAGTTTCTGACGTTTGTAAATCAATACTAACACAAAACACCATTTTTTGTCAACCTTACAGTGTGTGTAGAGGCGGTACAGAGCCAAATGGATGTCCAAAGAACAGAAAAATAATATGGGACCTTTAATACCATTTGTAGTTACTAAATACATTGGTTATTAAACCAATGACTCGTTTATCTGCTCCCCTAAAAGTGCTGGAGAACAATTTGGGCTTTTTCTACATGGATTAAGTGTGTGTGTGTGTATGTGTGTGTGAGAGAGAGAGAGAGAGAGAGAAAGAAAGAGAGAGAGAGAGAGAGAGAGAGAGAGAGAGTTAATCTTATGTCTATTTTTTCCTTTCATTATTTCAAGAACATCGCTTTATGCAGGATTAAATTAACTGGTCTAAAATTGTGGTTATATTTATTAAACAAAACTGTGTCGTGTTAGCAGCATGGCTAATAAAACAGCATGGATGGAAAAGCACAATTTTATGTGGATGGAAAAGCACGATTTTTTGGTTTTCGACAAGCAATGGTCATTCTAGAGTCTGTTGAGGCTCTTGGCAAAAATTCACATTCCCCTCTAACCAGCATTTCTCACAATTATGTAAAACCAATTGTGAGACCAACAAAACATTGCCAAATGATTTATTTTTATTTCAAAAGGGAGGTCAGGTCTTTCCTACTGTCAAAAATTGCACCTACCAATGTTGTAGCTGAATGTTTGTCAGCTCTCACGGCCCCCATCTGTTCAGGGGTCCCAAGCAGTTGACCGATTTGCCTTTTGGCAACTGGACGAGAAAAACCTGGCATTGTTTTTGCCTCGTCCATGACAGAAGCGAGCAGTGCTGGGAGGCCACTCTGATCGATAAAGCAGCTATTACAGCACTCTCCATAAGCAAGCGAGCGAAGGAGGAAAAATGGGGATGATGAGTTTGTTTCCAGGAGCAAAATGGAGCAATCTTTTCTCCTTTAAGCAGGTCAGCTGATGATAAGGCTATTGCCTCTTACCATCACATCAGCATGGATGTAGGCGAATGCTGCTACTGGGTGAGTACGGTGGTGAGATCAAAGGTGAAATGAGGGAGGAAAAAAATGTGACAGTAAGGCCAAGTCCATACGGACGCCTGAAGCAGGTGTTTTTCTGGCGTTGGTGGCGTCAGGTGAGTGTGGACTAATCGCCGACCGTTTTTCTGCTCATTGGAGTGAATCAGATCATCCACACGGGCGTCTGTGACCTGTGCTCGGTCAGCTGCGCGTTGGGATGGCATCACATAAACATTTTAACATGTATTTTTCATTTAAAAAAAACTTATACAAGACATACTCCCATTCCATGTGACATCATTACGCCAAACTAACTGTGCAGCATGGAGACTAATTTCCTTTATGTGCAACAGAAGTAATTTTATTTCCTCTTTTATATTTGAATCCATTTTAGATATTTAATATTTTGGCAAACAGGTAAACACCTTGGACAGTCGGAGTACTGTCTCCACAGGTAAAGCACAAAATTACAACTTGTGCTGCGTAACAACCGGCAGGTGAACCCAAACGCAGAGTCGACAGAACCAGGTCGCAGGAACAGGGGTAGATTGATGAAAAACCAAGAGTTTATTCAGGCAGAGGTCAGAACCAAAAAACGCAGTCCATGGAGCAAACAAATCCAAATCGCCAGAAGCATTAGGGTAATCCAAAAACAGAAAGCAAGGGTCAAAACGGAGGCAGGCAAACACAAAGAACGCTCGGTAAGTACTGTAGCACTAGACATAAAGTCAAGTCAAAGTCAAAGTAAACTTTATTGTCATCTCTGCTATATACTGTACAGATACATAGAGAGACGAGACGACGTGGCTCCAGTTTAAACAGTGCAGTAGGAAAAAGGGAACAAAGAACAATTAAGGCACATGGAATAAACAATAATAAATAAAGTACAAAATATACATTTTAAGCTAGACATGGAATATTAAATATAACTTTAAACTAGTACTAGAATTTTAATTAGAAATTGAGGTAGACAGAGAGACAGTTTGGATGCAGGATTACCTACAATGTGGAATCAACCTGTACACTTTTACACTGGATGTGCAAGGGGTTGGAAACAGTTATAGTATGAAAAAGAATTCTATATCCAGTCTATTTATACATTCAGTGTTCAATATTTGTGCAAATAGTGGCAGCAGTGCAAAAAAAACATCTATTGCAGTGTTGTGTCAACAGTCATTTGAGGAGGAAATAGTCTGTGTAGCAGCAAAAAATAAAGTGCGTCACCGCGACGGTGATGTGTAAAGTGCAGTGGTGCAACAGAGTCAGTTAGTCCACAGTCCAGCTGTGTGTGTTGGGGGGAAGTGTGAGGGCAGGAAGTGTGTTTAGGAGTCTGATGGCTTGTGGGGAAAAAGCTATCACGCATTCTGGTGGATCGAGTTCTGACGCTGCGATAGCGTCTGCCGGATGGGAGGAGTCCATGTGAAGGATGTGAGGGGTCGAGTACGATGCAGGAGGCCCTCCTGATGCAGCGCTTGTAGATGATGTCCTGCAGCATCGGGAGAGACGTACCGATGATGTTGCCAGCTGCTCTGACAATCCTTTGAAGCCGCCTGTTATCGGCAACAGTGCTGTTTCCGAACCAGACGGAGATGCAGCTGGTCAGGACGCTCTCTATGGTGCCCCTGTAGAACACGGTGAGGGTGGGAGGAGGAAGGTTGGCTCGCTTCAGCCGTCTCAGGAAGTGGAGACGCTGCTGCGCCTTTTTGGTGATGGAGGTGGTGTTGGTGGTCCAGGTGAGATCATCTGAGATGTGAACTCCCAGGAACTTGGTGTTTTTTTACAGTCTCAACCATGGAACCGTGGATGCTGAGGGGTGTGTGGGTGGAGCGAGTTCTCCTGAAGTCGACGATCATTTCCTTGGTTTTGTCCACATTCAGCGACAGGTTGTTCTCAATGCACCAGGCAGCCAGCCGCTGAACCTCATCTCTGTACGCCGACTCATCATTGTTGCTGATGAGCCCCACCACAGTCATGTCGTCAGCGAATTTGATGACGTGGTTTGAGCTGTGCAGGGCGGCGCAGTCGTGGGTCAGGAGTGTGAACTGGAGTGGACTGAGAACGCAGCCCTGAGGGGCTCCTGTGCTCAGTCTGATGGTGCTGGAAATGTTGTCGCCGATTCGGACGTACTGAGGTCTCTCTGACAGGAAATCCACTATCAAGTTGTTTGTGCACTAGGCAAACTGAAGCGGAGTGGGGGAGAATGTGGATGTGATTGGTTAAAATTCTGGTGACGCTGATCTTGTAGTCTGGGGTAATTGTGAAGGTCTGGAACTGGAGTCCTGGTCAGATGGCCTTTCTGATGAGGTGGAGTCCTCTCTTGGTCTGGGGTGAGACCTTACATGCTGTAGGTTGGTGTTAAACAGTGTCAATTGAATGCCAATGCGACACCTTACTGTAGTCAATCAAGCGCAGCTACAAAACGCAACAAAAATGCGTAGCCATCGATATGAGTCAATATCATATACTGATTTAACATCATCACATATCAAATCACAAAAGCAACTGTTTTTATTCCCAAGCTGTCATATGAGACTTGTACGCTTATATGCTTAAAGGCACAAAGCACTTTGCAAGATTTTACCAAGTACAGTTACTGTTTATAGTATACATACGTCTCTATTTAGGAGCATCTAAGCTTATGGTTATATATAGCAATATTTTTAGTGGCGTCAAGCATCACTGGTTTTACTATTTGGTTCAAATACGATTATTATGTCAACGATTCGATTGGCTGCAACATCTCGATGCATCACGATTCATCCCATTAATTTTTCCACATTATTTCATATCGCACGCAGATTGGGAGTGAATTGCAGATCGGGCAGCCATAGTTGCTACCGAGATGTTCTTTTTAACTAGAATTTTTATGTCGTAGCCAGAAAATCACCAAGCAATGTCATTATGATATAATCCAGGGGTTTTCAACTGTTTTTATCCGAGGGGCCACCACTCAGACAGTAGTCTGCGGCTATCCACTATGTGTCCATGTGTGGGGGAAGATTTATTTTAATATTATTTTTTAGATATTTACATTACATTCATTACTCATAAAGCGGTCGTCATCCATGAAATTTCAATTCCCCAAAAATATTCATGGACTTTCAAGGACGGTGTCTTTTTATGCCTGTTTTCAAAAACTTTCCAGGGCCTTGAACTTATTTGTTCAGGTTCACAAACTTCCAAGGATTTCAAGGACCCGTGGGAACCCTGTGTAATTTTCCATTTCTGTTTTAAGGAATGATTAGGATACACTACATGAGGATTCATGTTTAACTTGTACTGTATGTGTGACAAACAAGGAATATTGAATCTCCAAAAGAAAAACAAAATTAAAATTTTTAAAAAGTAAATACTGTCCAGTATAAAGTGATGTTATAATATGTAACCCGATCTGCCGTAATGAGTCGGAAGTCGGCGTTCTATTTATTTAGATACGGGCCGATTATGTTGACAAACTTCAAAAATATAGTTTTTTCCTTTTCGGAGACCAGATTAATTTTGAAGACCTTTTCTTTCATATAAGACCAAAAAAGAAGAATCGATATTTTTGATGTTTTTCAAGATAATCGCCCCGTATCTAAATAAATAGAACGCCGACTTCCGACTCATTACGGCAGATCGGGTCACATATGTATGATGTCTGGTCAATGTTTTCATTTTGGATTGCCGCTATGGGCTTGGTGATCATTGTGTTGATGTAAATCAATGTATCATTACACACCCACTCATTACGTCTTGATTAAACGCGGCTCAGACAATGAGCTCACTAATCTGCCAGGTCATGTCTCTTACGCCCTACAACATCAGGCCCGAACAGAGAAAACCAACTATGTGACCAATGCTAAACTGAAAAAAAAAGCCTGAGGGGAAAGTTCATGAAACAATAGACACAAGCTCTTTTTTACCCCCCAGTTAGAAGCAGGCAAAACCGAGACCACATTTTCATCCCTCTTCTGACACAACAACAGAAACACGGCCATAAATATTTATATTGGCGAGGGAAAAGCGGCTTGAGGTGGCTCGGGGGCCTTGGATTCAACCGCAACCGGCTTGTTTCTGAAGCCCCTCGTTAACACCGCTTTGGAGCCGAGACGTTTAAAGAAGACGCGTGGCGGATACAGATGAGGAAGACAGGCCGAATTGCTTGTGAGCCGGACTTCCTCTGCGCCCGCGGTCGCCTTCAACAGCTAATTCTGCCTTCTCCAGCAAAATGCATTAAACGATTACAGACAATTACGTGTGAAAGCAGTGACTCTTTCATTCTTCTTATTAGTTAATGTTCTGCCAAAAGGGCCAAGCGATTTTGATCACAGCTCATTTATTTAAGACGAAATTAATGCCGCCTAAAGAGATGGCCAGATTAGCAATTTGTCATCCTGAAAGAGGCCCGTTTAAGACACAAGACTGAACCCGATAGCCCTTTTTTTTAAACTGGTGGCAATAATTTACTTCGTATTTAAAAATGGACAAGAGGCAATTTTCCTATTATGATTTACAGGCACAAGATTCAGAACAAAAAAAATGAAAAAAAACAACAATCAAATCCAAGTCACTGCTACAAGGAGAGCGTCTTAGGCCTGTGTACCTTGCGTTCTTTGGAAAAAAAATAAAAATAAAAAAACAACAGGAAAATGGTTCAAGTTCGTTACACCATATAACCAAAACAGAATTTCCAGTCGTTTTCTGTTTTTGGCATATAACAAAGCAGAAGTGAGTGATTATTTGTGACCCATCCATGAAGGAGCAGTGAGCAGCTGACATGGGCAGCACCCGGCAAGCAGTGCTTGGGGACAATACCTTGAGGAGTACCTCAGTGGTACCTTTACCCGCCCAGGATTCAAACCAGCAATCTTCCGATCTCGGGACGAACTCCCAAACCGCTTCTCTACCAACTGCCCCAGTGTACTGCGTTTGTCAAGAAAAGCTCCTCAAACAAACAATATCTTGTGAAAATCTGACTTTTTTTCTAGTAACTTTTCAAAATTTAAACAGAGCACCGTGTCAGGGCAGTTGGTAGTGTAATGGTTAGTGAGTTTGTCCCATAATCCCAAACCTGTAAAGGTACCACTAAGGTACTTATGAGCAAGGTATCGTCCCCAAACACTGCTCCCCAGGTGCTTTCCGTGTCAGCCGATACTCCTTCACAGACGGGTCAAATACAATTTTGTTGTGGTGCACTGTGTGCTGTGCTGTGTTCATAATGACAAATAATCACTCACTTTGTCATTCACTGAAACAGAACTGGAATCTTGCAAACCTTCTGCAATGTAATAAGAGAAATCTCTTATAACCCTTAAACTGGATATAACTGTATAAATCCCCTGCTGTTAAGCACTTCCATTTTGAGTTTAACTAGTAAAAATCCCCAAAAATGCCTCAATATTCATTTCCTATGAGTTGTTTTCAAAATTTCATCTTGAGATCTGTTTCCCAAGTTTTAATTGAGAGTCGGGATTCCGATGAACGTAAGGCATAGGAATCGTCTCAATACTTTTTTTGTCTCGCACGCCGTCCTCTGTGAAACTTTACATATCACCGTCGCTGTGATGCACATGCTGCTATACGGACTATTTCCTATTTACTTAAAACAACACTGCTATAATAATTTTTGCACTGCTTCCACTTATTTGCACAAATATTGAACACTGTATGTACACTGAAAGTCAATTTCCATCTTTGTGGGTAATACTGCATCCAAACTGTCTCCCTGTCTACCTCTATCTCTATTTCTAGTTCTAGTTTAAAGTTATATTTAATATTCCATGTCTAGTTTAAAATCTATATTTTGTATTCTATTTATATATGTTTATTCCATGTGGCTTATTTGTTCTTTGTTCCCTATTTCCTACTGCACTGTAAAAACTGCAGCCACGTCGTCTCGTCTCTCTGTATATCTGTACAGTATATAGCAGAGAAGACAATAAAGTTAACTTTGACTTTGAAACTAAGCGCGAAGTTGCTATGAAGTCCCGAGATGTAGTGGCAGACTGGGCGGAGCGGAGGCACGTGACAACATATGTATTTATATAGTAGGTTTAAAGAGGACAGAACAGGAACGTGCTGGGAATTTTTTTAAATATAATCTGTTTTATTTAATACATAACTGAAATAACCTTCATGGGCCACTTACAAGAAGATCTGATGTACGGAATGTTGGTTATGATTAATCTTTGATTGAATGCTTAGCCATAGCTGTGGTACTATGGTTAGGACGTTCGGCGCATGATCAGATTCGAATCCTGGACCGGTAAAGGTACCACTGAGGTACTCATCAGCAAGGTACTGTCCCCGAGCCCTGCTCCCTGGGTGCTGCCCATATAAGCAGCCAACTGCTCCTTCACAGATGGGTCAAATGCTGAGGTCATTGTTGTGGTGCACCGTGAGCCGTGCTGTGGTGTGTTCACAGTGACAAATAATGACTCAGTTTCAACTATAAGCCATTACATTTTTGTTAGTTTGTTAGTTTATTTTCCTTGTAGTCAAACATGAGATGTAACATGTCGTCTTTAGCGCTGGAGTCATGTAGCGATGGATCTGAAGCTGAAAAAAGCGCAATCTGGTTAATAAGTGTGTGGTAATTGGCTGTACGCAGAGCATCCAGCTGCTCTCTTCCTCCAGTACAGGGATGTTACACATGGAAATTGATATGGATATAGACACACACACACACATGTATACATGTGAACACACACCTGGAAGGGAAACTCCTGTCTTAGACCTGCCACTGCGTAAACAAGAATTGATGTGCCAGGAGAGACAGGGTGTGTGTTTGTGTCTGTCTGAGAGAGAGAGAGTGAGAGAGAGAGTGAGAGAGAGAGAAAAGGTGGAAGCTGGAACACAAGTGTGTGTGTGAGAGAGAGAGAAAGGGTGGAGATTCGAACAACAATATACATATGTGTGTGTGTGTGTCCTGTCTTTGCCATTAAAACAGTGTGGCACAGACAGCTGGGCGACTGTCACACGGCTCTCTGAGAGATATACCAACATTCACTCATACACACACTCACACACACACTCTCACACACACACACACACAGATAGCAGATGCCTGTTGACATTTACAACTCTGACTGATTCCATAACGCATTAACCTGCTGGCCGTGAGATGTCAGAACGCAGGAGGAAGAGGAGGTGAAGGGGGAGGAGGAGTCTGGGCTTCACCTTCATAAACAACATGTCATCACAGCCGAATCCCCCCGCAAACCACCACCTACACATATACACACACAAACACACAGCCTGCCGTCCTCGCTAGTGTCCTTCCCCACACCAGAATCATTTCCCTGCGGGATTCACTGTAGCAGTTCCACTGCCTGGTGTTTTTAGTCGGAGTCGGAGCTGCAAGTCACTGTGTGTGTGTTGTTACCGCAGCCTCATTAGAGTCCAAAAGGGAACAACAGATTAGAGGCACCTGGACTCAAAACCTCTCTCACTCCCTCCATCAGGCTCTACTGCTCTCTGGCACTTCCTGTGGGGTGTGTGTGTGTGTGTGTGTGTGTTTTTGAGAGGCTATGTGGACCTATCCCCTAAATGAGAGAGTGGTAGTGATGAAAGGACAAACACTGTACCGAAAAGTTATTTGGAAAACCAAAAGAGTGGTGTTTTGGTGCTTGTATTATGGATGTTACTCATAAAGATTGCAACACTATATACTGTATGCCGTGCTTTCAATGAAGAAAGAAGAGCTGAACTCAGGCCCAACACTAGTTAAATAAAAAATTAAACATCTATAATATTGTAATATATTAATTATATATCTAGATAGTGTTGTGGTACTCGGGACCAGGATTTAAAAATCTCAGTCTTGTCTCGGAATTGGTCATATTTGTACTCGATCTTGTCATGGATTTGGACAATGAGGACTCAGGATTTTATTTGGAGACCAGCCAAGACCACAACTCTGAAAATATTACTATTAAAACTCTTTAAGACCGACGCGGGCATTTTGCGTTGTTTATTTATTAGCGTTTTAATAACTCAGAATCCCCTTAACTTACAGAAACCACACACATACCATCAGAATCACAAGACTTTGAACTTACCGGACATTATATCCATTCCTCTGTACATTATTTCTAAGTAATTCTGTGTAAAAAGGCATTAGTTACATTATTCGCTAGGTAAACGCTTGCGTTAGCGCTCAAGACTCTAATATGGAAGGCCATCATGTGCAAAAACATAGTTCACTTCCAGAAAGGCCAAAAGCAGCTCATTTTATAGGCCAAAATGACTCCAAATCTAAAATTACCCAGAATTGAAAAATTTCTTCATTTTTAACTGGTCAGAAAATATTTTTCCATTTTATAATGTTAGCAAATAAACGTGTTTAATGTTGCATAGGCTTTGCATGTTCCACTTATTTGTCATGTGGTGTAAAACGTGCATTGGTCCCGGTCCCTGCACTTTAGAGTCTTGGTCTTGTCTCGGTCTCGACACACTCTGGTCTTGGTCTGGTCTCGGCTTTGGTTTAGGTGGTCTTGATCCCAACTTTACTGTATACACCATGTTTTCAATGAAGAAAGAAGAGCTGAACTCAGGCCCATCACTAGTTAAATATGAAATAAAACCAAAAATATTATAATATATTAATTATATATCTATAAATAAAATATGTTAATCATATGCTGCATCAGTGAAGATTATTAGAGCTGGAAGTTGTTATAAGCCTTATTTCCATCAACTAAACAGATCTATTCAAAAAAAAAAAAAAACATTCTTGCAAAAAAGAAGAAAACTGCATCATGACAAATCAAACATCACAACGATAATAAGAAAAGCATGTTTTTATGTTTATCTTGGGGAGAAGTGTGTTGAGAGCTGAGTATTTTACCATCTAGCCCGGCCGCGGTGTTGGTGAAGGATTACAGAGCTGTACGGCGATGAGCTTGACCACTGCCACACCGCACACAAGACACATAATTGAAAACAACAGTGTGAGGCTTTTCTCCTCGAGAGCCGTATTTACTAAGGACTTGGTCTCGGCTCCAGTGCGAATTGCATGAAGAAGTCTCGGAGGCCGGTGTTATTAGTCCAGCAAAAACACGGAAAAATATGACCACACTGAAGTAAACACAGCAATCTGCTGCCAGAAAGGTGAAACCTGGTTTTAAAGCATGTAGGCAACAACACCACACAGGCACAGAAAGTAAAAACTTTTTAAAATCTTAAGTTTACGGTAAAACTTGATTTTAAAAGCAACTTGAGACATGCCAGTTTGTACTTTTTTTGAAATGAACTTTTTTATTCATTCATTCATTTTCCTAACCGCTGAATCCCAACTGGGGTCAGAGAGGGGAACCAGACCTATACTGAATTTACGGACACAAGGCTATGGGAATGCTATAGGCGCCAATACACCGCAGGGCACACCCACTCACATTCACACGTTATGGGGCCAATTTAGAGTCGCTAATTAACCTATAGTGCATGCCTTTTGGACTGTGGGAGGAAAACAGAGCACTACTGTTAACCATCATGCGCCATCAGTCACTTACACTAGTAATTATTATTTCAAATATTTTTTGGATGAATAAAAGGTAAAAGAGTGATCAAAGTATATATAAAGATCAGTAATGACATTTTTACCTCGAGAGCTGCATTTACATAGGACTTGTGTCAGCCCCTGGCCCAAATTGTACATACAGAAATCTCAGAGGCTGGTGCTGTCAGGCGTAAGTGAGTGATGTTTGTCATTATGAACACAGCACAGCACACAGTGCACCACAATGAAATGTGACCTCTGCATTTGAGTCATCCATGAAGGAGCAGTGGGCAGCTGACAAGGGCAGCGGCCCAGGGAGCAGTGCTTGGGACTGTTACCTTCCTCATGAGCATCTCAGTGGCAACTTTATTGGTCCTGGGGATTCAAACCAGCGACATTCTGATCATGGGGCGAACACCATAACCGTTATGCCACCAACTGTCGAGCAATATCACAGCAAAAATATGACCAGGCTGAAGTAAACACACAGCAAGCTGTAACACCAGTAATCAATGATGACTTTTACCTCATTTTTACTAGATTTCACCAGGAATCGATTATTACACATAGGGCTCATGTCTATCAAGTAAACTTTATGAGTACTAAAACAAGAAAATTCCTTCAAGGAACAGAACATCATGCAGGTAATAAAAGACCATTTTTATGACATTTCCATAGTAGACTACTGCTCCTGACTTTGACAGAACAACGAAACAACATTTCTAAATTTATCTGGCAGAGTTTCCGCTGTTGCTCATTCTCACAGCCGACAGTCACCTCCAAATGTTATACCATCTCTAAAATTACATATGAAGGAACAATGCATCATCCTGACTGGCTGACTAGCTTCACTATAGCAGCCTCAACTAAGTCCTCCAGGATTTCTTTGACGCTTTTTTTGAGATTGTTGCAGCCTAAATGGTTGATTTTATGCAGCTTTTCTAAAAAAAAAACTGAGATGAAAAGTTGCAGTTTTAGGTGTTTTGTTGCAATAAAGCTATGGGAGCAAGTCAAAGTTGCTGAAATGAAGGGAACAAACCACTATTTTTTTTATTAACCATTAATCATGTTTGGTTATTTTTAAAGGTAAATACATTTTTGTCGACATTTCTTCTAAACATAACAAGGAAGTGAGTTCGCTGACGTATGGCTCAGCATGTTATGGGGAAGAGACACGATTGGTCAAAAATTAAAAAGTTGCTGTGGTAATTGGTCAAAATTGCACAGTAGTAATGAATTTGTGGGGATTGGCTGACCTTGCATTCATAGTTGCGATCTCAACATTGCGGAATCCTGGAGGGTCTACATTAGTAGGTGATTAAACCTGATTAGGGTATAATGGCTCACATGTGCCCCACGATACTGGTGGACTTCTATTGCTGTACCATTGAGAGCACACTTACAAACTGCATCTCAGCAAGGCACAGTAACTGCTCCGCATTAGAGCATGAAACTCACCAGCTGTGAAACTGCCTGAGGAAACACCAGCAGCACACAAAGTTATCCACCACCGAGAACATTTACTCCACAAGAATCTGGGCAGGGTAGGAAGTCTCATTAAGCATGCCTCCAACCCCAACTATGGACTTTTCAACCTCTAAACCAGCAGGTCTATGAAGAGCTTTTCCTGAGGCTATGATCTGGTTAAATCCTACACCACGCTAATATCTTCACTGCACTCAATACTGCACAATGCTGTACTACTCATGTAATACGACTTATATCCACACACAATGTTACTGTGTAAATGCCCATCTTTGGTCTGAACATACAACCTAACGTTTGCATTCTCCATTTTTACCTCAACCTCATTCTTAGATATTTACAGTTGATGCTGTAGAATATAGTGAGACTAGGCATGGGCTGGTGAAATTAATGGTATGATGACCCCACCTTAAGCAAAAAATATCATGTTGCTCCCGCGAGTATTGCTAACCCTAACCCTAACCCCAACACTAGTCGTAACCTAATTTAATTTAGTCCATATGGGATGGTGCTGGTAGATACTGTATTTTGTACAGGTAAGTAAGGCGCTCATCATACTTTTCTATGCGGTAGTATGCATCTCAAGAAATAGCCGGGGTAGTGCCCATGCAGTGTCACATGAGCCCTATTTGAATTGGTGCACTACACAGGGCGGGTAGTGACTTTTTCTTAAAATGTTGTGCACTACACTCGAAATGCTCCGCCCTCGCTCGAGTCTGATTTCACACTGTGTTAGAAATATCAGGGTTATGGCATTATTTTTCTGCCAAAATTCTGAGTGCGCAGGAACTTTGGGGAGCAAAATATCGTGTCTTTATGTGTTCAACTCTGCCTGCGCTCGGTCTCAACTCCTCACTTATCAGCAGCGGCAGATATAAGCATGAAAAATATCGATATCGCATCGCCAATAATTCTCATATCGCGCATCCCTGCTTTTGAATCACAAAATATTCTGTAACGGTGAAGTTACGCCTCTAGCGAAAAGTCAGCAAGAAAAGAGCTTTTGTTTGACAGGTTTTTCATGTCTTTCAAGACCTATCTGATATGTTCTGTCCACACTACTACCTGAAATTTCTGCCCTGCCCTGATTCTGACAGCAGGAGAGTGGACTGGGATCGTCTGGTCAGCTGGATGGAGGGGATGGGTAGGAGGATGGAGTGAAGGGAGCCAGAAGGCTGCAGAACTGCACTCTGTTGTGCTGATTTTGGCTACCGACGCTCTCTTTTCTTATGCCGCAGTCGAGTTGACCCAAAGGCCTTGTCTCCACACATCGCACACACACAGGGCCACTCAAGTGCAGCACTGTCGCATTCTTCACACGGAGCCCGAAACTCTCGCTCTTTCTCACCCGTACGCCCCTCACACTCCAACGTTCACACTTTTCTCTCCCTCACACGCTATTCACGCTTTTATTCCATCAGACACACTCACTGTAACCGCGGTTCTGCTCCGCTCTCGCTTCCTCTGCTTCCTCTCTCCCTTTTACGTTTCCACATTTTCTCTGCCTTCTTTCATTCTGTCTTCCTTCTCTCTCTGTTTCTCACCTTCTGTCTCTCTCCCTCCTTTGTTTTCTCTTTGTTTTCTCTCCTTCTCTCTCTCTCCCTACTGCCTTTCCCCCATCCCTGCTGTCTCTTTTTTCACTCTCTGCCTTCCTTCCCCCTTCACTCTCCCAATTTTATTTCTCCTTCTCTCTCCTGTCATTTTTCTCCTATTCCCCCATCTGTCATTTTTCTTCTTCTGCTTCTTTCTGTCTCATTTATTTTTCCTTCTTTCTCTCCCCCTCTTTTACTTTTTCCTAATTTCTCTCTCCGTTTTTTTTCCTCTTATGTCACAAATCTTTTCCCTTCTCTCTAACATTTTCCTGGTTCTTTCCTTTTCTATTAACTTCTCTTTTCTACCCTTTTCTCCATCTTTATTCTTCTCTCTCCCCACCTCTTTTGTCTTCTCTCCTGTCTTCTTTCAATCTTTCTTTCTCTCCCTTCTTCACTTTCTCTCCTCATTTCCTCTCCCATTCTCTTTTTTCTTCCCCCCTTCGCTCCCACCTCTCTCAATTTCACCCATTTCTCGCTGTCTTCTCCTCTTCTCTCCCACATTCTTCCACCTTTCTCCTGTCTTTCCTCTTTTATCTCCCACCTCTCTTTGTACACCCTTTGTCTCTGTCTTTACCCTTCTCTCTCTTTCTCGTTGTCTTCTTTTCACCCTTTTCTTCTTACACTTTTCACTTCATTTCTGTTCCCTGTTTTTAGTTTTCTTTCATTTCCTTTCTCTCAAACCTTTCTTTCCCCTTCTTTCTCTCCCCTTCTCACTTCCTATTTTCTCCTCATTTTCTTTTTTCTTCCTCTTTTTTTCTTCTCTCACCTTCTTCTGTCCTTTTTCTCCTGTCTTCCGCTTTCTCTCTCCCAATCTTCTCTCTCTACCACCTTTACCTGCCTTTCAATTCTTTTTCTCTCCCATCTTCTCTCTCTCTACATGTTTCTCCCTGGCTTTTCCTCCTCTCTCTCTCTCTCAATTGCTTTCGCCTTCTTTTCATCTTTTTCTCTCTCTCATTTTTCTCCCCTGTTTTCTGTTTCTTCCCTTTTTCTCCCACCTTCTTCCCTCTCACTCTACCCCTTTCTCCTGTCTTTTACCCCTTTTCCATCTCTTTTCTTCCACCTCTCTCACTCTATCCCCTTCTTTTACCCTCTTTCTCTCTCTCACCTTTCTTCCACATTTCGCCTTTCTTCCCTTTTATCTCGTCTTTTCCTTTTTTCTCTTCCATCTTCTCTCTCTACCATTTTTTACCATCTTTACCCTTCTCTCTCCCACCTTCTCTGCTCTCAATGCTCTCTTGTCTCTTTCTTTTTTTTCCATCTTTATTTATTTTTATCCGACTGTCCCAACATATACACATCCTTTTTTCTTTTCTTGGATAACCAGATCTCAGTTAAATACCTAAACCTGGTTATACACACGCCACACACACCCACTGCACACTCACCATTCTGCTCATCATCTCCATGCTGGTGTGTGTGTGTGCAAAAAGCTTGCATTTATTAGGTCTTGTATGATGGCATGGTGTGTAATATTTGGGCCATATGCTGAGATTTATGCTACAAATGTGTCATGCCTTCACAACATTTTTATGCAATATGAGAACTGCGCGAATGCAGCCATGTGAGATGTGTATGACGGGCTGTAACACCGGCTTCCTAAAGCGTTTTACAAAAATACTGCTGACGTTATCAGAACAGCAGTCAACAAGGACCCTATTAAAAAAATGGTGTAATTGAATAAAAAAAGCTGAGCCGAACACGTTGGAACTTGCAAAACTTTAAATCAGCACAAAATGTGTGTCAACAAAAGTCCTCAAAGGCGTTACAGACAACGGTGGCCAGGATTCTACTGAGATCGAACCTTCATTTATCACCAAAGACTATCATTCCCTCTCACAAACAGTGCTGGGGAGTAGCAAACTAAAATGAGTGACGCTACTAAATTTGTTTCAGTAGCTTATCAGTAGTGAAGCTGCTACTTTTAAAACAGCTGTAGCTTTTTCCAAAAACTTTTGAGATGGCCACAAGGAACGCTTTCTGATTGGTGATGAAATAGCAGAAGTGGCATCTTTATGGTATTGCCCCCACCGCACACTTTTGGGTAGCTGCGATGGAGTCGGAGGATAGAGTCCACCTTGATGATGATTTCAGTAAGAATCCGTGGCCATATTTATCAAAACGTTTGTCTCTTAAGTATAACGTGCAAGTAGGCTGGGCGTATATGTCACTCCTCCACGGCAAAACCAGTCGCTTGTCGCAAATTTTCAAAATTGCATAAATCAAGCTTCAAACGTACCTATATGGAATGAATCGGACGACATATGACTGAGATATCAACATTCAAAGGAGTCGGGTTTTCCCTGTCACGCCAAGGAGAAACAGAGAAATCTGGTTTTGAAGTTCACTATCGACGTAGCACTCACAGACGCTCGGTGTGGTCGCGGCTACATTTGCATTTACGGTAGCCTACGCTGCATTCACAGCCACACGGATAGCCTACCTGGCGCGAGGGTTAACTGGAACTCGGGAGACGAAGATGATTCCGGAGAAGACTGCCAATTAGTCAACCAGTGGATTTAGTTTTAGAGCGGTCAAAACAGCAACTTTTAACATTCTGCTGGAATTGAATTCCTCACCTCAAGAAAGTCACGTTTTTAGGATGGAAAGGGTGTTTTCAGCCACCCTATTCGCTGCCAACAGTAACAGTATAGACCTTCCACTGTTTCAAAACACTAAAAACAAAAAATCCAAAATTTCACCCCACGCAACATAAACGGTTGTTTTTCTCGGAAACCTCTGTTGTGACAAGCCACTGGTTTTGCCGTGGAGGGTCACATATGGGCAAAAAAATTTCAATTTTTTAGGCTATATCACAATACATGATATAAATCTCAATATATTCTCTCTTTCTCTTAGCCACCAAACTTTGTCTCAACGAGGGACCACTTCCTACTGTCTGTGGCAAACCTGCAGATGAGGGAGATGTAAGTATTTATAAATAATGACTTTTGTGTTTCTCTTGCAGTTTAGCATGAACTAACGAGTTATCCCGTGGTGTTTTAGCCATTTAGCACGAGCGAACACTGACTGCTAACGTTAGTTAGGATAGATTCCACCACCGTATTGCAAACCCAACAGAGCCATCCCCACTTTTGAAACAATGCGTTGTAAGATGCTTGCTAAACTGAAATAAGGCTGTATGAACGGTGTGTTAGCAGCGGCCATGTCGATTATTTTCACGTGAGGTAAACACTCGCCATGCTGTCTACATCCCAGTTCAGGAGTGTGGCTTTTAAAAGGAGCTTCTAAAATACTGGCCACAACTACACCCTAAATAAGCTCGCACTCCGACTAATGAATACTAATCTAAGGTTAGAAGTCTGACTATTTACTCTAATCTAAGGTTCTTGACTTTATTGATTCCAACCCCGATCCTTGTTTCTGCCCGAGAGCGGGAGAGAACAGCCGGTCGGCAGGAGAAAATCCCTCACAAGCCGGAGACTGTCACAACAGATTTGTGTCTCTGAGTGTCCTTCGCCTCTCACAGAGAGACTTGAGAGCAACAGCGGAATGAAAGAGTCGCCCAAGAAAACATGGGCAGACTCCCAACCGGGGTGCTCGGCCCATCATGGCAGGGCTTTACAAACTTTCTCCTTACCAAACAACATTTAAAACACACTTTTTTTGGACAGACACCATTCGGAATTTAGCTGAAACTTTTTTAAAAAGTTGCCCAGACCATCCAAGCAGACCGTCAAAGCAGCTTATTCAGCATTCAGACTTACAGTTTTCTTCACTTCATTATGGTTGGTTTATTGGATTGACTTGCTGAAAATGGAACGTGCCCATTTGCATTTTACCACAAATTCAATGTTTTCCCACTAAAACAATTTTACACAGTAATGAGTTTGCTTCAGGTACTTCCTCTTCTTGTCACTCCTCTTAATGTTCTCATTAGAGCCTAGCTCACTGAATTTCAAAAACCATAACAACTGTCTGTTGTACAAACAAAATTGAACTGAATCGAATAAATATTATATTGATGATACAGATAGTTTTGATAAAGAAGAATTCAATGTATGAAAACACAAAAATGTCAAAAGTGGAGTTGCACATCATCGCCAAGCAGACAAACTACACAACAAAACACATAATATTCAATTTGTAAGCCATTTGTAAGGCTCAAATATCTGACTTGAGCCAAAAAGGTATTTCATGAAGATGAAAACATAAAGCAACTCTCCTCCAACGCACTGTTAGTTGCACCTTCTATGAATAAACTCACAATGAATGTATTAAAATCATTCAAAGTCAGTTAATAGCAATTTTTTCAAGAAATATTTGCTCACATCATGAATTTGAGCTTATCCAAAAAAAAAAAAAAAAAAACAGAGGTTCTTCATTACACTTTGCAGGCTATGAATCAACGTCACTGGGGTTGGTGGTGGTCAAGTGGTTAGGCTGCCAAGAGGTTGTGGGTTCAAATCCTACCTTCAGCACTACCATCACTGGGTCCCTGAACAAGACCCTTGAACCCAAGTTGCTCTAGAGAGAGAGTCGCTGAAATTAAGGAAATGGAAGCCACTCTGGATCAGAGCGGTCGCTACATGCTGTAAATGTATTACTACATATGCTGGATGAGCCAAAAGGACAAACCTCTTACATGTCCAGTCAGCAGTAAAGAAGAAAAGGGCACAAAAGGTCCAGCAATAAAAGAAAGCGGTTGCCCGTCATCTTTTCTTACTAATGTTTACCACGCGGCTTCTCCGTGTGCAATGGGCAAATGTGCATCGGTGGCCATGATTGGCTGTTGTGCTGGTATAAAAGGGTTAAACACAGAGGATGGATCTCATATAGAAATAGGACAGCTTCTGTTTGAAGAAATCATTATAAGGAGAGATTCAAAAGTAGGGACCGCACAATAAACTCTGAGCTAAGCTGCTTTGGTTGATTCACAGTTTGCTTGATTCACAATTACTCACCACTGACGCTGACCCACTTGTGAGTCAGATGTTCTGGACTCTGATTTGCCACCTTCAAGACTCATTTGCACTCGGCCATATTGAAAATTGGTGCAGAGAAATACAAGTGGATGCTGGCCAGGAAACAGGCCTTGCAACTGGAAGCGATAACATGCCTAACACACAATTATTTCACAGATAAAGGAAATACATTGCATTCAGATTCCTGTGTGAATTAAAGTCGAATGGAATCATCAAGCCAAGACGGGCACCGGCTCGATTTTGCCGAGCTCGGCCTGGTCCTTGCAACATTGTATATTTTAAATGAGATGGCTTCATTTGTCAGACCGGCTAATCAGTAAGTTGTGGGGGAAATAACGCCAGCGCCTTCACAACACAACAAAAGAAGACTTCAAAAGACGACGAGCAACAAGCATGGGAAAGTTGGACCTGCCATTTGCATTACATCAATATTTATGCCTTCCCTTGCCTCCGTCTGGATTCACATGCAAATTCAGCCGTGGCCCACCTCGTGTTTTTTTGGCAGCAGTGACGCGACTTTAGGCGTTGGTTTGGCCTAACGAAGGCGGAACACAAACAAGCAGTGGTCGTACCGCTGCGGCTTCGAGATACTGTACAAGCATTTGCTGGAAGAGTTTTTTGTGTTGGAACGGTCGGAATCGGCTCTTTCTAGCGAGGCCGCATTACCATTTTGATAGCGGTGATGATGAGTACGGTGATTATGATGATGGCGTGGCGCAACGGCAATTGCTCTCGTGCGTTAGCCCACAGGCGTGTCATTACCAGCGCCAGCGGTGCCCGGGTGTGCATTAGATCACTCTGGAAGCTTAAATGAGTCTGTGCAGAGGTCAAAATGACAGTGCGTGCCTAAGATTTAAAGATGTGAACTGCACCTCACCTTGACAGTCTGAGAGAATGCTTGGAAGCAGTTGGAGAGGAGTGTAGAAAGCGCTTTTCCACTACACTACAAGGTGTCACTCAGAAAACTTCACATCCGCACCAACTGTATGGTACATATATCCTTGGAAGATGCTCTTGTCCAGAGTGACTTCTTCTTCTTCTGTTCCTTCGACCTGTCGGCTAACAGTGCTGTTGTTGATTATCCTGGCGTCAACCGACCCGGTATGGAAACCTGCCTTGTTGTTGCATATTGTACTTGCAAAAGTTTTACACTGGATGCCCTTCCTGATGTAAACCTCCCCTAAACCTATATTTACAGTTAAGGCATTTAACAGATTCTCTTATCTAAAGCAGCTTCTGTTCCCTAATTACTGGTATAGTCCTCCTGGAGCAACTTGGGGTAAAGGGTCTAAAGGACCCCAAAGCAGAACCTCCCTTCAGATTTGAAGCCCACATTTCATGGTCACCAACATAGGGGTTCAGTTAATCAGAAGACTGGCAAGGTACAACAGGTGAAAACAGCAAGGTACAGTTAGATTCTGGCATTTAGGATCATTCCTGTCCAGAGTCACCTCATATTTCAGAACTACGGGAGGCTGTGTCCCTGGAGCATCTTGGGTTAAGGGTCTTGATCATGGGCCCAAAGTGGGTAGTTGTAACAGTATGACCTCTTGGACCGTAGGCTAGTATCCTACCTGTAGGCCACCACCATGGTATGGTATGAGAGTTCTGTTAAGTTGTGGTACTGTGATGCTCCATCCAAAAGTACCAATGAATGCAGCTGGGTTTGACATAGCAGCTACAGTCACAATCTTGCAACAATTATTTCAAGATTCTTTGCCACAGTTATACAACATTTAATGACTACGTATGTAAGAAATAAAGAACCTTGATACGCCTAAATGATTGTTACAAGATTGCTACTGCCCTCGCCATGTCAATCTCACCTGCTTTCACTGATGCTTTCAGATGGGGAAGCAACAATCAAACATCTCATGTCATAAAAGTACAGGACAAAAATGCAATGATGCAAACAATTTCATGTACAACTAGAGTACAGATTTTGAACATTGAAACGTGCACCACAAAGAAATATGACCTCTGCATTTGATCCATCCGTGAAGGCGCAGTGGGAAGCTGATGGGCAGCACCCGGGGAGCAGTGCTTGGGGACGGGACCTTGCTCATGAGTACCTCAGTGGTACCTTTACTGGACGGGGATTCGTACCAGCGACCTTCCGATGACGGGGCCAACTCTCTAACAGTTACTCTACCAATGGCCCCAATATTGCCCCGCAGTGTGGAAAAACCAACGAAATGTATGATGATGACACAGTTCATGTGCATGTTGCTGCAAAGAAAACAGGAGTACTAACATGGCAAGTGGACTGTTGTATTAGCAATGTCATGCATCAGTGCTGCTTCGGTATCTGACCAATCAACAGACTGCAGGTTTCTGGCTCCATTTTCGTAGTTCCTGCTCAGAACGCCTGGTAATCCGGCAGAACGAGAGCCAAAAAAAGTTGGGTGCTGTTGTGTGAAATGGTACATTCTGTAAGCACTCTGTGCATTGTTTTAAAAGCAAACTGTACCACACCACACTGTACTGAAACTGCAGCATATAGGGCTGAGCAGGAACTTTAAGTTGGAGCCAGAATCCTGCACACTCTTCATTGGAAAAACAAGGAAGTCTCACCTGACCATGACAGAGACAGTGTAAGTATCCAAGCATTTTCCACCCAGTTTCTTTCTACAAAACTGATCCTTTATTCTTGTTTTCTCATACTGTATGCACTCATTTCTGTCATAGTTTGTGTCCGTTTTTAAGTGAAAGTGAGTGATTGTGAACACACCACAGCACAGCACAAAGTGCACCACAACCAAATGTGACCTCTGCATTTAACCCATCCATGAAGGAGCCAAGGGAGCAGTGCTTGGGGACGGTACCTTGCTCATGAGTACCTCAGTTGTAACTTTACCGGCCCTGGATTCGAACCTGCGACCCAATCATGGGGCAAACACCCTACCATTACACCACCAACTGCCCCAACTGTTTGGCTCTCTCTTGTGCATTATGAGTATCACAAGTTCTGTAGTATGGCATGAAGATGAACTAAAAAATGATCATTATTGTTGATGATATTAACTTCTTCTGTCATGAAGTGGTGAGGAAAAAATATTTAGACTTTTCCCTCTTTGACAACATGCAGAAGCTAGAACACACATAAGGTGCACACATAATTAACAACTTAGTTCTTCAGACATCTAATATAGAGGAAGGAGGCTTAGGAAGAGGAGAAGAAAATGATTAAACTGGTTAATGTGCAGATCATGCTGATATCATCTGCATTAATCAGTCTCTCCAGGATTTTGCAGGCCTTTTTTGAAAGTTGCTGTGTTTTTAGGCATTTTGTTGCAATAAAGTTGTGGGAGCAACTCAAAGTTGCTGGAATTATTCTTTAACAATTAACTAAAATGAAGGAAACAAAACCACTATTATTTTTATTAACCATTAACCTTTCAGTTATTTTGAAGGAAAATGTCATGCATTTTTTATCACACGGTTCCTGCATCCTCTAAACGTAACAAGGAAGTGAGTTCACTGACATATGGCTCAACGTTTTGCAGAAAACGACAATGATCTGTCAAAAATTGCTGTGTATATATACACAGTAACAACTCACCATATGTCTCTCTTTCTACTTCTAGTTTAAAGTGTATATTTTTGTATTCTATTTATATTTTATTCTATTCTTTGTTTCTTGTTCTTTGTACTGTTAAAGCTGGAGCCACGTTGTCTCGTCTCTCTGTATACTTGTACAGCATATAGCAGAGATGGCAATAAAGTTTACTCTGACTTTGACTAGGTCATTAATTAGTTCCAAAACCACCTATAAACATACCAAAATGATTTTTCTCAATTCAGTTTTCAATTTTATTTATATAGCGCTCTTAACAAAAGTTATTGTCCCAAAGCGCTTTACACATAACCGGCCCAAATCCCCAGCAAGCAAGCCTGAAACGACAGTGGCAGGGAAAAAACTCCCTGTAGAAGGAAGAAACCTTGAGAGGAACTAAGAGTTGGAAGGGGATCCCATCCTCCTCTGGGCAACCAGGTGCATAAACATTAAATACACAAGTAAACATTAATTCAAGATTAAATCTTAATTTAGCAGTACTGTTTAATAGCGCCATCACAAAAAATAAAAGCAGTTATTTAGTAATTATATTTCTCTTCAAAAAATATACAGGTAGTCCCCGACTTACAGTGGAGATGCGTACCGAATAAGGCATTGTATTGTATGAAGCGTAAAATAGTTTTTACAATTTTGTTGTAACGCTATACGCCATCATAAGATCATATCAAACATTTCACTTCATGACATATTAGGATCTTTATCTTTGTCTCTCTTTCTTGTTATTGTCTCTCGTTCTAGTTTAAAATTAAACATTTATATTGTACTTCTAGTTTAAAGTGTATATCTTATATTCTATTTATATATTTTATAGTGCCTTATTAGTTCCTTGTTTTTGTTGTTTGCACTGTAAAAACTGGAGCCATGTCGTCTCATCTCTCTGTAATATATATAGTAGAGATATATAGCAGAGATGACAAAGTAATATAATATATATAGCAGAGATGACAAAGTTTACTTTGATTTTTTTTTTAATTATTATTTACACTTGTATGTGTTTGTTTTTAAACAGTGTAAGAATTAACAATGTATCTTTGAAAAAGACACAGGCGAGGTATTACTGTATTGATAACGTAGTTGCTTCTGCCTTTTCAAATGTGATGAAGCCAATCCAGTCTTGCATGTGAAGTTTCTAGCGTACAGATCCAAATCTTGGTTGGCTTGAGCAAAAAAAATAAAGATTTTTGGTGAATGTTAGGACAAATGGATAATGGATAAACCCTAACCCTCCATGAAACCCTGTATCTCTTATTTTTATTAAAATGACTTTAAAGTTAATTTAACCTTTCATCAAAAATTAAGCTGATGTGTGCATGAAATAAGGGGAATAATTAAGGGGTAAAAGTCAGCGCTTCAGACGGTCCTTCAGTTTCTTTCAATATGCAAGATTTTAAAGTAAGTCCCTTAATTCATGTTCTAATTTATAAACTGTAATGACACTAAATGGCATTAACCTGATTTTTACTCATTAAGAGGAAAATAATGTGAGTTTTGCTTTTAAGGATCCATTAAGATTCTTTGCATGGACTGAGAGAAAGTGAAATGTACTTTAAATTTTTCCATTGTTAGACTGAACCAAAACACACTGAGGGTTAGATTTGGCTCAAGACTTTTTAACCCAAACTGAGCTGACCTCATGTCCTCATTCTCTATTTATGCTATTTCCATTATATATTCAATTGTATTTATGAATTCACAATCGATGACACCCACAACCCATGTCCAGGCGAGAACTTTGACTGCAAGCTCAAACCAGCCAGATAAAAACTTGAACGTTGTGGTTTACTGACCGCTACACGCACGGAAAAAAATGCTTCCAAAAAGAAGGACGACTAATTGATTTTGTGAAGGCCAAACACTGCAGTCGTGTGAAAGCACTCGCTATAACGGAGCCTGAAGTGTGAAGTGTGTCAGCGCCTGAGAGTTTGAGAAATAGCCTTTCATCCTCCAACGAAAAACAAGGTTACACCGATAATGAGATGGCTCATGTGATCAAAGGCGGAAAAGCAATTTTGGGAGAACTGCAAAATAGAGAAACTTGATTCGATTTCAGCACGTTTCCAGAACGTTGGCAAACATACCAAGGAAGGCACCGTGTCGCTCGCATCAAGGTTACGCTTCTTTTTAAAGGAAGACACATGATGAAGTTTGTTGCTTTCATAAATTCCCTTCTCACCATTAATAAGTGCACAGAGGCTTAAATGCCAGTCTGAATCAAGCAGACAAAAGACACATCAATCTGCATTAACGAACGTTGAACCTTTACTATTACACTTTCGGTTTAATAGCCTGGAGCTGCGACCGTCCCATCCATGTCATTTTCATTTGTTATTGTGGGCTCCGGCCGTAAAGAAAGCAACAAAGGCGTGTTAGCAATCACTCGTTAACCTTTCGGCGTATCAGCAACGCCAGCTAATAACTGCCAGGCTGATTTCGGCTGCCTCTTCACTCGGACGCGCAGGATTAATCAAATCAGCGGCGCGGGTTTCCGTGCTGAGGTGCGGCATCAGCTGTCTCGATGGTTTATTAAAGCCGCACAATCAGCCGTCCGCAATTTCAAATCCTCATCTATCTCCAATTACAGCAGAGTTGTAGAAATGACTGCCGTGTTCATGCCAGGACATACTGGATGCACTATCCATTATTTTTCAACCCAGAAGCCTGGCAGATGCCCAGGCTTTGGGTACTGACTGATACTGATTACTGCTGATACTTTACTGAATTACTCATTGTTAAAATTCATATTTTTTCAAATTTAAGTGAGTGATTATTTGTCATTGTGAACACACCACAGCACAGCACACAGTGCACCACAACCAAATTTGACCCATCCATAAAGGGGCAGTGGACAGCGCCTGGGACATTGGTGCTTGGGAGTGGTACCTTGTTCATGAGTACCTCAGTGGTACCTTTTACTGGTCCGGGACTTGAACCGGCGATCTTCCAATCACGGCGCGAATTTCCTAATTGTTATGAAAATTGTGCACCAGCAGCTTCTCCAAATCTACAAGTGAAAATCTTTTACTGAAAAGCCCGTACTAAACAATACTAATGGAAAGGAAACGTTAACATGCATAAAATCTGAGCCAACAAGTCAAAATCAATTGTTTACCACTTAAAGAGGCACTGTTTATGAAAGGGTTAAATCTAAAGTCAAAAAGTAAGAAAATACAAACTAATTTAATAAACAAAATCACAATTCACAAATAAATAAGTTGTTTAATGGGACAGATCTGTCCAACTGACTTACTGGACACACAGGTCTATAATCTTGTAGAGTGTAGCTTTTCTTTCATTCATTACGAAATCCAACCATATGCATTTCTGTGATCACGTGTGAGTGACATGTCATTGTGAACACACCACATCACAGCACACAGTGCACCACAACAAAGTGCATTTAATCCTTCTGTGAAGGAGCAGTGGACTGCTGACATGGGCAGTAGCTGGGGGTACTTGCTCAGGAGTAACTCAGTGGTACCTTTAACAGTCCAGGATTTGAGCCAGCGACCTTCTGATCACGGGGCGACCTCCCTAACCATTACGCCACCAACTACCCCGATGTGATGTTCTTCATGAGTTGGAAGCTTGTGATTCATTCAAAATATAAAATTGATGTCTGTTTAAGTGAGAGGCTTAACTTTGTGAACCAACTCACTTTGGTGCAAACAGAATGACAAAAATTCTGCCCAAATTGTCCGCAAAAGGCATTCCATGAAATAGATGGATTTTTGGAAATGTCTCATCCTCTGTCTGCATGATGACGACCCATCTGATGACCTTTTGTTTCATTTTTTTGCCCATGGCTGAATTAAGCCACATTTATGCTGTCCAGCGTCAAATAAAGTAAGCAACAGTCATGCCATTAGGCATGGAGCGGTATGAAATTCTGATGGTATGACAACCTAAGATCACAGTATTGCTAACGCTAACCCTAAATTAAAGACTTCACGTTTGTTATTTCATGTTGATACACACATACAGTACGTAATGGGGGAGAGAGCAGGCAAGCGAGTGCGTCTGCTCGTTACACACGCCGTTAAACATTTATTACGCATAATTTTAGGCTAGCTGACATCAGATATCTATCTAATACTGACTCAAAAAGTCTGATTGGATATTTACAAAATCTTTTGTTTGTACCATAAATAAAAGTAAGTCAATGTGAGTGATTATTTGTCATTGTAAACACACCACAGCACACAGTGAACCCATCTGTGAAGGAGCAGTGGGCAGCTGACATGGGCAGCACCCGGAGAGCAGTGCTTGGGGACAGTACCTTGCTCATGAGTACCTCAGTGGTACCTTTACCAGTCCAGGATTCGAAACAGTGATCTTCTGATCACGGGGTGAATGCCCAACCGTTACGCCATCGACTGCCCCACTTAGTGATGCATTTTCTGTTGTAGTTCATGGTCAGCTGAAGGGCCACCCCACCCAAACAAGTCATAAAGGCCATGATTACAACTTATAAACACTTAGCATAACTTGGGTAAAGAGTTGAGTAAAGAAAAGACACTCTCTAGACATTTTATCACAGTTCAAAAGATTTAAGATACATCTTCAAGGGGGGAAGAAAAACGTCACAGCGGAGCTTGAGCAAGGTTTTTTCCTGACTCTACTTTATTGCATCTCCTAATTAAAAAAACTGGAGCAATATATTAAAAAAAACTAATATGCCGTTAACAACATCAGTGCTTAGCGCAGAGCTCAGAGAAACGTCTCTCCTCATTTCACTATTAATCTCCCACTCTCAGCAGCAGCGAGCCCTGACATTAATATTAAAATGACAAATGCACTCAGGTCGCTTCCGTGACCCGACGGCCCACTCAACACGTGCAGTCAATAACGTTCTTGGAGAAGGCGGAGACCAGCCAGGCGGCAATGTCCGACACGTTTCAGCTTGATGAGTGATTATATATTTTGCTCTTACCTGCTCTTTGACCGAGGCCAGGATGGCAGAGGTGGTCTCACTGTCAGTTTTATCCCCGTTGGAGGCGTTTGGGCCCGGAGTCAGAATGCCGGGGTTCTCTGCTTCGGAAAGCTGGTCAGGTACTGGCATCTCTCAACCTGGTGAAGACAAATATCAGTTGTAGGAGGTAGAGGTCGACCGATGTATCGGTCAGCCGATATATCGGGCCGATATTTTGCATTTTTACGATATTAGCATCGGCTGATATCCGAGTTTAGTAAGCCGATATTCAGGCATCTCTGCAGACAGCCTAGTTTTGCTGTGGTACACGTGATCCATGCTAACTAGTTTGTAACTTGAAAACTTTGTTTTGTTTACAAATTATTAGTCAAGTTCAAATGTTACATATTTATTTATTGTTTAGACATTTACGATTTTATTTATGTTATTTATGTTTATGTTTAGTCAGTGTTAAATAAATGTTCGTGTATCCTTTGTTGTTATTAGTGTGATATTTTACTACACAGAGGGGAAATGTCTAATTATTGGCCAAAAAATACCGGCAGCAAATATCGGCCATCGGCTGACCTTGACTTCTAAATATCGGCATCAGCTTTAGAAAAACCCATATCGGTCGAGCTCTAGTAGGAGGTCCTGATTTAAGAGGCTGTAGGTTCCAGTCTGGCTTTATCCTACCTACAGCGTTAAAATCATTTAGTTTCTGAGTAACATTCATAACACCAAATGGTGCGTGAAAGGGCCTGTGTCCATCAAACATGTTTTTTTTTGTGCTGAGAGCACCTTGTTTTAATACAAATCCTATGAGCTTCAGCGTTTAAAGCGCTAAGTTCTCTGGAGACGTTTTTTTAAAACTCAGAGTACTTGAAGTTGAAATCCATTCAACTTTTACAACAACACTAGGCTCATCAATGTCACTTCTCTCTTGCTAGCCAATCAAAATCGAGGAAGGGGCGGGACATACACAGTCAAGAACTCACTAACAACAATGGCGGCGTATCCGGAGCGGGTGGAGAAGCTAACTAGTTCACACGCTGCCGCAAATGCCAAGATGCGATTTCTCTCCACTGTAAAGATAATCTCTTTTATATCGACTAAAGCACCGATTCTCAACATATTACAGTGTTTACATGAAATAGGAAACACTGTGGAAGAGCCTGATGGCGCTTTTCGTAACTTAGCAACAATGACCATCTCAACAATGACCATCACCGCAAATACAGGCCTCAATAATGACCATCAACATCATAAAAACAGACCTCAACGAGGACCATCACCATGAAAATGGGTCTCAACACTGACTGTTATCATCAACGCGAGCCTCAACAATCACCATAACAGACCTCAACGATGACCATTGTGGTCCATACAAAAACAGGCCACAGAGATAACAATGGCACTATAATCAACACAAAATACAATTGTCAATGTGTCTTCATCACAGGCCACAACGATGGCAGTCATCGATACAACAACCTGGTCGTCCTTTTTTACATTTACTTTCATGAGCTGATAGTGAAGCAGTCTTGATCAATCTCAAGCAGTCTTAGCTCATCAGCCAATCTGTGAATTTTTTAATGATTCATGTTGAAGAATGAAAGTTTCCTAATGTCACCTATGGTTAAAAATCAAACTATTCCTCTTTATCGCCGCCATTAGATTTCAAAAGCCACTTATTGGAACATTTTCAAAAAGAAACGAGGTAATAAGGAGCTGAAGAGCTTCTGACCCTACATTTCTTGGGTCAACATCACCTCTTGTCGTGAGTCATTTGAACCTCAGAATTAATCATCCATCTAGTGCACTAAGGTTTTTTCCTTCTATTTTCATACTCAGGAGAGCAGCAAAACTATGTCCACCATTCCTAGTCTTTCGTTGACCTCGCTTTTCTGATGCTGACCCGCTCTGGTCCAAACAAAGAATCAGCAGAGCGAGTGTCAAGACTGAGAAAACTCATGATGGATAAACACTTTCGAGCATTTGTATTGATTAAACAGAAACGCCATATGAGGCATTAGCGCTGCCCCCACGAAAACGTATATAGACCAAGACAAATACTCCAGCAAGAGCCCAGCGTCGCTCTCGCGGCCCAGCCAGGCTGTCTTAACGGCTGGCTTAATAAAGATGACTCGAATCATCTCGCAAGACGGCAGGCCTCCACCGAGCTCGGAGAAAATCTAATTATGCCTACTTACACTGCAATTTCCTGCCTGCTTATCTAGCTCCATCTTCCCTTCACACATTAGCATCCCCGTTTACGTAAGGCATCCACCAGGCTTTCAGCTCGTCGATAAGGAAGACGAGAATTTTGCAGTTTAGATTCCACCGCTCGAAACATCTTCCCCCAAAACCTGGATTTCCTGAGAATTCAGATTGGACAGAAATGATCATGACTGCACGGTGTGATGAAGAGCGACAGCAGCGGGGGCTTGGACAGACTGGGACATCGGGCCAGTGGTCACTTCCTTCGCCTGTCAATTTCCTTTCTGCTGGCCTCAACCTTGCAGGGTGACCTTCGAAGGCAGGCTCGCTTCATTGGACATGGCCAAATGATCTCATTACAGAACACGTCGCCTCGGTCCGCACTCTGTTGGCAGGCTAAAGCCAAATGTGGCCTGATGACAGCCATGGCCAAAAAAAGAATGGAAACGAAAATGTCACCAGATGGGTCTTCTGCATGCAGACAGAGGACAAGACATTTTCAAAATCCATAGATTTCAAGAAATGTTGTCTGTGTGCTTGGTCTGTGGGAATTCATGAACTGCTATGTAATGTTTATTAAGAGATCGTGGGCTTTTGGACTAGCTCTTTAACCATAACAGCATTTGTAATCAGCAATGCCCTGCAATATAGATTTTTACACACACACACACACACACACACATTAAATAATAATAATAATAATGATAATGATAATGATAATGATAATGATAATAATAATGAATGACGATGATTACATATTAGTAGTAGCAGTAGTAGTAATAGAGCTGGATTATTGCCAGATAACGAGGTCTATAAACTAATATTTCTGAACTGATAAGTAAAACAAAAATTCGCAAAATTGGTTTATTTACAAACACCAAGCTTCCAACTCAAACTCCTCCTCCCTCCTCTTTCTTCTTCTTTCTTCGCTTCACGCCGAGCTTGTGTGTGAGTGACAACAAGGTTTAGCAGCATTGATTGGCTATTCATGTGACATATAGCCAATCAGAGACTGTTGTGGGTGGGACATTAAATGAAACAGCGAATCAAGAGCAAACGGCACAGAGAGAAACACATCAGTGGAGCCACAGTAGCGAAGACCCTAAATCACTTCTAATATCAGTGATAGTCAAATTAATCTGCACATCGCACTC
Organism: Distichodus sexfasciatus; assembly: GCA_032718565.1. Taxonomy (NCBI): domain Eukaryota; kingdom Metazoa; phylum Chordata; class Actinopteri; order Characiformes; family Distichodontidae; genus Distichodus; species Distichodus sexfasciatus. Next base: position 2,506,367 of record JAVGVS010000046.1, read on the forward strand.
CTTAATTAGGAACTGTGTTATCAAGGAGGAAAAATATCCCAAATCCTGTGTATTGTTAATGAGAAAACAAATGGTTACCTATGGGGAAAAATAAACAACAGAAAAAAAAGGATGACAAAGACGAGAGCAGGTCATGACGGTTACAGATATGCAAAGTGGCTTGTGGGACCACGAATCTCAGTGGTCTAATATGGAACGTTTCATCATGTAAAAGTGGTTCTCTTCTGAAAGGCCGTGCAGTACCCATTCTATAGGTCACAATTAGTTTAAATCGGCTCAAAATTACCCAAAACTGTGTTTCTTCATTTTCAATTGATCAGAAAATTGATTTTTCCATTTTATAAGGTTAGTAAGTAATCAACAAGGAAAAAATAAAAGTAGAAAAATGTATAATTTATCAAAAAATTAATCTGTATCCAGATAGATACGAAATGGATTAAAAGTGTTTTCAGACACTAATCTTTATTTTTCTTTCACATCACTAAAACCACAGCATACGTTCTGTAAAAAGAAAAATCCTGCAAGTCAATAAAACAGTGAGTTTGGTCTTGATTAGTGTTCCGCCACTGTGGTTTGTTGAGTTTAACATATGATGTGATTTGGTCGGATAACTGTTACAGTTGTGCTTATTTCATCATAGATATGTAAGAGAGAAATACTGAATAAACATGTTTAATGTTGCTTAGGCTTTGCATGTTCCACTTATTTGTCATGTGGTGTAAAACATGCATTGGTCCGGTCTCGGTCTCGCCTCAGTCTCAGCCTCCTTGAGTCTTGATCTGTCTCTGCCTCGACAAATTTGGTCTTGGTTTGGTCTCTTGTCTCTGCTTAGGGTGGTCTTGATCCCAACTCTAGCTAATGTCAGAATATGTGCCAAACAGATCACAACAGTATTATTACACTAAAACAATGTATGGTAGAATTAATGATGAATAATAACTCTTTCTTAGATAAGTTTGCTGGCATATTTTACAAAGAATGAAAAGGCAGAAAAACATGGAGAAGAGACTGGGAACACAGGAGAATCTCACCACGAGGTAAGCTAGTTATGAAGGTTACATACGTAGAAATACTTGGTGTAAAATGTATAGAGAAACAAGCTAGATTATCCCAGAAGAAATAAAAGTGGTTTGGGGTTTGTAAAAAGTGAAGTGTGTGTGGAGATGCATGATGGGTTAGTGGGAGGTTGGGCGAGGACAAGGCTTTAGTGCTAACGCTTTGAGCGGGCGCTTAGGTTATGGTAACCCAACCAAAAACTGAAAATGTCACTCCTCGCCACTTCTACAGTTGGGGAACCCTGGCTTTGACCAAAAAAAGAGACAGGAAAGCAGATGGAAACACAGACTGAGACACAAAATAGAGTGTATCAGAAGAATCTGCAATAATAAAATTTATTGAAATAGTGCACAATTTTCCAGGGTATTAGAGTTTAACTGCGTCTTCTAGAGACAGAAATGTGCGTGCCCTTCCTCCTCCGGAACAACTGAACGTTAGCCGTAACTTCTGAAAATGTGCATTTCTATATGTTACATCCATGTAAATAGTCTTACTGCTTATTACCTGCATTATCATATTACATTAGCCACGAGCTTTTCGGGACAGCTGCTTATACACCTCATTTCTCTCTCAGTGCCTAGTATTTATGAAGGTAAAAAGGCTCTCGGGCAGCGCCAGCGCACACAGCAGTGAAATAGTGCGTTCATATCTCACAGGCCTTCTGGAGTACATCAGCCTATTTTAAACCCTGGGCTTGCAAACCAATCAGGAGCAAAGCTGCCCTCCCACACCAGGCCTGAGATGTGCTTTTAACCAACCATCCAATCCTTTCAAGACAATGACGCATTTGATAACTACCATGACACCAGACTGGTGAGGGCATTTACAAAGGCTACGGGAGTAAAAACAGACTAAAACAATGCTGTGGAGAAGTTCTACCAAAAATATACCTAATCTGCTTTGTTTTCACGGCCTATTTGCAGGTTGAATGTAGAGTGTGGTTTTTGGAGCTGTTTTGGCAAAAACAGCATTAAGTTGTGGGCACATTTAAAAGGCATAACATGTTGGTGTGTGTAGATTTTACTTTGTTTGGGGCTAGACTGAGGTCAGCACTACATTAAACAGGACAAACGCTTCAAGTAATTGTTGTGTGTCTGGAACACAAGTGCCACCCTGCTAGTAAACACAGGAGCGGCCCCTGCTTCATCAGTATGGGAATAGAGAGAGAGAAAGAGAGAGAGTGAGAGAGCACAAAAGAGAGACAAAGGGAGAGGGAGAGTGAAAGAGAGTAAGAGAAAGAGAGAGAGAGAGAGAGAGAGAGAGAGAGGGGAGAGGAGAGAGAGAGAGAGAGAGAGAGAGAGAGAGAGAGAGCAAGCACAAAAGAGAGACAAAGGGGGAGACAGAGAGAGAGAGACAGAGAGAGAGACAGAGAGAGACACACACAGAGAGAGAGAGACAGAGAGAGAGACAGAGAGAGAGAGAGAGAACAAAAGAGAATCCAAAGGAAAGACAAAGCGAAAGAGAGGGAGAGGGAAAGAGAAAGACAGAGCCAGAGCCAGAGCCAGAGCAAGAAAGAGAAAGACAGATAGAGAGAGAAATCAAAACCAGAAACTGAGAAGAGACAAAGAAAGTGTGTGAAAGAGAGAGAGAAACAGTGTGCGACTAAGAGAAAGAGAGAGCAAAACAAAGATAAAGCAGAAGACAGAATGAGAGTGAAAGTGAATGGGAGAGAAAGCCAGACTGAGAGAGGGAACATGGGGCAGAGACAGAGAGAAAGCAAGAGAGATTTGTGAGTGGGTGAGTGAGTGAGTGAGAAAAGCAACACAGCAAGAAAGCAAAAAAGAACAAAGAGTAAGAGAGTGCAAAAGAGAAAACAAGTGAAAGACAGAGAGCGAGAGAGAAAGCATGCAAGCAAGAAAGCAAAACGTCGAGCAAGAAAGAGATAGACAGAAGGAGTGAGAAAGAGCCAGAGAGAGAGAGCACAAACCGAAAAGACGGAGAAAGAGAGACAGAGCGAGCAAGAGAGTGTGAGGAAGAGAGAGCAAAACAAAGAGAAAGTAGAAGACAGAACAAGAGTGAAAAAACAAGAGAGTAAGAGAGAGTAGGGGAAGGAACAAGGTGGAGAGATGGTCAGAAAGTAAGAGAGAGACGGTGAGAAAAGCAAAAGAGAGAAATGGAGAGAAGGAGCAAGCAAGAGAAAAAGATCATGCAAGAGAAAGAGAGTGGAAAAGACAGTCGAAGAAGAAGGTGGAAGAGAGTAAAAGCAGAGTGAGAGAGAGAGAGCGAGAGAGAGAAAGAGCAATAACCTCAACCATTTGTCCAAAAGAAATACGCTCAAGAATCAAGGGCATAAAATCTGGTTTGTTGTCTCATTAATCAGCAGAGCGGAGGCTCCCGTTAGATCACCAGCCTGTTTGTTACGCGCTAAAAGAGCAGAGCGGTAAAAACACATCAGTTAAAGCATGGCGTGATTCAAATGCATCAGTGCCACAACATTCTCACGGTGAAACCCTTCAACATGTCAGCATGCAAAGCTAGCTCCCTCGCAGTCTCATTAAAACGTAATGCACCGTTTATCACGCCACCGTCTCGTTTGTGACGCCAGTCTGCACTTCACCACCGAGTGCCTCCACATCCACAAATCAAGCTCCATCTGTGGGAGACAAGTGGACGGTCAGGGAGGTGTTCTTGTTTTAAGTGTTTTATGAGGAATCGGTCCTGAAAGAGGGGGTCAGCGGTAGTGACGAGTCAAAATAAGAGTTTCTGCTAACGACTGTTTTTTCTGTTTGACTATTTAATCAGTGAGTGATTATTTGTCATTGTGAACACACCACAGCACAGCACACAGTGCACCACAACCAAATGTGACCTCTGCATTTGACCCATCTGTGAAGGAGCAGTGGGCAGCTGACATGGGCAGCACCCGGGGAGGTGCTTGGGGATGGTAACCTGCTCATGAGTACCTCAGTGGTACCTTTACCAGTCCTGAATTTGAACCTGCGACCTTCTGGTTATGGGGCAAACACCCTACCGTTACACCATTAGTCAATTCATTTCCTCCAAACAAAATCTCGTTGTTTCGAGTCCCAGATCTGTAATGGTACCACTGAGGTACTCATGAGCAAGGTACCGTCTCCAAGCACTGCTCTGTGGTCACTGCCCATGTCAGCTGTCCACTGCTCCTTCACGGATGGAGGTCATATTTTGTTGTGGCGTGCTGTGCTGTGGGGGTGTGAACCTTCACTGGTCTCACGATTCGATTCGATTATGATTATCAGGTCAATGATTCAATACGATCTCACAATCCATTCCATCAATTTGTCTACATTACTTCACATTGCACGCAGATTGGGCATGGATCACAGATTGGGCGGCCATAGTTGCTACCAGGATGTTCTTTTTAAACAAAATTTTAATGTCGGAAGCCAGAAAATCACAATGTCATTATGATATAATCCAGGGGTTTTCATCTGGTTCTGTTCCAGGGACCACCTCTCAGACTGAGTGGTTTTGTTTTTATATTGCTTTTTATATATTTGCATTAATCTCATTATTCATGAAGATGCCCAAATCATCTGAAAATAAATAAAATGAAATAATATTTAAAAAATGATTTCAGTAGTAAAACTGATTGCTTGTCATGGACCACCAGGTTGAAAACCCCTGATATTGCATAGACGCAAAACCATCCACGTCAGCATCGTAATGCATCGATTATGTGATTAATTTTAACACACCTACTGTGCTGTGCTGTGTTCACAATGATAAATAATCCTTCACTTAATTTACATTCATTTTATTTTGGCAACAACAAGTTCCTCATAATTATTGAGCCTGTTTTCTATTGTATTTATGCATATTTTTCTGCATTTAAAATGTCCCTGAAATAACAAAGGAAATGAAAAAATAATTAGCTACAGTATGTGTTTTGCCCAAAATGCAGGGACGCTGAAACACACGCTTGCACATAAGCAAACAGGAAACCATGTGCGCATACAAACCCACACGCATAGTTAAACACACACGTGCACTGCTCTCGACTCACTGCTTCATTTAATGTACCGCCCACAATAGTCTCTGATTGGCTCTATGTCACACAAGTAGTAGCCAGTCAATGCTGAAGCCTTGTTGTCACTCACATCACATTCACATACGTGCGCAGCGTGAAGCTCTGAGAAGGAGAAGTGTTTCAGCTGAGCTTGGTGTTTGTAAAATTAAAATCTTGACAGAGTTTTTCTTTCTTTTTGCATATCAGTTCCAAATATCGGTTATCGGCTCTGCTAACAAGCAATAATTGGTAATTGGTAATCGAGAGCATGCTCCGCTTGTGTTTCACACGGACGCTTATTAATGATGCACAACGTTTTCAGTTCCGTGACCAAGGCAAGAAATGATCCGTCTGCATGTGAAAGTATCTGTGAGTTATTCCAGGCACAAAAACCGAAGTAAATGCGTAAAAACTCATAAATGCCATTTTTCGTGATGTAAACACACATGGTGTGTTTGTGAGCATGCGTGACTCCATTACAACGCCATGTCTCGCTAAAACGCTCTCAAGTTCAGTCAAATCTTCCCCTTTATAACAGACTAAACCTGTATTTTAGATAAACAACTAAAACAACCAGTTCTACTCACTATACAGCCACTTATTGAGATTCATAGCTTTATTGTGATGCTGGGATTGTGGGAAATGTAGTTCTCTCCCAGAAAGGCCAAAAGCTGCTGTGCATTTTATTGGCCAAATTGGTTCTAAATGACACAAACTTATGTATTTATTCATTTTTAATCAGATTTTTTTTTCCAATATTATAAAGTTAGAGAGTAATCAATAGGGAAAAAAAGAATTACAGAAAATGTATTTGTTCTCAAAAAAAACAAAATTTCTGGGTTTTTTTTCAAAGAATTTATCTGATTACTCAATTTAAAAAATCGCTAGAATACTCGATTACAAAAAGAATTGATAGCTGCAGCTTTATTTGTTATAATCATTATAAACTGTTAAACATTTTCAGCGTTAATGTCATCAATATCATCCAGTACTCTGAATTTGTGAGTCAAGAGGCTGATCTGCAGTTCTACGTCCACTTGTGTTTGGACCATTAGCTGAACGAGTCCCTCCCTCTCCAGTTGAACAAATGTCCGTCATCACTCTGATCTAATGATTTCACTTCACTCACATCACAGATGTTATGAACTGGTAATTGCTTCTGCGGTGAAGTTGTTCCTCACAAAGCAAGATCCTTTGTGGTGCCTTCAAAGCCAAAGCCTTCCAACACGGTCTCTCTCCTTTCACTCGGGTAAACGTCCTCGCTAATGCAGTCAGCTACAAAGGCTATAATTCCTTCTCTATATACAAAAAAAACACTTTGGTCTCAGAACGGCGATTACAGTTTGGCCAGTGCACCAAACGGCTACAAGGTAGTCCACCAAATGAGCAATTTGCATTGACTGAGCGCAAAGGATAATGTGTTTCAAAGAGATTTGCGTTCTAATTAGAGGAGGCCAGAAGCAGCAGGTGTGTTCCTCGGATGTCAGTGCAGGCAACAAGGACTTAATTACAATCCAAATGTATGGCTCAGTTCACTGTTTAGGGCTTGGTGGTCCACATATTGTCTACCATCGTACAACCATTAATGTTTTTTGAAGACATCTATAAAAAAACGCAAATCTGCATCTTTAGATCTCTATCCCAGGATGCTTTATTGTAAATCATCCTAAATTCTTTAAGTGCTAAAATTTATAGCATTTACGAGACCCATTTTCTAATTCCAGGGAGAGTTCCCCCAGGAGCGACTTGGGGTTAAGAGCATTGCTCAGGGGCTCAAAGGGGTTTTTAATACTTTCCTGGGATTTTAATCCCCAATCTCATGGTAGTATTTTAGTTACACATTCAGAACAGACCTCAGTACTTAAAAACCTGTTAGGGGAACCAAAAATGTTGTGATCCAAATGCATTAATGCAAAGTACGTGCTTTTTTAGCAATCCTAAACACAGCAGACGTATTCCCCATCTTAAAGTCCCTAAGAACAAACACCACACTAAGGCCACATATAATACATAGCCGAATATTTACAGAAACAGCTATGTCCCTCTCTCCGCTTTCAAAGATATTGAACACAAATCCGCATAAATATGCCGTCAAGAGCTATTATTAGCACGCCAAATCTACAGGCGGCAGTGTAATGAGATAGTCAATCATAATCCTCAAAAAAACAACACAACAAATGACACGACTTTCTGTTCTGTGACTTTCTATCACCCGAAAGAAACGGTATACAAATGTGCAGCTGACGCTAATGCATTTTCTGTCTCATAGTGTGACATTTGAAAACTTTAAGGTATTTAAGGTGTGCGCACAATACAACTAAACACGACACTGTTTTAAGAAAACTGTTTTACTTACATGGATCCACACAATCCAGCGTTTAAAAAAAAAAAATCTCTTTGAGGTGGCTGAAACTCTTTACATGTAAACGAAAGGGTCAAACGTATAAAAAAGATAGGTTTATAAAAAATATCTAGAAAAGTGTAAACGAAATAACATTCAAGCATATTATGTTAAAATGACACATTTCCATAGATCTTTCCATAGGTTAGCAAAATAACAGTGAAGGTTTGCAATCAAGATATCATCTGGGGCAGTTGGCAGCATAAAGGTTAGGGAGTCGGCTCTGTAATCAGTAGGTCACCGGTTCAAATTCCAGACCAGTAAAAGTTATCACTGAGGTACTCATGAGCAAGGACAACTGCTCCTTTACAGATGGGTCAAATGCAGAGGTTCATGCATACACATGGAGACTCCCCTAATAAAAAACGTTCATTTGTTCATTCATTATCCAAATCGCTTAATCCCAACTGGGGTTGCCATCATTGGCATAAATGTTAGATTGGTTTGTGAAGGTTATGTCTTGGTTATTGCTGGTCTGATATATTTTTTTATGGCCATGTGTTGGATTGTGGATGTTTTTCAGTTGAGCTCCCCAATGTGTGGAGAGCGCTGCATCAATCTCAGGGGAAGATCAGACACAGAAAGTGAAGCAAATGTTGAGAGAAAGGAGAGGAAATCTAATTCTTGGTAGAAGAGAACGAGGGGGGGAAGGCCAGGAGCGTTTGACAGACAGCGTAGACAGACCTGTTTGTACCCTGTCTAAAATAAGGCTGTCTGGAAGTAAATGCCTGTGTGCCTCTGACTCATCAGTGCCCAGCTTTTAACAGCAAAGACACCTCATGGTAGCTGCAAGCCCGGCTTGGGCAGAAGCTTGGCCCTCACTAATTGCAACTAGGCTCTTTATTATTATTATTTTTGCTACACTCTTACTGACAGACAGCCTGTGCTGCTGGAAGTCAAAATCTAGAAAATCCCAGCGCGGCAGCTGCGGGCATATGCAGGGAGACGCACCGCTCTGCTGTAAATCTCCCACAGCGTCGAAGACCACTGCTAAGATCTGTCCGCCTTAACTACCCGCAAGCCTCTCATGGCTGTTACTCATCAGCCACCTGTGGAATTACGGCAGGGTAACAAGTGCACAGAGAGATTGTAAAGATCTAGAGCCCTGGAGCTGTACAGGATTTTAATGGTGAGCTGGGCTTTAGGGAGTTTGTACCCATGCTGTGCCACGGTTAGCCGTACAAGGGGTATTTTTTCTGTTTGGTGGCTGTGCTACATCAAAGCATCAAAGGCTTACAGGGGCACTCTTCCCAACAACACCATCATGTTATCATGAAAATCATAAAAGGATGGATTTGCAGAGGTACGGACTGAGTGTTGCCATGTCAGGCCTCTATTGTTAGGCTCTCTAATCTGAGTAAATGGGAACACTGTGTTGGTGACCATAAATGTGGGAGTTCAAATCCCAAAGAACTGAAAAAGGGTTGTTGTCAGGGCCCTTGAATTGCTGAAGGAAGACTCCCCATGTAAGACACTCCAATTCTTATGCAGAGCTATAACAAAACCTGCAATTTGGACACAATGTAAATCTCTCTGAATAAAAGCATCCAGGTTCCACATTTCTTGCACAGCTATACCAAAACCTGCAATTTGTCCACAATTTCAGAAGCCTTGTCCTTTTGCCATGTTTACTCACGCTCTGGTTTGAAAATTAGACAGCGACTGTTCCATATCGTGTTTCAAGTTTGCAGCAACCACTGCGCTGCCGTGTCACAGTGAGAAGGTCCTGGGTTTGATCCCCGGGTTGGCCGTATGGCCTTTCTGTGGTGAGTTTCCATGCTCTCCCCGTGTTCGTGTGGGTTTCCTCCAGGTGCTCTGGTTTCCTCTCACAGTCCAAAAGCATGCACATAGGTTAACTGATGACTCTAAAAATTAGCCCCTTAAGGTGCGAGTGAGAGTGTGATTTCAGGAGTGTGTGGCAGTATGTTGGTGCCTACCCAGAGTTGGTAACAGATTTTGGTGACAAATTTGCCAAGTGCACCCATTTTGCTAGACGTCCACTACAAGTTTGTGACAAACCTAATTTTCATGTGTAAAAAATGTCCTTGCTGCAAATTTGCAGCAATATTGCCAACTATATGGCAACTGTTAGCCAGAAGCCTAAAATCTGAAAAGCAGCTGAAATCTTGTGTCGGTGACCAGAGGAATGTACTGGTGGCTGCACAAAGGTAAAATAATTAGCTCAAGGCCAAGAGGTGATGGGTTCAAGTCTGGCTCTATCCTACTCTTATCAAGGGCATGAACCCCAGGTTGCTTCATGGACCTGTTGTTATTAGGAAATGGAAGGATTTCTGGATCAAAAAATATAAAGATAAGATTTGGGAGACCAAGATGACCCAAACTTTGGAGCTTGATAACGCTGTCACCACATGTGAAGCCACTGAGCAAGATGCTTAACCCTAAGTTGCTTCAGGAAGACCATGTTGGTCATGAGGAAACATATGAGGTGATGGTGGTCTAGTGCTTAAGACACTCACCTCTGGACCAAGAGGTCGTGGGTTTGAATCCTATTTCCCTGAGTGGACCCTTAACCCCAAGTGGCTCTCTTATTGAGTGAGTGATTTGTCATTATGAACACACCACAGCACAGCACACAGTGCACCACATTGAAATGTGACCTCTGCATTTAACCCATCTGAGAAGGAGCAGTGGGCAGCCAACAAGGGCAGTGCCCGGGGAGCAGTGCTTGGAGATGGTACCTTGCTCATGAGCACCTTTACCGGTCCTTGGATTCGAACCGGCGATCTTCCGGTCATGGGCAAATGCCCTTTACTCTTACGCTATCAACTGCTGCTCCGGGAAACTAGGAAATGGAAGTCGCTGTGGATAACAGAGTCTGGTAAATACTGTACATTTTTGATATGGCAGACCTACCCAAATAAATGAACATTAATTAAACGAAGACATCCAGAGTTAGATTTGAAAAACCCAATGAATATATTCTACAGCTTGTCTAAATCCACCAACTGCAATTATAAAGCGACTTTAGCTTTCTGGGCAAAGAGCCTCTTTACGTGGTGTGGCATCTTGCAGCTACCGCAAGCTGTTTACTTTTGCCAACTCGGTGAGCAGTATATCCTTGTGCACCGAGGAGACTCCCTGTCTCGATGATCATAGCCCCGCCCTTCTCCTTGTCTACACCGCGAAACCCCCCAAAGGAACAGGCTAAGCCGATCAGAGAGGCAAATCAGCCAGCGCCGATTTCTCTCTCCCTCCCCTACCCTCGAAACACGTCAGAGCAGTGATGGAGCGATTTCCCCACAGGCCGGCGCATCGGAGCGCCGAGTTCGGGGCGGGGGGAAGGGGGAGGTCTGGCAGGCGCGCCACTCTCCTACCCACACCGAATGTCAGTTCCACCCCTGAGTTAATGCAGCAGGAAGGCAGCCAAGCGCCCTGCGTGCACAACAATGCCGAAGTAAATAAACAAAGCGGGCCAAGCCGTTCATGGGAACCAGACACTGGAGAGCGACGCTTCATATCCAGCTCTGTGAAGACCCTGATAATGCGGGGGGGGGGGGACAAGTAGATACAGTCAGTCTTTAAATAAAGAGACCAAAGCGTGGAAAAGGGCCACTTTTCCTGGCATCTCCTTGCGCTGAGTGGCAAGTCTGGTCACGTAAAAAAAAAAACGAGTTACCACCGTTTTACACAACGTTTCGCCACCGACGTCTTTGTTCGGAGCCTGGACCTAACATGTAATTGCCTGGCTTTTTGAAAACACGCCGCATCCGGCCTCTGGCTGACAGCCGCCGGCCCGGGGCTCAGTGGTGAGGCCTGACATTTCATTCCTCCCGTTGGAGATAAGACATGAAAGCTCTGACAAAAGCTCAACTCGCTGTCTAGAGAATGGGAGCTGAGCATTTGGAGAATTACGCCGACGAGTGCCTAGCAAACAACAGCGTTTCTCTACCAAAAAAACGTTCCTCTTGGCTCCTCGCAATCATCCACACTTTCATTAAAGTTCTACTAAAAGTGAGGCCAGGAAGTGCCAAACGGTCAGACGGGTAACAAAAGAGAGTAAAGAGGGAATATGGCTGAATGGAACAGCCAGCCAAAATCCTGATTATTGTGCTGTTCCTTTCTTCACATTGCATTCAAATCTGAGAGTCAGGACGAGGTGAAGGACTTGGCGAAAATGCTCACAGGCCTGAGTCTATCAATTTTGGCAGCAAAAAGGGGAGGCACTGTCTCTGGCGTGCTAGAAAAGTCCCTCCCGTTCCCTTCCCTTTTCAACACAGTAGCTCCGTCAAACCAACCGTGACACATGGCAGTCAATTGGCCACCGCCCAGCTCTGTTTACGCACCTTTCTCTGGGGCTATTACTCTGTTCCATGTGTTTTTCTCTTGACAACTCCTTCATCTGCAGCTTAATTAAATTCCATGTTGTTTGTACATCACATTTTACAATAGACACTGTTTCCAAACAGCTTTACATATTCCCTGGTCCAAGCTTCAAACAAACAAGTTCGGCTTAACTGTTAAACAATTTCAATCCAGTTTTCCAGTTAGTGAATTAATACAAAATGAGAAATGCACAAACATTTTGAAAAAAATGTTAGTGATATTTTTTCATCCTTTGACTGCATTAAATCTTTCTATTTGCAAGGAATTACTTTAAAATGATTGATATGATATTACTCCAAAACACATTTGCCTAGAAAGTAAAAATCTTTTCAAAAATTTTGTTGTTTTAAATGTGAAACTTTAAATCAGAATCACTTGTTGCATCGGTCTCTTGTAGATCAGTCATGGAAAATAGTTTTCATTTTGTATCAAGCGGCGATAAAATTGCTAGTTTTTATTTGAGAAGTTGGTAGAAGTGTTGTAGTACTCAAGATGGGTCTCAAGACCAGTTTTTGAAGGTCTCTGTCTTGTCTTGGAATTGGCAGTATTTGTACTCAGTCTTGTCATGGACTCAGACAAAGAGGACTCAGGATTTTATTTCAAGACCAGCCGAGACCACAACTCTGAGAATATTACTATTAATGAGCTGATTGGGTAACCTCTCACTTCAAATGCAACCAATAATGTTACTGTCGACCACCTTTGCCCACTCCGTTCCTTCACACACTCACATGTGTGCACATGAACATGGGTGAAGTCGTGGTTGCCTGGGAAATTGGCTGTGAAACCAAACACCCCCTTATCTTTGGGGTGAGTTTGGTCTTGAGGAGTGTTCTGCCACTGTGGCTTGATGAGTTTAACATATGATGTGATCAGTTTGGATAGCTGCTTTCGGCCCTTCAGAGTCTGTCAGGATTCAGTCATGGTTTAGGTGGTCTTGACTACAACTCTAGTTGGTAGCGTAATGGTTAGGGAGTTTGCCCTGTGATCGGAAGGTTGCTGGTCAGATTCTTTCCAACTACAATCTGCAATATTATAAAAAATTGAAAAATGTAAAATAAGAATTTGTATTCTGCCTTAAGAAGTACTGAGCTCTAGAAAAATGGAATGCTAAACTGTTTTATTATAAATTGTTCATTCCCACCAAAATGAAAAGTTACCATTTTATTCAATACCCGGTGAAGATGCATTGTTTCATTTCCTGGTGTTAATATTAAAGTAAATTGTCCACTCGTCTAGCGATATATAAAATGCATTTTGTAACAATGAATGTATTAAAAAGCACTTTATACATCCTGCCCACATGAGAGGATACATTTGCATCAGGTCATAAGCCAGTGTCATTTATTTTAATTAAATAAATTAACACAATAACAGTTATGGTGGAAAAAGCGTCCCAATCACATCATTTTCAATAACTGACCAATTCAGTGAAACTCTGCTGTTACATTTATTGAAGCTCAAATTGCCATGAGGCTGTGGTTTGTTGTAATATCTTGCTAAGTGAACACACACTGACTTGTCAGCTTCAATAGTGAACACATCTTTCCTTTCTTCATGAAATGCAAATGAGTCTCTGGCTGTGAATTTACGATGAAGGTCCAGCTGAACACTGCTGCACCGAGAAACGCTAACTTTGCAAGATGTATCGCTTATTTAGCACTGAGCATGCAGGTAGAAATGAAACTGTCGTTTGTGATTTGGTACGAGCCGCAGCACTTTCTTCATTTCAGTTTTTTTTCTCCCTGAGAAAAATTTATATAAATCACTGTTTCAGAGGTTTCTTTTTGCAATCAGTAAAAGTCTAAAGGAGTCTCAAATTCAGCAACAACACAGACAAAGAACATTTTGTACACACTACAATCACACAGACACAATATAATTATGCACTCAGACCCAATGGATGCTCTGCATTGTGCATCATGCTCACAAAGGAAATTTTATTATAAAATTACACATTTCCTTATTAAAGCTCCCGGTCCTTTATAGGTGGTAAAAAGACATTCAGATGCCTCCTGAAATGATCATATGCTCATAAATGTTATCAATAATTTAATAAAAAAAAGAAGCCAGTCAAATTTAGAGCATCAAATACAAATCCAGGTTCTGTTTTACTTGCACTCATCAAGATGTGCAGGTCTAAAAGCAATATAATCAAATTTGTAAAATTAGATAAGCTAGGCGTATTTTCTTACAGCGATTGAGGTTGTTTGATTTGGTCGTCAGATTGTATACACAAATACATGTTTTACAAACAAGGTCCACTCAATAAACCTGGATCTCAAGATTCAATATTTAAGAAACATGAATAATCTTGAAATCCGGACTTGACGAAAACTGAGAAATGAACTCAACTTGCCTGTATAATAAATTATTCATTATAAAGGAGGAAGAAATGCCCATACCTAGCCTGTACCAGCTGATCCCTAATTTCATTATCTAACACACCACAGCACAGCACACAGTGCAACACAACAAAATGTGACCTCTGCATTTGGCCCATCCATGAAGGAGCAGTGGGCAGCTGACATGGGCCTCACCCGGGGAGCAGTGTTTGATGACGGAACCTTGCTCACAAGTACCTTAGTGGGACATTTACCAGTCTGGGATTCAAACCGGAAAGCTTCCAATCATGAGACCAACTCCTTAAGTGGCACGCTAGCAACTGCACTATATACGATCTTCATATCATCACTTCATTTTTCATAAATTCATCAGCCATGTTGTTAATAACAACCATGTTATATGGGCAAAGTTAGAGCCTTCAGTCCATCTGTTAGCATGTACAGTTTGTGTCAGTCCTCTAGCTCTTCATCAACAGTCATTAATCAGTCCCTCCAGGATTCCGCGGGCCTTTTTTGAGATTGTTGCGGCCAAAAATGCCTGTTTTTGCAGCAGCTTTACTAAAAAGAATTGTGAGGAAAGTTATTGTGTTTTTAGCCGTTTTGTTACAATAAAGTTGCAAGAGCAAGTCAAAGTTCTGGAAAAATTTTGTCTCCCTTTATAATGATTCTTTAACAATTAAAACTCAAGGGCACAAAACCAATATTATTTTTATTATCCATTAATCATTTAGTCATTTTGACTAAATGTAACAAGGAAGTGAGTTTGCTGACGTATGGCTCAACGTTTTGCGGGAAAGTACAATGATTGGTCAAAAATTGTGGAAAGGTTGCAGTAATTGGTCAAAATTGCACAGTAGAAAAAAAAATGTGGGGATTGGTTGAATTTGCGTTAATAGATGCGATCGCAACATCACGAAATCCTTGAGGGTCAGATTAATAGGCAATACAATAGATCTAACAGAGATGTAAGATAAAGCATTTTCCTCCTGGGTGCCAAGGTTATACAATGCTTTGCCCAACCATATTCACCAGAAACAAATTATAGATACGTTTTAGAAACCTTTCACCTTTACCTTAAAAACATTTCAATTGAATGCTGCTTATTATTATGGGGTTGACTGATTATCGGCAACAATATTTATGGTAATCAGTATCGTTAAAAAAAAACGATGTCAACAAAATTAATTAATTTAAAAATGAAGTCAACACTCTGTGGTCTAGACGAATGTCCTGCCTTGCTATCTGATTTGTTAAATATAATGAGTTCTGCACGTTAGTGTAGAGGTCACTGAAAGTCTGACATTCTGACACTGAACCTGAGAGCTCCCGGTGCTTTCTGTTATTATTGACATTAAGAAAAGTTCTAAGAATTAAACATATATTAAAAGCGAATGAGTGATTGTCATTGTAAACAAAGTACAGCACACAGTGCACCACATTAAAATGCGACCTCTGCATCTGGCCTATCCTTGAAGGAGCAATGGGCAGCTTTTTGGCAGTGCTTGGGGACCGTACCTCAGTGATATCTTTACCGGTCCAGTGCTTGAGACCAACTCCCGTTACGCTACCAACTGGCCCTAAAATGCATTTCAATTGTGTTTCTAGTTGGATCATTTATTATTTTAATTGCTGATAGCAATTTCATTTTTACAACAAACATATATATTGGTACAAAATATTTAAAGGTGTCTTTGAATAGCAAGAATCAGTATTCGTCCTGAAAAAAGATCAGTCAACCGCTTACACCATCACGTGACTAGTTATGGAAATATACAGTACTTTTTCTCTTATATTTAATAAAGTATTTTATTTTCCATCTTTTTATTTTATTGGCGGCACAGCGGCGTAGTGGTTAGCGCTGCCGCCTCACAGCGGGAAGGTCCTGGGTTCGTTCCCTAGGTCGACCATAGGGTCTTTCTGTGTGCAGTTTGCATGCTCTCCCCACATTTGCGTGGATTTCACTAGGGGCTCCAGTTTCCTCCCAAAGTCCAAATAAGCATGCAATATAGGTTAATTGGCGACTCTAAATTGGCACGTGAGGTGTGACTTAATCCGGTTTGGATTAAGTGGTTCAGTTAAAAAATGAATGAATTATTTTTATTTTATTTACTTTCGGCATCTTTTATGTTTTCAGTTGCTGCCGACCATCTGTAAAATGTCCAATAAAGTATTACTAATATTATTATCAACAGTTTTTGACCACAGAAGCCTTCTTATGGTCTTGTTGACCCTCTCAACTGAGCACCAATGCTGACATCTATTAAAAGTCCAGCGGCGCTGATGTGTCTCATACACGCGTAGCAGCACAACCATGTCAGTGTCACTGCTGAGTGCAGAATTAGCCAAAAACCTAAATAACAGCAACTCAGTGGTGCTCAGAAGCCGAGCAGTGGTCAATAGTGTAAAACAGCAGCTGACAGGTTCTGCGTGACAGACCAGTTACAGTGTGACTATACAAATAAAAAGGACAGCTATAAGATGTTTCTTCTTCCTCCTTTACCTTTATGTATAGGTAGCAGTGGATATATTTGTCCTACAAAAACAGCAGCATTTCATCTCGAGCTGAAATCTGACATTTTATCTAGAGAAGAGTTGATGTGAGACCTGTACACACCTTTATCTAACTAGATATTGACATTTAAGCTGAAAAATCAATTGTAAGGTTTCGTCTGAAAGTTGCTCTAAAAAACATTTTTGCATCAAAGATTCTGCCCTGCTTTTTGAGGAAGGTGGCCCATCACAATATGGATAAAAGGATCAGAGTCAAGTCTAGTCAGTGAGTGGAGCTGCAAGTGTCTAGGCAATTCAGACAGGAAAATGTCAAGCAAGATATGGTGGATGCTTGTCTCTACATTTCAAAGCACATTATAAACAAAACGCTGATTATCCAGTCAAGTGCATTTCAGTGCCTTGTGGGGAAAAAAATAATCAGAAAAAACTCAAAGTATTTCTGTGAGCACAAATAAAATGCCCTTGAAGTGCGCAAAAATCACACTTGCGTTCAAATTTTCACTTATTAAATGTGGCCTTGCTGTTTTGAATAAGAGCAAGAGCAAAGGTGACGGCAGAGAAAAATGTAATGAATGTGCCTTGGTAAATGTTCATCAGCCTTGAGATTTTAGCGTTCAGAATGTGCCATTGTGGAAAGATTTCCTGGCTAAAGCTTACATTTTCACAGTGTTGAATTTTTTGCTAAATGAATGCTATTATATTCATCTGGAGGCAAGTTCATTAAAATGAAATGTTAAAAAGCAAAAGAAGAATCTCACAAAGGAAATGCATTATGAATAAAACGAAATGGAGCGAAACTTTTCGGTCTCCAAGTGTGAAGCAGGGCTCCAGATGGCGACTAAAAAGGCTGCTAGTGCGACTTGAATTTTTTTAAATTTTGCGACTAGTTGTTTTTATTCCAGTCACCAACGAAATGACTGTCTCTCTCAATCCAAGAAAATTAAATTTAAAAAAGCAAGAAAAGGCTTTTAATTGTGTGTGGACACTCTCAGCCCGCGTCTGCCTTTACTTCTACACTATCACATGATTAAAGTCAAACTGAAGCGAAGCATCATCTGACACACCCACTCACTATCGTCTGCCCTCTCGCTACATGCAACCTGTTGTGGAGAGGAGTCTAAAATACAGGTATTAAGAGTTCTTGGTCGCTACGATGAATTTCCGTCCATTGGACTCTAGTTGTGATGGAACTCACTGTCTACGAAGTGATGTTATCAGTAGGCAAGTTGAAGAAGTTTTGGACAGCCCACTGCAACAGCTTTCTTATTAAAGTGTTTATTAAGCAGCTCACTGGTCAGCTATGTAAATACAAGCTCAAACTCGCTTGCGGCTCTTCAGTGGAACGCTGCTGTTCAGTTAAATCTCCCCCTTTATTACAGACAAAGCTCATATTTTAAGAAATTCAAAACAACTAGTGTTCTACTTACAATTTCGGGTGCATAGTAAACGTTTTATTGCGACGCCCGGGGGATTGTGGGAAATAAAGTTCTCTCCCCAAAAGGTTTATAGTCCATATTGGCTCAAAACTGTCCAAGACTTACTTTGAAATAGTATTTCTTCATTGTTAAATTGACCAGAAAATATTATTTCCATTTTATAATGTTAGAGAGTAACCAACAGGAAAAAATAAATATAGAAAAAATGCATTTTTTAATCATCAAATAAAGAAGTGTTTCTACCTGGCACTAACCTTATTCTTCTTCACAGTACTATACCATAGAATGCAAAATAAAAACTCTGCAATTCATTAATATCTGTTCACATTTATGTGTCATTTATTCTTCTGTTGTTAACTATAAGACAATATTAGACAGGTCAAACAGCTCAGACAGGAGAAAGAAAAGGCAGTGTGAGGTAGAACAAAGAAATAAATAAACAATACCAATAAGTATTTATTATTTAGTCTGGAGCCCTGTGGAGAGTTAAAGCCTTTTCCGTAACTTAAGTATGGCAATACAAAAATAAAAAAGTTGAATCTAGAGATAATGCTGAGACAAAATGCTGCAATGTAAAGCCTTAATCTCAGACAGTTTTATCTATTTATTATCCATTCCATCATTGGAAAAAAATTATTTAATAAGAGCATACTAATTATGCATTGTTTCATGTGAGAATATTAACAATTAGAATTGGCACTGGTATTTTTCTTAACATTTCCATCTTATTTCTGAAAAAGGTAATTACGAACTGGAGCCAAAGGTTATAAACTGATATGAAACTCTGTACAGCATTTACAGGGGTAAGGGAAAAACATTTTCATTGATTAAAATTAAAAAATAATTACTGTCATTTATAAAAACCATCAGACCACTCATTTGCGGCACAGATCCCACTCGGCTGGCTGCTTGTTAAATTCAGCCATAAAGTCCGGCGAATGTGACTGTCTTTGGGTGATTGATGGCTCCAATTTACTCTACCTAATCTAATGTCAGATATTAAATTCTGAATAATGCATATAATTCGCTTTTCGGTAACGTGCAGGAAAAAGGCGTTCCAGTGCTGGAGCGGTTCGGTAATGTACAAAGGAAAAGTCCCTCTCAGTTCAGCGCTGGACTTAGAGGTTTTTTCTGTCCATAAAAAATGAATGAGGATAAGAATGAATAAAGTCTGAAAGGTTGATGTGGCCAACAATGAACAAAAAGCAGTTAATATAGTGCTTGAAACCTATATATTTAGGGAAAAGTAAAGATGTCTAACAAAGGAAATGTCTAGCGAACTTTAAACGTCATTCATTAGAATACTAGTTGAGTAAAAGTACTAAAAATATATGATGTTAACAGTTCTGTAGTGTTAAGTCTACTCTAAATTTTAAAACCCTTCAACTGACTCCAGATTACTTTTAGCCCCTAAATACAGATTATCTTCAATGGGAGTTGGAGCTTTCAGTGAAATTTTGAAATTTGTTTCCCTAGAACCTCAGAGAAACCCTTTCCATCTCTACATTTATGTCACCATAAGTACTACCTTCATTCTTTTTGTTGTAATTCTGAGTCTGTCTAGTCCAGTGCTGCGTCAATCAGCACCATACTGTGTTGTTTAGTCGGGGCAGTTGATATTGTAACGGTTTGCCCCGTGATTGGAGGGTCGCCGGTTCAACTCCTGGACTGGATAAGGTACCACAGAGATGCTCCTGAGCAAGGCACTGTCCCCAAGCACTGCATCCCAGGCTCTGTCAAAAAAGCTGGCCACTGCTCCTTCATGGATGGGTTAAATGCAGAGGTAGCATTTGGTTATGGTGCACTGTGTGCTGTGGTTCCTGTGTTAAACAATGACAAACAATCATTTATTCATTTTCCGAACCGTTGAATCACTCACTTAAAATCCACTTATACTTACAGAGTACTAGAGATGCACCCATTCAATTTTTTGCAGAGACTTGGGCTTTGGGTATCGATTCCGAGTACCAGTCTGATACCAGTTTTTAATTAATAAGTTGTGTATTCCTCTGTGAGGAGGAGACTGCGCTTATTCTGTTATGCTTAAGGAAATACTTGATTTAGATACTGTTTTTCTAATTACAATGTAATAATTACACATCCATATGTATATGCTAAATTATTTATTATTAAATAAATAATGTATCAAAATATATTAACATATCAAAAATTATTTGTATAAACACAGTTCTGTAATTTTGTGACGGTCCCTAATCCTGCGGCACGAAAACCATCAGGAAGACAGATCACAAGCGAGAGCTGGTGTTGTTAAAGAAACAGTATGTTTGTTTGTTTGTCTTTTGTCCCTTTTTTTCTTTCTTGCTCTTTCATTTTTTCCCCTCTCTCTCTTTTCATGCCCCCCACTCTATGTGGATGTTCGACTGGAGCGGATTGTGCATGTATATTCTGATTGTTGCGTCGTTTGGTATTGTGCCCAAATGAAACTGGTAATTAAAAATAAAGTTGTCCTCCGCAGCAGGGGATGGTGGTGGGCTTAAAAAAAAAAGAAAAAAAAGAAAAAAGAGAAACAGTATGATTGTGTGACTTGCTTTTGGGGTTGCAGTGTGTTGCATTGCTTGTTCTGCTCGTTGTCATATCAATATGTACGAATTAGTGTGAATGTTGAACAATAAACCAGCTTCACCGCAGTAACACTTCTGAGGCATAACAAATTGTATTTGCGCGCACATGCAAACATACTTACAGATCGGCCCCATAGATTGCCCCAATGGCCCCGATATCTGATCCAGCTATTTGAGTCGTTATCGGATCAGTATCCGATCCATGTATCGGTGCCATCTCTACACAGTACTGAGCAAAAGTCTGAAGCCACCGGTCATTTCTTTGTATTTTGCTAGTAAAATGAAATAAACAAATTTAAACAAATTCAAGCTCTGCCAGTCATGTACGATAAAACCCCTTTAGGACCAATTCCTGAAAGTTTCTAAAAGTGTCTTTTTCTGTCACTGCTGTAATGACTCTTCTTGGCTGTACTCAAAATAAGACTTCAGTATAGTAACAGTGCAGTACTAATAAGTTAGAGAGCAAAGTAGCACGTTAAAAGAAATTCATCCATTCATTCATTATCCGAACCGCTGTACAACAGCCGGGGTCGTGGGGGGACCGGAGCCTGTCCCGAGAACTATGGCTGCAAGGTGGGGACCAACCCTGGGCAGGCGCTAACACACCGCAGGGCACACACACACACACACACACACATAATCACACTCACATTCACACCTTACCGGGCCAGTTTAGATTCATCAATTAACCTATATTACATGCTTTTGGACTGTGGGAGGAAACTGGAGCAACCAGAGAAAACCCACGCAAACACAGGGAGAGCGTGCAAACTCCACACAGAAAGGCTCCACAGCCAACCCGGTGATCGAACCCAGGACCATCTCGCTGTGACGCGGCAGCACATAACGACTGCACCACTGTCGCCCATTAAAAGAAATTCTCTTTCTAAAACATTATTACCAATAAAATAAAGCCAGGGGACCCAATATAACATCTAAAAAACTGATGAAAGAAAGGGCAGAATGACAGCTTTATGGGGTAAATAGCAAGTGGGTCTTAAATACAAAAAAACAAGAGCTCAGCCTCATGACAAAGCACAGCTGAGGTCAAGGCAAACACTAGGGTCAAGAGGAGGTCAAGAAAAGCAAACAATCTATAAATCATTCATGTGACCCTAAAAACCAGAACTCTAAATATGAGTCAATATAATTGTGAGCTCTGAGCATAGAAAGCAAGACGCTTGTTTTCCCCCCTTCAGAGACACATGCAGAGGGTGACCTAGATTACAGCACCATCACCACCGCTGCCGCTGCTCCTGAAAATCACAATATTGTCTGTGAAGACGCTGTGCAGTTTATTGTCTGAAGTCTGCAGTGACACCGTAACACCGCAGTAGTCTGCTGCAGTTCCTCATCAGTTTATTAACCCTGTCGACTCGCACGTGATCACCCTTCATTACAGAACTACAACTAAGAGAGACCAAGGTCAGTCTCAAAATAAGTATTTACGTTGATCCAATCTCCTTCTCTCTCTCGTTCTGCCTTTAAATCCCTCTCTCTTTTGGCTTCTCTTTCTGCTTTTCCTCTCACAAAAATACCCCTCACTCTCACTCTCTCTCACCCACTCGTTCTATTCCTCTTCCACCACATCTCTCCATCTCCCTCTCCATCTCCCTGTTCCTTCCCCTTTATCCCACTTTCTGGCCTTCCTCCTCCCTCGATTGAACCCCACTCCTCCCTCGGTCTCTCTTTCTCTTCTTCTCTCTACATCCATCCTTATTCCTACTCCAGCCCCATGTCTCTGTCACGCTCTCCCCTTCTCTTCCCTCACCCCATCTCCCAGTTTTCTTCTCTCTTTCATCTCCCCACCTCCGACTCTCTCCCTCTTTCCCTTGTACCCTCTCTCCTTCTTTCATAGCAGACATTCAGATACCGGCAGACATTGTTGTCCACTAAATGTGACAGGTCATTGTATCGTGATGAAAGGCATATACTGTATCTACCCCCACCTCTTCCTCTCCCCGCTTCTCTTCCCAATGCCCTTCCCACCTTCTCGACCTTCTCCTTCCCTCCTTCTTCTCCTTCCTCTCCCTCTTCGTTAACAGTTTCGATCTCCCCGCCTCACTCTTATTCTTTCTCCCTCTCTCCCTCTTGCACCCTCTTCCCCCTCATGGACTCTTTTCCATGAGATTTTAAGGGTACTACTAATCTTACTAGTGCTGCTTATCGGTCCGGTACTTTAACTGTATGTTTATTAATACTTTTTGATGGAAAAAAATCAAGTTAACAACATAATTAGTAAACAATATAAAAAGCAAACTAGTGACATTACGTTTGTTTAAAAATATGAATTTTGGAATGCTTGAATCGATTTGGAATCGAGAAAGAATCACAGTTCGACTCAATTTGATTTTTTTTGCACACCATTACAGCCAGATCTTATCAACACTCTGGTCTTTAAAAGTTTTGCCCTGGGGCCCATTTAGTACCGGGTTTCGGTACCCTACCCCAACTACAGCATTACACTTTCTTATTGTATCACTGTCTATCTATCATACTGCCTGTTTGCACCTTGCGCCCTGTTGAACCTTGAGCGCTCCGACATGTTACTATACACTGCACTGTGGCCATGGGGAAATGTTGTCTCATCACTTTGTACATGTATAAAGCTGCTGGTGACATTAAAGTAACCCTGAACCTTCTATTCACAGGTCTGTGCAGCTTTTCTCAGCTCTGGAGCATAATAAAGAGGCTACATAAGCGGGATTGTGAGAATAGCCATAAAGCCTTCAGATATAGAAACAGAAGTGTGAACTGGAAGTACAATAGTACAAAGTGATGCGAGACGCCATTCTGTTCCACACATCAACACATTCCTCGCTCCTCGTAATTAGCATTCGGACAGTTTTCGTATAGACGCCGTGCCTGCAGTCGTCCAACCTGACGGCTTCTTATAGTCTAATGTGCTAAACCATTTCACAAGCTATTTTCCCCGACAACATTATCAACCGTTCGAATTACACACAACTATAACCACTTCAACCGATTCGTGCTTCATTTAGAAACTCGTCACTGGGGCGCCAATCCAGATCCGCTCGGAGGCATGTCTGGTTTGAGCAAAATAGAAAAAATGTACAATTCAATTGAAGTTATCACATTTTAGCATGTCAAGCGACAACTCACCGATGCCTTTTATCTGCCGTGGTTGAGCTTCTTTTGAGCTCATCTTTTCCTCATTTGGTTCTGAATGGCTACACGCAGAGATCGCAATCACACGCGCTTTATGAAACAAACAAATCGTTGGGGGCGGCGGCGGGCCCGCGGGAACGTTCGGCTGAGCGCCTTCCCTTCGTCTGCCAGGCGGCTTCTAATTTCATTACCTGGTCACCGTGCGAGGCGACGCCACGGAATGCCTCTGAAAAGCCTATTATCTCTGTGGTTAGTGGCGAAAAATGTGTAGGCGCATTGCGACGGGATCGCGTCTCCTCCCGTGCGGTCCTCGAAAGGAAAATACGATTTTGTGCTCAAATGCAGGTCTTGACCGCTAACCAACATCTCACATTGAGAAACAATTATTAGAGCCGGGCAATACATCGAAAATTAATCGAAACCAACATACAGAACCTCTAAATGACATAATTTTGCCCTGGATGAATATTTTGATTAGTCTTCAAATTTTGTTACAAATTCTTTTTAAATGATAGTTTATTATTTTCCTCAGTCTTCTTAAAAACACACTACCACCTTATGTTTCTGTTTCCTTCTTCACCCAAACAAAATAATCATTCAGTAATCGTAATCAAGGTAAAAGTTCAATTATCGTGATACTGATTTGAGTTCATCACCCAGCCCTTGTTCTGATGGTACGCACACAATGAAACAGGTGATCAGGGACATTAAAACAGGGTCCAGGAAAACTCCACAGTTGTCCCTACTAAAGGAATGGCATGATGCAACAGAGACATAATAGGAACTTTTGGGAAGTAAAAATGAAGACAGTGGTGGCAAGATAAGAGTTTGATAAACAAAATACATGTAAATGTATGGCTTTATACATATATCTGTAGAAAACTGGTCTGGAAAATGAGAACCGGGCGTTTTCCTGTTGTATCAAGCAGCACAAAAGTTGTAGACTGTTGCCAAAATTGATTACATTTCTTTTGTCTGACATTGCCCGTCCTGAGATGCTTCTACTGCCGTGTAAACAGGTCCTTAGTTTCATCCCCACAACTGCATGTGGGATGAAATGATAGAGGAGTACTGGACAATATATCGTTTCAGCATTTTTATCACAATGTGGGCATGTGCAGTAGTCACAGCTCAGGACGCTCCATGTCTAATCTACAAGGAAAAATCAGTCTTATATAATAATTCACTCTGATTGACGGGTTTCTCAAAAGGACAGTTTAAGTAAAATGTTATTTTTTCATTCTAAAAAGATTTATTCTTTACAACTACAGCTATTTATGTCTTTTAAAACATATTTCTGATATCAACGTACAGTACTGTGCCACAATCTTGAGCCACCACACATATCTTCATATTTTGCTTCTATTGGACCAGACTTTGCTTTTAATGTAGACTGGAGTAATAGTATTTACATGTGTGTTTGCACATAATAAATCACCATACATACTGTCACGTTTACTTAGCAAAATATAAAGAAATGAGGAGTGGCTCAAAACCTTTGCACAATACTGTATCTCACCAAAATAACTATAGCAACGTCATTTTTGCCCAACATTGGGCAGCCCTTATCACGTGACACTGGCCAAATGAAACAATTGCTTGCCTGAAAAACGTATTGAGCATCTCAATGTCAGACCAATAAAAAAAAAATTGCTCCAGTATTTTACAGGGAACAAAAAAGCAGGGACGCTCAATATGGGAATTATTAGCCAATGCCGATATACAATATTTTTCACGCTTATGTCAGCCGGTACAGATACCAATAAATTAGAAAAGCAAAGTCGAGTGCAAGCGCAGGTAGAGTTGAGTGTGTAAAGACATATTTTGCTCGCCAAAGCTCCACTACGTGCTCAGAATTTTGGCACAAATATAGCGCCGTAGCTCTGACATCTCACATAACTCAGCGCCAAGTCAAGTGAGCGTGAAAGCAGAGTGGAGCGAGGGCAGAGCATTTCGAGTGTAGTGCACAACATTTTAAGAAAAAGTCACTTCCCGCCCTATGTGGTGTACCAAGTCAAATACGGCAAGTTGACACGCTAAGCTACAACCCCGGCTATTTCCTGAGATGCATACTACCGCACAGAAAAGTCTTATAAGACTACAGTACTATTAAGTGTGTAGTACGTGGCTCGGGACAGAGCCCATGTTCAAGCTCACATTCACTAAAAGAGGCAAACACGCAATTTAGTTTAGTCAGACTTGAGCGCAATCAAGGTAAAAAGACAAGACAACAGATTATGCTTGTGAACATTCCGCTGCGTGCTCACAATTTTGGCACAAAATAACGCCATACATTTTCAGACAGAAGGCACGGGCCATATAAAATAAAAGCGCTACCTTTTTGACGTACAATAAATGCATCATAAAAGTATTAATCCTAAAGAAAGGCTGCTACCCCAAAGAGTTACTTAAAAAAAACATTTATTCAGTGTATTTTCTTTGGATTGATTGTTCTGGAGTAGGTCATTGCAGATCAGATAAGCACCTCAGATAATCACATAAACAGCCATAATTCATAATCAGCAACAGCACTGAATTCAACAGGGTGGATTTGGCTTGTGCTCTAGAACTCTGCAAGGTAAACACAGGAACGGTTCTGATAGCTGACGAGGCAAAATCTGTAGCCAGACCTCACTTGTGGCATGTGCAGGTGCAGATGGAGACACCGTGTTGTGTTAAGCATCCATCTTGACATGCTGTGGGTTTTCTATTAAGCTGCATGGGATGTATCAGATAAATCTTTTCATGGATGATGTAGGGCTGGCCGATATGACATCAGATCAATATCACGACTGATTGAGCATTTGACTTAATAAATGATTGTGATTGCATTGAGCTGTTATCCGATTTCTTGTCCACCCACTTTTTCTGAATGCCACTCCCACAGTTTTTGTGCCAGAAACTTCAAACTCTAAAATGCATGGCACTATAGCGGTGTGGTGTCCTTGTATAGACATTTTTGATATGTGCACTCGCTCACGAGTTCTGTCCATTTTTCTGTCTGGTTTTCCCTGTAGACTAACATGGAGCTCAAAATTTTGACGCTTTACTTCACAGCCACCGTTTTTCACAAAGCCACAAAATTCGACGTGATTCGAGGGCCCATGTGCCTCTTCGCATATCTGTACTCTTGCACTTGTCTTTATCGGTTATTTATTTTTCTCATAGGAACCGATTCGTTTTCTCCCAATAAGGATACATGGAATTTGAAACTCGATAGCTTTCCATTGTCTGTTTTCGCATGACAGTGAACATGATTCTTATGCCACCTCAGGACACCTCACTAAACACACATCTCAGTCTGTTTCGACCTGCACTATTCTTTTTTTAACTTTTATCATCCCTCATTCATCCCCAATTACTTCAATGCTTTCATGTCACAGTTACAAAACTTGAGTACGGTTTGTACTGTAAATATCTGTGGTTGACCGATTATTGGCTGGGCCAATTATCAGGGACCGTTATTAGGCAATTTGCTGATTATTTGTATGTGTTTAATTTTAACTACCGACATTAAGTAATTACAAGGTGTGTCTCCACTGCCGTCTCTTCTCTCTGTGCCGTATGCTCTCGACTCGCTACTTCATTTTATGTCCCGTCCACAACTATATGACACAATTAGCTGAAGTCTTGTCACTCACACCACACTCACAGACGAGTGCAGCATGAAGCTCCGAGAAGGACAGTTTTAGCTGAGGTTGGTGTTTGTAAAATTCTAAATTTTGACAGAGATTTTCTCTCTTTTTTGTATATTGGTTATAAGTATCGGTTATCGACCCCCTTAACTATCAATAATCGGTATCGATATCGGCCCTGAAAAACCAATATCGGTCGACCTCTAGTAAATTGCACAAATATTAAAGCTGAGATATTGTTTTCCTAATGAAAGGGTGCATATCTCTGTAAGAGTATTAATTGTCCAGCTCTAGGCTGATCTTAGCTAGGCATGGGAAGAGAAGGCCACACCAACTTGACTTCTAACTTTTAGTTTTTAGTTTTAGTTTAGTTTAGTGAGAAAGCAAGAAAGGGAGGAAGGAAACAGATTCGGTTATGATGATGCTGGAAAAAAGCTAAACTATCACAAACGCAATAAAAAAACAACATAAACTGTGCTGAATTTAAACACTTATTTAGAAGAGAATGCGAAATCTGGATCTGTTTGCATTTCTTTGACTCTACAATGTATTTTTTTCTACCATCCACTGCCCTGCAAAGAAGCTTTTTAGCATTCACTCCTTGCATTCTCCACAGGAAATGAAGACCAACGTGGATCTCTGCTGTTAGAGCTGATCAGCGAATTCCACAGAGCTTTACGGAACTCGGTCCTAACCGGTCAAGGACAAACGTTGAGGCCTGAAGGTCCAGGCACTGCTGTGTTTCACCTGAACCTCTCTGCAGATCTAAATTTGGGCCCCTCTGGCCCGTTTGCATCATTCTCTCGGTGGTTAGCTCACCTAACTAGGCCACGCTCCTACGCTCGTGTGATTGAAGCCGGCGGGGGAGACTGATGCCTCCACTGACACCAAAGGAAAAAGGGACTCAGCAGCAGTAGGACATGGGGACGCCCTGCTGCAGTCTGCCACCACCGACACTAATTGGTCACGTCCATGAAGCGACTTGTTTTTTATCCCATATAGCACAGTCTGCATCTAGCAATACTAGGGCTGGGCGATTTATCAGGACAAAATACATAATCAATACGGATAATTATCCATTTAAAATAATCATCAAAAGCGGAAAAATTGATAGAACCACTTTATTTTGAATTAACGGTCAACGCACAGAGGTCATACTTTTAATGATCTTTTAAAGCAACATAAATGTGAACTAAGTAAACACAAAGGTGTGTCACTACTTACCCACAACGCAGCTCTAAACTTTGGTTTTAACAAATTGGAAAACATAATTTTTTTACACTATCCTCCAAGATATATTAAAGGGCTGCCGCTTCAACTCAGACCAAGAATCGAAGGAAGCGGTGGCTGAGTGGCCACCAAAACTGGCTTGTTCAACGATGGGGGACTATGTTGAAAATTTTTGTTATAATAAGTTTCCAGTGGGCCGCAGTGGTTAGCGCTGCCACCTTACAGCGAGAGGGTTCTGGGTTCAGGCAGGCTGAGTGGCTTTCTGAAGCAGGTCTTTTCAACCACGCTGCTAGCGTTTCATTAGAAATGAAGCGCTCCTGCAGTAAAATCATTTTGTTGTTTTCCCAGACTTTATCAGGATGGCTTCGCAGCATGGTTTACAATCTTTGACAATGTTTGGTGGTGGTGTTGTGGTTAGGACACTCGCCTCGCCTGGACCAAGAGGTTGTGAGTTCCTCCAGCACTACCATTATGAGGTCCCTGAGCAAGACCCTTAACCCCAAGTTGCCCCAGGGAGACAGTCCTTGAAATGTGGAAAATGGAAGATGCCCTGCTAAATCCCGTAAAATCTAAACTACATGAAAGTCATGTCATGACAGAGATCAACCAGTGGCGTTCGTGAACCAGAGAGCATTTTGAACCACCTTGTAAATGCAAAAACAGATGCAAGCTAAATGTGGATAATAAATCAACATTTTATTGATTACTGGCAAACATATCATTAATGTGAAAATATCATTGTGATGTCTTCGCTATGACTCTCAAAAATGTCTTGACAAAGGAGCATAGCATAAGAGATGCATTTGAAAGATAGTTGAAAGAGGAGAAGAATCTGAAGACAGATGCCGAAGTGGCTATTTCCTCCTGGACAGGAAAGTTTAGCCAAGGTTTGCTAACTTGTATCACCACTAAACGTAGGGATGAATATTTCAATTTGTACTGTGACTTTATTTTATTTTAATTTTAAATTGTATTTTATATTCTTAATTAGGCCTAATTGCAGTCAGGAGTGGTTCAGGATACATTTCACTGCATTTTGTACTTGTATAACTTGCATGTGACAAAGAATCTTGAATCTTCAAACATTTTCAACAGCTAAATAACGTTGTTTGATCACAGATCATAGATTGTAGCCCATGTGCAGTTGGGTCATCGAACCGACTGAATGGTTTGAGAAACATAAACAGTGACTTGTGATGGCTAATATCAGCATCATGTTACACAGAAACAGTGTGGTAACAGTGCAAACATTAGCACACTAATTTTGGCAATACCAAACGTAACATTAGACACCAGATTGGCCAAATAAGAGTTCTCATTTGGTCTATCTGGAAACCACGAGTTTGGGGGGAAGGGAGATGGGGAGGGAAGCGCTACAGTATTTTGAATTTGACTGCAGTATCAGTTTTGGTCACAATCCTGCATATACGTAGCTCCTTTAAGATGACTGATGATTGTTACAAAGTAATGTAGGTAGAAGTTTAAGGTGTGGTATAATATAATAGTCACTTTATTGCAAATTTAATTATGTATGAAATAGTTAAAGAGGCTTGAATTGAAGAGGTTTGATCAACATTTGCCAAAGTTATGAGCAAAGGGACAGAAATCCAAGTAATTCTAGTTATAAAATATAAAAAAGCTCCTCTCTCTCTCTCTCTCTCTCTCTCTTTAATGAAGTCCTCTACTGAAGACAAACCACCTTAATGACCTCAGGATCACCATGTAGAACACTTTAAAAAAATGCAATAACACCTTGTAAAAACGCTGCAGCCAAGCTTCATCGGCCACATCTGTGGAATTGCGCGAACGTATTGATTGCGAAGATGGAACAAGTCCATTGAGTACAAAAGAAGCTCTTGTGAGACAATGCAATAAGCCACGCTTCATAATGAAGGCGCACTCACATCAGCAACACTATCTTAAGCAGCAGTAATTAGTCAATGAGAGACGGCAAATCTCCGCATTAATTCCCATGACTGAACTGATTATTTTTTTTACTCATCCACAGCCGAGTCGTGAGAAAATCCTCTAGGATAAGGCTGCCGCTGCCGTCAAAGCCATGCGGTAAACACACTGCTGTCACGCAGACTGAAACCGCTTCACTCTCGGGAGTGCTGACAAATTTCTCAGAATGTCGAAAATTCTTCTTCTTTAATTTCTCAGTCGGGTAGCGAGAGTAAAGTACGGAGGAGGCTGCAGCTATTTGGGAAAATGAAAAGCTGTTTGTATGAATGAGGTGCAAAATGGCAAGTAAATAACTAAATAAATAAGCATCCAACCAACTGTTGCTAAGCAGCTAGAAAGCGTTTGATATTGAAATGAGATGGTAAGTTCCACGCTATTCTTGGATTATGCTTACAGTCAAGGTAGAAGCTTATTATTTCGGCGTCCTAAAATCCATCCACAAGCCATATTTTAAAAAATATTAGTGCACAGTAGAGACACCAATGTTGTACATGGCCAAAGAAATGCTGGATTGAGCATTGAGTGATCACTCAATTTTTCTTGCGTTCCTTATGTTTTTTCCTTTCATAGCTGCCTCAATCTACACAGGAATTTGGCATGTAAACTAAAAGAAATGATTACAAATGAATAAATTTTTAGTGTTTGGCAGTTCATTCAATCATTATCTGATCCACTTAATCCATATCGCAGTCGCCGGAACCGGAGCCTATCTCGATGACTGGGTGTGAGGTTGGGACCAACCCTGGCCACAAACACACTCACATTCATATGGAACCAATTTAGAGTAACCGATCGACCTAAACTGCGTGCTTTAGGACTGTGATTGAAAAACCCACGCCAACGTGGGGAGATCACAGCTTTGCGACAGTTAATAGTGTAACGGTTTGGTAGTTTGCTCCGTAATCGTAAGTTTGCCGGTTCAAATCCAGGGCCCCGCTGAGGTACTCATGAACAAGGTACTCCCCGGGCACTGGCCATGTCAGCTGTCCACTGCTCCTTCACGGATGGGTCAAATGCAGAGGTACATTGTGTACTGTGCTGTGGTGTGTTCACAATGACAAATAATTACTCACGCACTAACTCATCAAGCAAACGCCACACAGAAGGACCCCACGGTCGACCCAGAGAACGAATCCAGGACCGTGATAACTACCCAATAAATTACTGCAATGCTATTTATACTGTACATGTATTTTTCAACATATTCAAGAAAAGTTAAAACTGTTATTTCACGGCGTAATATACTGAATCTCAGTGCATAGTAGAGTACTCAACCAGAACCTTAAGAATACAGATTTTTTTTTTAGATCAGACATTAGGCAATTACAATAAGACATAGATTTAAATTTCCCATTCTAATTTTTTCGTCAAACAACATAATAGGGTTGTGCGTGAGTGAGTGATTTTCTTTGTGAACAGACCACAGCACAGCTCAGCACACAGTTGACCACAAGAAATGTTTGCATTTGACGCATCCGTGAAGGAGCCGTGGGCAGCTTTTTTAGCAGCGCTTGGGGATGGTACCTCAGTAGTACGTTTATCAGTCCAGAACTTGTACCAGCAATCTACTGATCACAGGACCAACGTCCTAACCGTTACGCTACCAATTGCCCCATAGTCCCATACTATTATCCTCTGATCAAAATGTGACAGACGTATCTTAAGATAGCAAAATAAATCAAAACCAGCCAAAAACCCTCAATCGTCCTCTTCTTCACTGATAGACTGGTTAACGAGTTGGTCACGTGACTAAAACATGGCAGTCTAACTGGACAGTCAATCCAGAACCACTAATTCCAGTCCTACATGTTGCTCAGCTGTTCAGGTCATATTTTTTTAGTATATATTGCTGAAAATATTTTTTAATTAATGGAATTCATTTGGGCAGTTATATTCTCCAACTTAAAAAATACATTCCGACCTTTTAATCTACTGAGAAACTTTTTTTGACATGTATTTTATGGACACAGGCGCCAGACATGACAATATTCAGTGTGCCAAAAGTTGCGGAACACAAAATGGATTGTTGCGAGTGCTGGGCAAACAGCCACGTTCCCATTGATTTCTACTGTGAGGTCTGTAGATAAATCCTAACCTGGATTAAAGGAGTGGGGAAGCCTCTACTTCTGCAGGAGCACAGAATGCCTAATCAGACTCTTCCCTTTTCTCAGCTTTTTTCCCCATACATCTGTTATTAACATTAAAAAATGTTTATGTATATTTTTCAGGAAGCTTGAAGACAAGAGTGTTAGGTTACAACAATTCTCAAAAGCAAATATTAACAACCTTTAAATTCAAAGAAACCAACGACCTTCTTTTCACTTCTGAGCCAGAATGAGCCTAAAATGATCTTGATTGAAATGAGTTTCTTCCCTCTTTGCTCCACAGCAGGGTTAAAACCATGCTTTTTTTTTTTTTTTTTTTTACATTTAATCACACAGAAATGAGTAAGCCAAAGGTTCTACATCCTCTACGTAATGGACTTTTGTTCGCCTCAGTCATTTGAATAAATCATAAAATTCTACTTTAAGGTACAAAGAGAACACCTACGCAAGCGGCAACAAGCAAGGTCCAAGTAAAAGTCACAAAAAGCAGCACAAAAGCGTCAGCAATGATTATCAGCAGTGTATGTCATAGACACACACCTGACATAGGAGCACATTACTACATTAATCATATCACGACATAAGGAGTTTGAATGTAAAACAATGAAGTGAACTGACATAAGATAAAACCACAAAACTACATTAATCATATCAAGACAAAGTGTCAGAATGTACTTCCCTCTTCCATATCTTAGTTCTCATTGTTCACACCAAATTAAGCAAAATCGCCCCCCGCGTTGTTCAGACAGCGGTATTGTACAATTAGCATCTCAGTGAATCAGACTGCATAAATTTATGTAGGATTTCTGGCACGGCACTAGGTAGATCACTGCAATGCTTCGTTTGTTTTATAAAGAAATATTTATGAAATGTTATACATGTAAATAGGGCTGGGCAATATGGCCTAATATATATTGTGGTATATTGTCTCTTTCTGGGAGAGAACTACATTCCCACAATCGCCTGTGCCGCAACTTGGAGCCGCGTCAAAATAATGTGATGGACGTGCGTCCAGAATAATATCAAGTAAACAGTTGCACTGTGAGTAGAATGCTGGTTGTTATTTATTAACTAAAATCAGATTTTTGCGTGTAATACTGGGGATGGCGTTCCATATCGCGAGCGCCTGCATCGAGTCCTAAGCAATCACGCACAGCACATTTACATCACGAAGAATATAATTAATGCGTGTTTACACCTTTACTTCTGTTTCTGTGCCCAGAATAACACATCCAGTGCTGTTTTCCTTTGGAACCAAGTCGTTTGCTTCCATTTCCAATTAATTTCTCTGAAATCACATAATATTCAGCGCTCTCTCTCTCTCTCTCTCTCTTCCCTCTTCTTCCAGAACAAAACACGCAACAGGCTAACAGGCACACAAAATCACATCAAGACTAGTTAACAGTAAAAATGTTGTCCACGTTTATTTTGGTGAACGGAACAAGAGACAAGGAGTGGAGGACTGAAAAGATGGCTATACTAAATGTCTCTTAATAGGATTGCCGCTTGCCTGCTACCCTAATGTGCAGCTCCAGTACATGAATAAATGCTAAGCCCCGCCCCAGTCCGACAGCTGATTTTCACCGGAGTTTTCTGGATGGGCAGGGGAGTGAGCCCACTGCTCTGAGAGGGCCGAGAAGCAAGACGCGAAAATAACGCACAAGTTGGCTGTTTAACATTAATGTGAGGAGTTGTACTCGACATTCACAATATATAATCTTTTACTACATCACGCACAGAACAAGTCACGATACATCGAGCATATTCGATATATCCTTCACCCCAACATGTAAAGTATGGAAAAAGCCAAAAATATTCAGTTATATTTGATTGAGCCTGAAATGATCTTTCTATGGTCTACATCAAAAAATGTTCTTCATTTAATCACACAGAAATGAGGAAGCCAAAATGATTCCTTTTTCTCACATAAAAATATCTTTATTCCACAGCTATATAGGTACTTTGTGAGTAGGGGTGGGTATTGGCAAGGAACTCACGATACGATACTTATCATAATACATGTAGGGCTGCAACAAATGATTATTTTTATAATTGAGTAATCTATCGATTATTTTATCGATTAGTCGAGTAATCAGATTTTTTTTTTTTACAAAAATGACAATACATTTGTTATTAGGCTTATTCTAGTGTGAGTAGAAGTTAGACATATACGCTTTATGTTGTTGTATGCAATTGAAAATGAAGAAACATTAAGTTCAAGGGTCATTTTGAACTATTTTGAACCTAAAATATGCGTTTTGTCTGTAATAAAGGGGATATTTTGACGGAAACGGAGCGTTTTAGCGAGTAATGGTGCTTACGCAGGCGCTTGTATTTACATTGCAAAGAATGTCATTTATGCGTTTTTATGCATTTACTTCTGTTTTTGTGCACGGAATATCTCACAAATACGTTCACATACAGAGGGATCTATTCTCGCCTCACTGAAAATATTGTGCATCATTAATAAGCGTCTGTGTGAAAGCGTCTGTAGCGAGTAAAATGACTTAAACGAAGCTTCGATTTTAGAAAAACTGCCTCGACCATTTTTTGTAAACGAATTATTCGAGTTATTCAAAAAATTGTACATGGGTCATGATATGATTATATCACTATATACTGCGATACTAAACATTTTGCGATATTCTACAGTTCACTGAAAATGTAAAAACAGAGCTGAAATGTAAGTTGCTGTGTACGATCTGGGTGGTCTTAATGAATCACATTACATTAATAATTCATCCAAAACAACATAA
Source organism: Distichodus sexfasciatus (assembly GCA_032718565.1). Taxonomy (NCBI): domain Eukaryota; kingdom Metazoa; phylum Chordata; class Actinopteri; order Characiformes; family Distichodontidae; genus Distichodus; species Distichodus sexfasciatus. The sequence continues at coordinate 2,541,850 of JAVGVS010000046.1, forward strand.
CTCAGAAGTGAATTTTAACTTTATTGTCTTTGCATTTTAACACACTGAACTAGTGGACACCAGAAACATTAAGAAGAAATTAAAGTGCCCAGTCAGTTATCTGAGGCTGCTTGTGGTGCATGAACCTCCCCTCGGAAATAACTAGAAATCGATATGGTATATTGTGAAAGGAAAAATCGTGATATATTGATGTATCCTTTTTTTGCACAGCCCTACTTAATTGTTAAGAGTATAATTGTTTATGAAGAGAGCAAATTAAAGGTAAAACAACTACAGAAAACAGCAAGTTAAAGCAGCACGTGTCACTTTTGAGCTTGAGTGAGTCTAAAATGATAATCCCTGTTCCACACCAGGGTTTAAAAAAAATAAAAATAAGGCTCCTGGCATGAGACATTTTCACGTCTGCCCCCAGCCACCATGAAAAACAGCCTTTTGGTGAAAGTAGCAAGGAGAAACTTGCAGTCTTTCTTGCTAATTCATTTGCACACTCTGCTAATACCCAACACCCCCCAAAAACAGTCCAGCCCAGGCCTGGTGATGTGTAATCACACATTTGTCTCCTACTGCCCCCTGGGGGGCTCAAAGTGTTATTCTCTCCATAAAACGTGACACCATCTGAACCCATAAAAGCAACCTATGGGGAGAAAAGCCTTCAAACAATTCCCTTAACCTCACAATCTTACATCGAAAGCTTTGGCGGGAGAGAGAGAAAAAGAAGGGCAAAGCCATTTTGAGCGCGCAACGGACAAGGGCACGAGGGCTGAAAGCTAACCGAATCTGACGGGGCTGTGGGGCGAGGGGATTACAGCCCCAATATTCAGTCAGGCACTCTGGAGAACGTAATCATTTCGTCCTCGGACGTGACAAAAAAACAGACACGTGTTCCTCTGCATTATCTACAAGGTCGAGCCCATTTCAATGCCACAAAAAAGACAAGTTCTGCCAAAAGGAGCCCATTTTGTCCCGCTTATCGCCGCCTCAACACGCTCGTTTAGACAAAGACCAGGAGAACGGCAGAACCTGGATTCTTTCTCTCTGTTTGTTATGCCGGTGTGGAGATAAACTCAACAGTTCCGCTTCCGACCCACGACGAAATATCAAGGCACTGATTATAATGCCACTTTGGCCATCACGTTCTCCAAGACAGGAAAGGGCCGCACAGCTCACAGCACGAGGGACGAAGAAAGCGTAACACAATTTTTTGCTGTTTAATCACACTGAAATGAGAAGCCAAAGGTTAAATGATTTTTTTTTCCCTCCCCTGAAAACATCTTAATTCTACAGTTACAAAGGTTTCCCATCATCGTTAGCACTTATAATGAACGTAAATTACTGGTAAAACAACAATTAGTGAAAATTGGGAAGGTAAAGCAGCGCTTTTGAGCCTTGATTACTAGAATCCTGGGAGGTTTTCAGTTCTTGACTCTCATATTTAATTGCAACATCCTTCATGTAATAAACACATTCTTAAGATTCTGTCTACCGTTAGCTCTCCTCATCATTTCAATCCATTAAAATGCAACTGTAAGCTGCAAAGAGAATTCCTACGCAAGTGAAAATAACATGATTCAAATATCTATAGTTCAGCACTTACTAGGTCAATGCAATGCTTTATTTTGTTTATAAAAATATTTATCACGACTAGAAACAACTATAAGCCAAAAATGTAACAGTTATATTTTTAAGAAATGTTGTGAGGTAGAAGCACAGGTTTAAAAAACTGCCTAGTGGTAGAAATCTGGCCTATGAACCAGGAGACCGTAGGTTCAAATTTGGATAAGCATCATACAACCATCACTACTACCACTGAGACCCTGAGCAAGACCCTCAACTCTCCAGAGAGACTGTACCTGTAATTACATTGCCAAAAAAGTTACTGTTAATCTACAGCATAATAATGGCAGCAACGTTTGTTGTTGGAGTATTTTACACATACTTAAAAATAAAGGTTTTTGAATATCTGTACTTGAGTGTTTTCTTCACTCCATTTGAAAGACACACTTTATACTACATTTTTCACATTATACTCATTATTTTATGCAAATCTTTGAAGTCAGTGGATGTGTTTTTTTTCTGGAGTGCAACAGCCCATACTGTGCTGGACATATGAGAACAACACATCACAGACGTCCTCCTGCACCCTTCAAATTGTGAATTGAAAGTGAGTGATTTATTTGTCAATTGCCAAACAGTGCACCCCAACGAAATGTGGCCTCTGCATTTGACCCATCCGTGAAGGAGCTGTGGGCAGCTTCTTGGCAGTGCCCGGAAGAAGTGCTTGAGGACGGTACTTTGCTCACAAGTACCTCATTGACACTGTTACTGGTCCAGGACTTGAAACTGTGACCTTCTGACTCCCTAAACGTTATGCTCCCTACTGCCCAGCTGAGTGTTAGCAGTTATAAAGACAGCAACTTATGCAGAAGACCAACAAAGTTATATTTCTGGAAGTATCTGTATTTGACTGAAGTAGTGGAGTACTTTGACCACCTTGCTCGTTGCTGTATTGCATTATACAAGCACAAGCTAGAAAAGACTAAGATATTCATGATGATAACTTGTTGATTCGATGCTGTTCTAGACGGTTAAACATCAAAAACACAGCTGTAGATGGTTTAGCAACTAAAACCATTTTCAAGAGGGCTCCAATAAAGGTTAACACAGACAAGAAGAAAAGAGCAAGCATAAGCAGGTGGCCAACTACGGCTTTCTGAACCAATGCAACCTTACATCGTTCCATTCTCTTATCCTCCCTATTGTTTGTCTTCTTACAGCGAAAAACAGCAGTGACCCAAGCCGCAATACATTCCACTGACCCAGCAGCCACAGGCGACTGACCGACAACAAAATGCACACTGTTCCCCCCATCAGGGATGCAGGCAGCTGCGCTCAACCTACTGGCCTGTGACATGCATTTCAGATTTTTCCACCAACGGAAGAATCGATTGGCTTGTGCAGTGTTGAGTTGTGGTGAAGCCTCAAGCTGTTGTGTGCACCATAAATATAAGTTAACATCATCAAAGGGATTACGGATAAAAGCCAACGCTTGCTACTGTAGAGCATATAGATTAGACGTCTATAGGTTTTTAAAAGGAACATTCCATGGAAAATCAAATTAGGATTATTTTTTCTTCATACGTAGTTGGTGAGTCGAGACACATCTGGAAGCTAAATTTAGCCTGGAATTTGTCCACCGGGGACTGCAGGGACAGGGTTTGCGAAAAGGTGAATCGAAAGAAGATTCCATCAGTTTTCTACTTTAAGACGTTTGAAACCCGCTGGGTTGGTGAGAAGCAAAGTTCCTTCACTACAACTCTTGCTGCTTTAATCTGGGAGAAGAGTGACAGAGAGAGATGAAGAACGTGCTCCAACATTGAACCTTCATACAACTGATGTGTTAAAGGGAAACTACAACAAAGCTCTACCAAATGTACACAACTGCTTCATATCCTGTGATGTCTTGTGGCTGCTCATATCACCATTTTGAATTGTATTTTCGCTCAGAGGCAAGATGCTTATGTTATTGAATGTCCTTTTTGGCCCAAAATTGGACCTTCATATGAGTGACGTCTTAAAGGGAAACAACATCACGTACCTGGGGCAGCTGGTAGCATAATGGTTAGGGAGTTTGCCTCGTAATCAGAAGTTCGCCTGTTTGAATCATAGACCGATAAAGGTACTAGTGATCACGTTGCTGTCCCCAAGCACCACTCCCTGGGTGCTGCTCATGTCAACTGGCCACTGCTCCTTCACAGATGAGTCAAATGCAGAGGTCACATTTCGTTGTGGTTCACTATGTGCTGCATTCACAATGACAATTGCGCACTTTCACTTTATAAATGTACACATCTACCTCATATCCTGTTCAAGTTCTGAATCTGAAAAAGCTGGAAAAAGGACACTTTTTGTTTAATTTGCATCACACACAATTTGTACACGCAAGATGTACAGTACTGTGCAAAAGTTTTAGGCAGGTGTGAAAAAATGCTGTAAACAAAGAATGCTTTCAGAAATATAAATAAATATAACTGCAAGCAGTGATTACGGGGCCATGCAGTTTGCAGCTTTATCAGTTTTTGATGAATTGAAGTGGACAGACGTTGAAATATGACACATTTCATCCTTTTATCTAGGGTGCTACGGTTCAAAACTTATTAGGCAAAATGCAAAATAGCTTATTATAGTGCCACCAACCGGCATAGTAGTGCATTTTTTTTGCCTGAGTAGTGGGAGGGGTACCAGACCTACCTGCCAAATTTCTAAGCTGTAGCCCACCCAGAGCCGGATTTCTATGACACTCAGTGTGTGGCATTGCAGTCCTATGCCAAGCCCACCACATGATAACAGTTGCATGTAGATTGGATAAAAATCCAGGGTCTAGTTTGCAAGAGATGGTTTTGCATATTATGCAAATTAGCGAGAAATTCAATATGGCGAAAAGCAAGGGTCTATAAAGGGTCTTCTCACCTGCTGAGTAAGGATGGTATAAGGATTTTAAGAATCGACTACGGTTCAAAAGTTATTAGGCAAAAAGCAAAAAAAATTATTAGCGCCACCAACTGGCAGAGTAGTGCAATTGTTTTTTTTTGCCTGAGTAGTGGGTGGGGTTTGGACTGTTGGAATTTCGGGGGAGTGGCGCAATTTTTTTTTCCTGAGTAGGAGGGGTCCCGGACCTCACTAAATAGTTGCAGCCCCACCCGAGCCAGATTTCTATGACACTGGTGTGTGTGTGGTGGTTACAGTCCCATGCCAAACCGAAAAATATTTTATTTATTATTACAGAAAAAATGAAGACCTAAATTTGCAAAATGTAATTGATAAGAATTAAAGAAGAGTGTCTTGGGATTCAAATGACACTAGTTACGCAGATTGACAAAAATCCAGGGACAAGTTCTAAAAAGATGAGTCACTTTATGCAAATTAGCTTAAAAAATCAAATATGGCAGAAATAGATGCTATTCATAGCAAAATTGTTCTAACCCAAGGAATAAGATGGATATGATTTTTGAGAATGGGAACTAAGATCTGAATTTTATTAGACAATGCAAAAATATTTTGAAAACCGCGAAATAGCTTTATTTTGCGCAATTTTTTTTTGCTCATAGTAGGGTACCAATCTACCGCGAAATTTCAGTTGTGGTCTTCACTGCTTTTTTCCACAACAACGCTGGCGCAGAAAAAACGGCATTATTAACATTAGGGTACTACGCAGTGTTCCAATGCATGGCCCTGTAATGATTAAGCTTATTTTATCAATTTACAAATGCAAAGTGAGCAAAACAAAAGGAAAATCTAACCAAATCAATATTTGCGCATTAATTTTGCCTTCAAAACAGCATCAATTCTTCTAGGCACACTTGCACAAAGTCAGGATTTGTAGGATTAGAGAGAAGTCATTATATTATTTGTAGGACTGAGTAGGATTACAGATCTGTGGTTAGTTTTCCAAGATGTTTGAACAACCTACCAGCCGAGTTTCTTCAAAAACTGTGTGCAAGTGTACCTAGAAGAATTGATGCTGTTTTGAAGGCATAGGGAGGTCACACCAAATATTGATTTGATTTAGATTTCTCTTTTGTTCATTCACTGCATTTAGTTGATTGATGAAAATAAATCAATAACACTTCCATTTTGAAAGCATTCTTGTTTACAGTACTTTTTCACACTCTGCCTAAACTTTTGCACAGTACTGTATGTGGCATGAACATCTTGAAAATCCACAGATTAATTTCTGTGCTTTCAAATAAACATATTTTGGACTATAGTAAAGGAGATGTATTTCAATACCAAATGCTCTTACAGTCCTAACAATAGAAAGAACATTTGTTTAAACTGGCTTTGACCCCAAACTTTACCTTAAACCCCAACATTACTTTTATACTGGGGGCATGAGGTTGCATAAAGGTAAGGGAGTTGGCCCATTGATCGGTCGGTGGCCGGTTTTAGTCCCAGACTGGTAAAGGCACCACTGAGGTATTCATGAGCGAGGTACTGTCCCTAAGCAACTGTTCTCCTAGACTGCCAAAGCTGCCACTGCCCTTCCACGATTGGGTCAAATCTAGAGGTCACATTTCCTTGCTTGTGGTGCACTGTGTGTTGTGCTGTGGTGTGTCTACAAAGACAAATAATCACTCACTTAGATAATCACCACAAGATATAGTCCCCCCTGTATACAGGTCCTCAAGACCACTCTTGCTATGCTTTTAAAGTTACACATATTAGGAGCATAGATGAGAACAGGAGAACAATGAAGTACCAGTGATAAGTTCTTAAAGGGTAATATATTAAAAACTGTGTACAATTACAGTGCTGTGCCAAAGTCTTGAGTCACCCCCTCATTTCTCTCTTTCATATTTTTGCAAGAAATGGTGACAATGATTTATCACACACATGTAAATACTATCTTCAAAACAAAATATGAAGAAATAAAGGGTGGCTCAAGACTTTGCATTGAATACTGTACCTCATATCCAGTTACTTCTATGCTTTCATTTCATTAGCGGAAGAAAGAAGAAGGATCTTGAGGGGAAAAAAACAAAAAAAAACACCATTTGGTCTTGATTCCTTGACACTATTATTGTTCTCAGTCACAAGCAAGATTTTCTGTGACTGAACATCTCAAAAAAACTCAAGCCAACATTAGCCTCATATCTCAAGTATAACAAAGGAGCTAAATTTGAATACCAAATGTGTCTAGTCTCACTACAGCAGAGGAAAGCTGAACATTTGCTTAAATTTGCTTTGTCACTAAACTCTCCCTTTAACCTCGCCACAACATGCAAAAGACAGAACATGTCTGCGCAAAATCTGTGCTAAATCACGCCGGATCACACCATCTCCTTCTCGTCCTGCATCGATACCCAGCGGAGCGTGGATAGGAGCTCTGCCTCCTGATGTCATGGTAACCACACTGCTAATGGTTGCCACAGTTTCGAGCGGCCTGATCCTGTGATGCTCACCCGGTGGCCAGCAATCTGCCCTGGGCAATGTCCCCATTCACAATGACCCCACGACACGCATCCTGCGCGGTCAACTCTACTGACTTCGATAGGGGCGGCTGTGTGAGTTTCTACAAGTTTCTATGGCAAAAACAAACCACTGGGCTGGCCAAAATGACCTTAAATCTACTGTTTCCTATGATTACTGCCAACAATAATAAGCAATCCTTTATCATTGTTAGTTGTTATGGGGTAAAGCAGGTGTTCGGTCACAGTGGCTAGGCATTGATTTTTTAAAATGGAACTCACACAGCAGGGAAAGCTTTTATTGTGCATATTGATATTCAAAAATAAGGTCAGCAAGCAATTGTAAACATTAGTATCGCCAAATCTCAAAACATGACCCATTAATCAACATTTCCCAACCGTTCCAAAGCGAAGACCCTCGTCTACTCCTCAGAGAATATTTATTCCAATACTAAAAGTATTATGAAAATATGAACCAGATTTTTCTATTGTGCCCTTAAATCGCTCACTGCCCGAACAGGAACTTGCCTAAATACACATGGTAATTGCTGTCTCATGATACATGAGATAAAAACTGTGTTAATTCATATTTTTTTGGTAATGGAAAGCACAATATGCATTTTTTAGTATTGCAACACATTCCCAAGCTCTTACTCTAACCTTCTTACATAATATTTTGACAGTTAAATGTCAATATTAGAAATATATTTGCATATCATGTATCTACATACAAAAAATAGCACTGAAATATAACTGACTTTTATTGATTTTCTAATGTCATTCACTCATTTTCTTCCTGACCTGGAACCTTCCCAATTTCAGACATGCTTTCTCGTGATGAAGACGACAGAAAACGACACAACTGCAACAAAATGCAATACGATTTTTTTGTACTGGATGTGATTTGATGCAACCTTTTACAGGATATTTAGGTAGTTAAAATGCATTCCAAAACTGAAAATTCTCATGAAATTTTATCCTAAACTAAACTTAAAAAATCTATTACATTTGTGAGATTAAGATAGAAAAAAACCCAATGAGAGTCAGGTTATATCATCAAGTTATTTTTTAGTATTGGAATCCATAATATGCAAATTCTCTTGATTGCCAACAATTCTTATTATATCTTGCCTCCCCTAACATGCAAAATTATGTTTCAGGACCTGGTTCATCTATTTATTACCCTCAATGCAATAATTTTAATACAGTATCTGTTCTAGCACGGGCACTTTATTTCCATTTTAATTTAGTGTACTCGCTTCATTTTCATTGTGGTGTGTTAGCACCTCCCCAGGGTTGATCCCTGCCTCACACCCATAGTTTCCGGGATAGACTCCGGAACCCCTCCCAAGCCCCTCTGGCGCCGCGACCCCCATTGGGATTGAGTGCTTCGAATTATTTCATTTTCAGTTTCCTTATACTTCCTTCTATACCTGGTTTTTTTTGTGACCTGTTACGAGCAACATTTCAATGTACTTGTAGACTGACAATAAACCAACTTTATTGCAAAAACATGTTTTTTTTCCATCTTCATTAAAATACAGTACTTAACATCTATAATTGGTAGAGTTTATGATTTCATATTTTTTCCACTGGACTAAAATGATCATTTTCTGTGAGAACAATAGAGCAAGAGCTTCTAATCTTATAATACGTTTGTTTTGTACATCTTATACTAAAAATATCATGCAAATAATTCCTTGTGTCATTCACTTTCATCTCCACCTCCTGACTCAGAACTGAATACTAATTTCAGAAGTTAAGGGCTACCTTGTTGAAGGTAGCTCAAGCTTATCTTTCACGTATCTTTCATGGAATAGAATTTGTTTCACAGGTCACATCCACACAGGCTGAAAGTGGAACAGGAATTTATCCAGACTGAATTGGAAATTTATCCTCAGCAACAGAAGGAAGGTCAACACCAAGTTATTTTTTAAGTGAGGGTGTAATTATTTGTCATTGTGAACACAACACACCTTAGCATTTGACCCATCCTTGAAGAAGCAGTGAGCAGCTTTTTGGCAGAACCCAGGGAGCAGTGCTTGGGGACGATAAATTGTTCACTGAGTACCTCAGTGGTACCTTTACCAGTTTAGGACTTGACCCGGAAACCCTCCGATCACAAGGCCAACCCCTCTAATCGCTACGCTACCAACTGTGCAGTTAACATCTAGTTAATATTCTATTTGTTACAACAATTTTGATCGAAGGAGCTGAAATTTACTTCATAATCTATAAAAATGCCAACTAGCATTTGTTTTAATTGTGATGTTAACATTTAATAGCATTTTCTTGTATAGTGAGGTCATAAACAACAACACCTGTTTACTTTGTCTTGCATCACTGAACTCTGTCCACGTAGTGAACCATGAACTAGAAGACAAGGGAAACAACTGGCGGAAATTAGAGGAAAATATAAACTTTTGGGACGTAACCTTACTGACGTTGTGTCAAAACGCCCTGCTTGGCAAGAGTGATTTTATTTTCTTCCCCCCAACACCCCCCTTCGATGAGTGAGCGCTTTGGGATGGTTAAGGGTGTGGTGAAGGCAAATGGGTGGAAAATGGCTCCATCTATGATAATTACAGGCAATGAAGCGTGACTGGGCAGGTTGCCCCCAGGAGAAAGGGTTGGGGTAATCAGTCAGCCAGCGGGGAGGAGACTGCCCCCTGCTGGTCCTGCCAGGGCTGGCGAGAGAAAGCATGGAGTAAAATGTTCCTTCTTCTTCTATTGTCAAGCCTGCAATCACAAAATGCTCAAGTCTGCTGACATTTTAACCTGTGCGTTAAGAGAAACTATAGGACCACGGGTGGACTGGTGACCCAGTGGGCACTATAGGGGTGTAAATTTCATCACGATAACCTTACATCGATTCAATGTCTGCCAATATTACAAAGTCGGCTAAGATACAATTTTGATTCAATTCAGGAGCCAGCGATCGATTTGAGACAATATCATGCTGATTTAACCCCATCACTTCTATTCAAATCAAATTACAAAAAACAACTAAAATATATTTTAAAAGACAATCTTCTAATTTATATCTTCTATTTAATCTTCCATGTATAATTAGACCTCTAATGTGCTAACTCTCTCTCTCATAAAACATAAACACTGAATGGGGATACGGCTTCAATGAAAACAGTGTCACTTAGGTGAAAAGGTGGTTAGATTCATGGATACACATTTAGAATTCAGCTGAACGTGACACAAACCAGACCTGTATTCATGAAAAACGGAGAAATGTCGTGTGGCTTCAAATGAAGTGGGAAGAACATAACCAACCTCAAGAGGCAGTAAGTAAGTTAGCTAATTTCAGCATGTCACGCCAAGTCCTGTTCTAAGCAGATAAAGTTAGCTAGACAGAGTTATTGAGCAGCCGTTTGTGTTAACGTATATCACAAATATGCTCAGGACCTGATCACCTGTAAGTTTTGTTTCTAGCCAGGCTAACACTGACTGACTTAATGTGTTAGCTAACTTCAGTTTGCTAGCTTCTTAACAAAAGTGAAACACGCATGGCTTGACTCTTCGAGCTGGTTTCCTGAACATGGATTAAGCCTAGCCTTGATCTAAATTGCAGATAAAATGGAGATTTACCACCGAAATTCAAAGATAGTTTAGGCTTAGACTTAATCGTTGTCTGGGAAACGGGCCCTTAGTGTTAACATTCTGAGTAAAAAAAAATGACTAAAATGAAACTGCTCGCTGACTGAAAATATGAAGGAGAGAAGTAAACTAATAAGCATTTTATCTAAAAACTATGTATAAATCTTAAGCAGTAGACAAAATTAACACTGGCATTGGTTCAATCACACATAAAATATATTTGATTAATATATTCATTAATTATTGATGATTAATCGTTAACCATAACCAAGGCAAAAGAGTCAGTCCTAGTGCAGCTGTTTAAAGTGCAGAACAGCGTTCGAGTTCCTAAGTCTCTTCCCTACAGAGCAGAACTCGACTGCCAATCAATGACCTCATAGGCAAGCATCTCCTGAGGCGTCAAATCTTCTGTACGGCTAAAAATAAGCTCCTAAAAATAGGAGCCTTGATAAACACTTTCCTGTAAGGGGCGAGAGATGAAAATGGCTGAAAGACAGAAGGATCAGTTGCATAATATGATACTTGGTGACACTTCTGAGTGTGTGCGAGTGTGTGTTTTGCATGGAACACTGGTAGTAGATTTCACATAAAGGGCATTACTCCACAGGCAAAATGGCTAGCTAATTAACCTAGCAGTGCCACTGCTGCATTCATCGCTGCGCAGCTAGTTAATTGGAACACACAATGTGACTGCGGTTTACGAAGCTCAATCTCATCAAGGCGGCGTGTCATGTAGGGGCGAGACAGTGCACTGTTTCACATCGTTCAATACAAGGCTTAAAAACATGACACACACACTCTACGCAACCATACATGACTGATAAATGGACGGTTTGTAGCTAATAATAGTTGAATAATGGCCCAAAAATTAATGTGTATAAACCAGACAGCTGTCCAATAGTTCTGGATTTTCTCAGTCAGTTTTTCCATTTGGTATCAAAATGACATTGTATTATGCTCCTAGCATTGCGTATTGTGAGAAATGTGTATTGTTACAAGTGCCAGCTCATGTGACCTTGGTGCTGTAATATTTCTTGTTAAACTTGACAAAAAGGTTCGTCCCTGGCAGGTAATATTTCACTTTTTTGCTGAGAGATTTTCAGTAGTGGCATGAGTATTTTTTTTAAAGATAAACTCAACACTATTGTGTGTATTGGTTTGAATTTCTCATTTATTGGTTACAATTTATACACTTTTATACAAATACCATGAAGTTAAGAGGTTCAGGTAAACAGGAAATAAAAGTATAAACTGTGTCCATAAGGAGAGATTTCCCATAAACAATCTCTGTCTCACATTACCGCTGCCACAGAACAAGGTTTGGACTTTAAATCCTCCCCCTCACCAACACACATACACACAGGTATTATTTTTACAGGACATTTCCACTGATGCCCTAATACTGTTACATAATGTTAGTGCTAAAGTCTAATTTTTATTTGCTACTCAAAGGATTTTTAAAAATCAAGACAAAAAGTTGAAAGAACCAGAAAGCTGGCTTCAAAATCACATTTATGCCTCATAACAGAGCATTTAAACTCCACAGAGATCTGAACGCTCAAACCTAACACACACACACACACACACACTCTCACACACAGCCTACGGTGACTCAGCAGAAGAGGATTACTTGCTCGGTGAGTCTTCATAGAGCCATCTCCCTCCACAGTATTAAAGTGAGAGTCGATGAAAAGCACATCCTTATGTTTACAAAACTTCAGCTTTGGCTTAAGGCCCCGTTTTGCCCCATAAAAAGCCCCCTAAGAACGAACAACCTTTTTATAGAACAAACCTTAAAATGCAGATCCATTACTTAATAACTACAACACACACACAAGAAGAGGGTCACAATCCTGTGAAGTCACACGCACGCACACACACAAACACACACACACACACACAGCGTGCACATGGACTTCCATTTCACACATATGTAGCGTTCACACTTTAGGGGAAAAGTGGTGGTGAAATGGATGGTTTGGGAAGTCTGGAGCCTGGCATTTTTGTGATTGAGAGCCAAATGTAAAACAAGACCACTTCTTTTATTGTATCTTTCTCAGGAAAGCTAATAATGATATTTTGACATTTAGAATCTCTCACCAACTCATATTCATAAACTATATTAATGAAAGCGCATGATTATTTATCTTTGTGATCACAGCATTGCACAGCTCACCACAACCAAATGTGACCTATGCTTTTGACCCATCCATGAAGGAGAATTGTGCAGCTGACATGGTTAGCGCCCGGGTAGCAGTGCTCGGGTCGGTCCCTTGCTCATGAATACCTCAGTAGTATCTTTACCATTCCAGATTCGAACCAGTGACCTTCTGATTGCAGGGCGAACATCCTAAACATTACGCTACCACATGCCCCGATATTTTCCTACTCTTTTCTTGTTAACTGCCTCTTTAAAAAATTCAATGTGATGTACCTTTGGATCATATAAACTACTAAAACTGCTAAAATATTATTCATAATAAAAATTTATTATTATTATTATTATATTTATTTTTTTATTATTTTTTTTTTTTAAGACATTAACTGATATTGGTTTTTCAGGGCAGATATAGATACCGATTATTGCTAGTTAACAGGGCCGATAACTGATATTTAGAACTCATAGGCAAACAAAAAAAAAAGGTAAATCTCTGTCTAATTTTTGAATTTTACAAACATCTCCTTCTCAGAGCTTCACTCTGTACTTGTGTGTCAGAGACAACAAGGCTTCATCATTGATTGGCTACTTGTGAGACATATAGCCAATCAGAGACTGTTGTTGGCAGGACATTAAATGAAGCAGCAAGTCGAGAGCATACGGCACAGAGAGAAGAGACGGCAGTGGAGCCGCAGTAGTGCACCTTGTAATTACTTATGTCGGTAATGGTCAAAATTAAACACCGACACTGAATCGGCAAAATGGCAAATACCGGCCCCCAATAATCGGTCAACCCTTATTAATGAAACATTGAAATAATCCTGACACTGATTTGACACACATTAGCAACTTTTAAGAACTTTCTAAATTAAGAGTTCTTTTATATCTGAAATCTGACCTATAACATCGTTCTGTAACTCAAACAGCTCCCAAGATGGTTCCAAAAATCTCTGGGCGTCTACCTCATCTCCATCTTAGAAAAATCAAGCTGAAGTGTCTGGAGGCAAAAAAAATAAAAAATGCAAGTAATAAAGAAATGAAATCTGCTCACAGTAATGCTCTCTCCATATTATTTCCATATCAAAAGGGCCTCGGCGCTAATAGCATGTTACTAACTCTGGAGCGGCAAACTTGGTAAACACTGCCACGTCTGAGTCATAATTACGCACTTCAGCAAAGATGGCTTTCTGCAGAATAGCTTTTGCCCCATTTAGAGTGGTGTGAGGGGAAAACTCGAGACGATTACAGATTCTGGCTGCTAGATTCCATCATATAAAGCACATTCTCAAGACACAAGTGTGAGGAAGCATCAATTACGACTGGTGAAATAAGGGTCAACTGGGGAGAGATTCAAGGGCTACAGCACACTAGAGGATTAAGGCGGCATTCCGTAATTTACCAGTCTGCTTGTTATCCTAACAAAACATAAGCAAGGAAGAAAGTCTTAAAATATGGCAGCTTCACAATGGCATGACATCTTTAAATTGCCTTTAAGATTAATTTTTATGTACGGCAGCTCAAACACTCTGGATATAGGACTTGGTGATATGATTTCAAATCCATATCACGATAATTAAATATATATATACACTGATAATGCTTAATGGTTGATTATTTGTTTACTGATTTACTCATTGCGCGGACAGGGTCAATATAATATTAAGCATTTTTTTTATGTTAACAGGTCATAAACATACGCATTAGGAAATGACAACCCTTTCTCAAGCACAGTTGCTTTGTTCATCCCAAAAGCCTTTAATTCGATTCAAGATAAAGGCTTGGGCATGTTCACACAACGCTGTTTAGTATCTTTCAGAATGGAATTTAAGCTCTACTGGGACACAGCTAGGGGTGATTAGAATGATCAACAGTTTGATCTTAACATCAGAAAGATTTATGACCGGAAATATAAAAGGTAATTTAAGTGTAAAACAAGCTGATGAGCTTATTGTTGTAATCTATATGGTTGCTTGTGATAAGGATTTTTTGTTTCCTTTAGCATATTGTGTTGCTTTCATACAGGAGGTACAATGATGGAAACGCAACGTTCACCAATTTAGTGAGTTACGGAGTTGGTACCATAATCGGAGGGTCGCCGGTCCCATACCAATAAAGGTACCACTGAGATACTCATGAGCAAGGCACCATCCCCAAGCACTGCTCTGCAATTTTTTTTCCCAGTCATTAAGGAGTTTATTGAATAGACAAACAGTATCAAAATTAAGCCAATGAAAGGTTGTAAAAGTCCTTTCAACACTATCTCAGTTAATTGTCCTGCCTTAGTATACCATTATTCACACAACTCATATTTTCAGGAGCTCTGAAAGTCATAGAGCATAGACCATAAAGTCTAATGGCACCATCAATAAGGTCAGAAAGGCTAGCAAGGAAAAATTCCCTGGAAGAATAAATTCACTGAGCACTCCTTTAAATAAACACACATTTGTGCTAATATTTCAGAGAAAGATATTTTTCTCATTAACCCTTCGACTACCCCAGTGATTATGGCTAGCAATAGTCTCATCTCTCACAGCATCTCAGTGATCCTGCTGCAGACTTAATGAGATGGCAAAAGATGACACTCTCTTTAGGTTTGTCAGCGCTCACCGGTGGAGGAATCTTGTTAGCGAGATGCAGCCCACTTGGGTCAGCCTTAATGTCATTCCTAACTTGCACATGTCACATGCTAACAGAGATAACACACACACACACGTGGCTTGGAATCAAAATTGAGCTGTCACTAAATGGAGGCCAGGACTGGAGATATGACTAGCGGTTAAAAACATCACCCACAACCCGGCCTTGACGAGATTAATAATTCATGCACTAGGGGGAGAAACAGGATGACAGGCTCTCAAATTGCAGGTGGTTTTTACACTCAATTAGCCTTTGGAGCTTTGGAGCTAACTCAAGTAATGATCAATCAGTTCTGTGTAACCTGTGACCAGCCAAATGATATCTACATTATATAAGGGTGTATGTGTGAATAAATATGTACAGCTCTGACCTTCCAAGGACGGAAAAGCTCCAAAGAGTGATCTGTGGTGTCTAATACAGGACAAAGGTGTGGGCAATTAACTTAAATGCTTCAAAACCAATATTTGGAACCCCTCTCGCCAACATATTCTTGCTCATGTAGGTTCATTCAATCATCTTTCTCCCAATGCATGCATTAATGAACTGTCCCCTTAAAAAATAGTAGGGTGAGTGTTCGCCCCGTAATCGTAAGGTTGCCGATTCAAATTTCACACAGGTAAAGGTACCACTGAGGTACTCATTAGCAAGGTACCATCTCCAAGCACTGCTACTCGGGATGGTAAGGATGGGTCAAATGCAGATGTCACATTTAATCATCACTGTATGCCCTGCTGTGACAAATAATCACTAATTTTCACGATACGAGATGAGGGGAAAAACACAGACCACCAACAAGGCGCTGGGCCAATATTCTGTCAAATGGCAAATTGCAGATAATTTTGATGTCAATACTGTCAGCTAGTCATTGCAACCTAGGTTGCAATCAGTTCTGTGTAACCGATAAACTATAAACTATTTTTATAGTTCCATTTACCAGAATGTGAGCCAAAACCAGTAGTACAGTGTCTGTTTAAGTTGTCAGAGACTAGAAAATAAGCCAATATCAGTAGAATGCTAGTTAGGTTGGTAACTGACAAAACTCTAGAATTCTTGGAGATAAAGTATTTGCTAAAAACATTTTTGTACCAGATTAGAGCACCTTCAGAGCTCTTGTAGAGTATCAGCTGTTCTGAGCTCCCAGACAAGCAACTGTATATCAGGCAGGTAGTCATAATGTTTTGGCCTGTGAGAATCAGCACTAGAACTGACCCATTTAAATAACTGATGATGAAAACATTACAGCACAACATGTTGTGAATTTGTCACTGTCATCCAGCAGCTTGCACGCCTGGCTGATGACCTGGCCACAAGTTGACGATTCTCCATCTTACCGGGGGCCCCGAGGGACACGTGTGACGTCCATCTGCTGATTTAGCGTGGCATCACGAGAGACGGGGGAAATAAAGGGTGGGGTGTGTTTGAGGGGGAAGGAGAGGGGGTGGTTACTCACTCGTTCTGTGCTGTTCATCATCAAACACATGGCGATTTTCAAGCACACTGCCTGGCGAAAAACCTTGGGAGGGAAGACGAATTCAACGTGGTGGAAGACAATCAAGAGAAATGGATTTTGGCAGCCGGCTCGGCGCACCAGAAGCTACAATGACAATTACCCAAAACACAATCTGACCAAGCTGTCTGACAAGGGTGGATGCGATGAGGAGAGGAAAGATAGGGCCACTCCGACTCTGAGCGATGTGGCGTGGCTGTTTTACACACAGCTTTGCGGGGATACCACTTGTAGTTGTCCGTCAAACTGCACGCTGCACGCTGTGCACATTTCACACCAAAATACAAATTCAGCCCCATCACTTAGGAGGAGTTCAGATGCTGACACAATTCTGTCTTAAGCCCAAATACGGCTGACAATTCGACGCAGTCAATGATGGCGCTTAAGAATTTCTGTCAAGTTTTTTGCAAGTTTTCAAACAATCAGAAAAATTGAGGCTTTTTTACTGTGCAAAGTTCAGATGGCTGCAGAAGCAGCACTATACACAGATGCTTTTTTGGAGGATGCACCACCAGCAAAACAAAAACACCCTAATATATAATCTATAGTTGAGGTTTTTTGGCATCTGTCTGTGTAATAGCTTAAAACAATCACTATTAAAGCCATAAATTGCTTACATGCTACCTTACATTTTCACTGTTCTAAAAATTTAGCTAAAATCTCAGCTCACCCTACTTTTGTTGGCAGTGACCAGTGTTTATGTTCTTGAAAGGTAAAATTAAACATAGTGAATATTTCTCTCTTAGATATTACAAATTAAATACCCACAATGTACTTGAAACCAAAATAAAATGAACCAAATAGTTTCTTGGAACCTCAAATTACCCATTAAATCCGTCCCTCCGTTCTTCCGGCACCACACTGGACCTTACTCACCCCAATACCAATTAGGCACTTCTGCAACAAAGAGCCGCTTGACAAATATCACCTACCCAGTGCACAACCCCTTACGAAAAGGGCAGGCCTTCTGAATTTTAATGCAGCGTGAATAAAGGGCTTTTGATTTAATGGACAGTGAGCAACAATTGCTCCAAGTCAACGGCATCCACATATTGTTATTGTCAAAGCAGCAAACAGCCTATGGGCATGATCTAATGCAGTGTTCAGGGAGAAGCCAGAGTCTGATGGACTGACAGGTTAAATCTGTTGTCTATATTCATTTCCCTCTGATAGAACATTTGGAGCAACACTGGTGCAAGAAAAGAAACGGAGTACAATTAGAAACCACGTTTTTGTTTTAAAATGTTTAGCTAGGCAACACTTTTGGATTTTGATCATAACCTTCCAACAGAATAGCGTAAAATAGACAACTGAGGGATATGAACTTTAACATTCTCTTTGAATAACTGCCTGGGTGAAGAAAGATTTCCAAAACTTGTCCATCTGGCAAAGTCTCCAAGAACGCAATAACAGAGGATGGTGACAAGCAAAGTTAACCCATACCTACAATTTTACATTTGGATTTACATCATTAATCGGACAAATGCGTCTGATAAATCTTATAAAATTTTATAAACGCACTTGTGCTTTCTGTGCATGCGGACACAGAAATAACGCGCAAGAAATCCACGTAAGAATGCAAAATATTCACGCACAAAAAGAAATTGCTCAAAGATGATGAGGATGATCACCTGACAGATGCAACCACCTTTATAAGCTAATAACATCCTCAAATTAGCTAAAGAAGATCATAATTAGCTCGACACTTTCCTAGTACCAGGACTGTCGGTGCTGGAAAAGCTCGTTATCAACGGAATTATCAAGATCGGGGCCAAATGAGAGAAGCGGACGACATCGCACTTACCAAACGAGCTCCAGAGCAAACACGGGCTCCGTCCACGCGCTTCAGCCGCTCTCATGCCCGCGCGCGCTAGCCAAAACGCAGCTCGCGCCGGACGTCGGCCGAGCGCGAGACACAGACGAGCGTCCGCGAAAGAGAGAAGGGGAGAAAAAGAAAGAGAGGAAGAGAAACAGAGAGAACACCAGCGGAGGATGCACAGCGACGAGGCGGTACACTTCACTCCGCATCTCACACACACACACACACACACATACACACACACATATATACACACGTGATGAGTTGTTCGTTGGGGAACGAGTCGACTCCTTTAAACGGACTGGTGCCTTTCCATGAACGACGACAGAGGCGTGGGGGATAGATAGACGGATCGAGATAGAGGGGAAAGGAGAGACCGAACAAGTAAGGGAGAGGTGGAGTGGGAGGGAGAGTGTACCTGATTTTTAGGCTATTTTATAGGCTACCTGACTGTCCCCTGAAGATAAGATAGGATGAGCTAGGGTTGTTTTTTTTGTTTTTTTTGCTTTGCTTTGAGGATCGGTACTCTTATAAAAAAGTTTCAGGTTTTATTAGAAAAAAATTGTTTTGAATATACAATCTAGATGAAAGTGTTCTTTGAATAATTGGTTTAATAAGAAGAATGGGGGAAAAAAACTATTTTAAGAGGAAACGTAAATTCTATAGTACAAAAATGGTTCGGAAGGAGTCGGTTCTTATTAATGAACTGAAGGAAATGAAACGACTCACTGAAAAGCTTCTCTCTATCGCCCTCTCCTGATCATTTGGAGGCTGTTTCTTTGGCACCTGCGTGCTGGGTTCGATCGATTGGAGGTGATCGATTGGTAAATGCGTTGAATGTGATGATGTGGCAACAGTCGACATGGAGAGAATTAAAAAGCAAATTCAATTATTTCGCTGTGTATCATCGGTGTCATTTGTAGTGGCATTGACATATTGTCAGTAGGGTGTTAACTACAGACAGAAATAAAGTTTTACTTTTTAAGATTCAAAATGGCGTATTTACGATTGTAATTCAATATAAAGTAGCATTAATTGATTGCATGATTAGGCTACATTATTATCCAGCAAAAAGACTATTAGAATATGTTAGACACAAACACACAGCTTACAATCTTGTGTGCTCCTTCAATTGACTTTCATAAGAGCTAGATGTAAATAACACTACAGCTTCACCTAATCCTTAGCTTAGAAGCCAAAATACTTCATGAGTGTTTTCAAACCTGCAACTGTTTTGTATTTTTTTAAACCTATGAACTCATCACAATGCACACATCTGACTCTTTTGAGGTATTTTTATTGATACTCATCATTAATAAATCTACATAATGCTACACCAGCAATCTCTCATCACATCACACACACACAAACTTGTACAACTATCTTTGTGGAGACATAAACTCCATAAACTCCCATAATGACTATATATATATATATATATATATATATATATATATATATATATATATATATATATATATATATATATATATATATGAAGCAGCTAATCTAACCTCAGTAACCGCAAATGCATATATAAAAAATAAAACTGCGTTTTTCGATAGTCATTTTTTTTTCTTCATAGGGACCTCTCAAATGTCCTCCTGGCCAAAAGAAAAAATGTGATTTTAGGGGACAAAAAGGCCCAAAAGGATCCCCACAATGCACTAAAACATGGTACACACACGGCAGGTTTGGTGACATCATTCTCTTAGCCTCACTTTGTCTGAGCCGACTGCTTCCTTTGTGCTACAGCTCATGAATTTTATGAAGTCATGTCTGCTCAAGTCTATTTAAAAAGCAAACCTCATTATTTCACCGTTAATTGCCTAATTAGAAAATATTCCCATCGCTGGCATTTGTTGACTCACAGTGTTGGGAAGATTACTTTTAAAATGTATTCCACTACAGATTACAGAATACATGCCCAAAAATGTAGTTTGTAACGTATTCCGTTAAGTTACTCAGTGTGAGTAATGTATTCTGAATACTTTGGATTACTTAATATACTGTCATGCTTTTTACAACTACATGAATGTAGCAGTCACATCCTGCAAATTCTTGTTTGTTTTTCTCTACCAATTGGCTGTTAAGCCCAAATCTCTCTGAATAGACACTATATTTACTCTAAAGGAGCAAACACGAAATTTCAGAGTAAGAAATGCATTCCTGCCCGGGCACTGCTGGCTCTGTTGTGCTGGCTCCGGGTGGATTGTGTAACTGACCACCAACATTAACAGGACGCTCTCATTGCGTGTTTTGTTTGGGGAACACCGGCAATGCGTGGAATTACCAAAATTAGAGAGGGGATAGCCTAACATATGAAACAGGAAAAGACCGCTGTGTAATCCATTTATTTCAACAAAGTAACTGTATTCTAATTATCACCTATTTAAACGGTAACTGTAACGGAATACAGTTACTCATATTTTGTATTCTAAATACGTAACGCCGGTACATGTATTCCGTTACTCCCCAACACTGTTGACTCATAACAGACAGTTTCAAATACACATAGCAGATCCGTGTCAACCTTAAATATACCAACTAAAACCTGAAGGTTTGTATAGGCTTATAGTACTTGTAGTAAATATCTGTAAATTCTTCTTTTTGCATGTGATCCATTGTTCTCTTTCCACTTGAAGTTCCCTTTGCATTACTTCATCCTCTTACCTCACTGTCCGCTGTTTTTTATGTAAAATCGCCCCCTGCTGGACATGAAGAGATATGAAAACAGATGGATCACCAGATTAAAACTAATTAGGAGAAAATGTATTGGTTCTATGACATCATGGATAAAAAACTGATTGGACTAACTATACTTTCCATCAAGATGTTATGGTTTCTATTGGGCCTACCTTTATTCAATACAGATGTATTTTTCTACAGTGTCTATCGGCAACATACTATTTATAACACTAGGAAAGCATTAAATTCTCAGAACTGACTATTCAGCATGGTTGCCATCATAAAATAGATCAGGTTTTCTGAACCACAGCTTCCATTGCTGACTCTGTGTCCGGTCTTTTCTGAATAAGTACTTATTCAGAAAATACCATTTTTGTCTGTGATGATATTAGATACATTCTTTACTTAACTACCTTAACAGTAAAAAAGTAATTACTCTATATTTTAAAGGGATTTGCTGGTTCGAATCCTGGACCGGTAAAGGTACTACTGAGATACTAATGAGCAAGGTACCGTCGCCAAGCACTGTTAGCTGCCCACTGCTCCTTCACGGATGGGTCAAATGCAGAGGTCACATTTCGTTGTGGTGCACTGTGTGCTGTGCCGTAGTGGGTTCATAATCACTCACTTTTATTTTCCTTAAAACAAATATGGTACAACACATAATACCACAAGCTCTGGCAAGGAGTTAACAGGACAACCAAGTACTGTTAATGCTTTATTGCTTTTGGCAAAGGAGCTCTGCACATTTACCTTCCCAGCAAGCATGCCATACTCATAGGTGTTGTGTGGTTTAAACAGGTGCGCAGTGATGGTGAATAATGATAAGCCAAGCAAAACATCTCTAGACGTAAACATCAGCATATTTTACATGACTACTCATAATTAAAGCCATTGTGCATTTCACATACTGAGAATGCCATACAGCAGATAACCTTGTCTTTCCCCAGCTCTTGACATTTAGCTTAAACATGTGAAGTGGTGCATCATTTCTAGTTTAAAAAATTGTACAATGTGAAACTGAAAACAAAGTCATTGTTTAATTGGGACATTAAGTTCAGCAAAACACTACAGTCATAGTGTCAAAGCCTTAAGCCACGACTTACAGTATATCTTCATATTTTGCTTCCAAAGAGCAAAACTTGCTTAGGTTTTTATTATATTTACATGTATATTTGCATATTTTGCAATGAATCACTATACCTACTGTTTAATTTTACTAGCAAAATAGAAAGAAATGAGGTGTGACACAGAGCTTTTTTGCATTTCACACTTCACATGTATTTCTCACAGTACATTTACAGCATTAAGTAGACCCATTTTTCCAGAGCAACTTACATTTTCGAAGTTTCTCTGGAGTAAGAGGATCCCAGTGGTGGTAGTGCTGAAGTTAGGATAAAGAGCTGGATTTTGGGACATCCCTATTAGACAATCCTCAGTTGTACCTTGGAAAAGTCATCTAGCTAAATATTTGCTGGTGTCAAGACAGTCTGATCTCATAACAGCAGTAGCTCTGATGCTTTTCAAAACTGCTCCAATTCCCTTCTGCTTAGTCAGCTACAGGTCTGACCAGCTTTCACATGTATTTAAGCAGCTGGTGTGGTCCTTTCTTTCGTGTAATTTGTAATGAATGCTCCTAACCTCACTGTCAATACGCTGTCAATGAGATGACTTTGAAGGCTCTGTCTTGCTGTACAGAGCAAAGTGGATTCGCTGTGGCTCATGCTGGAAAACTCCATAAAAGACTGGGAAGGACAGACTGGATAAATGAAGAGATTTTACACATAATTGTGCATTGAGGTTTCCATCTATTATATTATACTATTTTATTATACATTGAGGTGCATCTATTATATTTGATTTTCAGGAGGGTGGTCTTTAAATCAAAATAGACTGATAAAACTTCCCACAATTTTAGATTTTAATTTTTTCAAGGATGCAAGTTCCAAAAACTGTATTAAGAAAGTAAAATGAATGATCACAAACATTAATCTACAGTATTTATCAGATTTTATTCAGCTACACATTTCCTCATTACAGTCTACAAAATTCAAGATTCTTTATCTGTCATATACATAGTTATACAAGTACAACATGTAGTACAACATGTAGAGAAATGTACCACCAACAATCCTAAGACTATCCAAAGTGAACACCACAGGACAAAAATGTTTATGTTTATTTAAAACAATTAATAACTCACAACTTATATGACCACTAATAAGCTGGTCATAAGCTGACTTAATGCAAGAGACACTGTTGGCCTACCTGTCCTTAGACTCTACACATCTCACTTGGTTGAGGTTTTCTATAAGAATGACTACCACTATCTAATTCTATAATCTACACGTTGATATGTATATTTGTAAAGGGTTGCTGTTCAAAAAATATTTAACTTGAATGTACATGGTCAGTTAACGTTCTTGCAAACTGCACTACCATTTCAAGCAGGTATAGTATGGCAAAAACTGTATATAATGGGAATATACAATTGTTAATACTGTTAAAAAGAAGAAGACAAACAGTCCTGTAATCTAAAAGGTTCTGATCTGTATTTTTCCACTACATGCTGCATTACGATCTTTATCATTACGAGGGTTATGAGTGTTACCTTGCTATGCCTCTACAGTTTGCTTACTGATGGAGTAATGTTTAAAGCATACATGCTGTAGTGCAGACCAACAAAAACTTGTTTGAATTCTTAAACAAAATAACAGTCATTGATCCAAATTTCATTCTAGTACATTATTTTTATATCTTAATTTCATGTGGAAGTTTTCTGCTGCCCCCAGTAGGAATTTAAGATTATTGTGCTCTTATAAGGCCCAGGATGGCTGAATGGTCTCTACAGATATAAATGAAAACATCACTGAGCCTCTTGTTGTGAATGGTTTGACACAAATCTATGCTGGTTTAAACTGTTTAAATTTCCTCAAATATGATTTTACTTTATTTTAATGCTAAATAGGCAGACCACGAGACTACCATGAATTCTTGAACAGATGGAACTTATAAGTAAATAACAAATTCTTGTTAAAAACGTGTTAAACCCCTATCATAACTAACCTTCCTTTAATCTAAAACCCAATTTTAACATTTACATTTCACATTTCCAATTAAACATTTGAAAGTACCAAGCATAGTTAAAAAGTAAAAAACGACACTATAAAATGCAATTTTTTCTGGGGTTTTATTTCCATATACAGCTTGTCAGTTCATGAATTCTTGCATAAGTCATCTGAGTTAAAGAATTTCTTAATATTAGATCCAAGAAAGATACTTGGAAAGATACCAGAAAGACACATTAACTGGAAATTACTTGCCTGCATATTACTTTTCTTGACAAAGTGGATTTCTAAATTGCTGTGAGTCATTGTTAAATCGAAAGAAGAAGTGAAAAAAAAGGGCTCTGACCTTTAAAATATCTTTACAGCAGCAGACATGCCCAACCCAGTCACCCTCATACCCGCAGTACTCAGCTGTTTTGTCCTTAATGGTGCACATCCTACAATTTGGAACCACATTGTTTTGACCTCCCACTCCCCACATATAAAAGTCAAAAAAATAAACGCAAAATGCAGTTGTAGTTGCAATACAGCCCTATAGGAGCATTAAAAAGCATCTGCAAGTTCACTCGCGCAAATAATCTATTTTTCAGCTAAAAACTGAAACCTTTCATTCTATTGCTGCCATCTGTGATAATTAATAAATACTGTACATTTTATGTTGAACATACATAGCCTTATTTTTGCTAGATCAAAATCACTGATGCTGGAGTAAATCAGTAGGTTAATAACAATTATTACAGAAATGTTTTACAATTGTACCAGACGCCTTCCCTTCTTTACAACAGGTTAAACATGCACGTCATATTTTACAGTTAAGGACACCTGTCCATGTTGTCCATGACAACACAAAATATGTAAAGTTACACTTGGTGGTTCAATGGCAGCCGCCAGCGGTGAGGGAATGGAGATATGATTTAAATTATGACTGACTCTCTTAGTGAACTTGCCCAGACTAGCAGGAAGGCTACTGCACTACGCAGGTGCACAGGGCCAGAGCAGTAGATGTGGGCAGGGCTACGCTAAACATAACTTCTCTACATCAGCATGCTGTGTTCCCGCCCTGAAATACCTACCGTGAAATGTATTAACGTCCTGACACTGAATTCGGGGGGTTTCCACACCTTTTCAGACACACTTTTCTGAGACATTTCACATGTTACTATGGTATATTTACCTAGATTATAGTACTAAGTGATCACTGTAGTGATTTTGGAATATTTAGCACAGTTATTGCTTTCAGCATTAACTTATTACATAATGTTAAACATATAATCATGTGTGCAAACCCAGGTACCCTCTTTTTGTTAACATAATGGATAAGAATATTACTTTTGATATAGTTACACTAAACATATTCATACTGAACATTGTTAAATTAGACAATATTAGTGGCCTATAACACGCACACACACGCTTGCATTGATAACACACGTAACAACACAAACTCATGCAGCAGACGCTTGAAATGTGCGGAAAGGAATCATTATATTTCCTCCAATAACAACACACACACACACATACAGTAGCTGGTCTTTGAGAACTAAAAATACCTCCCGTCGGGATTCTAAAATCGTCTGGAATTTCATTCTACCTTAGCCTCAACCAATCTTACAATGGATTCGTGTTGCGTTGGGGCTTCCCACTTCGCCCTCCCCCTGCTCGCTTCCACTCGCTTTTCTTATAGCCTTACTGCATAAATCGAGTGGAAGTGAGTAGGGGGAGGGCGAAGTACATAAATGGACAGGTGTCCTTACTTACTTAAATCTGGTCACCATTCGACGAGTAAAACAGCGCCTGCATAACTACGCCAACAAAGGGTCCACAATTTATTACATTACCTGTTAAGTAACATTTATTTTCCGCTTGCAAGTGCTGACGAATAATGGTTTTGCCCGAGTCTGGACTCGCGATTCTTCAATTAAGTAGTTTAAGATCTTTTAAACGTTTTGAGTTTTGGGTGAAATTACTGGCAGTTGTAATATAATGTAGCTTACGTAGTGCTGTTCAGTTTTGTGGAACCAATGCGTGGACAAACGGGAATTAATTAAAAAAAGAATCAACGAAGTAATGAACCAAACATATTACTTTCAGGAAAAAAAAATGTCACATGCTGCTATACGGTACATGCCAGCATTTCTTACTTCTTCTTTATCTTCCTTAATTTTCTGTAAACATGCTTGCTTACCTTTGTGGTGAATTTGGGGGACGATGAAAAGAAATTTTGCGTTCTCTTTCTTTGGTCTGTCATTAACCAAACACTACATGGATGGCATCAGGATTACATGTTGCAGGTTAGCTCTTCTTATTAAATATAAAGAAGAAATTGTGTAGATAAAAACGAGAAAAAAACTGTGTAGAAAATGTGATTTATTAAGGACAAAATAGATGGATAGAAAGTTAACTAAATGAAAACAAAAAAACATTCATTAAAAAGAACATTCACTTTTTACAGGGAGCAAATAAGGATTGAGATATTTAAGCATAACATCATTTAATTTTTCTATACATTTTGAACATGTTTTCAGTAATGTGAAATATTAAGCAAAATCATTAATTATTGTAGTCTTATAAATTACCATTGGTGAAATACAGTCAGTTTGTGGATGTGGATAATCTGCTACATATTAAATGCATTCTGCATGTGATCAGGTTAATAAACTCTTTACAGTGTTGCAGGATGGTAACAATAAAGCATGTTACTGATCAGTTTTAATTTTTTTCTGTAAATTTTTATCATATTTACATTATGTGTCACAAAGGGTGTGTCCACTAAACTCGTTGGCATGAATCAGAAAATAATACTATTCATCACATTCATTGACCTGTACATAATCTAACTCATTAACTTACTGTTAATTATTTAATGGAATTCGTCAAGCTT
Organism: Distichodus sexfasciatus; assembly: GCA_032718565.1. Lineage (NCBI taxonomy): Eukaryota > Metazoa > Chordata > Actinopteri > Characiformes > Distichodontidae > Distichodus > Distichodus sexfasciatus. Next base: position 2,569,182 of record JAVGVS010000046.1, read on the forward strand.
CTTACAAAAAACACAATTCCCAACACAATAATTAAACCCCATTACCAAAGTGCACAGAAAAAACACTTCCATTGTTCAGAGAAAAATCCAGTTTCAATTTCAGTTTGATGCACTTTTTTAGGGGCAGGAATTACAGTCTGTTGATAACCAGGAAGGTAGTGAGAAACATGACACATTAGAAAAGCTTGACTGAATGGAGTTCCATGGAAAAAGTTTAACAAGTCTTTACAAATCGAGTGGCAATGAACCCTAGCAACTTTGGCTTGTAGAGTAAAATGTGATGCACTATGATGCAGGCGTCAGCAGAAATCTTTATTCCAGCATCACATTGCATTAGCAGTCATTTTTCATGGAAGTTTCAGCTCTTCATCTGGTGTCTTGTGGCTGAAGATGTTAGCAGTTGTAAACCTTATGTTTTAAAGAAGTTCTTTAGTGACAAAGATGAAAATCAGGAACACAGTTTTTATCCTGAAATATAAAATTACATGTATTACTTATTTGTTTGGTCACAACAAGGCCTGTGGGGGCAAAGGACACAAGATATTACTGCAGTGTCACAAGTTGGTTTAAAATTCAGCACTGAAATACACAAACCCTAACTACATACATGCTGAAACATAAACAAAAATAATTTCATTATGCATTTTGTTAACAGAGTTGTGGAAAAGTTGGAACAAAAGAGTAGTCAGATTTTGAAAGTCACAACTTAAAAAACATAGTTTCCTAAATTTGGATTTAGAATCTTATAGACATTTGTAACAATTTTAGCTCTGTGCTTTTAACTGGTGAGATATTGGGTATTTGCAGAAGATTTGTATAAGATTCTGTGGAGAAAAAAACAAAACAAAACATTTTAAATAGGCAGAGAAATCTTTCCCAATATGCAGACGCTGTAAAATAGTTCTGACATTGAATGAAAAAACCTTCATTGACTAACCACCACAAGATGGTGTCGTAACCCTCTAACATTAAACATATTTTAGGCGTAACCTGTCAGCCCTAGTTTCATATTTTACGGTAACAGGCTTTCCCATCGGCTTCTCCTCACTTCCCCTCATATTCACTGGCATTCTCTCAAGGCAACGCTAGACTAAATCCTTTCACTTTTATTATTCTGATGTGCACAGCAGTAGAAATTTAAAGCTATGAACTTTTTAAAAGTGGCAGTCACTTAAAAAGCCAGTCTTAGGACATGAACTTGAAACACTACACACATTCTCACTTTCAGTGCTTTCCTGTGAGGAGTATCATGTTCCTGAGAAACAGAAAACGAGCAGTCAAGTGAGCGTGCTATAACACTGGCAAAATATTATGCTCTCATTCGATCAGAATCAGGTCCGATTCTCATATCTACTGTAGGCAAATCATTATAAAAAATTGACAGTAACAAATGTAGAGTAATACTGAAACTTAAATTACAACATGTTCACATGTGTGCTTCAGTTTAGGGTGGGAGCCATTTCCTTTATGTCTTCCTACTGCTAAAGAGGGAAGCTAAGAGCCATTACAACATCCTTACGTCAGAAGTGGGCTCTTTTTAATGTCAGATCATTGGCTAAACAAATCTTTATTTAATTCATATCTAAAAACGTAAATAATAATTTACACTGTTATTTTTTGAGACTTAAAAGCTTCACTGCTGTGCAGACCAATGGCCTGTCTTACAAACTATTTGTAATGAGTCAGTCAGATTAAACAAGAAAGGTGGAGGGAGGATTGCAGCCATGTTTTGACATGGGTTAATTTACAGACGTGGACAGTTTTGCTGGAACCTTACAGCTCGTTTAAACAATGCCTCATTCCTCATGAGATGAAAAGTGTCTCGTGTAGCTGCATGAGTAGGAAGGTGCCTGTTTTTAGTATGTGATAGAATAAAATTGATTTATTGTTTATGATACCCAGATATGGTAAAATAGCCCTGTTGGTATCCTTTAAACAATTATATATCATTTCATTACAGTCCTATTACAAACTAATTGTTTTATTTTAATTAATATCCAATGTATCTTCAATCTTTATTATCAGCCATTCAGCTACTCATTTGCCAATGTGTATTTTGGTATCACTTAAATATTTATAGAGGTTTAAAAATACATTTAAATAGAATAACAAACATAGAATTGAAGAAAGCCCAATAAAATAACATTTTAAGATATTTGCATGTGTTATTGAACATTATCTGTTTGTAATTTGACTGCTGTTATGATTTTTGCACATATTATTGAACCCTTCACATAGCTAGCTTACACTTGATAAAGATACTGTTATTTTTTAACAGAATGTCTGTTTAGAATTTTCATATTAAGCTGCTATAGATCTTATGCACATTCAGTGCAAAAAGACAATTCTAGGACCAAAACTGTAGTTTGAATTCTCATTGAAGTCTCTTTTTCTACCTTTACTTTAGAGCTTGTATTTTGTGGTCTATTTTATATGCTTACTCTTTGTGCCTTATTTGTTCTTTATACTGTAAAGACTGGAGTCACATCGTCTTATCTCTCTTTAGACTTGCAAACAGCAGAGATGACAATAAAATTTACTTTGACGTTGAGGTTTTGCACAAACATGCGTGCAATAAAATTTGCTTGAGAGTGCTCTTCAGCAAATCCTAAACCAAATCCTAAATAAAATGAAAACGTTGTGAATGTCATAAAATGTGTAAGTGGGTTTCAAGAACAAATTTCCTCTTCAGAACAGCTGGTGAATTAGGCCCATTATTTGCACCACACTGAACATGGACCAGAGAAAGCAAATTAGAGCGCTGTCTGAGGAGGTCAGAAAGAATACTTTATAGATAACCATGATAAAGGAAAAGGCTACCGTATAAGACCATCCTTCAACAGCTGCAAATATTAATAAAAAGTATAACCTCAATGGGATGCAACCAACCTCTTTGGATAAACAAGTTGTTTTTTTTTTTTTTTACAAGTAATGTAGTGTTGCAAGTAACCGGGGCCAAGGCCAGGCCGCAGGCAGAAACGCTAAACCGACCGCCTGCGAGTTGCCTTGAGCCGCCACCTATGTACCACCATATTGACATTGTCTCTGTGCCCCGAACCAAAAATAGTTCATGTAAAATGCGAAAGGCGTCCTTTTCCACTAAGCTGAAAGTAGGACTACTAAATATTAGATAATTAACTACTAAGGCACTTATTATTAGTGAAATGATTTCAGACCACATCCTACACTCGCTCTGTTTAATTGAGACATGGGTAAAACCGCAGTTGTGAGTGGGCCCTTAAATGATGCGACGCCTCCAGGATGTAGTTTTGAGCATAAACCCCGACTCAGTGGTAAAGGGGGAGGTGTTGCAACCATCTACGAAAGATCTCTTTCAATAACACAGAAGTCAGGCCCTAAATTTACATTTAAATCATTTGAATTATTATTCCTTAGAATTGCAGACGTATCTGCAAAACCTAACTCTTTGTCGCTCCCTCTTATTACGATTTACCGTCCACCAGGTCCTTATTCTGAATTCCTAACTGAATTTGCAGAATTTCTGTCAGACCTGGTTATTTCAACTGAAAGAGCAATAATTGTGGGGGACTTTAATATTCATGTAGATAATGAACAAGATCCTCTGACAGCAGCTTTTACTAATTTACTAGATTCCATGGGCATTGTTCAAAATGTAACTGGGCTCACTCACAACTGCGGTCATACCCTTGATTTAATCCTATCGTTTGGTCTTAATGTAGATAATGTAAGAGAACTGTCTCAGACGAGTATTATTTCTGACCACCATCTCATTACATTTGATTTTCACTCTAGTCAAAACACAAATACTACAACTCGCTTCTCCTCCAAGCGTACAATCACTTCAGATACAGCTAGTAACTTTACTGATAATCTCCTCTATCTGTCGTTCCTGACAGTGGATGTCTAATCTTGCTGAACTTTAGAGTATTACGGATTATCTAACATCTACGCTTCGTTCCACCTTAGATAAAATTGCTCTGTTAAAAATTAAAAAGATCAGAAAAAACAAAACATCCCCTTGGTATAATGACCACGTATGTAGCTTAAAACAAGGGACATGGAAACTAGAACGTAAGTGGCGGAAAACTAGATTAGTGGTCTTTGAACTAGCATGGAAAGATGCTATGGGAAGCTATAAAAAGGCTCTTAGAGCTGCAAAATCAGAATACCTATCATTGCTAATTGAAAATAACAAAAATAATCCTAGGTTTCTGTTTAACATGGTATCCAAGCTGACTGATAGCCAGACTACTACTCAAACTGTACCAACATTGTTTTCTAGTGGCGAATTTATGAGATTTTTATATATAATATTCTAAAATCTCAAGTAACTACAGTGGCTGGCCTTGACAAGACAAGTACTAATACTGCAGCCATCTTATTTGAATCATTTACTCTGGTTGACCAGTCAGATCTAACGTCTTAAATCCTTTCCTCAAATTCATCTACTTGCATGTTAGACCCTGTTCCAACAAGGTTACTCAAAGAGATGATTCCAGTAGTGATTAAACCTCTACTAGCAATAGTTAACTCCTCTATTAGCATTCGTTATTTACCCAGATCTCTTAAATTAGCAGTGATTAAACCTTTGCTGAAGAAGCCTAATTTGGATCCCCTGGTAATGTTAAACTATAGACCAATATCTAATCTCCCATTTGTCTCCAAAAAAATAGAAAAAGTTGTTGCCAGTCAACTAACCTCGTTCTTACAGGAAAACCAGATTTATAAAATGTTTCAGTCTGGGTTTAGAACAAACCATAGCACAGAGACTGCTCTGCTAAAGGTAGTAAATGATCTCCTCTTATTTGCTGATCAGGGCTATGCCTCGCTCCTAGTGCTGCTTGATCTTAGTGCTGCTTTTGATGCTGTTGATCATGCCATTCTCCTAGATAGACTTGAACACATTGTTGGTATCAGGGGAGTGGCCCTCTCCTGGTTCAGATCCTACCTTTCAGACCACTATCAGTATGTTAATATAAATGGTGATTCCTCAGAGCACATCAGGGTGAAATATGGAGTACCACAAGGATCAGTTTTAGGTCCCTTGCTGGTTTCACTGTACATGCTACCTTTAGGCTCAGTTATTCGTAAGCATGGAATTAGTTTTCATTGTTTTGCGGACGATACACAGTTATATATATATTGGCGAAACCGGAAGACAGACAGCAACTTCAGAAAATGTAAGAATGCTTAATTGACTTTAAAAAGTGGATGTCGGACAACTTCCTCCAGCTAAATCTGGACAAGACTGAGGTCCTTCTTACTGGCACTAACGCCACCAGAAGTCATCTATCTGGCATCATGGTCAGTCTTGATGGATTATCCATTGTACCAAGTACTGTTGTTAAAAACCTTGGTGTTACTTTAGACTCCAATCTTTCATTTGATGTACATGCTTCAAACATTAGTCACACTGCCTTCTTTCAACTCCGTAATATTGCCAAACCAAGAAACGTGCTATCCTTTCAAGATGCAGAGATGGTTCATGCATTTATTACCTCAAGACTCGATAACTGTAATGTCTTATTCTCCGGTTGTCTTAATAGGTCGTTAAATAAACTCCAGCTAGTCCAGGATGCAGCAGCCAGAGTCCTCACTAAAACTAAAAAATATGATCATATCACCCCAATTCTATCCTCACTCCACTGGCTACCAGTAAAATTTCGTGTCGACTATAAATATACTACTCTTGACCTATAAAGTTCTAAATGGTCTTGCACCGCAGTATGAGAGTGACCTCATTTGCAATTACAATCTGACGCGTACGCTTCGATCGCAAGACGCAGGTCTCTTAGTAATACCTAGAAAAAAGAACGTTACCGTGGGGGGAAGAGCATTTGCTCATAAACCACCACAATTGTGGAATAAACTTCCTACTAGTGTTTGGAGCTCAGAAACAATCTCTGCTTTTAAGTCAAGGCTTAAGACTTACCTGTTTAGTCAGTCTTTTGGATATTAAAGTCCCTTTTTTTCTTAGGTAAAGGCGAGATCTGGGGGTTCATGGTCATTTGAGATTAAAGGTGAAAGATGGGATTGGTGCAGTCATCCTACCACTCTTGCTGATCGCTCCAGTTTGCAGACGGTGGTTTGTTGTGATGCTGAGACCCCTGGAAGCCCTCATTTCTGTGTTACCTTCCAGCTCTCCCTTCTTAGCTAGGCTGCCATAGTTACTCTCCATAGTTACTCTCCATAGTTCGTCCGCGCTCTGGCTGTACCTCCAGCTCCTCCAGTTTCAGTGGCTCCTCCAGCTCCTCGTACTCCACCAGCTGCAGCGGCCCCACTCCCCAGCTCTCCGGTCATCCACGTGATGTCACACGCCTCCCTGCCAGAAAGGTATTCTGGCAATCCTATGGGGTGCCGCACCTTCTCACTAGCATGCAACTTATATTTTGCAGAGCATCCGGAACTCAGTGACGGACAACGGATTTCCACTGTCATTCAGAGACTGGCAGGAGAGGCGATGGAGTGGACAACAGCGGTCTGGGAGAGTGGGGGCCCGGCACTGGTGTTGTATGCCGCGTTTCAGCAGTACATGCTTTAGATGGCCATTCCATATGTAATTCACCACTCCACTTTATCACTGCATGCATTACCTTGAACGCCTGCACACACAGAGCAGTTAACTTTTGTTGTTTTGCCCAGTTTCACTCACCCACTCGTTCTTGGTCTCCCCCGGCTCCGCCTGTACAACCCTAATATCGACTGGTTACATCACTCAGTAATTTCCTGGTCCCCGTCCTGCAAACACACCTGCCTCACACATCCCCTCCATTCCACCTCCATTGAGAGTCCACAGCCTGTCGATCTTTGTGTTATTCCCCCAGAGTATAGGGACCTCCAGGAGTCTTTTCGGCCACTAAGGTGACCTCCCTCCCTCCTCATCGGCCTTGGGATTGTGCCATTGATCTCCTGCCGGGTAAAACACCTCCACGGTCACGGATTTATCCATTGTCCGAGCTGGAGAATTGGGCAATGGAGGAGTATGTGGCCGAGGCCCTCCGGCAGGGATACATTAGTAAGTCGCGGTCCCCTGCCTCTGCCAGTTTCTTTTTTGTGAAAAAGAAGGATGGCGGACTCTGGCCTTGCATTGACTACTGTGGGCCCAATGACGTCACGGTGAAGTATAGCCATCCTCTTCCTTTGATCCCAGCAACCATCGAGCGGCTCCAGGTGGCAACAGTTCTTACAAAATTGGACCTCGGGAGTGCATACAACTTGGTGCAGGAGATGAGTGGAAGACCGCCTTCAGCACCGCCTCCAGACATTAAGAATATCGTGTGATGCCGTACGGGCTCTGTATTCCAGAGTTTCATGAACAATGTCCTGCAGGACATGCTAAACCAATTTGTTGTAGTCTACATAGACGACATTCAGATTTTTTCTAAAACCCATACAGATCATGTGAAACATGTCTGGAGTGTGTTGCACCGCCTGCTCGAACACCAATTGTACGTTAAGGCTGAGAAGGGTGAGTTCCACCAGTCAGAGGTCGCCTTTCTCAGTTACCGCCTCAGCCCTAGGGGGATCTCTATGGAGGAAGCCAAGGTGCATGCAGTGTCTGAGTGGGCAGAGCCTAGATCAGTTAAGGAACTGCAGCACTTTTTGGGGTTCGCTAACTATTATCGTAGGTTTATCCGGAATTACAACACAGTTGCTGCCCCACTCACATCCATCCTCTGAGGCAAACCTAAAACCTTGTGTGTTACGCCAGAGGCCCGTGAGGCTTTCCGTATTCTGAAGGAGCGGTTCACAACAGCCCCCTTCTTAAAGTTACCCGATACAAATAAGCCATTTACAGTAGAGATAGACGCCTTGGAGGTGGGATTGGGAGCGGTACTGTCACAGATCTACGCAGGCAAATTACACCCCTGTGCTTTCTCTTCCCGGAAACTGCCAGAGGCAGAACAAAATTATGACATCGGTAATCACAAACTGCTTGGTGTCAAGGCGGCCCTGGAAGAATGGCGCCATCATTAGAGTATATCCAGCAAGCGAAACGATTGAACACTCGCCAAGCACCGTGGACTTAGTTTTTTGTGAGGTTCAACTTCTCGATTACATATCGCCCGGGTAAGGAGAACGTCAAGGCTGACACGCTGTCACGCCTCTTTGACTCACCCAAAATCTCCAAAGAGCCTGAGCCCATCCTGCCCTCCTCGGTACTGGTTGCTCCGATTGCATGGGACCTCGATGAGGAGATAGCCAGAGAGACTCGGGGTAACCCAGGTCCTCCTGGTTGTCCACCTCATTGGGTCTACGTACCGGAGCGATTCAGGCCGAGGGTGATAGAATGGGCCCACAACACCCCTGCCACCGGCCATCCTGGTATCACCCGTATGCAGGAAGTGATAGCAAAGAAATACTGGTGGCCATCTTTGGTGGCCATCAGCCGTCACATCTTGCTCCATTTGTGCTCAGACCAAAAGCTCACGTCTCCTCCCTGCTGGTAAATTGATGCCCCTTCCGATACCTAACAGGCCGTGGTCACACATAGCTGTGGACTTTGTCACGGACCTACCAGTATCAAAAGGCTTCACATGTGGTAACAGACAGGTTTTCGAAGGGGTGCTGCTTCATACCATTCTGTTCTCTCCCCTCTGCCCTCCAGGTCGCTGAGGCACTGTTCCAGTATGTGTTCCGGTGCTATGGCATCCCTGAGGAGATCCTGTCTGACCTCCCGAGTGTAGAAAGCATTTCTGAAACACCTGGGGACCACGGCCTGCCTGACCTCGGGATACCACCCCCAGTCCAATGGTCAGGCAGAGCAGCCCAGGCAGAGCAGGCCAAAGCCCCTTGCCCCAGTGACCTTAAACTGTTTTCAGGATATTTAGATTAACACCTTACACCTACAAGGCTTATTATGAAAAAAATCCATTTTCTTTTTATTAATAGAATTTTTAATATAGAATACATATTTAAACAAATCTATTATTCTATTGTTTTATTTAAACAAATCTATTATTCTCTAAAGCCACTTGCCCTAGTGACCTCAAACTGCTTTCAAGACATGAACACTCAAAAATTCTATAAAAAATTTTTTTCTAAGTATCCAGAAAGCAGTTTAAGGTCACTGGGGCAAGGGGCTTTGGAGAATAATAGATTCGTTTAAATAAAACATATTAAAAATTATAATAAATTAAAGGACTGAAATTATTTTAAAAATCAGCCTTGTAGTACATCAGGAGTGCTCACCTACGTACTTTAAAATCAGTTTGAGTTTAGTGGCCTTAGAACAGAATTTGTTTAAACACAGTTGTGTAATTTTGCGATGATCCCTAACGTTGCGTCGCTGAAACGACCACGACCATAGAGGTCGCAAGGGACAACCGGAGTATTTAAAGAAATTAAACATTATAATTGCACGATTTGCTAAAAAAAAAGGGGAGGTTGTGGTGTGGTGTCTTCCTTGTTTGAAATTGCCTCGTTTTGTCATAAAAAGGAGACAATCACGAATATCAAACGAATTTCGACCATTAAACCAACTTAACTGCAGTCCAGGTTGTTGACCTACAAAAACCTCTGGTTCAGACAAAATAAATAAAGGGCGTTTTCTCGTTCTTGTTTCTTGCGTTTTTCTTTTCTGATGTGCGAAAGGACAAAAGGAAAAAATAATTGTTTTACATTTTTCAATTTTCCTCTTTAGTTGAGAATTAAATAAGTGTCTCTTTTTCTTTTTTAAATGATATTTTCTGAAACGAAATTTCAAATACCAAAAAGTACACAGACCAATTTCCTTGCTGTGTATTAATGTGACCGCATTATCTTTCATGAAATTAAATCAGGAGACTCACTCATTGTTTCTCAGTCATTCAATCACTAAGGTGGTGAAAAAAATGGTGAACAGTGTCTGTACAATTAATTTTAGCGCCAACCAGCCGCACAGTATTATAGGTAACACATCTACTTAACATGTGACTTAATTGGCAACAAACATTTGTATAAAGAAAAAATAAAAAAGGCCATACATGGCAAGTTGTGCTTTTTATTTAAACTAATCCAAAAGTATTTGTTTATACCAAGGAAAATGTAGAAAAGTAAGTTTAAGATGCTATATCAAGTAGAAATTGTACTTCAGAGTAATGACTTCTCATATACACTTCAGTGTACAACATTGGGCTGGAAAGAAAACCTCGGAGAATGCCACTATTGAAATAAAAACAAAGAAGGCCAGAGTGGAATTTGCTAAAATGCATGTTGTCAAACCCCAGCGTTTTGGGAGACTGCCCTTTGGTCTAATGAGACAAAACTAGAGCTTTTTTGGCCTCCCACATCAGCTCTATGTTAATAAGTGTAGAAATGAAAGAAAAGAACACTGTGCCTACTGTGAAACATGGCAGGGCTTGGTTATGCCTTGTAATTGTTTTGGCAGCTGTTTTGTTTGAGCAGAGCAAAATGACACCTCAACACTCACAGGGCATCTTGGAGCAAAACATACGGGCAAGTTTCAGAAAGTACAGCCTCAGTCACAAGTCATGGATCCTCCATCAGAAAAATAACTGAAATAAAAGCACTCAAAAATTACTGAAAAAATGGGATGGATTTTAAATGTCACTCTGTGAGCCCTGATTAATGCTACTGAACATCTAAGATCTGAAAAATACATTGTGGAGAAAGCACACTTCAAACTTGAGACAGCTTGAGCAGTTTGCTCAGGAAGAGTAGACTTAACTGAAGTTGGTATGAGTTAACCTTTAACCTCTCCTCTCTATTGCTAATTTAGTATCCCTGTGTTTTCAATATTTCTAATTCATGGTCTCAAATGGTTACAAATAAAATGTGTAAGTGTTGACCTGACACTAGACTTTCTGTTGGGAAAAGGGATAAAAGGGGCCAATCTCTGGTTGTTGACAGGGAATGACACAAGAGAGCGCTAACCATGGTAGAAAGAACATGCAAGAACATCTTCTGTTGTTTCAATAAACTTTTCCTTAAGCTTAAGAAAACGACTTCATCTTTGACATCTTTACTTGAACCTGGAATTCAACAATATTAAATATTCAGTTGAATCAGTTGAATCATAATCATGTTTATGCTAAACATTGTTTGTGTTTTCCAGGTTCAAGTTATTTCAGCAACAGTTGTAGGTTCTTTTTTGTGGAAGTGTACCATCAAATTTGTCCATTTCTGAAGATAATTTGAATGTTATGCTCTTGAACTGAAAACTGAATTATCAGTACAATAAACATCACATTATATTAGCCACCAGGATATCCATAACTATTCCTATAACAGTCCTCAGAGCTAAACTCACTTAGTTAAATTAGTTTTAATCTTATTCAGCATGTGAAATAACCTGCTTAGCAGCATGGTGACATTCTTGTCTAATTATAAATAGCATGGCTAAACATTAATGATGTTGATTGATAAAGCTGTCAAATTACTCATCATTTCATGTTTTTGTAACCTAAACTAAGTGTATTAAAAGCTAAAAGGAAGTTCCTGGTTCAAAGTAGGTTCCTAAAAAGCAAGGTGGGACATATTTTGCAATATTATTTAACTTCTATGACATACTGTTATATACTAGTATCATACTGCTTTTTAAACCACATGGTTTAAAATAATAATGCCTTTATCTGCTGCAGTGCTAAACATGAAAAAGAAGTCTACTAACAGATGGGTTAAATAACCGGAATTAAACAGTGACAACAATTATGAGATTGAGAGAATCTGTCAAGCATCTGAGGAACAATGGAGAAAAACTATGGTGATGTCCACACTGCTTCACTATTTGTATAGTTACAGTGTTTTTAAATGATCTTTGTTACTCATAAGCTACTGAAAAAAAGTCTCAATGTTGTATTAACGTGAAATAATCAGTATCCTGGGAGTTCAGTATCCTGGCACATCTCAGACAACCTCACCTGGACCACCAACACCACTTCCCTCACCAAAAAGGCCAAGCAGAGTGTCCACTTCCTGAGACACCTGAAGTGAGCCAACCTCCCTCCTCCCATCCTCACCGTGTTCTACAAGGGAAAGATAGAGAGCGTCCTGACCAGCTGCATCTCTGTCTGGTTTGCTAACAGCACACTGGCCGATCACAGACGGCTACAAAGTATTGTTAAAGCCGCTGGCAACATCATCGGAGCGTCTCTCCCCCCGCTGCAGGATATCTTTTACAAACGCTGCATCAAGAGGGCCTCCTGCATCGTGCTCGACCCCTCACGTCCTTCACATGGACTATTTACACTCCTCCCATCTGGCAGAAGCTATTGCAGCATCAGGACTAGATCCATCAGAATGTGTGATAGCTTTTTCCCACAAGCCATCAGACTCTTGAACATACTGCCTGCCCTCACACTCACTCCCACAAAAACCCAGACTGTGAACTGACTCTGTTGTACCCCTACACTTTACACAATTTTTGAACTGCCGCTACAATATTTGCACAATTTTTGAACTGCTACTACAATATTTGCACAACTTTTGAATATTGCTTGTGCATATCAAGAATTGTAGTTTCTCACTGACTGTATCTGCACAAAGTTTTGAAAGTATTGCACAGACTGTAGTTCTCCACTGCTGTTACAATATCTGCACATTAGATCCAACTTTATAAAAGATGCTGTTTTATCTTATACACATTCAGTGTAAATAAGAACTGTAAGACTATACCTGTAGGCTGAGTACCACATCCTAATTGTCTCCCTTTCTACTTCTAATTTAAAGTGTATACTTTATATGTAATTTATAATATTGCTTATTCTATGTACCTTATTTGCTCTATGTTTCTTGTTCTTTGTACTCTTAAAACTGGAGCCACGTCATCTCATCTCTCTGTTTACTAGTACGGTATATACAGTGGTGTGAAAAAGTGTTTGCCCCCTTCTTGATTTCTCTTTTTTTTCCATGTTTGTCACACTTAAATGTGTCAGATCATCAGACAAATTTTAATATTAGTCAAAGACAACACAAGTAAACACAAAATGCAGATTTTGAGTGAAGGATTGTATTATTAAGGCAGAAAAAAAATCCAAACCTACATGGCCCTGTGTGACAAAGTGATTGCCCCCCTTGTTAAAGCATGACTTAACAGTGGTTCATCACACCTGAGTTCAATAGCTCTAGCCACACCCAGGCCTGATTACTGCCACACCTGTTCTCAATCAAGAAATCACTTAAATAAGACTTGCCTGACAAAGTGAAGTAGACCAAGAGATCCTCAAGAGCTAGACATCATGCCGAGATCCAAAGAAATTCAGGAACAAATGAGAAAAGAAGTAATTGAGATATATCAGTCTGGAAAAGGTTATAAAGCCATTTCTAAAGCTTTGGGACTCCAGCGAACAACAGTGAGAGCCATTATCCACAAATGCGGAAAACATGGAACAGTGGTGAACCTTCCCAGGAGTGGCCGGCCGACCAAAATTACCCCAAGAGTGCCGCGACGACTCATCCAAGAGGTCACAAAAGATCCCACAACAACATCCAAAGAAGCAGACCTCACTTGCCTCAGTTAAGGTCAGTGTCCATGACTTCACCATAAGAAAGAGACTGGGCAAAAATGGCCTGTGCCAAGACGAAAACCACTGCTGAGCAAAAAGAACAATCAGGCTCATCTCAATTTTGCCAGAAAACATCTTGATGATACCCAAGACTTTTGGGAAAATACTCTGTGGACTGACGAGACAAAAGTTGAACTTTTTGGAAGGTGTGTGTCCCATTACATCTGGCGTAGAAGTAACACCGCATTTCAGAAAAAGAACATCATGCCATCATGAACAGTAAAACATGGTGGTGGTAGTGTGATGGTCTGGGGCTGTTTTGCTGCTTCAGGACCTGGAAGACTTGCTGTGATAAATGGAACCATGAATTCTGCCGTCTACCAAAAAATCCTAAAGGAGAATGTCCGACCATCTGTTTGTGACCTCAAGCTGAAACGAACTTGGGTTCTGCAGCAGAACAATGATCTGAAACACACCAGCAAGTCCACCTCTGATTGGCTGAAGAAAAACAAAATGAAGACTTTAGAGTGGCTTAGTTAAAGTCCTGACCTGAATCCTATTGAGATGCTGTGGCATGACCTTAAAAAGGCGGTTCATGCTCGAAAACCCTCCAATGTGACTGAACTACAACAATTCTGCAAAGATGAGTGGGCAAAAAATTCCTCCACAGCACTATAAAAGACTCCTTGCAAGTTATCGCAAACGCTTGATTGCAGTTATTGCTGCTAAGGGTGGCCCAACCAGTTATTAGGGCAATCACTTTGTCACACAGGGCCATGTAGGTTTGGACAGTTTTTCTCCCTTAATAATAAAATCCTTCACTTAAAAACTGCATTTTGTGTTTACTTGTGTTGTCTTTGACCAATATTTAAATTTGTTTGATGATGTGACACATTTAAGGGTGACAAACATGGGAAAAAAATGAGGAATCAGGAAGGGGGCAAATACTTCTTCACACCACTGTATATAAGAGACGACAAAGTTTACTTTGACTTTTTGATCTGGACAGAAAGCATCAACAATTTTTCCAGTCATGTGAACAACACAGCTGTGTGCTGTGCTGAATCTACTGATGCCTTGGCTTTAAGTTCTAATGCTACTTGTTTTTTGGCAAAAAACAAAAGGATGGGTTCATTAACTGTTACAATAACTTTAGAAAATTAACTACCTCCGCCAAATTCTAGTTTTGGTGTTTTGCGTTAGATTCAACATAAGCTTCCACTCTCATATTAAAGGGTGGTGGAAACATAATTAAAATCAAACCTTTATTAGTCAATTTTTTTTATTTTTTAGAAAAACTGATTCCTGCTTCATTATTACAACGTACTGTACACTGTCATCCACTAAAAACGTCAAAAGAATTGAGAGTAATTAGAATGACTGATTTTGAAAAAAAAAAAATAATAAAGCTCTCAACAACAAGTATATAGAGACAAACTAGAGGAAAGAAAATCACTTACAGAAGAAAAATGTAGGGCATTTTGTACAGTTTCACTATGACCTTACAGAAAGAATGCAATTTCCATATAAAACAACCATTTGCTGTCTTCCAAGTGGCACGCCCTGACATTCCATTTGAGAAATCTGACATACTCAGAAACTTCGCTCAGATGACATGAAACTTGTACTACAAGACGTTTCCAGCCTTTAAGGACACTCTGGGCTTAGTGTAGACTGGATGTAAATGCAAAGAGGAGCTGAGGATTTTTTCAATTTATATACAGTATATAAAATGTGTTATAGTAGACTACAGACTATAGTAGACGGCCTGAATTATCATTTAATTTGCAGATGCATACATGTTAATGAAATAAATAAGCTAAACAACTGTACAATTATTTTGGCTACTCAGGCTAGACTCAAAATACCCTGATCTGAAGCCCCAGTAAAATCAGCTGGCGACGACCCTGACTACAATAAAGGAACACTGCAGGGTACTGCTGCTTACCCAGTGAGTATTCTACCCAAAAGACTAAAATAAAATGAAAAACATTTGTTCATTATCTTATTGGTGCAACAGATATCACAACAAAGTAGCATCTGGTTGTTGTAAAAATACTAAGAGAGGAAGAAAGAGCAGTGGTTGTTATTCAAGCTACAAGCTACTTCTGGCTAAAAGCAGCCAAGTTACGATCCACTGTTTTTGATACTTAATATTTCTGCTGTAAGATACTTTTAATGCAAATTAATTATCTAAATGTTAAACCTGATGTTTAAGTAATATTCATATTTTAATTTTTAAACATCAAGTCACAGTACAATTTCAATATCATTTTGAGGAGTTTTGGTTTTCGTCTTCCATAAGTTACATAAGTGTCTGTTCTGTTCATTTCGCTTTTTGGAGTCATAAATTTTGATATATGTATATATATTGCTACAGATTCTTGCTTCCATCTTTACCAAGGTGAACCCCATCTAGCAGCTGCCAAAAGCGCACTGTGATGCAGTGGTAGCCAGTAATGGGAGTAACGCATTCCGAAAGTAACGCAATTACAGTAATGTATTATGTTTTGCTGCAGCTGTAATGTAAGGCATCATTAATACATTTTCAGTAATATTATTCTCATTACATACTTCAGTAGTTACAACAGACTTTTTACCCAAAATTCTGTGGTGGTTTGTTTTTATTTAAAAAATCACAAATGCAGCAAGAAAAATTCGGTGAAAAAAAAATTCCCTAGACTGGATCTATAATGAACTGCAGTAAACTACATTTTAGCATTTTAGAACGCCAAGTCCTACTTCTGCAATCATTTTGGTGAAAGTAACTCAGATGTAATGCAGGAGTTGTGTAACCCATTGCAATTCAATATCATAATGTGACCAATTACTCTGAAATAACAGTAACTAGTAATCTATAATGTATTACATTTTAGAAGTAACTTGCCCAGCACAGGTAGTAGCATATCGGATGCCACTTAGGCCATTTCAATGCCAAACAGTTGAAAATATCCTTTTGCAAAGAAAAAAAAATACTAGTATTTTTGTAAAAATGTTCCCACTCTACATCCTCTACAGTATTTTTCCAGTTACTGGAAAAGGTTAAAAAAAAAACGGGAAAAGCTTAAAAGTAACTTCGCTACTGATAATTGACTTATGTTGGTAGCGTCACAAATTTTACTCAGCTTCTATTCAACATGTCTGGCTACACTGTCTTTTTTTCTGTTTTGTTTGTGTATGCTTAACTGAGTGTGTAAAGGATAAATTCTGCCGTTAGCAAAGTCTATGGGAAGCTCACTGCATATTTTAGCTAAATAGAAACTAAAACATCTCACCCACCTTACAGGGAAACATCTTCCTCAGCAAGCCTGAGCAAATTACTCCGCTGCAGTAGCCAGAATGTGTCCCTTTACATAAGTGATGACATCACATATTCAAATTTGGAGAAAGTATTTTCTGAATTTTCTGAACAAATTAAAGAATAATTTACATCTCTGCCTGTAATAAAAAGAAATTCACCACACCTCAATTACTTAAACCTAAATCCTGTTTTAATTTAAGCAAGTTTAGGTTTGTGTTGTGGGGTGTTGGTCAGCTAGTGGTTAGGACACTCGCCTCTGGACCAAGAGGTCATGGGTTCGTGTCCCCTGTCTGGCAATACCATCATTGGGTCCCTGAGCAAGACCCTTAACACCAACTTGCTCCAGGGAGACTGCCCTGGTAATTAGGAAATGGAAGTCGCTCTGGATAAGAGCATCTGCTAAATGCTGTAAATGTTAATGTGTATTTTCTAGGAACTCCTTTGGATTCTTTGTGATTTAAGCCAAATGAATCCCGAGTAGAGGTAATAATAATCATTTCAAGTCAACTTTCACGAATGATTCAGTGAGAAATTAACTGTTTTAAAGAATGATTCAATGCTATAAAATTTTATTTGTATAGTTATTTTTACAACACAGTCATGCTGCTTTACATATTAATATAATACATTATTATATTAAAATTATATTATATTATATTAGAATTGAATTGAATTTAAATGATGAGTTTGAATATTAAAATATTTGTCTTATTTAATTGCATAAGTATCTCAGCAAATAATCATATGTAAATTCGATCAACTGTTAAAAATGCAAGGTTAGTACTATGAACTAAAGCGTAACTGCTGGTGAAAGAGCTTGGAAATGATTTTGTGTTTATCTAACTATTGTAGGTCTAGTCATAATAATTCAGGTTCGCTGGATGTCTCACTTTATATAGTAGGACTGAAAGGTTCAGTGAAATTCTATTAAATTCCTACTTGGAATGGATGAATTTGCAAGATGCTGTTTTTAATTGCACATTTGTTAGACATCAGTTCTATCTGTCCCGTTATGAAATGTTGCTCCAATCACACACAACTAACATTAAAAAGTTTAAACAACACAGAAACAGAAGACCTGAGAATGCAGGTGTGCGAAATACACTGGTCACAGTCCACAGCTACACATCACACAACCACAGACACCATGAAGCTTGTAAGAGTGTAAGGTGATGCCCAGGTACAACGGCATAAATTCTTACAGTTCCACAAAACCCACATAAATTAACTCAGTTTCCAAATGAATGCATGAGAAGTCTAAAGGGATCAGATGACACACTTTACTGAAGAAAAATTGGGGGGGAAAAGTGTTAGTCAAGATTATTTGGCTGCCACCACATTCTTTGGAAGATTCTTTAATGTTAATGACTAGTTAAACTAGTTATTTGTAAGTGTATGATGGTAATTTGCTGGTTATGAGTAGTTGGATGGAAGTAGATAGCAAAAAGAGGTGACTAGATAAAAGAAATGTTTTTAAGGAAAAACAATCTTTCTGCAGATAAGGAGAACCAGGATTAGATCTCATTGAAGTAACATTTGCAACTACATTTTGTGCTTTGTAATCATGACATGCAAATAACTTATAGTTACTGCAAAGAAATCTGGAACCATTCTTTTCCTCTCCATTTTTTTAAGATTACACAAATACCAAAAATGATGAAAACAGAAATCACACTCTACTCCAGAATAGCTAAATTGTCAAATTCAATACCAACTTTGAGAATTTCTTCAGACTTGATGATACGGCTGCTACTTAATTATATTGTAAAAACCACATCCTTGAAATATGTTAAAATATACTGTATAATGGAATGCTTTCATTTTCCAATCAGTGATTCAATCAAAGAAATGTTTCCACCCCTAAGAGGAAGTATTTACAACCTTCGCCCGAACCGATCATAACTGCACGTGCATGACCATGTGATGACTTTTATTTAAGTGTCCCTAAAGACTACTCATGGCAAAAAGAAATGCCATTGTTTCAAATGTGGGAAAATATTTATCCACTGAATCATAAACTTTAAAACAAGCAGAGTCTTGTTCTCTGAGTCATCTTGGAGACGTTCTGTGTCTCCATCACACTAAACTCACAACCTAGTGATGGTGCCCTGAAATATTGCTTTTTCTTACTAGCAGAAAGCAGTCAGGTCATGATGGACACGTTCAATAAGTTTGCACATTCTACCTTCAAGCAACTTCCTTATGAAATTTGACTTTGATGGACCTGTATGGTTTCATTCTATGATCATTTTTCATGTCTTTGTAATTGGAAGGCAAAGCTTCACTGACTCCATAAATTCCATGCACTCATGTCCATTTTTTTTACGTTTTAAGGAATGTTTAGTGTCTCCTCATTAAATTGAACATTCTTGACATTCTAGAAGACACACAAGCTCGTCCCTCCCCTCTCACATAACCAGCAGTTCAAGAAGGTCAAAGAACAACTCCATGGCAATTGACATCAACAAAAAATTATTAATGTGATGACATTTCAAAGTCAAACTTGCAGATCCTCCAGACGATATTGGACCTTTCCTAAAATCAATTATCAAATAATTACTACAAAAATGAGGCTTGGCCAAAACTCACAAAACAAACAAGTAGTCCCAAGCCAATATGACTTATGTATACCTTATGTGTCAGCAAATATAATTTTTATGTAATTCTTCATAACCAGCTGTAAATCTGCACCATTTTTACTCTAAAAAATCCTATTTATAAAGAGAAACTCAGCACAAAGGTTCTAACATTGGAGATTAATGAAAATAAAAGACAAGGTTGAACAACAATAAACAAAAGTCAGGCAAACAAAATAATCCATGTGCATCCAGACTTTATGTTCTAATATAGTTATTGCTTATTTTGTAATATTTCATCAAGCTGAAACTTGCATGAGTCATTTTTTAACACTGATATTAAATCACATAGAGAACTTTGCATTATCATACAAAACACTAAAACGCGTTTGTTAATGCGGGCTGACTTAAAAGACTCAAAGGTAGAGTCAAGTTCAAGAATCTCACCAGGAAATGGGCCTATTTCAGGAAACAAAATCTGGACTGGATTCCATAGCGCCTCAATGAAGAAAAACTTAAGTCTGGAATTTCCTGGTTATAACGTTAATTAGTAGCTTAAGTTTGACAGGGTAAGAACATACTTAAAACTCGCACCGTAATTTGTGTAAAATTATATTTAAATGATTGTTTATTACATAGTGGTCCTAAATCAGCATATCATGAACCTTTGGATGCCCTGCGGTGTGTTGGTGCCTGCCCAGGGTTGGTCCCTGCCTTGCACCTGGGAGTTGCCGGGATAGGCTCCGGTCCCCCCGCGACCCCAGTTGGGATTACAGCGGTTCGGAAAATGAATGAATGAATGAACCTTTCGTGGTTAACACCTTTGCACATACTGCAGATAGACACAGGGTCCTAACGTTGGGGGAAAAGGGAGGCGTTGGCTGGATGGATAGATGGATGGATCATATCTCACCAAACAAGGTCTTTTTGTCAGTGCTGCTATATAGTCAAATTACGACTTGGCAAACGTGACTGAGGTTTTACACAGTGCTAGTTACTCTTATCTCTTTCTCTCCGCCTCTCACCCAATTACTTACTAACACAAACACACGTATACATTCAAACTTAGTCTCCCTCTCTGTCTATTTCCTCTACTTTCTTTCTCTTTCACTACCTGTCACTCACTAACTTATTCACACACACCCCCACCAAGTGTTGGGAAGGTTACTTTAAAAAAGTATTCCACTACAGATTACAGAATACATGCCCCAAAATGTAACGTAGTTCGTAACGTATTCCGTTAAGTTACTCAGTGTGAGTAACGTATTCTGAATACTTTGGATTACTTAATATATTGTCATGCTTTTTACAACTACATGAATGTAGCAATCACATCCTGCAAATTCTTGTTTGTTTTTCTCTACCAATTGGCTGTTAAGCCCAAATCTCCCTGAATAGACACTATATTTACTCTAAAGGAGCAAACACGAAATTTCCGAGTAAGAAATGCATTCCTGCCCGGGCACTGCTGGCTCTGTTGTGCTGGCTCTGGGTCCATTGTGTAACTGACCACCAACATTAACAGGACGCTCTTATTGCGTGTTTTGTTTGGGTTTCCGGCAATGCGTGGAATTACCAAAATTAGAGAGGGGATAGCCTAACATATGAAACAGGAAAAGACCGCCGTGTAATCCATTTATTTCAACAAAGTAACTGTATTCAAATTACCACCTATTTAAACGGTAACTGTAACGGAATACAGTTACTCATATTTTGTATTCTAAATACGTAACGCCGGTACATGTATTCCGTTACTCCCCAACACTGCCCCACCACACACACCCACTAACTCACATGGTTTTCCTCTCTGTCTCAGTCACTTACGCTCATGTCTCCAGGGAAAGAGTAATGAATTACAACTACGCACATTACTCCCATTCAGTAGTCTTATGTAGTACGTTTGTAGTACATTTTAAGTCTGCATTTTACTTGTACTATATACAAATGAAAGTTACATACATATACAGTATATAAACACTTCAACACAACACTTTTGTCTGTAATGTAGCAGTACTTGTACTTAGGTAGTGCACAATTACTCGTTGCTCTTACCAACCCACCATTTCTCACTCTTTAACTCACTCACCCATTCATTCTCTCTCTACACACTCTCACTGTAACTCACTGATTCATACACTCTCTCGACCTCGCACACACACACACACACACCCACACACACACACACTCTCTCTCTCTCTCACACACACACACACACATCCTCCCTCCCTCCTTCTCGCTCTCCCTCCGCGACACTCGCTCCGTGTGTGAAGTGACAGTCGAACCGGCAGAAAGCGAAAGCAGCTTCACAGCACCACCGACATGCGCGACCTTCATCCTTAACTCAGAGCGAACTACAAACACAGCAAGTGATCAGCAATGTGACAACACACGGGGAAAATATTCGCTTTTCATTTGAACAGGAAAACGCAGAAAGAACCAAAAATGTAGCCGCTACATACGGACATTACAAAGTTGCAGAAGGTTGAACCAACACGCATTCGGACACGTGAACATGGGCCAAAAATGACAAATGGTAAGTTGAACGGATGTTTCCCTCAAAAAGACTATATTTAAATTACTTTAGTTAATTAACGAACTTAATAATTAATTAACTGAGTAATTAGCGTCTGGCGCTAACTCTGCGTCTTACCTTCGCGTTGGCGGTGGTGTTGAGTCGAGGTGTGTGTGGTAATGCGCCTCAGACCCGGGCTCCAGCTTGTATATATAGTCTCCTGGTGGGGAAATCCCGGTGTTTAAAAGCAATTATCGCCGTCAAAAGGAAACTCGGCATTTACAAGAAAAGGGCATTTCGAAAGTGAAGGTGGTCATGTCGCGGACTGTCGCAGTTTCCCTAATCACCGGCCGCTGTGATTGAAGTTGGCAAAGCGTAATTGTTGAGGTCCTCGCGTAACATGATGTTATAGCAGTTAATTTAATCACCATTACAACAGAACCAATATCACTTGAGATCAAACTACGTGTAGACCTTTCCCACAGACACAGTACAGATGTTATCCCGCTCTTTCTTACTGTCACTCTTAAAATATCCACCATTAAATCTGAACGTTTAATGGCAAAAAAGAACCATTTGTATTTCCATAAATAACCTTTAATTTACTAAGAACCATTGATGGGGTCAAAGAACCATGGTTGCTTCTGTAAAGAACAATTTATGGCATAAAGACCCCGGTTTGTTTTCATAAAGAACCTTTCATGGGATAAGAACCTTTAAATAAAGTTTTATGGCATTAAGAACTATGTTTCCA
Source organism: Distichodus sexfasciatus (assembly GCA_032718565.1). NCBI lineage: Eukaryota > Metazoa > Chordata > Actinopteri > Characiformes > Distichodontidae > Distichodus > Distichodus sexfasciatus. Next base: position 2,591,752 of record JAVGVS010000046.1, read on the forward strand.
TTAAGAATCTTTAACCTTCCATGGAAGATTTTTAGAAATGAAGTAGATGAATGGATGATTTTTTATCCATTTTTATCCAAAGAACCATCTTCAGTACTGCAAAATCAAAAGAACTTCTTTTCCCCTCCAACCTTACATATTTCTGAAGTTTCATACCAATTACTGGTTCTCTATATATCCATGATGATCTGCAGATGACCTTGTTCATGTGTTATATTTCACGTTAAGTAAAATTATCTGTTTGTCTCATCTTTTCTAGCATCTTCTTGGCGCATCTGTTGTGGCACTTATTTTAATACCTCTGGCCTTCTCCTGTGAAAGCTCTAAAACAAAAAAACAGATTACTGAGAGTTATCAAAATGTTATTGAAACGGAACTTATGTCCATAGTAAGTATGAATCCAGACATGCTGCATCAGGACCACCTTATTACATCATGGTGCATGTGACTTGATTAATACCTTGTTTGTTTTGTAGAACAACATTATTGACAGCAAACAGACCAAGATGTGTAAGCAAAAGCCCTTTCCGCCCAGTCACAACGTAAGTATGTTAAATGGTTTTGGTTTAACATTCGAAGGCTTGAATCAGATTTACCAAAACCACCTTCCTTTCCTCTTACTGTACTGTAATTCTATTGTAATTTGTGGCAATTGTGAAAGAAGTAATAGCTGAGAAACCATGTGATCTGTCCATTTAGATTCTACTATTCCCAATTCACTCTGGTTATGCTGTAGAGGAAAAATGAATGACCCTAGCTCACTGCCAGTATTCAGGCAATAGGAGATGTGTGCTGCCCCCAAGTGTTTGAATGTGACAAACACATGTAGAGTAGTTGGTTTGGTTCACGAAAGTGTCTCTGATGTTGCTGTTTTATCACTTTTATATGGGACCACAGGAAACACATGTCATCCTCACCATGTCCTGCAGGCGTATGCCAAAGGGAGTGGGAGACGAGTTGGAAAGTAAATTGTCAAAACTTATGACAAATGTCAAGATGTCTTTAGGATGCAAGTGTCCGACAAAGAGGGTAAGAGCCACCTAAATTATTTACTTTTTATGCTATTTAGCATACTAACATCCGACTTACATTCTTCTAAGAGTGACTTACATTTCCTAATTACAGAGAACTATTTGGTGTTAAGGGTCCTGTTATAGGGATTACAGAAGTTAACAGAGGACATGTACATTCGAGATACTGTTGAGATAAATAGTGATCTGAAGATAACAAGAAGAAAAATAACTATCATTATATCGAGATTACGACTTATTTTACTCATGATTTTGACATAACAGGTTTCCTGAGATCCACGCCTGTAATCTTGCGAGTGTCTAGGCAACACATAATCGTCAAGGGTGAAATACGTCCAGTTTCATTTTGATTATGAACAATAAGAAACATCAGTATATCTATCAGGGCTGGACAATGATCATATCGGTGTGTCTATTGAGTTGGAGGCTCAAACGTTTGCATCTTTCCAGTCGGGTGAAAAACCTTGACACTCTCGAAGGGGAAAAAACTTTAGAGCAGGGGGACAGTTTAAATCACCAGTTATTTCTCTTGTGATCTCGAAATGACAAATGAAGAGCATGAACATTTAAATCCAGCACAATAACATCATCACTTCTGCTTAATGCTGTGAATGAAAATATGTCTAAATCACACAAGGGTTTAATCCTCTCACGTGTTTTCTAACTGTCATTTTTGGTTTCATTTTATTCAAGGAGAAGGAGGAGAAACAGACAAATAAAACCCTGCAAAGGAAGCTTTGCAGGCTGAAACACATTCTTTTGACGATACAGACATCCTATCAACGATACAACTCTGCTCCTTAAGTACTTGTTCGGCTCAAACAAGGAATTGTCTAAGGAAAGCCATCCAAGTTCCAAAACAATAACGCCTAGTTTCACTCCAGGATGCAGCACTGTTCAAGAGGAAATGCAAAGACTGATGAGCTGTGTCCTCCGATGCAGGAAAAATGGAAATCAGATGTGTTTTCACACTCGTTTTTGTGAAACGTTTGACTGTTTCTACGCTAAAACTGGCGTTTCCCCACCAGCGGACTGACTTCTGTGAATCTTATATCAAAGGGCTTCAACCACATTCCATGTTCCTAGTAAATCCAGAAGTCATGGATATATATATTTTTTATAACGTATGTTACAGAATGCTAATGGTTTTTAACTTTAAATGTTAACATCCCAAATCCTTTTAAATCCTCAATATTATTCTGTGATTTTTATATTGGAATTCTCTCATTCTCTATGAATAAATATATTTTTCTAAGGTCCAGTTTTCCAAGAAAATAAATATATTGCTGCCCCTGATATTTTTTTTTTGACCGATATTTTGTCTGCAGCTACGCAAAATGTACAGCCTCTTTTTTTTTGGCAAGGAAGCAAGAGAAAGACCATTCAGAGACGAAACTCATCACTTGAATGAAGGTTTATTTAAGGTGGACATATAATGCGTTTGACATTCTCTTCATGGAATGAGAGACCCATTCTATCAGAGCTGTGTGTATGTATGCGTGTAGTGTCTGCATACAAGTAAAACACGGTATACACAGGCCAGAGGACACTTCCGAAGTGTTTGTAACAGCAAAGAGAGAATCATTTCAGCTCATAGGAAATAAATATAAATAAACAGGATTTATGGGGCTCAATGAACATTCCGCCCAAACAGGCTAATGGCTAAAAACGAATGCGAGATAAACATAACCAGTCACAGCAGTGATGGCAATAGAACGGAAAATAAAACATATTTTGCATACAGAATAAATATGGGGGTAATGAATGGGGTGAAACAGTTCTCCAAATCTACTGTGAGGTTTAAACCTTGGTTCATGAGCCATGGTTCCGTTCATACCATTAATAAGAAAAAAATATGGGGAGAAAACACAAACCAGTCAATACAAGTGCAAAACCTCACGGCTCACGAAGGCTTAGCATATCTACCAAGGTGTGCTACCTCGTCGTGGGAAGAGACCATACCTATATTCCAAAAATGAAATATGGCAGGATAAAACTGCAGTCATGATTTCTCAGCACCAAAAATGATGTTTTGTGTGGGTAGCATGGCTTGATGGGTACGACATATTTTCTGAATGAACATGTTTGTCAGAGCTTAACATCAACAGCATTCGGGGCTGCGGGTGCACACACCCACACACACACACCCACACACACCCACACAGGTATTCGGTGTAAATGAGGAATCCTTATTACATAATGTGTAATATTTAGCAAAAATACAGCTTGCCAATCTTTGTAATTGCATATACTAAGCACTTAACAACGACTTCTGTCTTCCCAAAGACCACCAAAAGATTGTGACGTTAGTAACTCGTTTTTTCAGGTTCAGAACAGTTACACCCTCAGTCGTGAACTTTGCCAAATGTCGTATTTGACATTTTGGTCGCCTAAAAGTCAAGGTTTTTTAAAGCGTTCGCTTGTGGTATCCTCTAGATATTTTTGAGAAGCAAGCACAGTCAAGCTTTAAGGGAAAGACGGTGATGGGTTCCTTCCTACTGTTCTAGTGAGTCATTTGAGTACATTTAACATTCCACACATAAAAACAAGGATGTTGAAAACAGATAAACCATGGACAAATAAAACATATAAAGTGAATTGCTTGGTCCAACTGGTACATTGATTTTTCAGTTACATGATCATAAATTAAAAAAAAAAGTGTTTATTTAGGTGATAATACTTTCATGGCTTCAAGTCTCTTCCACACAGGTGGAATGATGGGATAGTAGATATGTTTCCATCCAGCTATGAATGGCAAAAAAGAGATAAATGAGGAAAAGAAAAACAGCATTTCAAGAATGAAAAAACCTACTGAATACAGCAAAATATTCAGTTCATGTGGACGGAAACATAACTCTTTTTTTTTTAAGTAAGCCAAGAACGTTGTGATATGCATCACCATTGAAATTCCAACCTTGTAATCCATGGTAAAACAGGATTTAAAAAAATAATTTATTCTCAGATCAGTAGTCCATCATATTGCACTGCAATAGTAAACACAAGAAAACAGGAATAAAAAAGGGGGGTGGTGAGGAAAGGGTGTTTAAAAAAAGAGAGAGAAATGTGGAATGTGTGTGCCGGAATATGTGTACAGGAATTGCAGCTTGGACACTGGTGTGATGGAAGGAAATATTCAGCATTTATAAGACTTATAATACCTCTTTCACCCTTTCTCTCTCCATCTGTCCCTCCCTTTCCCTAAATGCACATTCTTCTCACTCCACACTCACAGCAGAATTTGGCCCAGTCCACCGGGTACTTGGTCCCGCACTCATGGCAGAACTTGGTGCCTTGTATGGAATAATCGACTTCATTCTCGTTTCTCGTGTTTCTGAGAGGAGGGTGGAAAAAAAGAGTGGAGAAGGAGTGTAAATAGAAAGGGGGAGGTGGTTTAACACAGAGAACAAAGGCCAGCACTGCCACCGTGTCACAGGCATTCACTACCACGGCCTGCCTGGCTGTGCCAAGCGATTTCTCTAATTCTTGATTCTTTAAACTGATTCTAACTGAGGCGAGGCAAGACCTGCTTGGACCGAAAATGGACTGTCATGTTAAGTCTGCATAGAAAGAAAGATACCTTGAGTTGATGTCTGCATTGCCAACCCTCTTCTTATTCGCCCCTATCGTAGACGCCGGGTTCCTCAGAGAGCCTGAAGCAACCCCTACTCTGGGCTTCATGTTTACACTGTAACCACATGGTCAGAAAAAATATGTTTTTAAAAAAGATGAGCACAAAAAACATTCTTTTCGTTTCGGCTTGAAGAAGGTCTCACCCGGAAGGAGGACTGGTCAGTCCGGCAGAGGTGGCACGAGATGAGAAGCTTGATGAAACAGTCTTTGTGGAGAGAGCCGTCGTTTTGCCACTTCCTGAAGAGAAAAAAAAAGTGTTCAAAAACGCATTTGTATTTGCAGAAATCGGTGTCTTGAAGGTTTCCATAGATATGAGAGAGTAATGTGTTTTTTATAAGCTGTTTTGAGCAGTATTACACAAGACACTGACATCATTTCGGGAAGGAATCTGTTTTCGTTTTGGTAATATTCCACTTTCTGCGTCTCAGCTTACTCTCACAAACTGCCTTTTGTGGCTGAAACTAAATCGCTCACCTCTAAGATTCTCATGTCAGTGCCTGCCTGAGAATAGTTAAATATTTCCTTCAAAATGTTAGGAAAGGGAAAAACTCCTTATGCTCAGTTTGGGAATCAACGGTGCGTACCTGTTCCACCACCCTGTCCGTAACCTGAACGCTGAGGTAGCCGTGAGGAAGCCCCTGGCGAAGTCGAATTCACCGCCTTTACCGTGGGAGGTTTGTACTAAAAAATGCAGAGATATTAAAAGTTTTTACTACATCAAAACTTGGGCCCAAACTGCCCCATTCACTTCTGACTATTATTATTAACTAGGAATGGTCAATTAATTGAAACTTAAAATCGACACTCAGAAACACTAGTCAACAAAATCTCGCCCATGTATGTTAATACTTTTTACCAGTACATCTGCATGTTTCCTTTAATTACTTTAAAATCACACAGATATGCACTCTTTCATTAGAAAAAAAAATATCCCAGCTTTAAATAGCATATTTACATGACAAGCCTTGTGTGTACTATGAGGGCAAACCCTAAAAACAATATGTTCGTTCATTAATCATAATCGAGGTAAAAATGCTCAATTCATTGTTTTATTGATTTCGGGTCATATCGCCAAGCTTTTCTAATAAATGCTCTCAACTACTGCTGACACCGACCTCAGCCCTGGCAGAAGGCTTGGCTTTTTCGTTTCCAGGGAATCTGGCCTTGTTGCTGATGCGGGACGCTTGGTCTTTACAGAACTTGATGTGGCGCTCTGCTGCACTCTCGTTAAAGCGCCTCTGACAGTACGGGCACTGGATATAATCTGAAATGTGTCGGGGGAAAAACAGTCAAGGAACAACTACAAATGTTTACAAATATCATTCTTTCTTTCTTTTTCTTGAGTGGCACTGTATGCCCCTACCGGGGTCGTAGGACGGGGGAGGAGGCGGAGGAAGAGGACCTCCATCTTTTATCACTTGATTTAATCCCTTGGCAGCGCGGATGGTGGCAATAAATTCCTCATGCTTTCGCCTCCAGTTGGACTGCTTTTTTGGCGGCTCGGGCTGTGGACAGGGGTAAAAAAAAACAGTGGACTTTCAGAGACAGGAAACTAGCAGAGCTATTACAAACACAGTGTCTGGGAAACACTGACGGGAAACTAATTATGAAACTACGAGGAAATGACCAGTCTCAGTCTAAAGCATGTGGAGGATTTAGTGATTCCAGTAGAAAGATGATGCAATAGCTGCAAATAATTGAAACTTCTCTATTTAGACTCTACAAAGCTCGTTGCATCAGTGCAGAGAATAACCAAATTGGTAATATGCACTATAGATTTCTTAATCCTCTTATTCTCTTAAAGCACCACTCCAATTCAGGCAGAAATTCAAAAGTGCTTGCCCTAGCCAAGTACAGAGCATTGAGGATGAATATAAACTGACAGAAATAGTTCAGGGTCAGTTCAGCATGTGATCATTTACTTTTTCCGTCCTTGTTCATCTCCTCAAAGAACAAGTGTTTATTCAGAAAGTCTAGAATATTCACTGGAGTCTTTTTTCAAACCGTATGTCAAGTGAAGATGCATAAACTGAATCAAACAAAGAAATGTGCTGAGCTAAAAATAATTGATATTTAAATGCATGAAGACCCAACAGGAAAAATACAGGCATTGTAACCAGCACTAAAAGCATTTGCTGATTAAGTGAGGAAGGATTCTGAGGCATAGTGCCAATAAGCAGCAGACATTAACTCCTAATTTGTCCTAAGACAAGCTATTAGTTGGCCATCTAGAGCTATCAAGTGGTTGTGACATTCTCACTAAAATTACCTGTGAAATGAATGGTTCTACAAAATCTCTACAATCTGTTAGAAAGAAATGCAACATTAGTGCAGCCACTTTCTGGACGAGGGCAGCAGTAATCCCGAAAATTTGACTGAACAGTCGGGGTGTGACGAGGTTTCGTGCCACGAGATCTGGCGATATTACAACGTGAGAACATTTCTTGTTGTGGTGACAATTCTAAATGCGCAGAGAAACTTTCCTGACCAAAATCTGGCGTCTGTACCCTCTTGACTCTGTGCTCTGCTTTCATGCTTGTGCCATTTGGTACTGTGTTATAAATTGAGAAAAGATACAGCCAATAACAGGCTGGAAAAAAGCTGACTGACTGATGTCGGCTCCAATCAGCTCGCTAATAGGTTCCAAGATCATATACCAAATACGAATGCACATTTTCAGTATGACTCCGAAAGAAGCAACAAGAAGATGAGTTGTGGGTCATTTAAAATTTTTCAGCCTGTATACTAGTCTAATTGTATCTGTTAATGTTTACTATAGTTATAGTCAATGAAAGTAGTACAATTTTAGTCCAAATTTAGTCTTACTTTCGTCAAAATGTTTCCTTTCTTTAAACGTATCATATAATTCAAGATTCTTTATCTGTCACAGACATAGCTACACAAGTACAACGTGTAGTGAAATGTACCTTAAACCATATTAAGATTGTGGAAATCTTAAAAGAAAAGGATTTAGAAATTAACAACAGATGTCTATCTTACAATAAATGTAAAATCTTAAGAGTAAAAATAAAAGTATGGAGAAAAAATATGTTCTTAAAAGATTTAGACTACAGACAGTAACTGTACATATCAATTTCCAATATATGCATATTAATGCATATGACATCTCTATTGACAGTCATTACTTGTTACATTTAGCTGCCTAATTTTATCTGTAGTGAAAAACAAAAATCCCTCCATTCATACAATACTTCCAAGCATGTTATGGTGGTTCTCAACATTTCTGGAACTGAAGAAATTTGAGAATCTTTACATTTACTTGTGTATGTGTTTCAGTTACTCTATACACCACTGTCTGTTGTACATATACAGAGTTGCACTATAGAGTGACCAGAGGTAGTTGTGTAGACTAAGAGGCTAAAGAACACACGGTCAGAGTGCTTGCATACATTTCTTTCAACAAGTAACACAAGGTGAGGTCAAATGGTGCATGAGAAATGACAATAAAAGTAAATGTAAAATACAAAAACTTACTTTTGAGTTGCCTGAGGTATTGTATAACTGAAATTCAATCAAAATGGGTTTCAGAGTATTTATAATCATTTATCAAATCAGGTTATGGTGATTTATTAAAAATGCAAAATGTGTGTTATGCTCCTGGATCTCCAAACTCTTGTTCTCTTACCCTTGGCTTGATGGGTTTCACGGTTGGAATTTCTGTTCCCTCCGCTCTCTGTCTGCTGGAATCAAACACCTTCCTTTTCTTTGCTGCCACTTTTTGGCAGATGAGTATATGTTTCTTCTGCACAGGGAAACAGTGGGAAAGTGCAACATCTCGTGAGGTGGCGTAACAACGTCAATCAATATAAAAGCTTAAGTGTAATTATCTGCGGAATGTTGATTTTATGACTCATGTCAAATCCACTTGCCCTACTTGCTATCGGTTTGTGTAATGGAGGCAGCGAGTGGTCATGTTTGTTTGTACAGATAAGGAATTTGTCAGCACCACCGCTGAGTAATTACAGGGTCAAAGACTGTAGTTACTGGCTACGCTTGCTCCTTTAATATCAGCGAGTATCTGATGTTGATGTTGCAAAACTCTGAGGCACAACTTATCATTATACAAAAAGTAGCATGATGTTGTGGTGCTCGTAACCATACTTACAAGGACTTTTGCAAAAAAGCTCCGCCCACATATTTTGCAAGGAATTAGGCTCTCTTCTACAGGTGCAGAGTCTAGATGAGAAAATCAAAGCATGTTAAAAGAAGTTTAGTATCGTGAATGTACAAAGATGTACATGCACATTTAGTGTAAAAGACAAGTCCAAAACCATAATTGTAGGCTGAGTACCACTTCCTAATTGTTTCTCTTTCTACTTCTAGTTTAAAGTTTACATATTATATCACACTTCTAGTTTAAAGTGTATATTTTTATATTCTATTTAACTTTTATTCTATATGCCTTATTTGTTCTTTGTTCCTTGTTCTTTGCACTGTTAAAACTGGAGCTACGTCTTCTTGTCTCTCTATATACTTGTACAATATATAGCAGAGATGACAAAGTTTACTTTGACTTTGATGTCTTTCTCCATGTACACCATTTCATAACATGCACTCTTGGTATAACATTAATTATTAAAGTCTGCATTAGTGATAACATGGGAGGAAGTTTTCTCCAGTCTCTCACGTACACCCAACAAGTTTCGGTTATGGCAAACTGACCAGAGTGACCTTACTAAACGCTCCATATGAAAAACCCCTAACTGGAAATCATAGCAACTACAATACAGAAACAAACTCTAGGCTGAATCACCAGGGAATGGGCAGAGCTGAGTGACACACATATTTTTGAATTTTTTTTTAGTGACAGGATCTCGGCCAAACCCCGCTTACTACAGAGAGCTAATGAAATAACACATTAAGGGTGTGTCTGTATCAGCACCACTTAGATTACATTAGCTGAACTGGCTAACAAAACAGTACGTTTTGGCTCAAATTGGTTGTCCCAGAGAACATCAGGTGTGAGATAGTAAGTAACTAGCCTTTGTATAAAACTCTTAAAACACTTAACTGGAAGTAAAGGCCAGGTGTGGACATTTACAAGAACAGTGAACTAATAAAGCTTATCAACTACAGAATGCAAATCAATGACTGATAAATCACACCGCTCACACATTTCATCACACATTCACAGTCTTTCTCTCTCTCTCTCTCTCTCTCTCTCTCTCACACACACACACACACACACACACACACTCACACACACCCACACACACACACCCACCCACACACACACACACACACACCCCTCTCTTACTCTCTCACGCCCTATCTAACACACAATCTCTCGAGCTCTCTCCATTTCTCACACACAAACCGTCGAACCCTCTCTGAGGGCTTATGATTCATCAGTTTTCTCACAGAATTACACCTGAAGCCCAAAGCATGCATTTTTTTCATGTCTTCTCCCACTATCTATGCTTTTCATAAACGAAAATCAGAAAACAATGGACGTGTAAGCTCCAAATAATGCATATAGCGCATATACCGTGCCATACATTCCTATTTAAAAGGCATGCAAAACTAACATCCCATAAGGTGTTCTGAAGCCTCTGATACAACCATAATACAATGTTTAAATAAACGTCGGCTTTCAACACGGAATGTAACGTGCGCTTGCGCGCTATACGGGGTGCGTCTCCAGACAAATGAGCCCAAAAACAAAAGCCAATCAAAGCTTTATGACAAAAAAAAACTATTATCTAGAGGGATTAGAATGCGGCTTGAAGCTACTAACATTCATCAACCGCCGATTACAAGAGTTTCACGCGAAACGGCAATAAAAACAACACGGCGAATAAATCGGTGATGTCCTTTCTAACGTTTATAAGGCCGCCAGACTCGTCAACTCCCATACTCCCGGGCTTGCTATTGGCATATTCTGCCACACTAAGGCGTTAGACGGACTATAAAAGTCCATATTTCGACACGTAAACAAAAAACGGTAAAGCGTTATTGTTTATTTATGGCCTTACCCTCAATTTCCTCCATGTTTCTTAGTAACGCTACAAGCTGGCGACGCTGCTGTAGCAACCGAGTGCGCTTGGCCACACCCCGCGGCTCCTGCGCATGCCAGTATCCGTCAACGCTATTGGTCACCTGGCGGGCAGGAGGCGGAGCAATGTTGGTGGGGTGTTGGTGGGGCGTTGGAGTGAGTTCCGGTCTCCTCTTGGAAGAACCGACGTGAAAGGCAACTAAAGAGATTAACAGTGATGGAAAGAGTACTGAATATTTGTACAAGTACTGTTACATGACTGAAATAATTCTCAAATCACAAGTAAACGCACTGGTTGTAAAATCTATTTACTGTAAAAACACAAAGTACTCTTCTCAGAAACTACTCAGAATACTTGTTACTTTTCATCCATTAATACTGATTGAATATTCTGCTGACTATAATGATATGTTATGCCTGATATCTACTTATGACATCTGAAAACTATTGATACCTATATTCTTATAGTTTCATGCAATACAAGAATATTTATTCTAGCTCTAATATCTTTAAAATGACTGTCTAACATTGGAATATTAGTTCAAATTGTAAGTGTACTTAGTAATGAAATGTGATTTTTTAAAGGAACAAAGCAGATTACTTACTTTAATTTGTTCTTAACTAAGAGTAAAATTACAGACTTAAAATATACTTGCAAGAGTACTAGTACTCCTCAAAAAACTACTTAATTGTAGTAACATAAGTATTTTCAATTTGTTATTCCATGGCTGTTCTTAATAAAGATAAGACATTTAGAACTGTAAAACTGATGAAAACAAAATAAGTTAATGTTTTGCACAACCATGCATGCAATTCAATTTATGTATGAGCTCTTTTCAGCATTTGTAGATTATGTTCTTAGGAATGAAACATAAATAAGAATGTCGTATGAATATGAATACCATAATCTTCATGAAACTATGTATGTTGATTTGAAGAACAATCTTTTTCTTAATTTCAATTTCATTACAGAAAGCACAATTATCACTGATTTTTTTCCCTTAAGAAACTCATTAGTGTTAACTTGATTAAGCACCTTATTTTGTTTTTAAGGGGCCATATAATCATATATTATTCATAAATCTGTCGGCTGCAACGGAGTTCCTATATGTAAACTTTTTTTTTTTTTTAAAGGTGCTGTTAAATAGGGATCGTTTGGACCTGGAAGCCATGATAAGAACTACTGGAACTTTCTAAATGTTAAGGAAAAAGTCGTTTAGCTCATCTATTTCGTTTAGCATGGGGTACACAGGACGGTCATTTACAAGAAAAAAGAATACAGCAGCATTAAAAGGTAATGATCAACATCAGGCAAAAATCAAACGATTTACCGTTGCTCATTTAGTTTAGCAAAGATGTAAAGGAGATTTTAGAAAGACTTTGCATACATTTCTTAGACGTACAGACATACACTGGCTGACGTCATTAAGTAATCGCGCATATTTTAGTGACGTTGCCCACGGCGTATAAACTACAAAAAAGAACTGAACGAGATTCTGATGCTTTTGGTTGGTCGAAGGCATCGGCGTCGCGGCATTATTGGATGGGGACGTGTGCCCCTCACGTTTTACAATTATTCGTTTGGACCCCCCACATGTACCAAAATATTAGCCCACCCGGTGTTCTTTCTATTGCTTTGTCAAAGAATCCGTTTCACTTGATCGATAAGAGAATACACATACCATGGAAGTCCACTCCAGGTTTTCCGGGTGACCTAAAACCACTCACGGCACGCAAACATGAACGACCGAAGTGAACTCAGCGGAGGCTGCGCAGAGCTGGAGAAGGTATTGCGGTAAAGTTGGTTTGATATCGAAATTCGTTTGATATTCGCGAATACTTCCTATCACGCCAACGGCGCTGCGTTAGGCACCGTCGCAAAACTACTACAAGCTAAGCAAAAGGCTACAAAAATAATCAATTAAATCTAGTAATCTCTTCAACAATGTGACTTTGTGGTGTCGGAGCAAGTCTAATACATTCAGACTAATATTCCTCACAAACCAAATGGCAAACCATTATAACAGGATTAATGACTAAAATAAAAAAAAAATTGAGCTATACAACAATTCCCTATACTGTACATACTGGTTGAGAAAATGTTGAATGGCCCTCCGATAATCCTCAAAAACGAATACTGTATGTAGCAAGGCAATGAAACTGAACGATTACAAACTTGAGAGAGCAGAGAGAAAAGCAATAATAGATTAGGACAGCAACAATTACCTTCTGTCACCAAATCCACTAATTGAACACAATTTCATTTATTTATCATAAATCTCACCTTACAAAAGTAGTTTCTTCATTAATTCACTCCTCTCTGCAACTCTGTCAATCACTGTGTCAGTATCAAGGGACACAAGGACATCCTTTTCAGTGGCCATCAACATGAAGGCTTCCAGTTTGCTGGCAGACATGGAATTCCTCAGTCTGTTTTTGATGTAGCGCAGGGTTGAAAATGACCGCTCACAGGCTACCTGAGTTATTGACAGGGTCAGCAAAAACTTGTATGCCAACCCAAGGGGGTATGCATGAGTCAGCATGTTAAATCTGAGAAGGATTTTGTAGCAGCACAGGGGGCATTTTTTGCAAGAGACACACGTTTTGCTCATTATGTCCATCTCTTCTTTATCATCTGATTTTTCCTCAACTTCTCTACTTAGGTAGTCATCCAAGGGCGATTGTACCAGCCTGTCTCATTGCTGTGCCAAGTTTCTCAGTTCAGTTTGTAGATTGGTAACAGTTGCCCTGTTGTCATACACAACTAGGCACTTGTTGAGTCCTTCAAGTGCAGATTTGGGGAGAGAAGGGGGATAAGGGGGAAGTTTTGGGGATGTAGGAGGGATAAATCTGCATACAGGGTGCCATGGGTGAGAAATCTTTTGTGCATGGCCTCAACTGCAATAGCAAGAATCTGGTGGTGAACGTTGATCTCATAGGCCTTTTCTGAATCACTGAGGCTTTCATCCTGGGCTATTTCTCTTGCCAAGTTTTCTTCCTCTTCACCCTTTTCTGAGGCAGTGCAGCCTCCACTTCCACATCTAGTTCATCGTGCTCCTCTAGTTTTTCATTTGCCCAATGGACAAAACGGTCAGCTGCATCTTTGATGGCCGGGAAATCTCTTGCTATCTCTTTTAGTGAATCTTGTGTTGTGGTGATCATTCTATGTGTTGAGAGGATGTCCATTCCTCCGGTCTGTAGGTATTTTGATAGTGGTGTTGTGATCTCAAATATCCGGAGAAATAACTGAGCTGTTAGCACAGTTTCATATCGGAGTAGGCCGTCTCGATATCCTCTGGCTTTGTTTCGTGCATTTGATGCAAGTGTCTTCAGGTTGATTATGGCAGAGAGTGAGGCCACCATAAGGGCTGCAATAGTTTCCGAAAACTTTACTCAGGGAATCATGTATGGCCCACCATCTCGTCTCTCCAATTGGTGAAATGCGTTTGTGCCTCTTGTCCTGACTTTCGGTCTCCCACACACTCACTCTTGTATATGATTCCCTGATGAATACAGCAATGTCGTTCAGCAGGTCAAATAGTGATCGACTTTCAATGACAGTATGGGTGGTATCGGACAACACAAGGTTAAGGACATATGAATAGCACCACACATGTTGATGGGTAGGGTATTTGGATGCCATTAATGCAGAGAAAGCTCTGTATTGACCCTGCATGTTAGAGGCTCCATCTGTGGAGTTACCGATGCACAGGCCTATATCCAGCTTCAGACGGTCAAGTACTTCAGTTAACAGAGTCACAAAAGACTGGCCTGTAGTTGTGCTGCATTGTATGACTGCAACCAGCCTTTCATGGACTGCATCAGTGACATATCTCAAAATCACAGAACACTGATCTTTCCCTGTTATATCTTGAGTAGTGTCAAGCTGCACAGAAAACATTCCTGCTCTCTTCAATTAAATTCTTGATAGCATCAATTACTGCATTTACTGTTGTTTTGGACAGGAGGGTGATCAGAGAGCCTCTGCCTTGTGTGCTTGAAGCATGGATCTGCTTACTTTTTTCAGTTACACTGCTGAGGTGCTCTTTCAAACACACATCATATTTCCCCAACAATATAATTAGTTCTAAGAAATTGTCATGGTCAAGACTGTCGTTGTCCAAGCTGTATGCAGCTTCATTGTTCTCCTGCCTGTAGCTTAAGCCTCTCTTCCCGATGACTTTCACAACCTCAACTACACGTTCCAACACCTGGCGTCTCTTCTTAACCTGCTCACGGTGACCTGTCATCTGTCTTCCCTCAAAGGAGGTGACCAATGCTAGCTCTGGAGCAGTTAAAAAAAATATGCCTCAGCACACTGTCTATGTGCCATACTTCTCTCATGCTCCTCTATTCTTTGGTGCACATGCCTCCAGTCTGTCATGCCTCTAATGAAAGTGCTTGGATCATTGGGCTTGCTAAAAGCAAGGCAAACAAAACAAAATAAAGCATGGCATTGGCCACAATAAGTCAGCCATTTCCATGCCATGTCGCCCGTTCTAGGGAAGAGCCTCTGGACAACAGGGTTTGTGGCATCATGTTGTGGGTGCCTCCTGCCTCTTTGTGGAATGAGGGTGGCTAAAATGGTCTACAAACGCCTCATATCTCTGTGACTCCTCCACTCCTATTTCAACAGTCTGGCTTGACTAAACACTCCTATTTCAACAGTCTGGCTTGACTAAACACACACACACACAGTAGTGTTTCAGTAGTGTTATTTCTGTGGGACCTATCAATGATAAATCATCCATTTCAGCAAAGCACAGTTTTACTAATATTAAATGATAATAATAACTGTAACCTGTAACACCTGCAAATTGTAACTTTATGGCAAACTAAAATACCACTAAGTTGGACACAAAATCTACCCATAGCATTATTTAAACATGAAGGCTGTAAAGGCAATTCTCTCTCTCATACACACACAGTTTGATGCACAAATGACACATAACTCTAGGCTAATATTATTATACCTATTTTAAGTCTGAGTGAATAAATTAAGTCTTGTAATAATTTCCTATGTTGAGCATTTGCACACTTTTGTCCCAGATACTACAGTATTTAGTGATGTGTCTCTAATAATTTTTTAGCATTTTAAAATTGTATTAATTCTAACTCTTCTAACCTTTTTCTTATTTAACGTTTTCTATTCTATTATTAGGGTTCCAAGCACGCAGTGCGGGAACCCTATTGTTTTTTGCTCGGATTTGTTTTTATTTTGATTTTTTCTGCCTTAAAACGCGTCGTGCAGCCTAAACCGTAAGTCGTAGCAACTTGAAACTTGGTGGTTAGGTAGTACTCCCTCCCGCTACTCAGGCGCATGCCGACAGCCAAATCGGCCAATAGGGGGCGCTACAGCGAAGGTGAGCGCGTTAAGGTCTATATCTCGTGACTGCTGAGGTCAGTTTTTAAAATTCAACATGATTCTTACTCCTTGGCTTAAATCAAACAAAACTCAAATTAGTGCTGGGCGATCTCGATATTTTATCGAGAAAAATGTGATGACGATAACGATGATAAATGTAAGCTATAAAATTTGATCACACTTGTTTGTCCACTATGTGACAGCGCCTTGAGATAGACAGTATCAGCATCAATCACGTAGCTTGGCATAACGCCAGCACAACAGCCAATCGCGGCCAATGATGCAAATTTGCCCATAGCACACGAAGAAGCCGCGTGGTAAACATTAGTGAAGTGGTCGCGTGCCGAGATACAATTAACGCTCAGAGCGCTTATGCGCACGCATCATGGCTTGAAGCGTCCGCTGAGCATGTCGTCAGAAATTTACGAGAGTTGCAGTACCAGCAGTAATTGGGGCAGCTGTATGTTAAAGTTTAGCCACGTGACATCAGCAACGTTGTTTACCATCAACACGGCTGAACGGTTTCGCTGTCTTTTTTTCACATTTGAAACATCCGAATGCAAATAATTTTTATATTTTTCCCTCATTTCACAGCAAAATGTTTTCGCGCACTGCTGCGTTCTACTTGTTTCTATTCTTCTGTCACTTAACGACGAACTGGACGCTTTATATGGTGTACACTGCCATCTGTTGGAGTCCTCAAGATTAACAAAAAGTATCCACGCAAGTATAGTCAGTACACTGCTTGCGTAGCAGCAGGCTGCGGTGAGTGAATAAGGCGATGCAAATGCAGGGTTTCCCGCAGCGCTTTATAGTTACGGCAGCCGCTTTGACAACAAATGCGTCCGCCTTAACTACGTCCGCCTGGGAAAAAAATAATAAAATACGAATGTGAAAGTACCCGATGAGGCTTTTAGCAACAACAAGCACCGAGAAAGCGGCTCTCTTTTGCCGTTCTTTGGCAGCGGCTATTTTTAAACAAATCCTATGACTGCTAAGCGCCTTCAGTGGAAAAAAAAAGGATTTTTTTGCCGCAGTGCTCAGAGTGCTTTAAGTAGAAATTTGTTGAAAATTATTTGTTTAATATTGTTTGATTATTTTACCTTGTTCATTCAGTCTGTATAAGAATTCACCCCCCCCCCCCCCCCAAACAAATATTGTGATAATGTTTTTGTTCATATCGCCCAGCT
Source organism: Distichodus sexfasciatus (assembly GCA_032718565.1). Lineage (NCBI taxonomy): Eukaryota > Metazoa > Chordata > Actinopteri > Characiformes > Distichodontidae > Distichodus > Distichodus sexfasciatus. The sequence continues at coordinate 2,608,984 of JAVGVS010000046.1, forward strand.
CTAACTCAAATTAAAACTATGGACTTCCGCCTGGAAAGATTTTTTGTTAATTTGCATAATATGCAAAACCAACTTTTGCGAACTAGTCCCTGGATTTTTGTCCAGTCTGAACATTCTTGGTGTCATTTGACTCGGCAGACTGTCCATGTCAATAATTATCAAAAACATTTGTGATTTATCAATCAAAATGGCTGCCATATGCAAATTAATGTTGCCCTCATTTGCATATTAATACTTAAACTGTAATAACTCCTGAACCCAGAGGCATATGGCTACCAAACTTGGATCAGGTATGTACCATATCAGTATGAGAAAGTGCTGTGAGTCGGGTCAACATTGGCCACTAGTTGGCGCTATTGCAAATGGAAGTGCACTGATGTGACATTATTGCCTCTGTCTTTTACACCGTATGGCCTAGAAGCTCAAAAATTTACAGTGAACACCTCAAGACATGGGTCTGGCTCATATTAAAATATCATGCAGATCAACAAATACTATTATAGAAAACATGGGCGAAATGCCAAAAAAAATTGTCAAAAAATGCTTTCTTGCGAAAAACATGGTTATCCCTGACCGATCGACATGAAACTTGAAAGTCATATTAACATCTGTGCTTAGATCATACAGTTCAAATTTGGTTAAATTTGGCCACTTGTTGGCGCTATGGCAAAGGTCCAAACATTGCAATAGTTTTTTGGCAATAACTCCAGAACCCTGTAGCCTAAAATAAAACTTCTTAATGTTTTCCACTCCTTAAGTACAACCAAACAACTTTTCAATTGGGACTGTGTCATTTTTTTCACAATTGTTTACGCTAACTTGCATAGATTGAAAAACAAACTCTTGCGAACTCCTCCTAGGTCTTTTGGCCAGTCCACATAAATATATATCAAATGAATCAGCAGAGTGAGCCCGAGGCTGTAACAGAAAGATTTTTTGCAATTTCACAATACTGTCGCTAAGACAAGCCAATAAACTGCTGTGAAATTGGCAAAATTGGCTTAAACTGCTATAACTTTGAAAAAAATATTCTGATCTGCACCAAATGTGGTACAATAATTTAATATGATAGTATTTGGTGGTGTGCAAAATTTCATTGATTTCGGCTGTTGGGGAAAGCTACAGCAGAGTTTTGCATTTCCTCTATGTCTACAATACAACCTGCAGTAGCTTTTTGACACGCAAGACCAACAATAACTTATACATAGTACATGACTGCCATCTTGTGGGTCAAAAAAGGTACTAATCAATACTAATCAGAGTGCATCAGAACAAATCTGTGAAGTTTTGTGTTAATTGCTGCATTTTTGACAAAATTACAGTGTGAAAGCTAACTTCAGCCTATTTTTGAAATAGTGTGAAATAGCATCAGTGCCTGCAAGAGACATCAGTGAGCAACATTAGCCAGGTTTCCATCCAAGGAGTTTTTTCGAAAAAATATTTAGCGCTTCAAAATTTTACCGATATAGCTGATGGAAATGCTAATTATCGATAAAATTTTGTAAATGTCGACCTAATATTTTTCCGTTTAACTTTAGCGCATAACTTCTATATCGATACTTCAGATGTCGCAAAAACTACTTTGGAAACACTTTTTGTCGGAAAAAAGGGCTTTAACGCAAATAAATGTGTCACATGATACATTTTCATCACGTGCAATCAAAACGAGAAATATGGCAATACACCAAAACCTATGCGACAGTTCGTTATGGGGGGGGGATGACATCATCACGCACACCATTTTATCGATAAAAAGCCAGTTGGATGGAAACCGGCTGGAGACAGCAAATTTCGCACATTTTTTTTACACATGTTCTGTTTGGAATGGAAACTTGGCTATTGTACTTGTTGAGCGTCTGAAAACTTGCTTTTGGACATGAGTGTTTTGTGTGCTAAATGTGATACTGTGTTTAGACACCTTCCATTACATTTCATATGTGAGTGGGCCGAAACACATTTCCATGTAATTCCTATATGCTCCCTTTCAATTGTTTCAGACTGTTCATAGAATTCAACTACAGGTATGGCAGGTATATAAATGTGGTGCAGATTGGTCAGTGAGGGGATCTACAGTGCCAAGCATAATAATTAAATGAGCAAACTTATTGCTTTTTTTTTTACCCATTTCATGAAGCAAGAATGAGACTTGGATTCCTGGTTTTGAAATAGTCATATAATGGGTGCTGTAATGCTAATGTGCAACATTTCAACTGCAAACATTTTGTTCTTTTTTTATTAACCATTCCTGTTTTTGAAATAGAAATGTCACAAATGTTTATGATAAACCAACATTGCGATTCTTTATGCACTTTGTAGCTTCTGCCGCTTGTGCTGCTTGTGCTTGGAACACGCTCATTGCCGTTCGCGGCTATATTTACTATTATTATTATTACACACATCCCAACACATTTTCATTGCTAACTCTGACTGTGTGCAAGTTTACGTGTAGGCACACACACACACACGCGAGGAGGACTGAGAGATTTTATTGGATTAGCCCAATATCCTTCAAGAAAATCAACCAATGGGACGTCGCAGTCGACAAAAATGATTTATAATATACTTTTTGGGGCAAATTATGACAGTCCCGGGCCGGCCCAAAAGTGTGCGTCGGCCCACCGGGTATCGCCCGGTACGCCAGATGGCCAGTCCAGGGCTGGTGCCATCTGCTGGAAGTTGAATAGTTGAATGAGGACTTATTGCGAAAGTGAAAGTGAGTGATTTTTGTCATTGTGAACACACCACAGCACAGCACACAGTGCACCACAACCAAATGTGACCTCTGCATTTAACCCATCCGTGAAGGAGCAGTGGACAGCTAACAAGCGCCCGGGGAGCAGTGCTTGGGGACGGTACCTTGCTCATGAGTACCTCAGTGATAACTTTACCGGCCCTGGATTCGAACCTGCGACCTTCTGATCACAGGACGAACACTCCGTTACCATTACGCATCTGTCTCTGAAATGGTCATTGAATCAAGTGTTTACTTCTGTAAGTAAAAGGAGATGTCTAATAACTTAAAAAATAAAAAATAAAAATCATTAAAAGTCCCCACCACATTACAAATGCTTCTCCTGCTCTGGTCGAAGGTGTGTTATGAGACGATTCATTAGGAGAGATGCACTTAAGACTGCATTCAGGGAACGCCGAGAAACAGATTTCTGTCTCAAAGATCCGACAGGCGTGATGGGAAGATGAATTAAATCGGTAATGCCATAAAATTGTCAGGCTAGATATCAATAATACATTGTTATTCGTCCGTACTCCAAATAACCCCAAACCTTATAAATAACCCAAAAACATATTTAGAACTACTGTATCTTGCAATAATAACTATTTGTCATCTACAATACAAACCGTGAAACCCACCCTGCATGGCAATTCTTTGCATATGGTCCCCGGGGTAGGACTGCGTTCTTACCACAAATGAACCTTTTTTAAGCATTTATTTATTAAGTGTTTTATTCATTTTACAAATCAGCAGTAACTCAACTCCAAAGCATATACAGAAACAAACAAACAAAAAGTATAGGTACGCATACCGAAAATAAATTGTGCTACAGCAGTCACTAAGGCTATTGAACAAAATAGTGAGAAAAAAGTCAATTTATTCCAGCCATCTACTTAAAAAAGAATTACAGAAAATTCTCTAAAAGTTCCAAAACTTGTCAAGTTTGTTTTTTTGTTGTGTAACATATTTTTTTCCGTGGCGAAATAAGTCATTCCCCTCAACCACTGAGGTGTAACACAAGTTGCTTCTGATTTCCATACACAGGCTATACATCTTTTGGATTCCAAAAAACAAATATTCAGTAAGGATCTTACATTTTTAGAGGTAGATATTCAATAAGAATAGTTTTCGATTAAGGGGCACCTCTTTACCAATTATTTGGCTAGCTAAGTCCACCACTGTCTTCCAAAATGATAGTATCGGTGGCCATTCCTTTTTGATGTTTACATTTAAAACAAGTGTCAGGAGTATTAGGATTAAAGTGGTACAAAATAGGGGTAATATACAATCTACTTAATCATTCCTTCTCTGTTACATAAAGGTTATACAAAAAAACCCAAACCACTTTCTTTAACTGGTCTCGGAGCATATTTTTGGGATGGTCTTGAGTTAATCTGCTTTATTCATGCACACATAAACTAACTGAATTTAAGAGGAAAACGCTTCAAGGTCTGGACTAGCTACACACACCTGTATGCACAAGCCATTAAGTTTAAACAGATGTCATTATCTGTTCGAACTGTAGAAACTGGAGCCATGTCTCCTTGTCTCACTATGTACAGTACGTGTACATAGTAGAGATAACAAAAAAGTTTACTTTGACTTTGTAGGTGCTCTAAGTTAGCACAGCTCATGTTGACATCAACTGTCACCCACAATACACATTTCAAGGTCTAAATGTTCGTTGCTATGTAAAAATATACAGTGTAAAAATGATGACATCCTTATTAGAGTTAATCTCAACACACTACAGACTATTAATATAAAGAGAAGGATACAGGGATACACATTTAGCCAAGTTGAAAACGCTGATCTGATGTTTTATAAATGTCAACTGCAAAATGAAGGTGCAAGCAAGGAAAGAAATGGAGGACATATAATCAAGAAACCATAATTGTGTAACATTTCTAGGTATATTGCATTGAGTCCCTTGAAATTATTGCATCCTGGAAGCAAGCTGCATAAAAGAAAACAATGCCAAAAGCAATGTATGTGTGTCAGTCAAGCCTATCTAAAACATCTTATTGCTAGTTGAAATCTAGCTGTGAAAGTCACAATAAGTCTTTATTATGGAGAGTGGGCCACAGAGAGAGTGCCATATTGCATTAGTCTGCTCTTAAACGAAACAGTTCCTAGGGAAACCCTTCACTGAGGACACAGAACATGTTGTTGTACAAGCAAGTCTGTACAGCCCAACAGTGTCACACCACAGAAGGCCTCTTCATTCAGGCACCATGGTGAGAAATAGATCGGATAAAAGATAGAACAAACGATCAACTGTTTGACAGTGTAGATGGATTATAGCAATGTCAGCAACATACTTGTATTATAACCAAAGGTTGTAACCAGGGTGACCAAGACTCACTTGTGATTAATTTGGGGTATATATAATCAACAAGAGAAGTCTGTCATCGTTTTATAATTTTAATGGAACAAAGTTCAGAGATTTTTTTCTGCTCAATCTGCTCTTTACAATATTTTTATTTTCTCTGCAGATTTACTTGCCTTCAAAATTGACCCAATGACAATCCTGCAATCTAAATTGTTCTATTGTTCTCTGTGCTGTATTCTGTTATTCTGTAGTAGTTCACACGCACACACACACAACCCCCTCCCCAACGCTGTGTGTAAAAGTCAAAGTAAAAGTCAAAGTAAAGTTTATTGTCTTCTCTGCTATATACTGTACAGATATAGAGAGAAGAGACAACGTGGCTCCACTTTTTTCAGTGCAATAGGAAAATAGGGAACAAAGAACAAATAAGGCACATGGAATAAACATATATAAACAGAATACAAAATATACATTTTAAACTAGAAATGGAATATTAAATATAACTTTAAACTAGAACTAGAAATAGAGGTAGATAGAGAGACAGTTTGGATGCAGTATTACCTACAGAAGTGGACATTGACTTTTACACTGGATGTGTAAACTATATAAACAGTATAAACTACTCCAGAAAATAACTACAATTATTGAAAAATATATTAATTAATCAATTAATTATTAAAATAATGCACACTTAATAATTTTATATATATTTGGATTACATAGACAGAGAAACTAGGATGTAAACATATAATGATTGACACATAAAGTGAAAAGTAAGCTGCATCTCACCAGCGTGAAGCCTCACATTGTAATGACGTCACCGAAACAGCGGCCGGGGCGCGTGCTCGCGGCACGGCGGCGGCGGCGCGCGCGCAGCGTTCGGTTGCGTACGTTTTACGCGCGATTTTCCCTGCAAAACACCTGCGTTTTTATTGGGACACAGCCAAGCCCGAAACAGGTAGGTCCGACCCTCCCAACTCGCCCCACCCGAGACGCACGGATCTGTTCTCTTCTCCTTGCTCTTGCTTCATTTTTTAAATGCGGGTATAAATGGTGCGTGTCCCCGTCGTGCGCCTGCGTCCATTCAGTCTATACGCGAGCTATTGTCAAGCCCCGAGCGCGAATTATTTAAGTCTTTTGTGTCTGTAAGTGGGTGTGTTTACCAGACGCGTGTAGAATGATGATAATGTCGCGCTGTCACTGTTTTCTATTGCCTTTGTGCGAGGTAATGCAATCCGGTTTAAGGACAAGGCCTGTGATAGCGCAAAATACCGAATAGTGGCCTCAAATTTATCTTAACGTCCTTATATAGAATAAAAGCACAGCCCGTTTATTGGCAGTTGATATAAAATGCAGAATGCATGTGCAAATCGAAATCGAAATCTCCGGCAGTAATGATGGTGACATTTATCCGACTTCTAGGTTATAATCGCGCTGATGCTGTTTGTATCAATACTCGCGTCCCCGTTGCCGTTATTACATGTCATTACCCTGCACGTCGTTAAGGGCTGTGATTACATTGAATTTCAGTTTCTGCTCCACTTGCACAGCGGGGAGGATATTGCTATAGACCAATATGACAGACATATCTTAATATTTGCGTTCGTAAAATATTTCCCCAAATATCTAGGAAAGCGTGCAAACATCACAACGAGGCAGCAGCTATTGAGGAAACATTTTAACAACGTGTATTTTATGGTGCTGTTAAAATAGGAATAATGTAATAATGTTTCTTTGATAAAATGTTAGACATTTATTAGTCATTTGGCTAGTTAAAATTACACAAACACACATATAGAGAGACTGATCATACTATCTTTGTACTTTCATTCACTTAAATGTCCAAGTTTATGCTTTAAAGTGTTGTAAGTGAGTCCTTATAAGCTTTCGATAATCGTATTTATGATTCAGATTGAGAATAAGTTTGCATTAATTGTTTTATTAGGCTACAGGTTGCATAGGTGTAGTACACACATCTTACTATCTTTGTGAGTTCCTTTATTGACTCCCATAATAACCCGCTATAACTAATACCACAACTACACCTAAGCCTGCATCAAGAGTAACATGAGACAAACTGAGAGAAAGAGAGGAAGGTATGGAGATGAAAGAGACAGGAACGAGGAACAATTTATATATATATATAAAAGAAAGCAAAGCTCTCAGTACAGCAGCTGAGTGTGCCATACTTGTTGACTGGCACAATCTGTCATTCAGGGGTGTTTTTTAGGGGGGTAAAACTGTTGAACAAGCTGTGTGTGTGTGGTTAGCCTGGCTGCTTTGGCACACAGAGAGTGAGCATGTGCACAGAGCCTTCTGTACAGTTGTCACTTTTGCCTAAAGGAACTGTCTTCCCGCCCACAGAACGTATTGATTTTTTGGACATGAACTTGAACTCGGGTGCCAAGGGGTGAGGAGAGAGGGAAAGAGTGAGAAAGATAGAAAGCATGAAAAAGTTAGAGAGCGTAAAGAACAGCTGAAAGAGAGTTAGAGATACTGACACAGCAGAGGGACATGATGAGGGATATGGCTGAATGAAAGTGAGATAAGATGGGTATGTATGGTGAGAAAAGAAAAACAGATGGAAAGAAAAGGAGACAGATCAAGAAATAAGACAGGGACACATCAAAACAGGCTTATATGGTATGAATAAAGTGAATAAAGAATAAAATGGGTATGACTGGAGAGAAAAGAAAGAAAGACATGGATTGAGAGGAGAAATAGATCAAGGCAGGTTTATATGGTTTGAGAGTGACAGATAAGATGGCTATGAATATGGAAAGGAAAGAAAGAAAGAGACATGGATTGAGAGACAGAGAGACAGATAGAGAGATTTGTGTAGATATGGAGCAAAAGAGAGACAGGATGGCCCAATGTGGAGAAAACGGAGCAAGAGAGAGGTGTTGTAGATATAAGAGAAATTGTAAGAAACACAGGCTAAGAGGGAAAACTATACAGCTAAAGAAAGAAAAGATTTCTGTGGCCTGGGAGTAAAAGATAGGTGGAGAAAAGTGAAAGTGGAGAGAAGAGAAAGAGAGATTAAAGATGTCATAAGGATACGATATGATAAGAGGGAGCGTTGAAGGCTGACGGAGAAAAATGAGACTGCAAAAGAGAGAAAACAAAGCAAATTCTAGCTATAAAACTGAAAGAAAAAGAGGAATCACAATGTGCATAACTGCTCAGACTTGTTCCCCGTATTTGTGGGCAGGTGCTGACTGAATCAGATGGATTACTGTCTTGACATTTTGCTGGCTAGATCTTCTGCAACATTTTCACAAGGAAAAAGTCTGGTAGTGGCCCTGTTTTTTTCTGTTGAAGAATGTGTTATGAGTTGAGACAAGTTGCCACAAATATTTGTGTGGAGATTAATAATCCAACAGAAACTTGTTTACTCTAAATTACGTAGACTGCTTGATGAAGCCAAATAGCCTTTGATCAACAATGGAACAGGATTTATTTTGCACTAAATCCTGTTTAAACGGTGATTTTATCCCTGGCTTTTTAAAAAGCCCCTGGTTTATCAGGAATCAAAAATCCCATTTCACAGTTATTTTTACAACAGAAGGTCATGAAAAGAAGAGGGCTGGGTTTTGGCATGGCAAGGCATTTGGCAGAGCAAACCATCAACTGGTTTATTTTGTTTTTGTGGCAGCTGCCACATAACACTGACCTCCTTATGAGTGTTTATCTGCCCCGTGACACCATTTCGAAGGCAACAGCTGAGAATAACTGAGCCACGATGATGACGGACTAAATATAGCTGTCAGGGCACTGCCCGGGCATCATCCCAGGCATCAGTCCTTTAGGTTTCCTAAAGACTACAATACAGTCAAAATTAGGGTTCAAAATGCCTGTTATAAAAAGAAATGACTTATGAATGGTGGTGAAATAACTTATAATAGGAAAGTGGCCCAGCCAGTGCTTTTACTTCTGAAGAAATTTATGAGAAACGGTTGTCTGCTAGTAGTCCTAGAAAAAATGTAATGTCAAAGTAACATGTAAAAAGTCTCACATCTTAAATCTACCAGCACCACAAATGCATTTTAATGGCCAAAGACTGTCAGAGTTGCGCATGAAACAAGGCCCAGAATATTAAGCTTAAAATATGCTATCAGTGATGTAATGCTATCTAATTCATCATAGGGCTAGGTGGTATAGCATATTTTCTATCACTGTGTCATTTGTGTAGAAGACACCTAAAACAAAGTTGCTTGGTAACTAGCGCTTGTTTCTGCTAGCATATTGTCATGTTAGCATCAAGCATTGGAACTAGTCCTAAACAACATATTTTGGGCTCGAGAATGGGATCACAAACATTTTCCACCAAGGAGTGGTGTGTTTATTTAAGGACAACAAAAACTCAGATATTATTTAACACACATAAATATGTGAGTTGCTATCCTGTCATGTTCACATCAAACATTATCTTCTTGTATACGTACAGAAAAGGTCTTTAAAAACCTCATGTGCCATATTTACCTTTGCTGGTGAAGGAATTTTACTGTCCTAGAAAAATATTTTTTTTGTTTACCACTACTGTTGTTTGGCTGTTGTTTTTTGTCTCAATATTTTCTACTCAGATAAATGTTCAAGGGCTTTTTTGTAGTGTATGCAGAGGTGGGCAAAGTAGCTGACTTCATTACTTAAGTGAAAGTACAGATACCACTAGTCAAATGTTACTCCAATACAAGTGAAAGTCGTACAGTCAGATTTTTAAGTTAAAGTACTGATATACTTGTTTTAAAAAATACTATTATTAAATATTAAGTATTAAAAGTATACATTTCACTGCATTGTTGCATTATTGCCACAACACTTACAAAACCTAATGCCCCTGACTAACTTGTAGAAACTGTAGAATAAGGAACTGGTAGAATGTTACAGAATGAAGCACAACCTAAACTGATAAAGAAAACCAGTCATTAGTTTATTTTGTAATTAATTGACAAAATAAAGACTACAGAAAGACTATGTTAATCAGGAGGACAGTGCAGTAGCTGTAAATGCAGCTCACAACATAAAATCAACATTCCAACCTGCTTAAAACGCACCTCTACACCTCTAGCTTCATGACTTTCCAACAGCAACAATGTTTTAATCAAGACAGAAAACAGCAGAACTGTCTGAACTTGGTTTTACAGTTACAGTCTACAGGCGTGATGTAACCCTACTGATCGCCTGCGCAAACACCAATCACATTTTAGAAAAGGGGGAATAATATCCACTTTATCCACAGATTTGAAAGTAACAAGTAACGAGAGCCTTGATAGAAATGTAGTGAAGTAAAAAGTACAATATTTGTCTTTAAAATGTAGTGAAGTGAAAGTCATACGTTTCCAAATAAAATACTACTTAAGTGAAGTACAGATACTCAAAAACTCTACTTAAGTACAGTCCTCAAGTAAATGTACTTAGTTACGGGCCACTTCTGAGTGTATGTAATAGTTGAGGGATATAAAATAGTGACTGTGGTCGTGGCTGGTCATCCGAGATTGTTGTGTCATAACAGAAACACAATCTCCTCAGGCAAAGACTGGAAATAGCAGATGATAATTAGAGGTATGAACCTTCACTGCTGTCAGTGATTCAATTCGCTACGATATCTCAATGCATCCCATCAATTCTCGCACTTTACAATTTAATTTACTACGCTAATTTTATATTTTATATGTCATATATATTTTTACATATATTTATCTTGTGTTTTTCAACAGTGTTGTGTATATATAGTTTTTAAAGCTATTTTTTTCTTTAGTACTCTACTTTTTTATTTGTACTTTTAAAAATATGTATTTATTTATTTTTTATTCTTATTGCGCATCTGCTGGCTTGCTCTAAACACTGTCTTGCTGTACTTGTATAGTGACAATAAAGGCATTCAACAATTTTTCCACATTACTTAACACTGCACGCAGATTGGGCATGGATCACAGATCGCGCAGCCATAGTTAGTACCGGGATGTTCTTTTTAACTAGAATTTTATGCTGCAGCCAGACAATGTCATTATGGTATAATTGCTTATGGTCTCCCACTGTACCGATGCAGAATCGTTCACAGCTGCATCGCGATGCATTGACTATGTGCAATTTCAACACTCCCCTGCCATGATAATGGCAACTAGAGTGCTAGGGGAGGACATTTTGAGCTAGGACAGGATTTATAAATTATCTTTCATAAATTACCAATTATCAATTATCTTGGGTTTACACATAGCCGGGTATCTGGGAAAACGATGGTTTTATTTCTGAAACCTCTGGCCAAAGTGGAGATTTGGGAAAACTCAGTTTTAACGTCTGCATGTAAACAGAGAAAAAAGTTTACATTCTCATTGCAGTTTGCGACAGAAAATGCATTAGCATCAGCTACACATTTACATACAGTTGGTTTGGCTGATCGTTATGGATGCTGTAAAGCTACTGCTCATTTTTACATTTCTCCAAACACTTTTGGGCTGTTTGTATCTGCAAATGCAACTGGTCACTGAGGATCAGAGGAGAAGGGACTGCTCAGAGGTTTACGGCAGGAAGGAACAGGAAGTCGTGTCATATGTTGTTTTTTTTCAGGATTCTGATTGGCTAACATGGCTTTATGCTTCTTGTTACACTACCGCCTATAGGTTTGGCATGATCATAATAGCTCTTGGCGGCATATTTATGTGGATTCATGTAAATGAATACTTTTTGGAAAACATTCTGGTGTGAACAAGGATATTACCGGAAAAGGGTTCATGTGAAACAGAAACAAAACTAGTCAAAGCAAAAGAACAGCACTCTATAAGGTGACTCCTGATCCAATCAAAAACACTGGTACCTTTCAAGTAGTTTGTAAAACTTGAACTAGTTCACAGACGGAACCCAAACTGTTGGTTCCTGGTCAGTGGACCCGGCATTCCAAAAGTGGTACTAATCATACTGAGCAGGAACTAAGAGTTGGACCCAGTAGCTTGCAGGCACCTCATACATTTACTGGTTCCAATTTTTGGTTTCTGCTTAGTACAATTGGCACCTCAACACTAAGGGAACCAATAGTGGTATGGATACAGTACAGAACAGTGAACAAAACGCACATTTTCCAAGATTACACTGTTAAAAGATAAAGTAAAAGTGCCGTAAAGATCCTAGAGAGAACCTCAGACCATTCAGAAGGATCTAATGCTTGATCTGTCAGTTCACTATGAGTTTATTTAGATCTTTATGGTTTTAAAATGATCTTTTGTGTATGAGCAACCTGCCACTGTTATAACCTTACTGTAGAAAACGTCATTTACCTTCTTGAAAAGACAACCACTGGTTCTTGAAGGTCATTTGCTGTTTTTTTTCCTGCCAAGTGAGACATCTCTCTCACATAACTAACTCTAATGAGTAAATCCCAGGGTTGGTGAGCATAGAATTGGGATTCCCAATACCATTGATGCCTGTAAGAAAATCCACCATTGGGCCTCTTAGCAAAGACTTTAACCTCAAATTGCTCCTTGTAATTAAGAAATATAAGTTGATAAGAGTGTCTGATAATTGTTGTAAATGTAACTCTCTTTCTCCTCAGAAACTGCTATGTTGAAATGAGGTAGATATGACTGATGTGGAGGTGACGTATGAAGATTTCATAGCCTCTGGAAGGACAGGCAGAAGAAATGCAGTCCACGACATTTTGGGAGATGCAGGAGGGCTGGACGCTGGCGGACTGTCCCAAACACTCTCCGAGCTCAACATCAACAAATCAGGCAAGCCAGCTCCACTCGTTTAACATTACATTACATGAGCAAGATTAAATTGATCCTAATTGTCTTCCTCATGCTAGTCATCACCCTCTTACATGGGATGTCAGTACTGAACACGATGTCGCTTTAATTCAGTCCCGTAATTATGTTAATTTAAGGCATTTAAAGGCTCACATAACCTTTATTAACCTGCAAAAACAAGCCAAGGGCAACAGCAGTGGTGGTTATAGCCTTTTTCGTGCTCTGGGTGAACTCCTCCTTTATTGCTGTTACCTAAACCCTGCCACGGGGCAACAGAATCTGTTTAGTGTTTTCCAATTGAATGTTCACTTCTGGCAAAAAAAAACATGACATTTGACCCCTAATCCATTCATTAGTGTTACTATTAGGGCTGGGCGATATGGCAAAATGATTGATCACAATATATTTTCCTATATTGATCGATATTGATTTTTATCATGATTTTTTTCTGATAGTGCCAGTTTAAAAGCAAACATGCATCATCTGTCAAAACAATAGAGGTTAGCTAGTTTAACCTTAAAACTATTAAAATAATATTAAGAAAACTAACAGCTCTGACTACTCATATCAAATGGACGTCCTGCACTACACAAATTTGTCATGGTTTGATGCTGACACAGTCCTGAAATCAGTCTGTTTCTGATGAAAACTGACTGACTGATTTGTACTTTTTTTAGCTTTATGAGCTGTGGTGTGTTCACAATGACAAATAATCACTCACTTTCACTTATAAAAGTGCTGAAACTGTAGATATAACTACTAGAAATAGTAAGGACAGAGTCTGTTTTATTGAATCAATGTACTGTCCATTAAATTAAAAGTCTTGTTAATCTGATGGTATGCGTGTGGTTTCTGTCAGTTAAAGGGGTTCTGAGTTATTAAAAAAGAAGCAAATTAATAACCAAATCAAATTGCGTGCATCGAGCTGAAAAGGTTAAAGTTAAAAATTTAACCTGAAACAACTTTTCTGAGATGTGTTCATTTAGTTTACTTCCCAATAGCTGAGTGCAGCCGGTGACCGGAACACTGCAGTTGTCAGTTGCACTGGCTGGCAGTTGTCGCACACATTTTTGCCGCATTTGATGCACGTGATCGTGTAAATATGATCAAAGCTGATCAACGTAATCAAACTAAATTTTATCACAATAACTAATCGTGATCATATAATCGCCCAGCCCTAGTTACAATACACCAATCTATACCACAACATCGATTAGTACTTAACAGGCTCATCACATCGATCCAATATGAAAACATCAGATATTATGCATATTGTAACACCATGTTGTATTAAAGAGGAAGTTAGTTTTTATCAAGATTTTTCTTCATATTAAATGTTTTGTGGAGTTCAAGAATAAAAATGTCAAATGGTATTTTAATTGCTTTTTGTGATTTAATATGAATGAAAGTGATAGTCTTAAATCAGGAAACTGGACATGAGCTAAATCAGTGACTGATTGAGGTCAGTTTGAAATGCAGTTACTTTGCAGATTCCAGCTGCATTTTATTAGATTCCTAGAAACTATACTTCAAAAACCTCTTCATTCTATGATGTGGAAGTTGGTATGCATTTCTGATTAAAGACTGCCCGAAAAAACAGCATGCTGTTATTATCAGGTGACACAAGCAAACCGCAGATAAATCAATATTACTTTTAATAAAAATGTAAAAATATCAGTTAATAATAAACGGTCAGATGAAAGATGGATCCTGGAACTGTTAATGAATGAATGAATGTTATTGTTATGTAGTTTGTCCACCAATATCAAACTTTTTATACATTTTACTTATTTATCATAATATTATGTTTTCTTGAGCTTTCATACAAAGTGCTCTTTATAACCATAAAAAGGTTTATTGGCAAATTATTAAAATGAACTAATAATCCAACGCTAGGGAAAATATGTGTATTAGCAAATATCAGCAGATATATTGTAATCAGATTTTTCAAATAAAAAAAAAAAATGGTATTGGTCGGGCTGTAATTTTAATGCCAGCTGTAGTTTTTATGTTTAGATGTTATTCAGACATAAAGCGCATGCTAATGGCAGGGTGTAAATGGGGCCACAGATGATGTCATGTCATCAGGCCCATTCTGTTATCTAAACCGGCACTCAGAGGCAGGAGGGCCATGAATTATGGAGCAGATGACTGAGCTTCAGGCAAAGCAGGGAATATCAGGAGCTTGCTAGTGCCCTTTGCTATAAAAACATTTGTTTTTAACTAATGCTTTACACAAAAGTATGTAACAAACAGGCGACGAGCAGCGCTAGACAATTTAACTGACATTCAGAACTTCCTGAGGTGAATTTGAATGCTTTTTAGTTGTTTCCTTAACCATTTAATCTCTTTCTTCCTCAATCTTTTAGACGAGGGAAACGATGAAGAGAAGAGCACAGCTTCCTCAGACGCAGATCCCAAGCCAGAAGCCAGCAAAGAGGAGGGAACGTAACTGGCTCTTGCGAAAAAGACAGGACGAGGAGAAAGAAGAGGAAGGAGAAACGTCCCATTAGCTCCCTCTACTGGCTGATCTAAGAAGTGAGCATGGAGGAATTGGCACAAACAGAGGAGGTGGCGCCCCCCGCTGCACCCCAATGGAAAAGGCTTTTTTTTTTTTTTTTTTTTTGATGCGTGGCTTTAGCGGTGGGTGACAAGATGTCAGCGATGCCTGGCGTGCCAGTTCCGACTGACGTAGGAGACATTTTCCTTAGCTAACCACCATAGCGATAGCTGTTCTTTTGGAGCTCAAGTTTGCAAGGCTGACGGCCGGATCCTCAGCAGGAGGTGTGGGATTTTTACTGCTGATTAATTGCTTTCGTAGGGGGAATGTTGCCTTTCCAAAGAAAACCAAGACATTTTGTCATCTCACTTTGTCTGGACAAAACGGGGGCGATAGGGGGCAGTGTTTGGAGTTTTTGGATCTCAGATCGACTGCCAATGTAGCCATGCTAAAACATGTACATTCGAGTGGTTTCTACCTGTGTAAGTAGTGTTACTGTGAAATGTTTCAATTATTATTGATATTTCAGTAAAGCGTTCCTTTCAGTGATGGCAGAAGCTGTTCTTATTATTGGATGTCATTATTAAATACACAAGAAGTTTATCCTCACGTCACGCAAAGGCTGCACCATGCACTATTGGACAAGTTAAGTGCTTTGCAAGAAATTGAATTTCACACAACAAGTTTATAAACGACGTGCATGACCCGATGTTCTCATAGCATATGAAGACAATTTATATCAAAGCATTCACATCCTGCAGCTCTGTGAAAGTGGTCTGGTATATTGTGATAATTTGTGGCATTCCTTTTTCTTAAATGAGGGAAAACAACACAGAATTAAGATTGTTCTCCTGATCAACACTGCCTACTTTACCTGCCTGAAAGTGTTCTCAAACTGGCCAATCTGTTAAAAAAAAAACACTCAAGATGATCCCACAAATACACTTTTCATATTTCTGTCTTCCATGATTGTTCAATTGCTTTATGTCAGAAATTTGGTAATAAACACTAATGGATGATGTCTCTGCCCTCAGTTTTTTATATCAACAAATTATTACCACTGCTCATTAAGACAACCCATTTCACTTATAAGTGTATGAAGATGTGTTTTGGAACCCTTTAAGATAGTTTTGGTCTCAAATTATGTTAAAATGTCTAGGATAATCAGCATGATTACATTTCTATGTGATTCTCTCTCTCTTTTGAGAGATTTTTAAAAAATGATCCTGAATAGCTTGATTTAGAAATGATTAATCACTAATGACCGTGGTGTTTGTAAAAATTATTATTATTATTATTATTATTTATTTTTTTTATTTATTTGATTCAACACTGAACCTTCTGCAGCATTGATGCTGAAAACATCTTATTGTGCAGCCCTAATAACACATTGTTCAAAGCCATTATTTTGTCTATAAGTTATCAGCTGTCATTTGCCTATTAGTATGATGAAATCTTTGTACTGTGAAAATACCTCAAGTATTTAAACTGTACATATCCATCTGTGGTATTGTCCCAGCCTGAGTCATCCCATAATGCACTGCCACTGATGTGACCCTCCGCTCTGCATCAGTGATGTGATTGATCACATCATCACTGCATCTGTGGGTCAGAGTGAATTACATTGTTATGTAATGACATTTCTGAGGTATGTCTCTACATTTCTCCCCAAAGTTTTTCTCTATGATTCTCTTACTCAGTTTGGAAAAACATTTTGTGTTTTCAAGCTCTGACACATGCACCTTAGGTCATAAAGGGTTTGATCATTTTTGCTGTAACTTTTCTTCTGGGGCAGTTGGTGGCATAACAGGAGGGTCTTCGCCCCGTGATCAGAAGGTCACAGGTTCAAATCCAGGGCCGGTAAAGTTACCACTGAGGTACTCATGAGCAAGGTACCGTCCCCAAACACTGCTCCCCGGGTGCTTGTTAGCTGCCTACTGCTCCTTTGCGGATGGGTTAAATGCAGATGTTTCGTTATGGTGCACTGTGTGCTGTGCTGTGGTGTGTTCACAATGACAAAAGAATCACTCACTTTCACTTGATTGTGTTAGGTCAAAAAAACTAATGTGAACTTCCATGATAGGTTGCATTTAGCCAATCTTCTTAAAGAAATTACAACAAATAAACTTTGGAGATAGTTACACCCAATAGTTACACCCCTGGGACTGGAGATCTTTAGATCTGGGGGAAAAATTGTGTAGTTTTACACTTTATTGGTGTGGAAATGTTCACCTCGGGTCAAAGTGTGTTTTTGGCTCTGATAAAATTTGGAGTGCAGAATTTTCTTCACATCGTGGCTCCATCTTGTGGACAAACGCAAGAAATGCACATCCTCCATTTCAAAACTCTCCCATAAGAACTTAACATGACGTAACATTTTCACTGATATTTTAAATAAAATATATATCATGTTGATCTTCATAATCCTATAAACTGTAGGAAAAACTTTCGTGAAGATATAGCAAAAATGGTGCTCAAATTACTGCAGATTACAGTGACGTCAGCTGCCATCATACCGTAGAGATAAAATTACTCTAAAATAACTTAAAAAAAAAAAAATATGACATGACAAGCAGGCACTGGCTGACCTTTGCCATAATGTTTTTCTGTAACTCAGAACTGCTGACATTTCCCGCTCTTTAGACATGTGAAGACCAATCATTCGACATGAGCAGCGTAGCAGTCCATGCCTCTGTGATGATTTGTCTATGTGACTCTTCCCTGGATGAGGAAAATCTAAGAGAAAGGTCTGGCTGCAGACCTCCTCTGTGGGTAAGCTCCTCTGTCAGTACATCTCCTCTGAAGGAAAGGAAATGACGCACAAGGACGAAGAACCATACCTAACCCTAACCATAACCGTAGTTATATTTATGACGTCATTTCCTTTCCCTAAGAGAAGACGTACTGACAGAGGAGATTTACGAAAACATGACGTGAAATTAAATATATTTTTAAAAAATGGAAACAAAACTTGCACAAACTTAGGGGTAGGTACGCTCTGAAAACAAAAGCACAGCTCCAAAAGGTAGAAGCAACACCAAAAAGGGTTTTACAACATGAATCCATAAATTGCAGGTTCAAACTCAAACCCAAAATCTCTATTTATCAAATCTCAAAATTTCTATTGACAGTGGGGGAGTGAAAATATTGTTTCTTGACAGAAACGTGATTATGGCGGTGGCTTTACGGAAAACCACTGGAATACAGACAAACATGATTCAGCGTGACGGTGACCTGGCAGTGAGTGCCACTGGTTTTTAAAAGAACGGGAAAACTCGTTTTATTGAATTAAACCAATAATGTAACGTGAACACCAGAACCCAAACTAACCCACCAAAAGAGTGCACACGGAATGGGACACCATAACAGTACACAGATGCAGATGATAACGACAAGAAACTGAAACAAAGGAGAAAGAAAAGCGAAAAGGCAAACCCGACCCTGTCTCAGTAGGCTAATCCGGCGACATGGCGGCTGAAGGCGGCAAGTGGGAATCCTTTGATTATGATGTTGATATTCAACCTGGGGTCCAGAAGGTACTGCAAATGATTTCATCTGAAGCTTTTTTTTCCAGAAATAAAAAGAGATATTTCATTCTTTGTCCCTTCTTAATTCAAACAGTGGTGACTGACATTAAGAAGGAAAAATAACAGGGGTGTCGCCAGCCGATTTTACCGGGGCTTCAGCTCAGGGTATTTTGAGTCTAGCTCGGGTAGCCAAAATAATTGTACAGTTGTTTAGCTTATTTATTTATTCAACATGCATGCATCTGGAAATTAAATGATCATTTAGGCAGCGTACTACAGTCTGTAGTCTATTATAACACATTATATATACTGTCTACAAGACCAGATTATCCATAGACTTGATCGGGCAAGTGTCCAGGAGCCCCAGCCAATGTGGGCCCCATCATTAAGCACAAGTAGACCTTTAAATATCTTTTCATAATTTTTACATTATTCACTGGAAATGATGCATACAGATTATACATTAGTCATTTAAAAATATTATTTTCTAAAATGAGAACACACAAATAAACATATTTTAAAATTACAATTGCATACCCCTCCTGCAATCGTAACGAGCTCGTCCACAGTGCACGTCAAAGAATCTTGTGGCCTGGACCACATCGGGGGAGGTCTTGAGGTGTACAGTAGTTGAACAGGGGCTCCCACACTATGTTAATCCAGCCCTGACTGTCTACAAATTGAAAAAATCCTCAGCTTCTCTTTGAATTTACATCTAGTCTGGGCTAAGCCCAGAGTGTCCTTAAAGACTGGAAATGCCCCTGAAAAATAATACATATCAAAAAATGTTAATGATAAACAAACTGAGATGTTACTGAGGGTTTATAATTTTGTTTACATGTCTTTCATTTATACATAAGTTTAATTCTTTGTCCATTCTTAACTAAAACAGAGTGGTGGCTAATGGTAAGAAAGAAAAATGCCAGTTGTAAAAATAATGGAAAAATATTTAGATAATAAACCAGATGAGTTTTATAAAGCATCCTGTTACTTTTCATTCATTCATTACCTGAACCGATTAACCCCGACTGGGGTTGGGGGGGGGGCGAGAGCCTATCCCGGGAATTTACAGGCTCAAGGCAGGGAACAACCCTGGGCAGATGACAGCACACCGCAGGGCACACACACTCACACAGTCACACACACATTCACACCTTACGGGGCCAATTTAGAGTCACCAATTAACCTATATCACATACCTTTTGGACGGGGGCGCCACCATGTGGTGGCCAGTGGTGGCAACGGCCACCCAAAAATCATCCTTTGCCACCACAGTTGCCACCCCTAAGTAAATTTTTATTATGCATACTATGTGTAAATATGTAGTCTAGATTTTTAAAAATTCACAATAGTTCATGACGTGAAAACGATTTTGTAGCAAGATATGGTAGTAGGATTTGGTATGTCACCCTAAGATTTGCTGTGGCCCCCACTGGTCACCCCTAGAATTTTTTTCTGGAGGCGCCACTGCTTTTGGACTGTGGGAGGAAACCGGAGCATCTAGAGAAAACCCACGCAAACACGGGGAGAGCATGCAAACTCCACACAGAAAGGCCCTACGGCCGTCTTCGGGTTTCAAACCCAAGACCTTCTTGCTGTGAGGCAGCAGTGCTAACCACTGTGCCACTGTGCTGCCCACTCCTGTTACTTATGATATATAATTCTGTTTGCATATAATTCTGTTTGTAGGTGTAGACTTGTGTATGTGTGACATTAGGTCCCACGAGTAATGGTAAGACATGAATATCAGGCCTAAATGGGGTGGGTTGGGTGGTGGGGTCTGTACTCAGTGTCTCTCTCTCAGCCAAGGGGTCCTTGGACAGAAAAGTCTGAAGACTCATGGATTATGATATATGAGTAGTAAAAACCTCTTTTTAAAAAAGTATTATTTTACCAAACCTGTTAATAACCGCTGACATTTCTGTGACATCATGTACTATACACCAGATCAAAAATAAGTAATGAGGAAGGTAAAATGCTGCCAGTCATCAGTATTACTTTGACAATTCATCTTTAAATTATATATTGTTCTGCTTCTAGAGACAATTCTGATCATTTGGTCCTTTTTAAATACTCATATACTATTTAAAAACAGCACAGACTAACATCAGTTTTAAGATGGTCCATGGGGGTCAGTTGTTGACTAGTGCTGGTCAAGCACTGTTTAAAATGTTTGCAAACTAATAAATCAGCAAAAAAAAGTATTTGGGTAATACCAGCTTCCTGAGCCATGTAGATTTTGTTTTTCAGCAGGATGAAGGTCAAAATGTTATGGTTATCTATATATGCTATTATGGCTGACAGTGAATTAAACCTAACAGGACCTGTTTTAGGTGAATGGCAACCTATAGCCAAACACAGTATAAGCAAATGCATACTTATATTTTAAGTTTATAGTTTGCCCCCTAGTGGCTAACGCTGCACATAGCAGCCACAAAGGACATCATTAACTTTCTGTGAAAGTAATTTACAAGTATATTTACCAAAATATATAATGTTTCTATTATAAATGTAGTTCTCAATACCATGTATTTATTATGTTTATGGCGATGATGATTGTATTAGTGTAAGCACGAAAAGTGAGTGATTATTTGTCATTGTGTACACACCACAGCACACAGTGCAATACAACGAAATGTGAGCTCTGCATTTGACCCACCCGTGAAGGAGTACTGGGCAGCTGACATGGGCACTGCCCGGGGAGCAGTGCTTGGGAACGGTGCCTTGCTGATGGGTACCTCAGTGGTAACTTTTAACAATCCGGTTAGGGGCGAACACCCTAACCATTACACCACCAACTGTCCCATCAAAAATGACAGATTAAAGCATATTTCTAAAAATTGTACCACCAAGTCATTTATATTATATAATACAATTTATACTATATAATAAAGTTGTGTGTCTTAAGACGACCTTTAGGATCACATTTCAGATTATACACCTGCAGACTAAAGGACAGTTCTACCTTTGGGGACAAAAAATGGCATCCCCATTTGTTTTTTAAATTATATTAACAGTAAAAAATAATAAAACAGCAGAAAGGTTTCATTTTCAATAATGAGGTTATGGTGAGGGTAAGAGGAAGGCATAGGGCTATTTAGATACAGTCATCATTATTTATATGGAATGTCCCCAGGTGTATTATGAAGCGAGTGTGTTTGCTCAATGTAAACCAGTAGCCAATAGTTTGATTATATCTGTGATTAACCCAGTTGGCCGTATGACAACTTACCAAACGAACTAAACTGACAATAGATGGAATAGCAAGAATTTACTCACTTTCACTATCACATTAACATTTAAATTGGTATTTTAATAAAACAACAGACATAAGATTCTGGAAAACTATTGTTATGGGCTGCGTAAATTTTTGTGGTCCGCTGGGTGGTCTACGACAGTGGTCTCCAACCTTTTGAGCACCACAGGCCAGTTTGGGACAAAAGTGTGAACACACTTATTATGTTGAATATTAGTAGTCCTCAGAATTGACGTTAGTGATGTTGTAGCATTAAAACCAGATAGTTTACCTCCAGGTCTTCCACAGGAGGAACACCTGAGTGTGTATGTGTGTGTGCTGTGGAGGAAAAGAGGCCAGGGCAGTGAATTAGAGCTTTGCTACGCCTGCACACCACCTCCTCCTCCTCTCTGACATTGATGGATTCCGCCCTGATGGGACAGTGCTGTGCCATCATTTCTGATCGGCCTCTTCCTCTGTCTTTGTCTATCTCTCTCATATGCAGACCCCACTACCCCGCACCCACTATATCATCATTTCTAATTTCTCTCCCCTTCACTCTCTTTTCTCTCTCCATCTCTCACTCTATTACTAAGGCCATGGGTAAGTTAGCTTCCCTGTACCAAGAAAATCCCCTATTTCATGGCCATACCCAAGCGTAAAATTCCGCAGACTGGCAATTTTGTGAGCAAAATTCACAAACAGCTCATACATTTCCGCGTCCGTTTCCACCCAGCAGTCACCTGTGCTGCGAGTTGCACAGAAGTGGTATTGGCAGTGTTCGGGAAGCTACGGCAGCTTTTTAGGCAACAAGTTACATATGATTAAAAGTAACTAAGCTACAGCCAATCGTTTTTAATATAGTAGCTATAGAGAAAAAGTTGCTTACTGATGCACTTAATAGCGTAACTGTTAGGGTGTCCGCCATGCGATCGGAAGGTAGCCGGTTCTGTCAGTGACCTGGTCAAGATATGGCAGGGATACTAACCGTTAGCTGTTAGCCCATGTAGCGTGGTGGTTAACCCAAACGCGGATGAGAGCGCAAGAAGGTAGGATAGCCACGCGAGTTGATCTAAGAACTCTCTCACTAAAAGAGCAAGGATGCCCACAAGAATCCGCATTCTAACAAACACACACTCAATCAAGGAGATAACCAAATAACTGGAGTACTCACAGTTGACGCTGGACTGAATCAGAGTTGGGCTGGTGACCCAATGACTGAGCGAAGCGCCACAAGGAATCGACTCCTTTTATATTCCCTGAACCGCGACCGACCACCCCAGGGTCCTAGTGCCAGTCGCATTACGCAGTGTGCGTGACAGGTTCGAATCCAAGGACCAGTAAAGGTATCACTGAGGTACTCATGAGTGAGGTACCGTCCTCAAGCACTGCTCCCCGGGCACTGCCCTTGATAGCTGCCCACGGCTCCTTCACGGAGGGGTCAAATGCAGAGGTCACATTTTGTTGTACTGTGCTGTGCTGTGGTGTGGTGTGTTCACAATGACTCACTTTGACTTTATAACTGCTTTGCTTTGTCATTTAATTCAGTAATGGATAATATTTGTGCGGTATACTAAAGCACTCATGAAGTTATAGGAAAATCATTTTTTAAAATAAGGTAATGTCAAATCACACAATGCTGTTTTGGAGGTAGGGCGTGTATTGATTTTTGGTTTGCGTAGGTGACATTCAGATTAGGAGTGTACAAAAAAATCTAATTGGATCAAATCACGATTTTTTCTCTATACATTCAACATTGATTCATGCATTCCAAGCAATTTACTCATATTTTTCAACTAACATAAGGGCACTAGTTTACTTTTTCCCTGACACAAGTTCAACTCACCAATCCCATAGATGGAGCAATGATGAAATCTGCCCAGATAGGCATCCTTCGCATGAGCATGAAGGAAATACACATGGAAATACACATATGCACAAGGAAATACACATATGCATGACACTTAGTAAGCTACAGTATATTTGATTCAGTGTGATTTTTTTGTTGATGTGCCACAATCAAATGGGAAAAGTAACTCAAAATGAGCAATCTGGAAACAAATTCATTTATGTATTTAATCGCGAATCGTTTATGAATCGTGAATCAAATCATGAGCCCAGGAATTGAAATCAAATCAAATCACAAGATTTTTTGAATCATGCATTCCTAATTCTGATGTATCTATTTCAGTCATAGATTTGATAAATGTGGTAGATCAGATGTCACTTCTGTTAATTCTACATCAATCAGGAATAGCCGGTAGTTGAAAATAATAGTAGTAAATAATAAATAGTAAGACTTAAATATCTTTTGACATGCTGCATCACTACTTGTAAAAAATTGTGACTATATCATTTTAAAATTAGCTTGGCTCCTGATGAGATACTGAAAAAAGTAGCTGAGTAATTACAGAACACTGGGTATTGGCTGTCCCGCCCCTTCTTGTTATTAACTGGCTCAATAATGATCCTGAGTGTTTTTTTGACCAGTCCGAGCATTTGGACAGTCGGAGAAGCCACATGTCAAAGGCAACGATGAAGGACGTGAGTAATTAGAGAGTGACATTAGGTGATGCTGAGACGCAAGTAATGAGGACGTGAATGAGGCAGGTTCTGCTCCGAGGCTGTGTCAGTGAGCAAGAGGCCACAGATATCAAACAGCTCCAAACAGATTACCAGAGAAAGGTCACAGAGACTCGGCAAGACTGGAGAGAGAGAAATGGGTAGGGAAATAGAGGTGGGCAAGAGATGCTGAATGTTTTCTAATTTGATCGAGCTAATTAAGTGTAAACAAACACTGTTTTAAGTATTAGTAACTTAAGTCCCTTTTTTTAACTTACTGAGTATATATTCACATTGAATACACAAATGGGCTGCGGTGCGCCTTCCAAAAGCATAGTTGCTAACGTATTGCTAACTACATTAGCAACATTTTGTTAGTTGCTAATGTATACTATGTTAGTTGCAACTATGCTTTTGGGAAACGCACCCCTGTACGTTTTGATCTTAAATCTCAATTAGTTGAACATAAACACGAATAATTGAACATTTTGCCTTACAATACATTAATGATTATTTTGTTTTTGGCCTCTTAGTACACTGATAAGGCTTGTACTATAAATATGCTCAACTATTAAAGCTGAGATATTTTTGCAAATGAAAGACTGTGTGTATGATTTTGTTTATTATAAAAATTGATAGGAATTAAGTGGTTCAGATAATGAATGAATGTACATAAGCTCTGCTTAGAAATCTGTATGTACACTGCCCTCCAAAAGTTTGGAAACGCCCCTGGCAAAGTGGGGTTTTGGACGATATCAGCATAAATCCTCATCATTTTTTGGTCCAAATACATTAAAGTAACTTGACATTATCTTTGGATACCAGCAATAATAATTTTTATTTTGATTACATAATAATGGCAGTATATACATGTCAAAGTCAGACATGCCCTTTTGCCAGCTGTGATGTCTGGTTACTGGTTTAAACTTGGCCCAGGTTTTTAAAAGATTTCTGGGTCAGCACAACTTAATAGCTTCAACAATTGATTGGTTTATTGACAGCTCGGACGCCCAGATTATGCAGAGCTGTAATAGCTGCTAATGGTGGATATTTAGATGAATCCAAAATTTAAGTATTTTCTATGTATAAACTGTTTAATAAACTGTTTATGTAATAAAATATGTTTTATTATGTTTTGTTATATTTTATGTTTGTATTATCAGTGCAACATTATCACAAATTAAAAAGGATTCATGGCAATACTGTCAAAACCCCACTTTGCCAGGGGCGTTTCCAAACTTTTGGAGGGCAGTGTATATATCTGACATAAAAATGCTTTGTTTTATATTTATATAAATCAAATGCCATGTAATATATATTAAAGTGAGTGATTATTTGTGATTGTGAACACAACACGGCACAGCACACAGTGCACCACAACGAAATGTGACATCTGCATTTAACCTGTCTGTGAAGGAGCAGTGGGCAGCTGACAGGTAGCGCCCAGGGAGCAGTGCTTGGGGACGGTACCTTGCTCATGAGTACCTCAGTGGTACCCTCTACCGGTTTGGAATTCAAACTTGCTACCTTTTGATCACAGGTGTATTTACTATTATATGTTGTTATCTTACCTAACATTAAAGCTGCCATACTGGATTTACATTTTTATTTTACAGATTCACTGTAACTGATAATCTAGCTATCTGCGTCTTTCCTCTGAGCAAAGTCATTTAAAAACTAAATACAACACATTTACTCTCACCCCTTCACAAGTCTGCAATAATCAAGTTAGACCAGACCATAGTGCCAAATGTTGTCAAATAAGTCAATCATTTTTTTCCACAAAATAATTTTGGCCAATTTCAAAATGGTCTGTTACATGTGACAAAGCGTGTGCAATTTTATGTTATATATTTTAGAGTATTTAATGGCAAGATATAACATATAACATCTTACTTTAAGATTTGTAGCATTATTAACAAGTCAATGCAATTTCATCAGAGATATTTTGGGAAAAAATATGCTTTTCATGGTGTTTTTGTGTGTTGGTAGAAAAGCAAACTGATAAACAGTAAAATAAGACATTGTGTGTTGTGGTCCTCTAAAATACCTTGTTGAATGGCAGCAGGTTCTGCAAATCAAGCTTGTAGATTAGGGGCTGGTCTGGGTTGATGTGACCAGGCTTTGATCAATGCCTCTTTTACAAATCACAGCCACAGCGTCCTATATTCCACCATCCTGCTTGAAACAGAGCCATTGGTTCAGGCCGCCACCTTGCAGATTACAATATTATTTCCCAACAGATTGCAAAATAATTCATATTTATTACTGTTTAATACCACGGTTTTTCTTATTTATCTGTCAGCCTAGGCGCAAATACATAAATCAAAAATGTGTGGATGCAGACTATAACTATACGTAATTACCATAGTGTCTGGCTCCGCTCCCAATAAATGCAATTACTGTGACGCATATTGTTCATATTAGGTCACGCTCTGTGGCTCGCCGGGCCTTTTTACCATTTCCACATTTGTGCTGTGTCCAAATGGCCGAACCTTGCAGCAGTGGAGTGCCATCCGAGCCATTTACAACAAACAACACAGCCCGAAAAACAGAGACATAGCTGATAGCTGTGCAGATTCAGAAAGACAATACTTTTTAAGAAATCACAAATATGTAAAATATCCAAATTTGTGTGCATATTCATTTACATTTGTAGTAAATATGTGTCTGTATTTTGTTAAATTAAGAATTATGCAGGACAAACTAGGAATTATACAATGTAAATATAAAATAAAAATGGGAAGAAATCTTGGAATTTCTGAATGGTAAAATATCTAGGATTACCTATGGCTTTTTCTTGATGATCTGGATATCACACCCCTTTTGTAAACACAGATATTATATATTCTGTGAAAATGTGTATTCTGCACTGATAGTTATTTCTCTAATTCATCAAGACTGTGTAAATGACCAATCATTGTTAAGCTTTTATTACTTACCTGGCCAATTTTTCTTTCTCACCATTAAATAAAATGTACTGCAGTTTGGGACTAATTTCTGAAGCCAGATTTCTTACATTTCTGCTATTCTTATCATTCAATGTTGATTATGTGCAGTGTTTGCAGAGCTACTTTAAAACAATAGCTTTGAAGCTACAAGCTACTTATGATTAAAATAGATAAGCTACAGCCAAGCCACTGTTTAATATAGTAGTTATCTACAGTGTTGGGAGTAATGCATTACAAAAGTAATGCAATTGCAGTAATGTATTACTTTTTGCTGTAACACATTAATGTAAGGCATTACTAATACATTTTTAGTAATATTCTACTCATTACATATTTTGGTAACACGCCTTACAACACACTTTTAACCTGAATTTTTGTGCTGTTTAGCTTCTATAAAAAATCACAAACACCACGTGTAGTAGTGATCCATCTAAAACTAAGCAGGGTTGGTCCTGGCCAGTATTTAAATGGGAGACCAACTATGTTTATGTGCTTGCTAACCTTAGAGTTGTTGGTGGGTCCAGCCATTGTGCGGTCTGTGTGGATCTCAATGCTCCAGTGCGGTGATGGAGAGTCTGTGCGGCAAAAAACTTCAGATGAAATGCAAAACCGAGTTTCAGACTTTCTCAAACTTCCCTGGTTATTTTTCTAAAAGAGTAATGATGAAACCCTGATGTCCTACTAAAACCACCAAATCTGGCTTCCTGATCACTTCCCATCACTAATAGGTGAATACTCTCCTGCCCCTTCAGCACCCTAGCTAATGCGTAGTGAGTATAACTGGTGCACAACAGCTACTTTTGGGACAGTTGATAGCGTAACAGTTAGGACGGTCCCCCTGTGTAAAGGTATCTCTGAGGTACTTATTGTCAGGGATCTGATTAGGATATAACAAGAAAGCCAGACATTCACAATCTTTCAGCGGCCGGGTTAGGTGGCTGTCGGACTGTTTCACGATTCGGACAGAGATCTGGTTAGGATATGAACCGAATGCCGAATGCTCACAGTCTGCCGGTGATCTGGATATAACAGACTGCTACATGTTAGCCTTTAGCCCGTGTAGCATGGTGGTTAACCCAAAAGCGGCTGACAGCACGAGTAGGCAGGATTTCCGCGCAAGTTGATATAAGAACTCTCTTACACAAAGAGCTAGGATTCCCACAAGAATCCGAGTTCTACTAGACACATACTCCATCAGGGAGATGGACCAAATACTGAGAGTACTCACAGTGATGCCGAGCAGAATCGGGAGGTGGGCTGGTTGACTCAATGACAGAGCGATGCGCCGCGAAGAAATGACTCCTTTTATACTTCCTGAACATCGACCGACCACTTCCAGGTCCTAATGTCAATCGCAGGAGGCAGTGCGCTGTGACACTCATGAGCAAGGTACCCGCCCCAAGCAATGCTCTTGTTAGTTGCCCAGTGTTCCTTCTCGGATGCGTCAAATGCATCGGTCACATTATGTTGTGGTGCACTGTGTACTGTGCTGTGGTGTCTTCACAATGAAAAATAATTACTCACTTTCACTTTACTGGCGCATCATCCAGGAGGAGCCAAAGATCGGTGCTGTTGAAGTGGAGAAACACTGGGCCTCATTCACCAACCCTTCTTATGAAGAAAATTATGTGGTTTTCACCAAAATTCTGACATTTGGATTTGTTCTTATGCATGAAGACAATCTACAAACAGTGAATAGCACTCTTAAACTAATTTTATTACACGCCTGTGTGTGCAAAGCATTTGCATTTATTAGGCTTTCTTCAATTCTACAGTCATATAATAATATTTACATGTTGTAAGTACAGTGTGCTGACTCACTAACCTCGAAGTTCTTTTACACTTGACACATATCAGAAAAAAAAGTCTTGAATCCATTTCTTTCTTTGATGTCTGTATCTTTACTTGAAATTATACCAAACAAAAGATGAATTCCTGACTGCTACAATTTTACATGACGTTAGGTGACGGTCAAATGTCTGCGATGCTCTTAGGTTCAAGGCTTCTGCTGTCTTATGTGTGTTCTTACACTTTTATACTAAAGTCAGCAGCCAGCCAATCTGCACCACATAAAGGAATTCCTTGTTAAGGTTACTCATTTTTACATTTTGATGAATGCAAAAGCTATAAAAATATTCAGATATTAGAAATATAACTCAAAATTCTGTTAGAAATACTTATGATATTAAATCTAAATATTCAAAAGTGCATGTTCAGTTACAGCACAAAAATGGCTCTAACAGATGTCTTAAATTTCTTAAGAACAAATTTAAGAAAAAACAAAAGAAAATATTGTTGAATAAAGCCCATTAGCTCTGGAAGGAGAACTCACTAAATGAACACAACATTCATAATACATGCAAATGCAACTTGAGAAACAGAACTGTACTGCAGCATTACAAGTAACCTCTCCCCATACTGAACTATGAGCAGCCCAATCGGATAATGTGAGGCAGCTGGTGACTTATGAAACAGATATATAGCCATGATGGCGGTTCTCTCTTTCAGGAGTCTGAAGGGCATTTCATGCTATTAACCTCTGCTCTGGGAGAAAATTCAGCCGTGCGCGTGATTGAAATGCTTCTTGTGGCAAAGGCCTGCTAGCAAGGTCCCGGCTTGTTTGCCTTGATCATTCTTGTAATTCTCTTCGTCTCGGGCTTATGGAGAATCTATTAACAGCACATGGATATACTTTTAAAGGTTAAGCCCATGTTTTTTTTCTTTTCTCCCCCCCCCCTTTTCTTCAGGCTCAATCAAGCTGGACAAATTCTCACGGAATAACAGAGGAGATTAACTTCTCAGGGTTCTGCATGTTGTTCCAAGCCATGGGAAATCTATAACATGTACAGGGTTGCATTAAGGCAAAATCCCACCATTAACTTAGGCCCAAAACTCAAATATTAAAATATGAAATTATATAAATGCAGCATATCCTAAGTTTTTGTTTTTTGATGGGTCATTATTAAAACAACGTTTGGGCTCTTACTGTGGTGTTTATTGATATACATAACTGTATTTTTTAGATGATGTTATTACTGCATTATGGATGCTGTAGTACAGTAGCAAAGCTGCAATTCTACACCTCTCCATTAGGGTGCACTGTTGTACAACAAAATGCCATGTTCCCGTCTCAGTGAGTCGCCCTCTAGTTCACCACAATTTTTAAAAAATATTTTTACTGCCACAACATATTCACAGTTTAAAGGAGGAATCTGATATGACTCGTCTATTGATCTGTTCTGCCTCCGAAATGCCGGACCGTCGCACTGCGAATAATGTCGCATCGGCTGAAATCAGAACTAATGCAAAAAATGTTAATTCAGGGTGATGTGAGAAAGATTTCTGCCTTCATGGAGAATGTTTATATCGAGCACGACTGAAACCAGGGTTATGGAATTATAACACAGTTTTAGACACACACACACATCTCGCTATCTTCATGAGGTCCTACCGTTGACTCACATAATGACAATGTAAATAATACCTCAGCTTTACCTCAGTAACCAGTTTCCTATAAACTATCTATAAATGCACTTCATTACTGATCCTTTACTCACATATTAAAATGTTCTCACAAAGCAACAGAAATCTCATTTTTTTATACTGTCTTTTAGTGGACAATCAGGTCCTCACAAACACCTCAAACCTGCAAACACATACACACACACACACACACAGTCGTTTATTACTGTCGTTGTGAGCTTTTTCCATAGACTTCCATAATGACTGGATGTATATAATTTTACACCTACACCTAATCCTAACCCTAACTTTAACCTCAGTAACAAAAAGCCCATCTTTTACCTCTTTTAGTTTCTCAAATAAAACAAGCACATTTTCTATGAAGTCATTTTTCTTCATGGGGACCTCTCAAATGTCCCCACAAAGCCCCAAAAAAGTCCCCACAATGCTGTAAATACCCGACCACACACACACCCACACACACACACACACACACACACCAGTTCAGACGGGGTCACTGGGAATTCATTGCAGGATATCAGACCAGTCATCTCTCTCTCTCTCTCTCTCTCTCTCAGATACACACACACACACACATTTCTCACACATCCCATCCTTTCTTTTTATCCCTCTCTCTCTCTCTCTTTTCTCACATGTACATCGTCAGTCTCTCATATCTCTCTCACTTTCTCTCATTCTGCTTCTCAAACACATTTTTCTCTATTTTCCTTCCTATTCCTTCCTATTTGTCTGTTCTTCTCTCCTCTTGTTTTTTCTTCCCTTCTGTTCTCGTCTGTTCCTCTGTTCTCGTCTATACTTCTCTCCTGCTCCCTTCTGTTCTTGTCTGTTCTTCTCTTCTCTTTTCTTCCCTTCTGTTCTCATCTGCTCTTCTCTCTCTCTCTATCTTGCTCCTTTGCACACACACCACTCCACCTTTCCCTTTCTCTATTTTCCATTCTTTCTTTCTTTTTTAAACACACACACTTTTTCTCTTTTTCTTTCATTTTCCCCTCTGTTTCTCTTTCACACTCTCTCTCCCCTTGCTCTGTATATGTGTGTGTGGTGTGTGGTGGGGGGGTGCGGCGCACGCAGAAAAAATGGGTAGATTTTGGGAGAGAAAACACTGGAAAAAAGAGACTGAGAGGAGAAAAAGAGAGGAAATTCTTCTTCTTGGAAACCAAGTGCTGTGTAATTATCTACACGCAGCAGATCGAGTTTCTCTTTAGAAAGTAACCAATTACCATAATGTGTGTGGTTGAAAACAAAATCCCCAGAACAGATGGATTTTCCTTCTAAACACAAACACTTCTTCAGCAGCAGCAGCAGCAGCATCATGGGAAGGCCTGGTCAGCTCTGGCAGGGTTGAGATGAGAATTATAGTCGTGTCAGAGGTGCAGTTGAGTAATGTAATATATGTGTGTTTAAACATTCAAAATTAGACACTATAAAACTTTTATTGGTGTTTCTACCGAGAGCCTTGAAGCTGTGACAGTAGCGCGTGTTGTTCAGTTATAACTCATAACTGAGGTTAAATCATCATTTATTATCATATTTAACCATCAATTAAAGTGGTGACACGCTGAGCAAATACTACAACAGCAGCAGCTTCTCCTGAAATGAAGAGTTAGAGGCAGCACAGAGAGGCCTGCCTGTGAAAGAGACAGAGGAGAAATTAGGAGAGAAATGGAAACCCAAAGAAAAAGAGAGACGAAGAAGGGAAGAGGAGAACAGCAGAGAAGAGACAAGAAGAGAATCCCACTTTCCTTCACTCGTACTCACACACAAAGTGCCCTCTGCCTCTCTCTCTCTCACAGACACTCTTGTTCTTGTTCTGTCTACTTTTCTTTGCCCTCCCCCCTCTTTAATATGCACACACCCTTACACACACACTCTTTCTGTCTGTCTGTCTGTCTGTCTGTCTCTCTTCCACTCTGAGATTTTTTCTTTTTCTTTTCCCCTTCTCTCTCTCTGTCTGACACACACTCACTGTATGTTTCTCTCTCACAGGCAATCTTTTCTTTCCCTCTCCTCATCTCTCTTTAATATGTGCACACACACACTGCCCTCTTTCTCTCTTACAGACAGCCATTCTTCTGTTTTCTTCCTTTTTTTTATCTTTCACACTCACACATTCTGTTCTGTTCTCTTCACTACCTTCTCTTCTCTTTTCTTCTCTTCTATGTCTTTCCTTCTCTTCCTTCTCTTCTTGTCTGCTCTTCTATTATCCTCTCCTCTCTTCTTGCCTCTTCTCTTCTCACTCAAGAGAAGAGGACAAGAGAGAAGAGAAAAAAAGATTAGAGAGAAGGACCAAAGAGAAGAGAAGAGGCAGGAAGAGAGGAGAGGAGAATAGAAGAACAGACAAGAAGAGAAGAGAAAAAAAGAGAAGAGGAAAATAGAAGGGACGAGAAGAGAAGAAGACAAGAGAGAAGTGAAAAAAAGAGAAGAGGACAATAGAAAAGACGAGAAGAGAAGAGGACAAGAGAGAATCGAAAAAAGAGAAGAGGACAACAGAAGAGACGAGAAGAGAAGAGAAGAGAAGAGAAGAGAAGAGAAGAGAAGAGAGAAGCAAAAAAAGAGAAGAGGACAATAGAAGAGACGAGAAGAGAAGAGGACAAGAGAGAAGCGAAAAAAGAGGACAATAGAATAGATGAGAAGAGAACAGAAGAGGACAAAAGAGAATCGAAAAAAAGAGAAGAGGACAATAGAAAAGACGAGAAGAGAAGAGAGGAGATAAAGAGAGAATCAAAAAAAGAGAAGAGGACGACAGAAGAGAAGAGAAGAGGACAAGAGAGAAGCGAAAAAAGAGAAGAGGACAATAGAAGAGATGAGGAGAGAAGAGAAGAGGACAAGAGAGAAGCAAAAAAACGAGGAGAGACAGGAAGAGAGAAGAGAAGAATAGAAAAACACACAAGAAGAGAGTGAAGAGAAAGGAAGAGAAGAAAAGAGAAGAGAAGGTAGTAAAGAAAACAGAACAGAATGTGTGTGCGTGAAAGATAAAAAAGGAAGAAAAAGAAAGAATGGCTGTCTGTGAGACACAGACAAAAAGAGGGATGTGTGTGTGTGCCCATATTAAATAGAGATGGGGAGAGGGAAAGAAAAGGTTGCCTGTGAGAGAGAAACATACAGTGAGTGTGTGTAAGACAGAGAGAGAGAAGGGGAAGAGAAAAAGAAAAAAGGAAAAGAGAGACAGAGTGTGTGTGTGTGTGTGTATTAAAGAGGGGGGATTAAAGCGAAAGAGAAAGAAAAAGAACAAGATTGTCTGTAAGAAAGAAACAAAGAGACAGAATGAGAGAGAGAGGCAATGTGTGCGTGTGTATGAGTGTAAGAGAGTGGGAAAGAAAGAGTGAGAGGCGAAATGAAGAGGAAAAAAAAGTCTCAGCGTGAGAGAGAAAGACAGACAGAAAGAGAGAGAGATGTGTGCTCTATGAATGTAAACTGTGGGCTGACATACAGAAGAAGACTAACCAAGTTAACCTCAGTAGATTGATTGGCCAGACACACATACGCATGTAGAAACCGCCTGCAACACGTCGGCACATGTTTTACTGCCTGGCGTCTTGTTTGGAGAGCTAGCAGTCTTGGCTAACCGCCGCTAATTAGTTCCCATAAAGCTGCAGCGTTCTGAACGGCTCGCGGACGCCGGGCCCTAAATTAACACTCGCAGCGCGCTGAAAAGAACATGAATTACATTTTAATTGCTCCCTCTAATTCCAGGAGATGCATGTTTGCTGAGATCAAAACTATCATAATTAAAAATGTTCCATTTCATTTCATTTCAACATCTTCCCCTTCCTCCTCCACCACCACGAGCGTGCCACATGTGGGGCAAACGAGAGGAGTGAAAATATCTTTCTTTAAAGGGCAACTCCACCCATGAGCACTGAAGGTAAGCTCCACTATTTAGGGTGGAGCATCCCTTTAATGCTGCACTTTAACTAAAGACACTTTCAAGAGATGCTCCACCCAAATAGGCAATCAGAACCCATGGGTGGAGCTGCCCTTTATATTTTAGCCCCTCTTTTTAAAGGGCACCTCCACCCATCTGCACTGTTTGCATATTTGGGTGGAGCATCCCTTTAATGCTGCCCTTTAACTCAAGTAGCTTAAAAAGGAAGCTCCACCCAAATAACTTACACCCATGGGTGTGGGGCAGCTGGTGGCGTTACGGTAGGGTGTTTGCCCCGTGATCAGAAGGTCGCAGGTTCGAATCTAGGGTCGGTAAGGTTGCCACTGAAGTACTCGTGAGCAAGGTACCGTCCCCAAGCACTGCTCTCCGGGCGCTTGTTAGCTGCCCACTGCTCCTTCACAGATGGGTCAAATGTAGAGGTCACATTTCATTGTTGTGCACTGTGTGCTGTGCTGTGGTGTGTTCACAATGACAAATAATCATTCACTTAAATACCGTCACTTAAATAATTTAACACCCCTCATTAAAGGGCAATTCCACCCACTGGCACTGATTATGTATTTGGGTGAAGCATGCCTTTAATGCTGCACTTTAACTCAAGTAGCTTTAAATGGACGCTCCACCCAAATCAGCACCCATGTGTGGAGTCGGCCTTTAATGAGACATATTATAGCCTTTCTCCTTGAAGGGCAACTCCACCCATCTGCGTTAATTGCATATTTGGGTGGAACCCCGCTTTAATACTACACTTTAACTCAAGTAGGTTTAAAGGGACGCGCCACCCAAATTACTTACAACCATGGGTGGACTTGCGCTTTAATGAGAAATAATTTAACAACCCTCATTATAGGGCAACTCCACCCACTGGCATTGATTATGTATTTGGGTGGAGAGTGCCTTTAATGCTGCCCTTTAACTCAAGTAACTTTAAAGGGACATTACACCAAAAAATCTAATCAGCGGTCATGGAGAGGTTATTTTCTCATGAGTGCACATATGGGTGGAGCTTCCCTGTAATTGCGCACTTAACATCAAATAGCTTTAAAGGGACGGTCCACCCAAATACGCAATCAGCACCCATGTGTGCAGTTGCCCTTTAATAAGAGATATTTTAGCTCCTCTTATTTATTGGGCAGCTCCGCTTATTGGCCCTGATTGCGTAATTGGGTGGAGTGTCCCTTCAGTGTTACACTTTAACTCAAGTAACTTTAAAGGGATGCTCCACCCAAATAACTCGCACCCATGGGTGGAGTTGCTCTTTAATAAGGGATATTTTAGCCCCTCTCATTAAGGGAGAACACCACCCATCTATGCTGATTGCGTACTTGGATGGAGCATCCCTGTAGCGCTGCACTTTAACTCAAGTAGCTTTTCAGAGACGCTCCACCCACGTTGCCCTTTAATAAGAGGTTTTTTTAGCCTCTCTCAGTCAATGGGCAACTCCACCTATCAGCACTGATTTTCTATTTGGGTGGAGTGTTACTTTATCTCAAGTTGCTTTAAAGAGACGCTCCACCCAAATACCCAATCAACGGCCATGGAGAGACTATTTTCTCATGATTGCATATTTGGATGAAATATTCCTTTAATGTTACACTTAAGTAGCTTTAAAGGGTTGCTCCATACAAATGTGGAATCAGCACCCATGGGTGGAGTTGGCCTTTAAAAAGAGATATTTTAGCCGCTCTCATTAAAGTCCAACTCCACTTTTCTTTGCTAATTGTGTAATTGGGTAGAGTGAAAGTGATTGCATAAGAACTGTAGGTATAGTATATGACAAATAAAGAGTCTTGAATCTTAACCCCAAGTTGCTCCAGAGAGACTTTCCCTGTAATTAGGAAATGGAAGTCACTCTCAGTTTGAAAACACTAAATGATCTCAGGTTTATGGTAGAGTTCCTGCATTGTCCTTCTGCTAATGATCAGTCTAATGCACATCAGAAGCGCAACTGAAGAGTTCCTGGACGCTTGTATAAGTAAAATTACACCACTTTATTTAATTTACATATTGCATAGAGCTTCATCATAAAACCACACATCCATCTGACATCCAAACCTGGATGCGTTCTACACGTAACCTCAGTTTTTGCTTCATGCCAGACCTCACGTTGGGTTAAACAGCTGACAGGAGACGGCGGCTTAACGGTTCATTAATGCAGAATGCAGATGCCATTAATAGACTGTGCAGGAAATGAGGAAAAGTTCAAGTTCGGAGCTTGTGTTTTGCTAATTCCCTCTTGACAGCGCTGCCACGCTCATCCCTAGCAACTCGCAGAAGATTACAGTTTGCACTTAATTATGGCAGCTCATTTGCATATCTTTATAAATCATAATATATGGTAATGTGCATTTCCATAGTATTGTGCCACCCAGGCAAGTAACGTGCCCTAAAAATGTCTGCAAATATTAGTTTCTCTGTCACGTCGTGGAAGAACTCTCTTAAAACGCTCCTAAATAGCGCTGGCGTTCGTTATTTATTTACGTTCTGTGTGTTATTAATGCAATGCAATAATGCAAAATAGGCATTAATTAAGAGTCTGTTGCACCAGACATCATGCAAATATGTTCAATAAGACTTTATTCTAAAATTAAATCTTTGAGAAATGGAGAAACTGGTATTCTCTTACTCTCATTTTTCAGTGTGAAGAAAAGTCCTTTGTGCATCTGATCACATGGTCTGCCATTGGCATAGATTGTAAAATGTGTATGCTCACGAAGATATAAGTTAAACCACTTTAAGATGTAGCTTTTCAGATCACAACTCAAATCTTATCTGAAAAGCTATACGTGGAATATGCTGGTAGGATGAAAGTAGAGGAATAAAGTCAATCTGAATAAGAGCGTTTGATAAATGTAAATGTCATAATGGTGCCATTGTCATCAGATCTTAGTAAAGTTTGACACAAATCTATCTCCCATTTTAGGAACTGTATAATACCACAAGGTATGTCGTTTGAAAGTGGGTGATTATTTTGCCACTGTGAACACAGCACACCACAGCACACAGTGCACCACAATGAAATGTGGGTTCTAGATTTGACCCATCTGTGAAGGAGCAGTGGGCAGTTTTAACAGTGCTTGGGGATAGTACCTTGTTCATGAATACCATAGCAGCATTTTTACATTACCAGCTGTCTTTCACGCTTATTACTACAAACTGTATTATTATATTGCATATTAGTTAGGATGCTCGTCTCTGGACCAAGAGGTTGTGGGTTCAAATTCTACCTCCAGCCGTACTATCATTGGGTTCCTGAGCAAGCTCTTTAACCCCAAGTACCTGAAATTAGGATAATGGAAGTCGCTCTCAATAATAGTGCCTGCTAAATGCAATAAATGTAAATGTAGAGTCACACTGAAAAGACAAGGCAATTGTCTTTCACAACAATGAAATGCAACCTGTGCATCTTGTGTACTTGTGTGCTTCAGTGGTACAAAAGCTATAATTGGGTGCTGCTGTGCTTACATTTGTAAGAACTCTAACATCGAGACCTGTGACTTCGATGATGTGCCACAATGTAATTGTACAACATTGCATTGGTGGAGTAATGGTGGCCGTTTGCCCCATGATCAGAAGGTCGCCAGTTCGAATCTCGGACTGGTAGAGTTACCCATGAGCAAGGTACCGACCCCAAGCACTGCTACCCGGGGGCTGCCCATGTCAGCTGCCCACTGCTCCTTCACGGTTGGGTCAAATGCAAAGGTCACATTTGGTTGTTGTGCACTGTGTGTTCACAATGACAAATAATCACTCACCTCAATGAAATCATGTCATAACACATTTTGCAGTGTCAACCAGAGACTAAAACACATTCATAAATCTGGCTCATCTCCAAATTAAGATCAGAATATTTGGTGAGAACATTCCCAGTTAAAAGGCAATAATACCTTACATAGCTAAATATACATGTATTAAGAAAATATGACGTATAGGGCACGATTTTACCATCGTTCTCATCCTAATTATCAAGTGACACATTCTGAGTAGCAGAAACCCCCTCAAACATGAGTGAAAAGCATTCGTTATCAATCAGTTGTCATCAGAGTGACCATTTCATCTCTGTCACTCTG
Organism: Distichodus sexfasciatus; assembly: GCA_032718565.1. Lineage (NCBI taxonomy): Eukaryota > Metazoa > Chordata > Actinopteri > Characiformes > Distichodontidae > Distichodus > Distichodus sexfasciatus. Next base: position 2,648,003 of record JAVGVS010000046.1, read on the forward strand.
AAATGGAGGGCGATGAATTGAGAAAATACTGCTCTTAAGCTAAACAGGAAATTTGAGTCTCTGTAAAAGTGTGGGTCAGATATTGACACTACTTTAGCCTTTGCATTGATGGCGGCAAGTTAGGATCACTCTCTCTCTCAGGCCTTTGATCCCTAGCTCGCCACCTGCATTATAGAACATATTCATGTCCTCATAAATGATTTTTCTACCGTAAAGAGTCTCGGAGTGGAAAAAGCTCCAGATGAACATGCGCTAACAGAAGCAAGCGGCCTCTGGGTAGCTCCCCCTCATTATGCATATCAAGTGCATCAGTCTTGGGAAAAGGTGCTCTTCAGACGGCAGATGATGGAGAGCCCGGTTCTGATAGCGTGATAAGGGAGGAAGGGTATGGGGCTAAGGCTTAGACGGTTGGGGGAGGGAGTTTCAGAATCAGAATTAAGCTTATTGCCAAATACGCAAATACATTATGGCATAGTAGAAGTAATTGCAAACACAGTAAAAGTTACCTGAAGATTGAAGAATGGTTACAGAATGAGAAAAGTCATGACATGACTGCTATGAATGATCGAAAATGTGTTGCACAATCATAATCACAATCAGAATTTGAATGAAATATATTGTGTCGGGCCGGCACAGTGGTGCAGTGTTTAGAGCCGGCGCCTCACAGAGAGAAGGTCCTGGCTTCGATTCCCGGGTCGGCCGAAGGGCACTTTCTGCGTGGAGGCTGTGTTCATGTGGGTTTCTTCAGGGTAATCTGGTTTCCTCTCACAGTCCAAAAGCATGTGTTTTAGTTTGATTGGTGACTCTAAATTCGCCCCGCAAGATGTGAGTGTGAGTGTGTGTGCCCAGTTGGGATTAAGCGGTTTGAATTTGCTTTTGCGATTGGTGCTAAGACTGTAAAGTTAAAACAATTTTCACAGGTCACAGAATGAGAAAGAGGTCATGACACGAATGTGGCAATAGTCAAGAAACAAGTTCACATCTGATTACTCCAAAAAAACTAAAGAGAGACGGAGAGAGACGGATGAGCACAGCTCAGGTTTAATTTCCTTGAGCACAGCCAAAGTGGAGAAGGCATAGAAGAATGCAATTTTGCACTCAAGAACGCTCTCTAATGCCTTTTTACTTCCCCCACCCACCCACCCACCCAACCTTCTTGGTCTTACCGGTTCGAAAAAAAAAAACCCATCTGCTCTCCCCTCGTAAAGTAAATGCACCGGGCGATCTGGAGTGGCCTGTTTTATTTTCTCCTCAATAGGCAAAGGCCATGCTTAAAAACAATGTCATTAATAGAGGCGGGGGGGGGGGGGGATGAGGAGCCCTGGAGTGCGGCATAAGTGGGTTTCTGTATAGATCTGTGCCAAATGAAAGGGTCTTCGCTAGACGTTCTTTCATATCTGGGAGAATACAAAGCGTCTTGGCTTTAATGCTTTGACTTGGATTGCAGACCCTCTGCATATGCGCCCTAATTGACTGCTAATTTCTGACGCTGCCTCAGATGGCTTTCAAAGTGGGCAAACGCACAGCATCCAAGCGCTTGGCACAAAGCGGGACACACTTACCTAATGAATCTCAAGTAATGCAAAAAGCGAGATTTCGAATCTCTCTCTTCAGATGCTTTCATCTATCATTTGTGGTTTTGATGACAATTGTTTTAATGTGCCTCCATCTCATCCCCGTTCTCTTAAGAGTTCCACCTCACGTCCGGCGTTCCTTATTCACTAAACAGCGCACAATGCAATACAACAGCGGCCTTTATGTTACTGATGTCTAAAAATGACCATCATGCACAATACATGAATAAGATATATGGGACAAAAAGTGCAATTCACATAGCAAATGTTTAAAAACCAATAAAGTGCAATATCGTGTTAGCAGGAATATGAATAGAATATGTTTACTCTACTAATGGGGCGGCTCTACTAGCTCTACTAGTGGTTAGTGCTGCTGCCTCACAGTGAGAAGGTCCTGTGTGGAGTTTGCATGCTCTCCCCGTGCTCGGGTGGGTTTTCTCCGGGTGCTCCGGTTTCTTCCCTCAGTTCAAAGCAATGCAGTGTAGCTTAATTGACGACTCTAAATTGACTCCGTATGGTGGGAGTGAGAGTGTGAGGGTGTGTGCCCTGTGTTTGTGCCCTGTGGTGTTGGCACCAGACCAGGTTTGTTCCCTGCCTTACAAATGTAGTTCCCAGGACAGGCTCTGGTCATTTCTGCGACCCTTGTTGGGATTAAGCGGTTCAGATAATGAATGAATAAATGAATGAATGCATGTGCTCTTCTAATGGTGAGTTTCCAGGTGCAAAACAAAGGTGCAAGAGTGCTTAATCAAATTAAAAGTGCAGCTTCCAATATTTGTTTGTTACATAAAACAGTCTATTTTCCAATGAAAGAAACTTGTTAGGACAAAAAGCATCTATAGATCTTATATTAAAAATGTATATGGTGAACAAAGAAAAAAAGTAATAAAAAAAAGAAAGAAAGAAAGAAAAGACGCAAAGAAAGAAAACAGATACAGGCATAGGGACTATTAGAAAGTCAAAGACATGAGGAAAGGATGGAAGAAAGTCTGTGTGTGTTTTAAAAAAATAGAGAAAGAAACAATAAAGCAATGGAGACAGGGTTGTAGAGAGAGAGAGAGACTAATAGAAAGGACGGGAGAAAGAAGAGGAAGAAAGAAAAGAGAAATATATATGTAACATTCATTCATAAATGACTGGCTAAATAATAATAGACAAATAGAAAGATCAGCATGCAAAGAAAGTTTTAGACTGAGAAAGACAGAAAGACAGTGACCCTTAGAGAAACAAAGACAGAGAGAAGGCATAAGAGAAAAATAGAAAGGCTCAGAGAAACAGAGGGAAATAAAGAACAGAGAAATAGAAATGTAAATGTAACTTGGTGTGTTACTGTCCACAGCTGGCCAGATGTGTCATTTCTTCTGAAGAGAGAATATAAACAAAAACCAGGTTAATTTGGGGTATAAAACCACATTTTACCACCAGCCCGAAGCCGTGGTTTAGTGCCAAACAAGCTGTGCAGACCAGGTCAGGCGGAGTTTTGACCAGCTTGAGAGAGAGAGAGAGAGAGTGAGAGAGAGAAAGATGGAAAACATTAATGCTAACAGTATGTTGCGAACTGTGTATGAATGTGGGGTTAAGGGAGAGAGAGAAATATGAAAAAGAGAAAAAAACTAAAGATAGCAAGAGATAGATAGACAGACAGACTGAAAGAAAGTTGAAGAGAAAGAATGAAAAAATACCATTTTATAAAGTGAAACAATAGATACAGTAGGTGAAAAAGTCTTAAAGAGAGAGAGATGCACAGGTAGAGAAAGGGAGAAATAGAGATGTATAGAGGAATAGATGAATAGAGATAGAGATGGAATGAGAGGGTGAGAGAAAAGGAGAGAGACTGAGATGAAGAGATGAGGTGAGACAGACATATGGAGATGGGAGAGAAGTGGGAAATGGGGAGAGAGTGTGGTGTAGATTAAGAGATGAACAGGGACAGTGGAGATGGAGAGATGGTGATAGAGAGATGGACAGAGAGATAGAGTGTCAGAAAAAAGAGAGGCAGAGAGAGTGGGAAAGGGAAATGAAAAGAGTGACCGAGATGGAGTGAGAGAGAGGGAGAGAGAGAGATGGACATAAAGTGTAAGAGAGAAGGAGAAAGAGGTGAAGAGATGGACAAAGAGAGAGACGATGGAGATCAATATGAAGAGATGGACATGAGAAAGAGATGAGGTGAGAACATGAGAAAGAGAGAGAAAGTGGCTGAGAGAGCAGGAGAGAGAGAGAGAGAGAGAGAGAGGAATGGAGGCTCATTAGTGGTGGTGTTGGATGCTGTAGCTGTGAGTCTGACAGCATCAGCACCCACATCAGCATCAGCATCATCAGTGTTGCTGTAGAGCAGACGAGCTGCAGCTGGACCATCCTGCTTTAACACCGCTCTCTTAATAAGCCAAGCGCCTCATCAGCCGGGCCGAGGGTCTAACGACGTCCCGCCGAAGCCGCGCTTTCAAACCCGCTTTTCATCACACACGCTTTTCTTCATCGTCCTCTCATCTTCCTCCTCCCACTCCCTCTTTTCCATTCCAAACAGGCTGATAAACAAACCTTGGACCTTTCGCCGACGCCACGCTCCGCTCCGCTCCCAGCATCATTAGAAAACTCCTAAATGGCTTCTTATTCCACCTCGGCCACCGGCACAACAACACCACCGACTCTCTGCTGACCACAGGGTTAATTGCACATCCGCAAAAAGAAAGGAAAAAAATAGAAGTGAAGTAATGGGATATTTTTCTTTAACTGAATATAAATGCAGGAGTTTACTGAATACGGATAAAAGGAGTTTGGGGTGAGAACTGAATGGGATGGAGGTTTGCAAAGGTTGTCATTCTCTGAGCTCACTTTGGGGGTCAAATTTTTCCACCCCAACCCCTCCCCTTAAAGCGGAATGGACCCACAGGCCTACAGCTTTCCGTTATTGTGATAAAATAACCTGTGTTGGGGAGTGGCAAACTACATTTACATTTATGGCATTTAGCAGACACTCTTATCCAGAGGGATTTCCATTTCCTAATTTCAGGGACACTCTCCCTGAGCGCAACATGGGGTAAAGGGTCTTGCTCATGGACCCAATGATGGTAGTGCTGGAGGTAGGGTTTAAACCCACATCCTCATGGTCCAGAGGCGAGTGTCCAAACCTCTAGACCCCTACCATCTCATCTCACCATTAGAGAAGCTACTAACGTAACTACTTGTGGCATTTGGTAAGGAGTTGGCCTTGTGAATGGAAGTTTGCTGGTTCAAGTCCCAGACGGGTAAGGGCCTGTGTCCACCAAACACGTTTTTTGCTCCAAGAGCAGACATCCCCAGACATCCCCGGAAGTTCCGGGAGTCATACTCGTACAATAGCTGGAATAATAATATCTTAAAGCTATGAACATTTTTAATCCATATATGAACTCAAAGGATAGCATGGTTTCGCCTCACAGGTTTTGGGTTCGATCCCCAAGTCAGCCGTGAAGCTTTTTTCATGTGGAGTTTGTGTGCTGTCCCCGTAAGCATGAACTTCTGTGGTTAAAGCCATGTATTTGTGAGGAAAAATGTCAGATGTTCTCTAACGTTGTAACGTCTTACATTTGTGAAAAATGCCAAAATTTAAGAGAGTAATCATCATTCACCTTCACTTTGACTTAAGTCTATCAAGTCATCCAGCTCTGAACAGACAAAAGAAACCTGACTGACATATGCAGGTTCAGAAGCTTATTAAATGTATTAAATTATTTCACAATGTGTAATGCATTCCAAAAGGTATTTGAGGTGATGCTCCTGCAATTACTCTACAGCACGAGGTGTGTATTTGTGTGTGTGTGATAGAAAATGTGACTGATAGGGAGTTAAATTAAAAAAGATGCACTGCAGTCAAAGCGATTAAATCCCATTTTTGCTGCAAAAAAAAAAAAAAAAAAAAAAAAAAAAAAAAAAAGGAAGTTCCGGGAGTCTCCCACATATTGATAGCGGCTCCCTGATGCCCGCAAATTGAATAAAATATCCCGAAAAACTATAGCAAGCAAACAAGAGCATGCAAGCGTTTACTTAGCAAAATGAGCCAATCAGATTTCAGTGCGGGCGGGCTTCATTTAACTTCTCGAGGACCGAAGTTATGATAATGTCGAAAACCAATAACTGTTATCGGTTCAGTGGAGCATCATGGCAGAGGGAGAGTGCTCCAAAAACCGTGCAAGTAAACGCCTGGGAGTGTACCACCAATTTATATGTCCCACCCCTTCCTCGATTTTGATTGGCTAGCAAGAGAGCTAGCAATGCTATATAGACAGGTGTCAACTACCAAGTGTTTTGTGATTGTTGCAGAATTAGTTGAAGCGGCATCTTATAGGTTACCATGGCTTCATAGCACATGCTCTTGGCAGCTGTGAGATGGAGTTGGTGAAAATGGAAACAAGAAACCATGGCCATGAAATACCTTGCTTGTTGCTATCTACTTTTTCTCTGTAGTTTGTAGTGTAGAAACTACAACATTAAAACATTACCTTGGCTTTGAATCAAAAGTTGCTTGAAGCTTGAAGCACTGCCGTTTAAAAGTAGCTTCCCCAGCACTGAAAATAACTGCCACAAGCATTCCTGAAAAACACACTGCACGTCTTTCTGTGGACTCAAAGCTTTCCAAAGGCCTTCCCTCGCCTCGCAATTAAGAAGACGGAACGGCCGGCGGCCGGAGATCAGACTCGAACCAGACAGCACAACGAAACACGGAGCAATTAAGCAGTAAGCAGAGACAGTCCCTCCCTTTTTATTTGCAATACAAGTTATGATGAAAGCTCAGGCGAGTGCAAGTGCAACCCTGAAGCTTGAACACATAACAGTACATTTTCCTGTCAGACAGTCAACACGGCGCGAGTCCACGGCCTATCGTATCCAGGAGCCAGGAGGAGTTGAGGTCGGTCCTGAGTGGAATAGAACACGCAACACGTTCATGTGTTTACAACGAGGCCCTGTATCGATCTGAAGCTGCTTCCTGCTGCTGGTGGTTTCCTGGTCACTGCTGATTCAATACTGGTTAAGCTTTTAAAAACAGAGAGATAAAGAGAGAGAGAGAGAATGAGGGAAAGAGAGAGAGACAGTGAGAAAGAAAAAGATAGAATCACGAAAGTTAGAGATTAATGAAACGTAATTACTAATAGAGAAATATGAAGGCACATGGACAGACAAGAAAGAAAGAAAGAAAGGCATTAAGAGAGAAATGAGATGTAATTAGAGATAGAGACATGGAAAGGCAGCTGTATAGACACCTAGAAAGAAAGAAAGTAAGAAAGAAAGACATTTAGAGAGTAATGAGACGTAACCAGTGATAGAGACATAGAAACACAGATGAATAGAAACCTAGAAAGATAGAAAGAAAGAAAAAGAAGTTAAAAAGACGAGTTATGGCAGTCATTGTCAGGAAAAAATAGCAGCTCATCAGACAGAGAGAGAGAGAGAGAGAGAGAGAGAGAGCGAGAGATGGTGATGGTGGTTATGTATAGCTGGTTGTTGGTTTATTGATGTTAAGCAGGTCTTTATGGACAGGTCTGAATGTGACCTGATGAAGTCATGACTGATGCTGCTGTAAATCTAGATAAAAAGATGCCACCGCCACATGGGATTTATTACTGTCACACGCAACAATCTCAATGAGAAATTATAATAAACTAACTACAACTGAAACAGGCTCTGAACAACAACCACCAGCATCACACAAAGAGCATTCTGTAATTCAGGCTTCATCTCGGCCTCCTCCAGCGTGTCGAGTGTTTGGAGTGTTTCTTGTGACACGGATGGCACTGTGTGCTCCAGACAGACAACTCGGTTCCTACAATTCCACACGGCATAAATCAGCATCGCCTTTTATTTATTCCCAATTACGCCTGCAATTACGGCCTGTCATCACAGCTCCTTTATCGGGCTCCAGCACCAGCGCATCAATGGTAACCGGCGGCGAAACGTTAATACAACGTGACTTCTTACTTATTAATCTCACATTCCCCTCGTTTTGAAGAGCAGCTTTTCGGCGATTGGCCGAGCAACGAGCCGAGCGGGGCGGAAGAGGCAAAGCGAGGCGAGCTGGTGATTAGCCCCAGTAATTAAGTCTAATTCATACTTTCCATTAAAAAGGCAATGAAGTTGTTCTTTCTAATTAACATGTGTCTCTTGGTGCGTGTGTGTGTGTGTGTGTGTGTGTGTGCGCATGTGTACCAGTCATTTAATCCTTGACAACACATGACTTTCTGTCATACATTTTGTCTTATTAGCCTGTCTACAATTATGGAAAGAAAAAGAAGGTGTCAGACAGACAGAAAGAAAGAAAGCATGAATCACCTAAAGAGAGAAGAAACAGACAGACAGGTGGAAAGATGGATAGATAAAAAAGAGAGATAGGGATACACTGTCAGACAGACAAATAGAAAGAAAAAAGGAATGAACACAATTCAAAATGGAGAGAAAAAGAGAGAGAGAGAAACAGACAGACAGGTAGAAAGGTAGAGAGAGACAGAGAGAGAGAGAGAGAGAGAGAGAGAGAGAGAGAAACAGACAGGTAGAAAGGAAGAGAGAAAGAGAGGGGGGGAGAGAGAAAGAGGGGGTGAGAGAGAGAAAGAAAGGGTGAGAGAGAGAGAGAGAGAGAGAGAGAGAGAGAGAGAGAAATAGGCAAATAAAGAAAGATAGAGAATGACAGAGCCAAAGAAATAGAGACAAAAAGAAGTAGAACATGAGAGAGAAAGAGAGAAAGGGAGAGAGAGAGGGAGAGAGAGAGAGAGAGAGAGAGAGAGAGAGAGAGAGAGAGGGAGGGCGAGAAATAGGCAAATAAAGAAAGATAGAGAATGACAGAGCCAAAGAAATAGAGACAAAAAGAAGTAGAACATGAGAGAGAAAGAGAGAGACGGGTACATAGACAGACAGACAGATGGAAACAACAAACAAAAGAGTAGAAATTTAAAGCCAAATAGCAAATGACAACAGTAACCTACAGTAGAGATGTGTGTGTGTGTGTATGTGTGTGTGTAGACATGCAGTCAGATTATCTCCACCACAGCATTGATTATTTTGACACAGCACTCCAGCGTCTAATAACGGAGCCGGTGGGCCGGGAGCCTTGTGAGGATCTTATCACTCTCCACATCGACTTAATCTTTTAAAAATGCCACATAAATGCAACAATTAAAAATGATGTGGCCTCACACGCGGCTGGCTGGCCGACAGAATGAAAACCTCACACTCTGGTGGGGGAAGAGGAGGAGGAGGAGGGGGAGGGTGGTTTAGAATGGACGGCCGAGTGACGTTCCAGGAGACGAGAGAGAAGCGTCTAATGAAAAACTGAATCACTGGAGCTCATTAATTGCATCTTGATATTCCGTTTAATTGAGAACAAGGCCGGGTCGGCCACAAATGGCACTTTGAAGATTTTATGAAGCTGGAGAATTATGGGGGTTCTACAACGTCGCTCTGACACTTCATTTTAAAAGCCTGGGTGGTCAAAACAAAGAGAGGGAGTCTTTCTTGTGGGTGATTAATGCAGCTCCGAATTAATATTGCAGGGTGTTGAACTACAGTTGGGCACAAAGAAGCCACAGCTCTCACGTTACGAGGATAAAAAATGGCGCTCAAGTTCAGCTCGAGACATAATTTCACTGAAATTTTTCTTGTGTGCATTCAGAATGTTGACACTAAATGATTAGTCCTTTTATAAACCTTACGTATATTTTTATACACATTTTTCCATACATATTTTTATTTTCCAGTTCTATGGAACAATAAACACACAAATCTTTTTTTCCCAAGTTTTCTTTGTATGTTTGGTTTGACATCTTCATTCAGTCTCTTAATCATTTAGACAAGATTTTCCAAAATGATTGCAACATTGATAGCTAGCATAATATAAGAAGCTATCCAAAATAATACTGTATTCTAGGGACGCATACCGATTATAGTACCAATACTTATTTTTGGGTACTCACTGATACCGAGTACCTATACCTGTGTAGGTCTGTTATTAATAGCAATGACAATAACAGTAGGATTTTTAGGGGGCCATGCAGTGGAACACTACTACTAACAGTGGTACCCTATTGTTATTGTGCCAATTTTTTTTTTTTTCTGCCTTAAAACGCGTTGTGGAGAAAAAACGGTAAGACTTACAGCTTTGAAATTTTGCAGGTAGGTCTGGTACCCCACCCACTACTCAGGCAAAAAAAAATTGCACCAAAATAAGCTATTTTGCGTTTTTCCAAAAAATTTTGCATTTGTCTAATAAAATTGAATCTTAGTTTCATTCTCAAAAATCATACAATTCATCTTATTCCTTGGGTTAAGATAATTTTTTAGACCCCAAGATCTATTTCTGCCATATTTGATTTTTCGTTAATTTGCATAATGATGAAAACTCATCTTTTTGGAACTCGTCCCTGGATTTTTGTCCAATCTGCATGCAACTGGTATCATTTGAATCCCAAGACACTCTTCTTTAATTATTATTGAGCATATTTTTAATTTAGGCCTCATTTTTCGCATTATGCAAACAACATGCTTGGCTTGGCATGGGACTGCAACACCACACACACCGAGTGTCATAGAAATCGTAATAAATAGTAATAATTTTTTACATTGCAGCAACGAGGCTGGATGCGGCAGCACCAATTAAGTGACAGAACATCATCACTGATTTATTTTGTTTTGTGTTGTTTTTTGAACTGTTCGTTGCTGCAGTAAACGGTACATTTACATTCAACGAATCATTTGGGTATATCGTCTTTTTTTTGTGCGCTGAATTATACTTTAGCAAATGCACTTCATGTTTTAGATGGGCCAATTCTATTTAAGCAAGTTTACATCTAATACGTAATTGTAAAACTGATGGCGTTTCACAGCCTCTATCGCTAGAAATACGGTAGTCTAAAACAAACAAAAACAACAAAAAAAAAAAACACTTTCAAAAACCAAAAATATAAATTAATGTATACTTGAGCCTTATTATGTCATTTTATGAAATAAATGATACTTATTTTTTTAATCCCATTTATTTGTTCTATAAGTATCAAAACATAAAAAAGCAACAACAATTAAATAAAATATTAAATATTAAATATTATTAAATATTAAATATTAAATATATCTGCTTTGCTGCTGTCATTATCATTTATTTTTAAGTTTTTATCTCCACACAGTTTACAGTTTATTTGGCAAGTGTTGGCAAGAATCACACACCACAAGCCGCCTCAGATAACTGACTGGGCACTTTAATTTCTTATTTTCAAACTAATGCAGTTTATCTTAACGTTTTTCGTGTCCACTAGTTCAGTGCAAAGACAATGAAATTCAGTTCTGAGTTATGTTGTTTTGGCTGAATTATTAATGTAATGTGATTCATTAAGAGCATCCAGATCGTACACAGCAACTTGCATTTCATTGCTGTTTTTACATTTTCAGTGATCTGTAGCTTATCGCAATATATAGTTATATAATCATATTGTGACCCACGTATTGTAATACGTCCTTACCAATACCTACCCCTGGTTCAAACAGTATTCTACTTTTGAAAATATACCTTAACAATAGTGTAAAATAAGCTTTTTTCCCATTTCTTGGTTAGCCATGGAGTAAAGGATGATGTTTTAAAGTAATGAATTGCTAATTTGATGATGTCAATAAGAAAACATCTTGCAACAAGTTTCTACCAAATAAAGCTTTTTTAAAGTTCCAATCAAGCTTGATACTAAATATCTTGCAAAATATTATTCAAAAATGTGTAAAAAATTACAAAGAGAATTTAGTGGAATTGATTCGAAATACATGAGTGTTAAAACGGGCTTAAACCAAGGCTTTTATGCCCTACTGACCAAGCTGATCAAAGATCTAATTCACAATCTTTGTTTTACTTGATCTTAAATATAATGGATGCCAACACATAGGTATCATTTTTCTTTACTAGAGGTTGGCCGATATGAATGTCCAGGGCCGATACAGACTGTTACCAAACAAGGAGTTTGATAACTGATATTAAGTGATGTACTGTATACATGTAAAAAAATGAAACCTTGTGTCAAAATTAAAGATGGCACCAATCCAATACGGATCAGATATCGGTCCGATAACGACTCAAATAGCTGGGTCAAGTATTGCAACCAAGCGCTGGGCCAATCTTTGGAGCCGATCAGTTAAATTACAGTAAATTGTAGGTTTTTCTACGTTTGTGTATGCATGCATAAACTGGTTATGCACTGGAAGTGTTACTGCGGTAAAGCTGGTTTATTGTTCGACATTCATGTTTATTCATACATATTGATATGACAACGCAACATACTATAACCCCAAAGGCAAATCATTGTTTATTTTCCTTAACAACACCAGCTCTCGCTCACAATCATTGTGGATTAGGGACCATCACAAAATTACAGAAATATGTTTAAATGAGTACTTTCTGAGATGTTATTTTAATAATAAATAATTTCATTCATTATCCGAACTGCTTAATCCCAACAGGGATCGCGGGGGGACCGACTCTGGGCAGGTGCCAACACACTTACACAATCACACTCTCAGTTACACCCTACAAGGCCAATGTAGATTCGTCAATTAACCTATAATGCATGCTTTTGGACTGTGGCAGGAAACCAGAGCACCCGGAGGAAACCCACACTTGGGAGATATGGGCAGATATCCAAATTTACAGTACCGGTATCGTATCGGATATTAAAAAGTGGTATCATGCCATGTTGTCATTTTGAATGACAAATTTTCCAACACAAAGCTGAAATGGCTTTTAGCAAATGTTCAATTCTGAGAGCTTTTCTCACAACGCAAAATGTGCAGAGAGTCATTTTAAAAACAAAAACAAACAAACAAACAAATAAATAAATAAATAAATAAATAAATAAATATAATTGCTCTCTTACATATTATTAACTAATAAAACAAGTAAATTGGTAGCGTACCAGTTGGGGTGCTGGTCCCATTGTACTTGTGAGCAAGATATCACCTCCAAGCGCTGTCCATGTCTCCTGCTCACTGCTCCTTTATAAGTGGGTCAAATGCAGAGGTCATATTTCGTTGTGGTGCACTGTGTGCTGCCCTGTGTTCACAATGACAAACAACCACTCAATTAAATTCACTAAAATTCAATTGGAAGTTGTCTCTCAGTTTAGCAAAATCCAGTTGTGTTGCAGAAAGCAGAGCTCTCTGTGGTCCAAAAAGACAGGGACAACTGCATCACAGGTAAAGTAGAGCATTTTAACAATAATTTATTTATCTACATAAAGGTTTAAAAAAGATTGACACCAATAACCATAAAAATGCTAAATATCGGTACCTATAATTGGGGAAGCTAATGTTTGGTTGACTCCTACATTTTGTGAGCATTTTTCTGCAACAAATCAGATGAATTCAATGCAACTCTTACTCCACTCAGAAGTATATTTAGCCAAAACTTGTTCATTCCTGAATAATCCCAGGTAAACTTGTGAAGACTCATCAGCCCTCTGATTGCTACGGTCTTATTTACAGTTTCTCACCGCAACAGATTAATGCACTTAGCTGAGCGATTAGCGCGAAGCTGTGCTTGCCCCCTCCTCCCGAAAAAGGCTGAAGCTTTGCATTCAATTTCAGATGGAAAGGAGGGATTTAAAACTGTCTCACTTGGAGAAAATCAAGATCAGTGAAGGAGCTTAAAGCAAGAAAAAGCTCTGAGTGCCTTCTAAGCCACCGACAACTTCTGACGGTGCGGAGGGCTCCGCTAAGCCAGAATTTAAGAGCACTATTAGGAAGCCAAAGCAGATTTCTTCTTGTTAGTGGGGCACCTGCCTAACCCTCACATATTGAAAAATTCAAACTCTGTCAGAATATCGCAGGCCGAATAACATTAGATGCCAAGACGGTGGAGTGTTTTCCTGTAGTCATGATTTTAAAGTGGCACAGCATCCAAAAATACAAATGTAATGCAAACTTATTTGAGGCTTCTTGCATCAGTTGTGTTGTACATTTTGAAAATGTGATTTTTTTTTTGTCATTTTAATGATTTGTAGTGATTTTTAGAGCTTATAGTAATATTTAAGATCATATGTAAGTCATAATTCACCCAAAAGGTATCTTTATGTACTTGAAATGACTGACCAAAAATCATGACGATTACATCACATTGGTAGCATGTTTCCTATTGTGAGGGTGTGTTTAGCCATCTAGTCATGGCTGCTTACCATCCCAAAAATGATAATGTGTGGAACAAATTAAAAACTTTGGCCTTAGGGTTCCTAGCATCAATTCTGTCATAAATTCTGAAAATTTCAGAGCTTAGTTAACCATTTAAGATCATCTGTAAACCACAGTTCACCAAAAAATGTGTAAATGTTTCGTAATGACCCAAGGATTAAGAAGACATAAAATTTTTGAGAATTGGAGCTACGGTTCAAAAGTTATTAGGCACAATGCAAAATAGCTTATTATACAGCCACCAACTGGCAGAGTTGGGCAATTTGTTTTGCCTGAGTAGAGGGTAGGGTCCTGGACCTACCTGCCAAATTTCAAAGCTGTAGCCCACCCAGAGCCGGATTTCTATGACACTGGGTGTGTGGTGCTGCAGTCCTATGCCAAGCTGACCAGATTTATTTGCATATTACAGCCAAATGAAGACCTAAATTAAAAATGTGCTCGATAATAATTAAAGAAGAGTGTCTTGGGATTCAAAAGATACCAGTTGCATGCAAATTGGACAGAAATCCAGGGAATAGTTCGCAAAAGATGGTTTTGCATATTATGCAAATTAGCGAAAAATCAAATATGGCAGAAATAGACATGAGGGCCTATAAAGATTCGTCTTGACCCAATGAATAAGGTGGTATAAGATCTTTGAGAATCGGAGCTACGGTTCAAAAGTTATTAGGCAAAATGCAAATTTTTATGGAAAAACGCAAAATAGCTTATTTTGGTGCAATTTTTTTTGCCTGCGTAGTGGGTGGGGTACCAGACCTACCTGCCATATTTCAAAGCTGTAGGTCTTACAGTTTTTTCTCCACAACGTGGTTTTAAGGCAGAGAAAAAAAAATCAGCACGATTCCAATAGGGTTCCACGCAGTGTTCCACTGCATGGCCCCCTAACAAGCCTGATTTGAAAATGTAAGGATTAGAAAGTGCAGATATTCATGCTATAAATGTACGTAGTAGAAGTTGGCACAAAAACAAAGTCAAGTAAGGTACAGATACCTGAAAATTCTACTTAAGTACAGTAACAAAGTAATTGTACTTTGTTACCTCCCATCTCTGACTGGTGACATTTTCCTTGTTGTGAGGCTCATCAAGACTTTAAGACGACACTAATTTGGACATGAAACATGGCAAAGATCCTTTAAGGGAGCTTATTGGTCTATGTAAGCTCTATTGTAAGCCAGGATTCATATAAAAATGAATCTTATTCTTAAAATAAAAATCAAAGGTGAGGGAGGTTTTTGCATGATACTCATGATTTTAAGGTGGTACACCATGCAAAAGGCTAATGTGACTAACAATGAAAGCTAATTTGGTCAGGGAATTCAGTGTGTTGTAAATTCAATTTTGTACTATTTAAGATCATTTTCAAGCCGCAATTTCTTCAAAATGTACTTGTTCTAAAATGAAAATCAAAAACATGTTGGTTACATCAAATTGGTAAAATTATCCCTGTAGTGGTGATGTTTTAAGGCTATTCATCATTTTAAGGTGGCACACCACCCAAAAATGCAAATATGCCTAGGAACGAATGAAAACTAATTTGGTCAGAGCATCAGTTGTTCCATTAATTCCAAAAATCCAAAGCTTGTTACACTGTTGTAACACCACAGTTCACTTGCAAGTTCCAGATGTTGCCACTTGACGAACATTCTATCTCACAGATTTGATTTACCACTGTTCTGCCACATCGGCTGACCTTTCGTCTGTTTATCCTGCTTTATCAATCGAGTTCACCGGCTCCATTAAATGACTAATCAAATATACATGGCCAAGGTTATTCAAATCATACTCCCAACAAACAAACGAGCAGCCTGCTGACTATGGCGTTCATTGTTTTTCCTGCCGCATGCCACTGGGAAAGAGAGAGAGAAAAGCAAGAGGCCTCTACGTGAATCCATCCGTGCAACCTAATCCCTTCATTAGCCCCGTATGCAAAAGCCAAAAAGGAAATGAATTTGTCATTGAGTTAATAGACCCGGGCAGAGCGTGAGGTCGGTCGGAGTTTAAGTGTCGCGGTGCTCTGAGAGGTGAGTAAAGCCGGGCCATCGACTCCGGCAGCTCCCCAGGGGGGACGAGGTCAGCCGTAAAGCACCCGCGTAACAGCTACCTGCTCTAAGCCAATAACAAGGGCAGTTAAGGAGCCGCTATCATTGCAGTTAAACCTGGCCCATGTTTAAGAATTCATCGCAATATTTAAGATTATTTATAAGCCAAAAATTGTGTCTCATCTTAAAATCGAGACAAAATATTAATGGTAATTCCGTCACATTAGTATCATTCTTCCCCATTGTGAGAGTGTTTTTAGCAGTTTTTAATTCTAAAGGTTTAAGGTTTTAGGCCAGTTTAATGCTTGTTGCACAATTTAAGATGACAGTTCACCCAAAAAATGTTTCTTTATGGTACTTCTTCTTAAAATGGAGACTAAAAATCATGGCGGTTCCGTTACATTGGCACCATTTTTATTTTTCCTTTGGAATCATTTTTCCTTTTTAGGTTTGTTGGGATGTTAACGCACATCACTGCCCAAAAATTGCTAATGTGGTGAACAATCAAATAACAAATGTTACAGCTCAACCTTGCCATGTGTAAGAGCTCATTGTCATATTTAAGATGATTTGTAAGTCAAAAAATATTTCTTTAGGGGATTTGACACAACAAACATGGCAGGTCCATCACACTGGTATAATTTTCCCCCTATTGTGAGGGTGTTTTTAGCAGTGTTGTTAATTCTGAAAGTTTATTGCACAATTTAGGACCTCAATTTGTGTCAAGATCCCAAAAATGTGTCTTAATGGTACTTTGTCATACAACTGACAAAAAAAATCAGGGTAGTTCCATCGCATTGCTATCAATTTTCCTGCAGTGTGGTTGTGTTTACAGCAGTGGCGGATTGAGCTATTTCAGGGCCCAATGCAAATTTGGACTCATTTTGGCCTATAAAATGAGCAGCTTTTGGTCCTTCTGAAAGAAAACTACGTGATGACGTTCCACATGAGAGTCGCACACTAAAGCTAATGTTCACATCGCGAATAATGTAATTCATGCGTTTTTAGGCAATTACTTCCTTTTTTGTGCAATGAATTACTCACAAATACATTCACATACTAAGGAATAAATGTAATGTCCGTTATTGTGAAAGTATGTGTATGGTTTCTGTAAGTTAAAGAGATCCTGAATTATTAAAAAAAACTAATTAATAAACCACACAAACGTGTGTGTCAGTCTCAAAAAGTTAAACATGGTTTTGAAGTGTTTATAGTTGGGAAGGGCTGATTTGGGGGGACCCTACATGTTCTGGGCCCCGGGCAATTGCCTAGGATTGCCTAATTACAGAACCGCCTCTTCATTACAGGGGCAGTCATGATTTTTAAGGTGGCATGCCATTTAAAAATGCAAATGAGAGGAACAAAGAATGAAACATTGTTTGGCCAGCAGACTCTTTTAAGGTCAGAAAAGGGAATTTCAGAGCTTGTTGTACTATTTGACATCTAAAAATGTGCCTTTACGATATTTAAAACCATGGCACTAGTACCATTTCCCCTATAGTGAGGGTGTTTTTAGCAAGCTAGCTGAGATTTTGAGATGGAACACCTTCCAGAAATGCTAATGTGGCAAACAATGACCGAAATTCACTTTAGTCAAGAGAATGTCGAGCACCAGTGGTGTTTTTATTTGGAGAAATTTAAGGTCAGAGCTTGTTGCACTATTTAAGATCCACAAATCACCCAAAAATAATACTTCTTAAAGTATGGTGGTTTCATTGTATTGGTCATATCATGTGGGTGTTTTTATAGGATAGTCTAGATTTTAAAGTGGCACACCATCCAAAAAAGCAAATGTTTTGAACAATGAGTGAAAACTAGTTTTGTCAGTGGGCTTTCAACATTACAACCTGTTGTCTTGTCAACTATGTAAGTTTAAAGTGAGTTAATGGGATTTCAGAGCTTACTGCATTATATAAAATCTTTTATAAGCCATAATTCAAATAAAAATGAACTTGTTCTCAAAATGAAAGAAGCATACGTTCGGTCAGAGTTTAAGTGTCACAGCACTCTGCCTCTAAGCCTCTCGGAGCGGTGAGTAAAGCCAGGCCATCGACTCGGGGAGAACCGGTTTCATTGCGGCTCAACTCATGCCGTGTTTAAGATGCCTTGTGCTCTTTGTCGCCCGTTATTGGCCAAAGCGGCTGGCGTGGCACGGAAGACACTCGATGAATAGATCATTATTGATTTCACCTAAAGGGCCGTCTCATGAAATTGGCCTCTCTGGCTTCGTTGCTGACGCCCCTCTACCCCTCTGCCCTCCCCGGACAACAAAAAGAGTGAAACCTGGCCCCTCCCGATCGAGGGTCGGCCCTCTTCGTGTGGTGAATATCCCCCTGTATCGATCACCTCCAAAAGGTCAACTATCGAGTGATCCACTGTGAAAGCTGCCACAATCCGTTTATCCGAGCGCCGTCTCTACGGCTTCCAGGAGGCATTGACTGAAAGCAGCCCGTTTGAGTGTAGACACACACACACAAGCACGTACAGTGTTGTGGAGCAGTAACTAAAATTAAGGATGCAATTAACTTAACTACTTTTGTCAGTAGCTGATCAGTGTAGATTTTCCAGTGATTTTCAAATAGCATTGTTACAAAAATATATTTTTTCTCTCTTTACAAAGATGAGTATTTTTACAGCTTACGATGTGTTGGATTTGCAGAGGTGGTTAATGGTGGCGCCTCCTTGTAGAGAAAATAGGGAATGGCCATGTTAACGGTGACGCCACCTTGTGGGAAAAACAGGGAGTTGCTGTGTTAATGGTGGCGCCTCCTTGTGGGGAAAATAGGGAATGGCCGCATTGACGGTGGCGTCTCCTTGTGGAGAAAATAGGGAATGGCGGTGTTAATGGTGGCGCCTCCTTGTAGGGAAAATAGGGAATGGCCGTGTTAACGGTGACGCCACCTTGTGGGAAAAACAGGGAATGGCTGTGTTAATGGTGGCACCTCCTTGTAGAGAAAAAAGGGAATGGCCATGTTAATGGTGGCGCCCACTTTCGGGAAAAACAGGAGATAGCTGTGTTAGCGATGGCATCACCTTGTGGGAAAAACAGGGAATGGCTGTGTTAATGGTGGCACCTCCTTTTGGGAAAAACAGGGAATGGCTGTTTTAACAGTGGCACCACCTTGTGGGGAAAATAAGGTGTGACAGCCATAATGGCGGTGCCAAAATAGGGATTTACAATTTTTTAACTAGAAAAAAGGGGAAAAAAAGTGTTGCAGTTGCAGTAATGACAAGAAACACATAGCATAATAACACAATAAAAACAAGTACATCTCTCTCGTTCCGTCACATCTTTGTTCCATCTCAGAGGGGTCGGTCATGCCACGTTCCAACGCCTGTGCATGTTTCCTCAACTACAAAGAGTGAATTTTGATGGGGAGGGCGTCACAGCTGGAGAATCGCAATCTAAAAATCACAGCCGGAAAGCAGCGGGACGCCAACCATCTCGCCGTCCCTTCAGTTTTTCCAGGATGGAAAAAAATGACTGAGAGCTCTGGCCCGGGGTTTCTGAGGAAGAGACGGCAAGCAGTATTTTGAGGACGCGCTCGGTAATGAGCTTCCTCCCGCAAAAAGCAAACAAACCGGCGTGCGGCTGAGCGGGCGAATGAACGACGGCGGACAGCGTTGGTTTTCATGTCTGCATGTTTTTTTTTTCCATTTGTATGAACGCGACTGGAATAATCAAAGCAACGGAGGTGACCAAATGGCCGTTGAGACCGACAACTGGGGAGGGACTGGAAATAGAGGGATCGCACTCCAAAAATGAAAGGGGGGGAAAAAAACAAGCATGAAACACACATCCTTTTTTCTGTTTTATCATCACAAGGTCCTAGCTTGTGTGTCGTTTGTTGAAATTTCCTTTCTACTCACTCCGGCTCGATTCATTTCCTCAATGACACAGAGACAGAACAGTCCACACTCTTTAAATACTCTTCAAACTCTTATTTGTCAATGTTTCTACAACTACACATTAGGATAGTGCAATTAATCAAAAATGAATCAAAACCAACATTTTTTTGATCATTCCAAAAAATGGTAAAAATAAAAAAAACAGGATTCTGTCACAAGGAAATGCATGCTTTCATTCAACATATCTTAGCTTTAATTCTTGGGCACATTTTCAGTACAAACCTAGGTTGCTTATAAGGGAAATATACTAACAAAAAAAACCCAAAACCAAAATTATCGGTCATTAATCGCAATCAAGGTAAATTATTGAATTAATCATGATATTGGTTTGAAGTCACATCACCCAGCCCTACTGCACACTGTTATTAGGAAGGAAAAATAATAAAACAAATCATTTTAATTCATATTAATCCGCTGCCTATGTGAGCTGCTGGTGGTCCGAGCAGACTGGGGAGAAATTTGTGACTGGATTCACCTTTTTAGTGTGATCAAAGCGCAGATGGGGTGACCAAAATTCTGCTCTTCTGCTTGGGCTAACGTCAACGCCACGTTAAATAGGCCAGTAGTGTCACCGCTTCTGTCTAAACTAGAGAATGTGTCGAGTCTTGCCCTGACTGAGGAGAAGCAGTGAAGTGGAGAAATTACAATCTATGTACAATAATTTAAATAATAGCAAATACGACACAAAACTTCATTTAAATGCATTTTAACATATGTTTATATCTAAAAATTATAGAGAAAGATTAAGTGTTTACTGTGAATGCACCACGCCACAACAAAATGTGACCTTGGCATTTGACCCATAGCATTAGACAGCTAACAAGAGCAGTGCCCGGGGAGCAGTGCTTGGAGATGGTACTTGGCTCATGAGTACCTCAGTGGTAACTGTACCGGTCTGCGATTCAAACCTGCGACCTTCTGATCATGGGGCGAACGCCCTAACTGTAAACAAACACATGAATCAATAAATAAAACCCCTGCAAATCCCAATAAGCTTCCTGACCTTTTATAAACTAATCTTCTTGCTGGCATTATCCCGCAGATGCACAGGAATAAAAACACCATTTTATGCGATCAAACATGTTATTTGGCACTAATCGTGTGGTTTTCATGTCCATGCTTACTGTGTCTTGCTGTCATTTGTCTGGCCTCCCATGTGACCTCAAAGCAATTAAAGTTGTCTTAAAATAATGACTAACAGTTAGCTAAAGTGTAGCTATTTTTCAATGACTAAATAAAAGTGAATTAAACTAGACTAAAATTAACCTAGACTAAAATAAAAACTAATAGACATGTTCATGTAAAGACCCTGCAATATAAAGTAGCTAAATTAACAGTGGGCCACACTGAGGTTTTTTCGTTGTCCCTCAGATGGGTCTAAATAAGAGTGTTGTGCTATAACTCCACATAACACCTTTAAAATTCCTTTTAGGGATAAAAACATGTGAGATCAACATGTGCTCTTCCTGTGCATTTAATATCAGCTAAAGAACACACTGACATTCCTGAAGTCCACCTCACATTTTTCTGAACTCTGAGAATTCTCTTGAGCCAGAACTCTATATATAAGAGAAGCCAGACTGATATTTGTCAGAAATGTCTGGACCCACAATACTCTAAACACAAAAGCAATAAATGAGAAATCACAGGCTGCCCCTTATGATATCTTTATAAGCCCAAGCAGGGTCACTAACATTTCCATGCAAACTCTGCTATTTGAGTAATGAACACCCCTAGGATTTTAACTCAGCTAAAAAAAAAAATCTACAGTTTTCATAAAATAAAAAAAATCTTCCTGGCTCTAAACCACTTTTCCACACCAGACGCTGGAAGTGAGAAATATCTTCACGCTAGTCAACCAGTGGATTTACCGTAAATATTGAAGTAGAGCGGTCAAAACAGAAACTTTTAACATTCTGCTGGAATTGAATTCCTCACCTCAAGAAAGTCACATTTTTAGGATGGAAAGGGTAAGTTTTTCAGCTAGATTTATTGACAACAGTACAGTATAGATCTTCCACTGTTTCAAAACACTAAAAACAAAAAATCCAAAATTTTACCCCACGCAACATAAACGCTCGTTTTTCTCGGAAACCTCCGTTGCGACAAGAGTCAGAGTCACATTTCTCTCTGTACGAAAAGAGAAGTTAACTAGCAAATAAGTTTGAAAGTAGCAGTTTGGTTGTGAAATTGAGAATTAGCATCTGATAAATTAAAAGTGGCTTTGCAAACACTGTGACTAGGGGTGTTGAAATTAATCACATAATCGATGCATCATGATATAGACATGGACGATTCTGCATCGATGGAATAGCAGACCACAATCAATTATAATGGAGGTTTTCAACTGGCTGTTCGCTGCCTATTGGTCTGCGGCAGCATAGCCTCTGGTTTGTGACATGCAATCTTATTTCACTACTGAGATCTTTTTTAAAATCTACTTTTTAAATTTTTTTAAATTACTTTTTTTAATTTTTCAAACATTTCCAGATAATTTGGGCATCATTATGATTAATTTGCTGCAAGTATTTAAAAAGTAATCTAAAAACCCGAGTGGTGGTCCCTGGGACAGAAGCAGTTGAAAACCCCTGAATTATATCAAAATGTCATTGCTTGGTGATTTTCTGTCTGCAGTATAAAAATGAAAGAGATCATCACGTTAGCAACTATGGCTGCACAATCTACGATATGCTTAGTCTGCATGCAATGTGAAGTAATGTAGAAAAAAATGTATTGGCTGCATCGTGATTCATCGTGATGCATCAAGATATCATATTGAAACAAATCGTTGACCTAATAATCATAATCAAATTGAATCATGAGACCAAGAGACCAACACCTCTACTATGAACTCCCCTAAGACAAATTTTGCCTGGTTGCTCATGAAAAAATAAATATGAAATTAAAGTTATCTGGTTTGCCCTGAAAAATAGCTTAAAGATCTCTAAGATGCATATGAATAAACAAGGGGACATTGGTCTTTATGATGACATGGTTATCAACGGCTTGCAAATATTGTGCACAAACAGACACGAGTTAAAAATACATTTAAAAAAAACATTATGCTGCTGGCTGACACAAATAATAAATTGTGTTATCACTTGTGCAATTTTGAGAATTTTTGTCACCAACAAAAATTATTAATAGCTGTGAAATCGCTTTTTTTTTTTAAGCCAAATTGTTAGACTGCGAGCCCATTAAGTAAGAAACCCTGATTCCCCGATCCATTTTTGTACAGAGTCACTTCGCCACGTGATTTTAAGCCTTGTACACACACATTCAGGGAGGGGTCGGGTCAGGGCCCGAGCTGTAAGCGTGAGTGTATTGATTATCCATTCTTCCATCAGTGCGGAATAGCATTACATGCACACACACACACACACACACACACACCCTCGCACACACACCTTCCATGCAGAGTTGTGCTGCAAGAGTGCTGGAGTAGGTGCTAATGAGACTAGACAGAAACAACAGAGCAACGTCCATGTCTTATATATTGATAGTAAATTCTATGGATTTCAAAACCTCCTGTCATTGATCTATTTATAGGAGGAATGTTAAATAGCCATAACTCTGAATAAAGCACCGTACAGAGTAAAATATGTAACCAGACACTTTTTTCCGTAAATGAGATTTTGAAATCTAAACCACTTTATGTCATCCCTGTACGCATGTTTCACTTTCAAGATATTAGCTGAAAGAGGTGCAACGCTCGGCAAAATGATCTCAGGAGAGCCTGAGCTAAAAAAAACTTTGTTGGTCAGAAAGAGTTGGAGGACATTTTTCACTCTGCAGAACAAGAGCCGGACTGTGAGTAAATCTGAAAAACCACACGCTGAAAGTTGGGTTGCCACCAGGAGTAACTATGCTAGGGGTTGGATGATTATCTGCGCCGATATTTAACATTTGATCGTAACTGGCATTGGTTAATTTTTTAGCCGATATGCTGATAAAAATGTTTTAAAAAGCACTGCATTTTGGCACTGATGCAGCCGCCTCTCTTTGTGGAATGGTGCTTTCCATTTCCTGTTGGTGCTCAGTTTCCGAGTCATTTTCCGAGGGCTGAAGCCGGATGTTTCTTGGACATCGGACCAAATATCTCGGAGCAACATTTTTAGCACCTTAGTGTTGTTTATGTCTAACTTGGTTGTTGTAGTCGATAGAGGTATACTGTGTGGTGCGCTGTGTGCTGTGCTGTGATGTGTTCACAATGACAAATATTCACTTTCTAAACTCCCTAAATGTTACATTACCATCTGCCCCTTAACTAACATAAAACTGACAAGCAAAACTCTAGCTTCTAGTCTCCTCAGTTAGTCTGGAATTTCTCCTTTCGATTTTTTTGGTCCTTTTCAAGATTAAAGTAAATTATTTTGCCACTATAAAACAAGTTAAAAATCTTTAGAATGACCCAAGGGACATGGACCTGGACATGGACCTTTATGGACAACCCTTTTATACAAGATCTTTTGAGAATTTTATCAGCACAAAAAAATCAGTAACTGCCCTGAAAAGGCAAGGAGACATTTTAGGAATCTGTTCTGTGCACAACATTTTATTTTAGCCTTCATAATCAGACATGATGGGTTATAAAATACATTCGCAAGCACAAGATTTATTCTGATTTCTGACACCAATAATTAAACTTGTGCAGTCATTAAAGTAAACCATCTTTTCTTGCCAAATGATTGCTCTCTGTGTTATAACGAGATTCAGTATTGCCCTCCGCATGCCCTCCGCAAACAAAGAGATTGAATCTGCGGCTATTGAAAAAGCGTCTTCCTTTAATATTCTTATGTCAATAAAATCAAAACTACAAAAACACAGTCTATTTATCGTGTGGGGGCTAACATTCGCCCCTGTCGCCACCCCGTGAAAATGAAGTGAAAGGCAGAAATACAAGCGAACAGGCGAGTTTATCTTCCCAGCGAAGGTTTAAATGAACATTTACAGATTCTTGCCGTTTTCCGCCGATTGACTTATTAATTCGTATCTGACTCTGGATGCCTGCAAATGTAGCCGCGATAATTATTAGCGGGCGGAGATCAAAGGCAAAACATTACGGCCCCGTTCCATTTTCTGCTGATGTGCGTGATCTGCAAAGGCTTTGATGTTGTAAGCTTTTGCAGTTAATGTACAGTGGATAAAAAATGCTACAGCATGTAATCTGCCATTTATCCCACGGGAGCAGAATTCCAAAATGTGACACATGTCAAGAAGTAGGAGGAGAGAAAAAAAAGAAAGAGGGAGAGAAAAGCGTGGGGGGGGGAACTTGAAAGAAAGGCAGCGTTCCTTTCCCCGAGCTCGAGCTCCCCATCTCGTCGCACATCATCAAGAAGCCGAGGGTTTTAAATTTAGGGGGAATTCGGGCTTTTCATTAAAAATGATAAATACGCCACGGCTCCTAAGACAGAGTGCAGACGATAATTAGAGAGTTGTGATGAGCTGACATCCGTCTTCTCTACCTGGGGCCTGTGGGGCTCGCCTAGTTTTACTCCACTAAATGACGTGCTGCCTTACAGAGCAACGACAAATCCCGCAATATAGTGGAGAGAGAGAGAGAGAAACCTCTTTGTGTAGGTGTATAATGTATGAGGCAGAAGAAGCCAGAGTTGGGCTGTGTTTAAATGGCATTTGCTCAAATGTGCATGAGCCATGTATATGCAGGTGCTGTCTCCGTCAGAGAAGGGCACAGAAAAGTGTGTGTGCGTGTGGGCTGTGTGTGCGTGTGTGTGTGTGTGTGTCTATGATAAATTGGGTGAAAGGGAGAAGGAGAGAGATGGCTGATAGAGAAAGTGTGTGTATGTCTGTGTGTGTGTATATGAAGCACAGTGAGAACATGAGTGAGAGAGAGAGAAAACGAGAGAGACAGCGTGTGTGAAAGAAGGATAGAGAGGGAAAGAAGAGAGCTTGAGTGAAAGTGTGTGTGTGAGAGGAGGAAAGGGAAGAGCGAGTTGATAAAGAGAGGCTAGCTGTGTTTGTGTATGTGTGTGTTTGAGAATGAGAGGACGTGTGTGTGAGAGAAAGAGAGATAGTTGACCGAGAGACTAACAGTGTGTCTGTGTTTGAGAGAGAGACTGAATGTGTGTGTGTTTGTCTGTGTGAGTAAGATAGAGAGAGAGAGAGACCAAGACTGTGTGTAAGTGGGTGAGTAAGTGTGAAAGACTGGGAAAGAGAGTGTGTGTGTGTGTGTGTGTTAATGATATATCT
Source organism: Distichodus sexfasciatus (assembly GCA_032718565.1). Lineage (NCBI taxonomy): Eukaryota > Metazoa > Chordata > Actinopteri > Characiformes > Distichodontidae > Distichodus > Distichodus sexfasciatus. Next base: position 2,673,915 of record JAVGVS010000046.1, read on the forward strand.
TCCTACACAGGGCCTATGATTCCAATTTGGAAGCTGTCAGTGGAGGTGATGGAGTGTCTGAGCTGCAGGCTTGATATGTAGAAAGGGCAGCTTCAGTGGGAGCTCAGCATTGCCACTGTCATCACACACACACACACACACACGAACCTAAAACCTAGCCCACACACAGTCCAACCCTACACCCCCTACCCTTTCCACCCTCCCCAACATAACACACTTCCTCCTACACATTCACACAACCGCACACACTCATACACACATTTCATACAAGTCCAAGTCCGAGGGAGTCGAGTAAAGGGGTGAAAAACATGACACGCCAAATATTTCACCCTGGAATCAAAAGAGCAGTACGATGATGGCAAACTAATTTGACGAGCACAGCTGGCGGAGGAGAAGGGTGTTTTAATTGTACTTGAGGTGGAGCAATTTTGAGAGAAGGGGGGTAGTTTTTTTGGGAGCTGAATTGAGAGACACGGCGTTGGCGAACTGAAAGATTTCGCCTCGTATCGTAGGTTAAAGGCAGCAGACGAGCTGCTGATTCATCGTGAAGGCGGATGAAAAGCAGAGTCCTTGGCCTTCCCTGACAAAATATTTTCCAGTGGTTCTGAGAGAAGTTAAGCCAACACACACACATACACTTTGGGTTTTGGGTCTTTTGGGTTGACCACACATCAATGGAGTGGCACAGAAAGGCGTGATTGTCACACGATTATACAGTTTAATTTCCTTAACAACACTATCTCTCAATCACAATCCCTGTGTTCCTGGTGGTTTTAGCGCCGCAGGATTAGGGACTGTCACAGAATTACAGAACTGTAATTTGGCTGTTCCCGTTAGGGATCGCCACAATGGATCATCAAAGTCTGCATATTGATTTGGCACAAGTTTTACACCTGATGCCTTATTTGATGTAACCCTCCACTTTTATTAAGGCTTGGGACTAGCACTAAGAAATACACTGACTTGTGCCTCCTCAGCAGCTGGGTTTTACCTTGAAGTCTCTAAAACCAGTCACGCACAAGTGCAAGTAACATATACCAGCATAACCCCACAACCCTAACTAGGATTTTTGTAGTCTGTAATACAGTAAATCACAAAGACATTTCGCTGTTGATGTTTGAGGAAGGGGTGTAAATCACCAGTTTCATCATAAATGAATATTATATTGATTAACTGATTAATGATTCATTGTCTGCTGATATCACAAAGTTCCTTACAATACAATTTTGATTCAGTGCGATTCAACTCACAGGTGGTGGTGGTCTAGTGGTTAGGATGCTCACCTCTGTACCAAGAGGTTGTCGGTTTGAATCCTACCTCCAACACACCATCATTATTGGGTCTCTGAGCAAGACCCTTAACCCCAAGTTGCTCTCAGGGAAACTGTCCCTGAAATTAGGAAAAGTCGCTTTGGATAAGAGCATCTGCTTTCTGGTAAATGCTGTTAATGTAAATGAGGATATGTTCAGGAGCCAGCAATGGCATGGTTTCACGGTGGCACACTGGCATGTTGCTAGAACAGGCTGATGGATTTTAGTCAGTTTTATTCAATTATATTCTTATAGTATAATTAGTTTGTAGACAGTTTCCATATATTCCATATTCCATATTTCCAGTGCATCTTCTGAGAACCTGTTTTCTGGGAGCCTCATACGTATTTGCTCCTCTATTCCCCAGTTGTCCCTGGTACCTTCCTAACCTTTGCCCTAACCAGTCCCTTACCCCTACAACCTGTCACTCTAAATTCACATATTAGCAAGTGCAGTTTTGCTTCTTCACCCTTTTCCTGAGTAATGTATATCTTAGCAAGACAAAATAGACCCTTGTGCTGGACTTGGTGTCTTCAACGGTGTCCTTGAGGCCCCGGAGGAGTAGATAAAAAGGTACATTCTTGGGTGTGAGGGAGAGAGAGTTTCGACACAGAGAGAGAAATACTGACTGGTCGAATGCACATCTTGTAAGAACATCGTTACTCTTTTCTGTAATAAAACTTTGAAACTTGAAGAACTCTCCACCTCATCACTGACTCTTCATTCTCAAACCGAGAATCCAACAAGGCTCTGGTCCCTGTGACCCTGACGACCGATGGTTCAGATAATGGATGAGTGAATGACGTCGGATCTGTGTTTTCAGTTTGGATCAATGCTATGGGCTTGTTAACCATTGAATTAAAGGTTACATATATATATATATATATATATATATATATATATAAAGTATAAATGATGTATCGTTGCAACCACAGTTTGTGCCACTAGGTGGTTCATTGGAAGAGGCTCCAAAATGGTCTCACTTGAACAAGGGACATTCTTTATCATAATGTGTAGCAGATGTTTGATTTTGTGAAAAATAGATGTTTTCTTGAGTACCCAGCTAGTTTCTTGCTAAATTGAACCAAGGTGTCAAGAACTCAAAGAACAATGTTGTCCCATTTTACTACTGCAAAGATGGACAAAGCGGCCTAAATTGTCTGCAATATTTAGGGTCTTTCCCACTTGCCCCTCATAATTGGATGTAATACACAGATTTGCAGGTCAACATTTACTCCATTTGAACTCAAAAAATATGCCATGTAATCACTTTGCTGCCAGAAGCATGGTTGTCTCTTTGAGAGGTTTGAGTGGAACTGGAACTTTTTTCTTGTGTGACCACAATGTAGGCCTGGATTATGTTGGGAAAGGACTGAAAAAGTGCTGAAAGTGTTTTCTTTTTATAGCTAAGACAAACATTTAGTTAGTGGAAAAATAGCAGATGACATCACATTTAGCATCTGCACAACGTTGCCTTTTTCCCAGGAAAATAGAAGGTTTGGACTAGAAATCCATATTTCTGGTGGCGTCACACAAAATTAGTATGAACCGACTGTCCATACAGAATTCGTTTTCTCTTTAGCCCAAGGCCACAACCCAGAAGAAAAAGGAAAAAAAGTGCTCCACCCTTTTCTTTTGAAAGAAGAAAGGGGACAGATGCGATGCTAACTCGTGTTTGCAAGTGTCACGGATTTTCAAAGTGGTGTGTAATGAAAGGAAACGAGAATCGCCTTTCTTGATGGCCATTAAAAACGCTTAGTTTCTTCTCGTTTTGGCAAATTAGCCAAACCTCTGTTATGGCGGTGGGAGGACGAAACAAAGTGACGATGGAGGGAGGGGAAAAAAAGAAGGAGAAAAGGCCAAGAGAGGAGAGAAGGCTGGAGCTGGACTCGCTGGCTGTCGGGGGCCCCGGCTCTTGCCCTGAGGCGTTGAAGACAATAACTGACACATTTCCTAACCTGGCGTAGTGATGCCCCGTCTACTGAGGCACAGGCCGGGGCCGGTCTCCATCCCCCAGAGCCCTACACACTCCTTTTATCCTCTATCCATCAGAGAGAGCTGACAGCCTGGCCCAGAGGGGCCTACGACCCATACACACACACACACACACACATACAGTATGTGTATATGTACATATATGTGTGTATATATATTTGTGCATGTATTTGTGCAGTCCCACAACCCAAAATACACCATTATTACAACAACTGGAAACAACAATTGGAGAATGAAGAATTTTAGGAAAATGAAGCACAGAGCATTTTTGTTGCCATTAAAGGCTCTTATCCAACATACAGCTTTTTGAGTATAAAAAAGCTTTTTAGGTTTTAACCTCTTAAATATCTGAAATTAGCTAATTTAAGTGAGGGATTATTTGTCATTGTGAGCACAGCACACAGTGCATCATGACAAAATGTGACCTCTGTATTTGACCCATCTGTGCAAGCAGCTTTTTTGGCATTGTCGGGGAGCACTGCTTGGAGACATTACCTTCCTTGTGAGTACCTCATTGGTATCGTTTACCAGTCTGGGAACTGAACTGGCAATCTTCCGATCATGAGGCCAACTCAGTCATGGTTTTGCCCACCTGCCCCTGTTGATGAAAACAATTTCATCACATTTTTCCACCAGAATAGAATTTTCAGTCATCTCACTTTTCAATGTAGTCACCTTCTTAAAATTTTTGACAAAAATGATTTCCTTGCCTAAATCAGCTCTGATGCTGGCCACCTCTGGTAAAATCACCTACATCCTCAGTTGAACAGATAGAGTTAGGGACAAGACCACCTAAACCGAGACTGAGACAAGACCAAGACCAGAGTGTGCCAAGACCGAGACAAGACCAAGACTCTTAAGGACTGAGACGAGACTGAGACCAGGGCCCAGGTGAACATGCAGAGCCTGAACAACATTAAACATGTTTATACAATATTTCTCTCTTACATATCTATGATGAGGAAACAGCTTCACTGGAAGCAGTTATCCAAACTGATCACATCATATGTTAAACTCAACAAACCACAGTGGCAGAACACTCCTCAAGACCAAACTCACTGTTTTATTGGCCTGCAGAATTTTTATTTTGCAGAGACATGCTATGGCTTAGTGCTGTGAAGTAAAATAAGGTTACTGCCAAACAGGTTGAAACACTTCTTTGAATTTATGCCTTTTTACGCAATTACTTCAGTTTTTGTTCACGCAATTGCTCAGAAATAATTGCACGAACAGAGGAATGAATATATTATCAAAGTCCTGTGATTCTGATGGTATGTGTGTGTGTGGTTCCCTTTTGATATTTCACTCGTACTGTGTCGTAAGACGCTATGGGAAAACTCCTTTTTCCTCTTCGACTGAAGCCTTGTATAATCACGCAGTGCAACTGCACGCTGATTGGTTCGTAAAAGTTAACTCGAACGAACCAATCGCTTGACGGCGGAATCGAGGCGACCAATAGCCGCGCCGCTTTACCGGGTGCCGGCATTTGCATGGCGGCTCAGACCGGCTCTATAAATGTGGCCATTTTGCCGATCAAGTTCAGATTTTTCTTCTTTCAGCCTTGGACTCCTCGCTGAACTCTCGACTTGAACGCCGTTGAATTCGCCGTTGATCAAGCTCTGCAGCTGGAGACCAGCAATCTCCCATCCGCCGCTGCCCTGCCGCTTCCGGCGATATTCTAAAAGAGTTATTATTTTCTCAAAAGAGCATAACGGCATTTTTCAATGCTATGCCATCGTTGCACAAAGTGCAGCGAGCCTTGCGCTCCGACGACGGCCGCACTGAGTGCGCGCTCTGTCTGGATAAGTCCCACACAGACGCTGCTCTTAGCGCCGCTGATTGCCCGCGCTGCGAGGCTCTTAGCATTTCTGCTTTGCGCTCGTGGCTAGCTCTCTTTTCAGAGCGCGACCCTGCCCCTCAATCCTTCCCATGTGCTTCCTCCCAGGGCCCTGTGAGGAAGGAACAGCGGGGTAGAGCTGTGGAGCGCCCGGAGGCGGACAAGCTCTCGCCAGCCCCGTGCCCGCGACCCTCACCCCTCCTTCCAGAGTAAATTCACCAGTCTTCTTCACCCAGGCCAACCAGCGTCCCTCTGCGGCTGTGAGCAACCTGGTTCCGTTCGGCGGGACTGATGAAGACAGCATCTCTCTGGCGGCCTCTGACGCGGTTGAGTTCACGGGCTCCGGGTCGGACCCCGCTCTCTGGCCGCCATCATTTACTCACAGCGTCAGGAGCTCATGAGGAGCTCATCCGGGTCCTCATGGATGCTGTCTCTGAGCTCGGCCTTGAGTGGTCTCCCCCTCGAGGAGTCCTTGTGGAGCCGGTTGGACGGGGCGCCAGCTGGCCCCCCTGCAGCGCTCGGCCCCATTCTCCCCAAGGTCCATGATGAGCTCACCATGGCGCGGCGTGCTCCCTACTCTTCACGAGTTCGCTCTTCCTCCTCTTCTGCGCTCTCCTCCGTAGGCGGCGCCGAGTAGAAAGGTTAAATGCACCTGCCTCCTCTGAATGAGTCGGATGGAAGGCCAAAGCCAGCCACCCTTCCAAGCCCTGCAGAGCCACCTCGGCGCTCGCCGGCCGTGCTTACGCCGCCGCTGGCCAAGCAGCTTCAGCCCTGCACTCCAGGGCTGCCCTGCAGGTCTTCCAAGCGAAGATGCTCGCCACTAAGGGCACCGGTCTCTGCTCATATGCGCCCCATCCAGTTTTGGCTGAAGCGCAGGGTTCCGGTTGCGGCATGGCGCCAGGTCGCTGCCGCATGACGGTAACGCGGGCCTGTGTCACAGCCTTGAGCTGTTGGAGGGACCCCCTCTGGCTAGCCCAAAGGGTGCACTTAGACACGGGATACAGAGAAAAGGTTGTCTCGGCAGACGCTTCCAACTCAGGTTGTGGGGTGCTGTGCGTGGGCAAGCCTGCCTTTGGCCTCTGGTCCAGGGAGGAGACGAGGCTGCACATCAACTGCCTGCAGAGGCTCGCAGTGTGTCGTGCCTGTCAAGTCTTCCTGCCAGTGTTAAGGGGACACCACGTGTTGGTGCGCTCAGACAGCCGGTCCATGGTGTCAAGTGTATCACCAGGGCGGCATTGTTTCGAAGCGCCTTTACACGCTTGCGAAACACCTTCTGGTTTGGGCCCAGGACAACCTGCGCTCACTAAGGGCTTTGCATGTTCCGGGCAAGCTGAATCAAAGGGCGGACATGTTGTCAAGGAGCCATGTCTCTTCGGAAGAATGGACGCTCCACCCCCTGGTGGTTCAGAGAATTTGGGACATCTTCAGCAAGGCTCGAGTCAACCTCTTTGCCTCCGAAGGCAACTCTCATTGCCCGCTCTACTTCATGAGAAGCACGGATGCTCTGGCCCACGAGTGGCCAGACCTTCTGCTTTATGCATTCCCTCCGGTCGCTCTGTTACCACAGGTACTCAGACGAGTCAGGGAATGCAGACGCAGGCTTCTCCTGGTAGCCCCCTTCTGGAGGAACCTGGTGGAACCTCTGGTGTCGGAGTTACTCCAGCTGCTGGATGCAGCTCCGTGGCTGATTCCCTTGAGGCAGGACCTCCTCTCTCAAGCGAACAGCTTGCTGTGGCACCCGCAGCCCGAGTTGTGGGCCCTTCACATCTGGCTGCTCAATGGGCGTCTCTGGACCTCCTGGAGCATGTCTTGAACACATGATTGAAGCTAGAGCCCCGTCCACCCGGCGCCTCTATGCTTTAAAGTGGTCCATCTTCTCGGCCTGGTGTCAGGACCGTGGGTGGGTCCGGCCTCCTCCGAGGTGTCGGTGGTTCTGTCATTTCCTGCAGGAGCAGCATTCTCCTTCGACCGTCAAGGTTTACGCCTCAGCGATAGCGGCCTTCCACGCCCCTATCGGAGGCCGCTCGGTTGGCATGCACAGTGTGGTTTCAGTTTTTGAGAGGCGCCAGCCGGCTGAACCCCCCCATGCCCTCGCACAGTTCCTGCTTGGGACTTGTCTACCATACTATGGGCCCTGAATAGACCCTTGTTCGAACCACTACACTCCTTGAGCTCGAAGGCACTCTCGCTAAGACCGCCCTGCTCTTAGCATTGGCTTTGGTCAAGCGTGTGGGTGACTTACAGGCTTCCGTCAACCCGTCTTGTGTGGAATTCGGGTCTAATGACTCCAGAGTCGTCCTGAAGCCGAGATTGGGTTATGTGCCTAGGGTGCTCTCAACTCAGTTCAGAGCCCAGGTCATTGTACTCTCCGTCCTGCCTGCCTCGACGGACGACCAGGACTTGTTCCTGCTCTGCCCCGTCAGGACTCTAAGGGTGTATGTTGAGCGTTCTGCCTCATTCAGAAGTTCAGAACAGCTTTTTGTTGGCTTCAGTAGCTGCGCTAAAGGTCGCCCGGTTACTAAGCTGAGGCTCTCCGGGTGGATAGTGGAGGCCATTGCGTTGGCTTACTCCTCCTCAGGGTTGCAGTGCCCCTTTGGAGTCAGAGCCCACTCCACCAGAGGCATGGCCTCTTTCTGGGCGTGGTCCAGTGGGGTTTTCCAGTGTGGGAATTTGTGCAACGGCAGGCTGGTCCTCACTGTCCACATTTATCAGGTTCTACAACCTGAACGTCCCTGCTCCCCAGTCCAGAGTACTTTCAGCTCAAGTCTGTCTTTTAGACCAACTTGGTTTGTGTTCAGGGTCACTTGACCAGTGTGGTCCAAGTCCCTACTCCCGGGCCCATATGGGCACCGTTGGGGCGAAGCCCGAGCCACGGGGGACCCTTTGGCTCTCCCTGTGCTTGGTGTAGTTTTTTGTACTCCCCTGGGACTTCCCACGGGGGTCATGTTTGAGTCGCTCCCCACCATGGCACAGCGGGACTGTACTGGTTCCCCATAGCGTCTTACGACGCAGTAAGAGTGAAATATCGAAAGGGAACGTACTCGGTTACTAGCGTAACCTTGGTTCCCTGAGATATGGGAATGAGTACTGCGTTCCTTGCCTTACCATGGGCTGCACGCCTCAGATACGCTTCACTCGAGGAAAAATCTGAACTTGATCGGCGAAATGGCCGCATTTATAGAACTGGTCGGAGCCGCCATGCAAATGCTGGCACCCGGTAAAGCGGCACGGCTATTGGCCGCCTCGATTCCGCCGTCAAGCGATTGGTTCATTCGAGTTAACTTTTACAAACCAATCAGCGTGCAGTTGCACTGCGTGATTGTACAAGGCTTCAGTCGAAGAGGAAAAAGTTTTCCCATAGCGTCTTACGACGCAGTACTCGTTCCCATATCTCAGGGAACCAAGGTTACGCTAGTAACCGAGTACGTTTCTGTAAGTTAAAGGGATTCTAATTAATAAACAATGCAAAATGCTTGCATAGGTCTCAAAGACTATTAATAATAATATTCTCAGAGATGTGGTATAGGCTGGTCTCGAAATAAAATCCCGAGTCCTTGTCAGAGCCCATGACAAGACCGAGAACAAATATGACTGAGTCTGAAACAAGACCGAGACTTTCAAAAACTGATCTTGAGTACCACAACACTATGAACAGATCATGTGATCAGTAGTATAATAGCCTATGTCAAGAGTGTGAATTAGGCCATTTTATTTAGAAAAACTTGAAAATATGACTTAGACCATTATTTTAAGAGGATGACCATATTTTTCATAACACCCAAACAAACAAACACCACATTCATTAACTGAAATGTAGGAAAACTGGTTAATTTTGTTACATTTTGATCAGCACAATAGAATTTTGGGCCATTTCCCTTTTCAGCATTTAACATATCTCCTCAAACAATAGAAATTTCATATCTGTTAATCCAAAATGTTATACATCTATTTTGTAATGTCATACAGACTATTTTCTAGTAACTTTTCATAAGTTACCCGGAGGAATGCACATCATGTGAGTTAAAAGACAGCTAGAAAATCACAGAAAACGCCTCTCTTCAGTCCTAATACAATTGAATAAAGGAAATCTCTAACTACCCTTTAACAGGATAAAAGTTGATAAATTCAGGCGACCTACGACCCACACACCCACACCCTTATGCGGACCACAACCCAAAACACACCTCTGTGACTCACAGTAGGTGCCTTGACATCTTTATGATAAACACAATATGCAGAAAACTGCATATTAAAGAATACAAATGATTATTATGTCCACGGGGCATGGCTACAGCGCTAACCGATATGATAGATGAACATGCCCTGAGGTTTTATGGCTGCCTGGGATAAGCAAGAACAAAAGGCAGATGAAATTGCAATGCCGAGAACGAGAGGGGGAAAAATCACGTTTGGGTTATGAAAATCGTTTGGGGCTCAGGCAGAGAGAGTGAGAGAGGAAGACAGCGAGAGGGAAAGAGAAGGAGCGAGGAGGAAATAAGAGCGGTAATAGCGTTGACTGCAATTATATAATTGAAAAATGTGGGAGAACCTGATAAATTTGCTCACGCTCGGCCACATATCAAATAACAGTAATGCGCCCGGAATAACACAGATGTTCTAGACCAGGGTAAGGCGACGTGTTTGGGCTTTATTTTTGGGCGACTCAGAATCGTTATTCTGAGTCGCGTCATTCCGTATTGTTATTCAAAGAGAATATGAGATACATTTTATCTCCAGAATAGAATTTTGTAATTCCCTCTCTCTCTAGCAGAAAAGTATTTATTAAAAGTGATACCTGTTGATTGATTGAAATAGCCATCGATTTCATGACATTTTAACATCAAAATAAAATTTGGAGATATTTCTCCCTTTCTTTATTATTTAACAAATCTGAAACATGCAAATACCATATCCAATTAGGGCAGTTGGTAGTGTTGCGGTTAGGCAGTTTGCTTGTGATTGGAAGGGTGCCGATTCCAATCCCGGACCAGTAATGGTACCTCTGAGGTACTCATGAGCAAGGTACCACACTGCTCCTTCACAGATGGGTCAATTGCAGAGGTCATATTTCATTGTGGTGCAGCTGTGTGCTGTGGTGTGTTCACAATAACAAATAAAAACTCATTTTCACTTTCATTAATCCAAAAGGTTGGAAAATGGAGCGATTTCATTATATTATAATTTTGGGTCATTTCCCTTGTTTCATATTTAAAGCAGTTTCTGAAACAAAGAAACAAAGAATAGCTATTATTCCAAAATGGAAAAATCTGACTATTGTCTCATAACTTTGGATAAATTAGCCTACGGGGCACACATTGTGTGATGTAGACAGCTAGTATCTGCAGATTTCTGGCAATAGAAGACAGGAGAGGCACAGAAAACCACCTGTCTCCAGCCATCTTATTACCCTTAAACAGAGTTTAATTGTAACAATTCACTGGTGATTCACATTTGCATTCCTACTGTTTAGTTTTATTTCTGGTTAATTTCAAAATAAAATTTGTTCCCACAAATTGCTTTGATTTTCATTTTCTTTGAATGGGCAACGATTTTTTGGTTTTTACATTTAAAAACCAAAAATCTGTTGAAATCTGTTTTCTGACTTTTGTTTCAGGATCTGATATGAACACAACATACACAGACCGAGGAGCTTTGTTAGGAGCTTGGTGGCTAAAATGCCGGTCTCTAAGGGCCAGTCACGTCACTTCTTTAACCACGTTAATAACTCTTTCATGACAGCTGGCATTTTTCAGGGCAGTTCTTTAAAACCTCTCAATGCCGGTGGCAAACTGTAACTTGCTCGGTCAGTAAAAAAACAAAAATGAAAGACCCTGCCAAGCCTTAACGAGAACAATTTACTAACAAAGTCGTAAAACTCTGCATGCACGGTGCTCGTTTATTCTCGACTTTAATAAAGCGAGTGGGGTCAGAGCACCAAGGCGCAATCCGATCCCTTGTTTACCGCCAGAGCTCCCTGTTTACTAGCGACGTTTAGACAGCGTCGATTGCGTCTTCGTCTCCTCTTCCCCTCCTCCTCTCTCTCTCTCTCTCTGCCAGACCCCTCCACCCCCACTCTGATCCACCCGTTAACGATCTTAATGATGAGGACGACGAACATCCTCGCAAAGTCGCGCCTCCGAGGCCCAGCCCGGCCCCCGCTTAGCTTTACGACGACGTTCCATGCAATTAATCAAAGTGGCATTTATTGCTTATGCCAGACATATTAAATCGTTCCCTTGTCCTTTGGACTCGAGGGCTGCCGGGCGTCATTATGGGGCTGGAGATCGCTGAAACTCATTTCCTGTTTTTGCTACAGGTCACAAATAATTTACAAAATGCTGCAGAGCCCTGTATCTGATGATAACGTGTAAGCGAGCGTGTACCGTCCATGCGTATTCTGCCAAATGCTCTTCCGTCTCAATCTAGGGGTAATGGTGATGTTAAAAACTGGGAGGAGACTTTTCATTTTGGATTGTGGGTATAAGCATGGCATAAGCATATATATATATATATATATCCTTCTGCCACCACCACTGTCTTATGATATACAGCGCACCCCCCCTCCCCCCGCCGCCTTCATTAAATGCATTATTACATGTGTCCCACTCTAAAATTATGAGGCACAAATCTCATAAACAAACCACCTTTACAAAAATAAATCTCATTACATTAGCAATAAGAAGCTCTCACAGTGCATGCAAAAATTCTACCATGTCAAGCTTGGCTTGTGAGACTGAAACTGAACAGTGTATTTCGCCTGCCGTTTGCAGGCCCTCAACCATATCTAAATGCGTATCTAAATGAGTGATTATTTGTTATTATGAATGCACCACAGCAGAGTACAGCATACACTTCACCACAACAAAATGTGACCCCTGCATTTGACCCAAGTGCTTGGGGACAGTACCTTGCACATGAGTACTTCAGTGCTACCTTTACCAGACCAGGATTTCAACCGGCCAACTCTCTAACGGTTACACTACCAACTACTCCAACTAACTACCAACAGAAAAGGTGTGATCGTGCGGAAATAATTGGTGGGTTCTTTTACTGGTCACTAGGATATGTAGAAGAAAAGTGCCTTTTTCGTGAAAAAAGCAAGTTTGAGAATGTTTGATTAGTGTCATCAAAATGATCAGCTTTCATTTAACATTCAAAACCTGGGTCAGCTGGGATTGTAATGGTTAGGTTATTTGTCCTGTAATAAGAAGGTTTGAATCCCAAACCGGTAAAGGTACCACTGAGGTACTCACAAGCAAGGTATCCAAGCATTGCTCCCCAGGTGCTACTCATGTCAGCTGCGAACATCCTCGCATGCTCCTTCACGGAGATGGGTCAAATGCAGAGGTCACATTTTGTTGTTGTGCACTGTGTGTTGTGCTGTGTTCACAATGACAAATAATCACTCACTTTCACTTAAAACAAAAACTTATTACATGCTACAATCATTTAGTTAAAGTGAGTAATTATTGATCATATACTTTATGGTACCTTTACTGCTCCAGGATTCAAAGCAGCGACCTTCCGATCACATGGAGGGGATAACTCCCTAATCATGACGCTATCAAAAATTATTTTACTGAAAATGATCAGTTGTTTGGTTTGGGAGCATAATAGATTTATATACACTTACAGCTTATTTTAAAATCTAAAAAATGTACAAGATGAATATATTCAAAAACAAGCCTTGCGGCACATAAAGGATATGAAATGAAAGGATATTTGAATATGAAATAAATGTTTAACAATAAACTAACTTAACTAACTTCAAACTCTCCACTATAATTAAAAATACACTTCTTTTTTTATGAATAGTGACATTTAGGTAAAGTACCGAATGTACAAACGCCTGTCCGTCTCGGAGGTATTATTGAAATCCATGACTGGGATGGATTCTAGATCGAGAGTTGGAGCAGGTGTATGAACAGGCGCATGATTTTGAGAAGGAAAGCTGTATGTTGTGTTTGTCTCCTGGCTGTTGTTGGTGAAGTCGTTTTTCCTGCTTCTGTGCAAAAAATGAGCTGTTTATTCCCCCCAGAGGCTGGTGAGCCGGACGGCCACAACATGCACCTCATTACGGGAGGAAGCCTGTGTGGATGTGGAGTGTTGTGGTCGAACAAATTGCAAACACACACACTGAGATAATGTATAATCAGGCAAAAAAAATGTGTGGACAAATGCAGGCGTGAGGTTTGGGGAGATGTGATGATAGTCTTTATACACTCACTCACACATACTGTACATACACTTGTTTTTCTATCTTGTCATAGTCCAGATGATTAAAATAACTAAAATAAGCCTAAACCCCAAAACTAACCCTAATCTCAATTACCAGATGTGTACATTTTCATTTATGATGATTTTTACCTCATGGGTGTAATAGCCAGTATTGGTAAAGCTGTAGCTGTTCAAGCTACAAACTACTTATGATTAAAAGTAGCTAAGCTACACTCAAGCTCCAGTTTTAACATAGTGGTTAGCTGCACTACAAGCTAAAGAGAAAAATCATTACTTCATCGAAGCTATTTCTTACTCTTAAAGCAAAGTAATACAAAAAAGTAAAACATGACATCATGTCCAATCGCCATTATGTTTCAAAGATGTTTTGGAGGAAGTGAGTCCTTTGATTTTTGGCATTCATAAGTTAAACTCAAATGTGTCTGGTCTGTCCATTTTGCTTTTCAGAGATGTACATTTTGATAAATATGGCTATGGATTCTATGGCTACTCCATCTGTGACGCAATCACAGTGTACTGCACTACTAACTAGCTTATCAGTAGCTAAGCTACTTTTAAAATGCTGTAGCTCTTCCAGTATCTAACTGTTGTGGCATCTGATAGGCTACTGGGCCAAGGGGAAGTATGGTATTTGCATCACAGTGCACTCCTGGTAGCTTTGAGTAAACCTTAGTGAAGTTAGCTTGTAATGTATCTAACTACTATATTAAAACAGTAGCTTGGGTGCAGCTTAGCTACTTTCATTATAAGTAGCTTGTTGCTGGAAAATGTACCGTTTACAAGTAGTTTCCACATCACTGTGAACATTAAACCACTTAGGGGTGCGTTTCTCAAAAGCATAGTTTCTAACTAGCAACTAACATAGTGTACATTAGCAACTAACATAGTGTTGCTAAAGTAGTTAGCAGTATGTTAGCAACTATGCTTTTGGGAAACGCACCCAAGCATATTAAGATTCGGTTGAATGTTGTCATACTGAGCCTAAACTTAACCTTACTTAACACACACTACAAGTACACAGACCTTGAACCAGGTTTTTGGTTGAAGCTATGCTTCAGACATGGTATCTCGCTCTCTCTCTCTTTCTCTTTTTCCCTCCCTCTCCAAGTGGTCAGTCTTCGTTTGCAGTTCTGCAGCTGCTGGCATTGGCCAGGGCTGGGGGGACATGGGGGCTGAGAGGAAGTGGGGGCTGCATTGGAGACAATTATTTGAGTGGGAAAGCCAGTTGGTTAGTTAGTTAGTTCGCTCAGTGGTGGGGGATGTCGTGCGTCGCCCCGCCGCGCTGCCGATTGTGTCTTATGATGGATGTCACAATCTGACCCATCAAAACGGGAGCGACCCCCTGCTGCTTTTAATTGCCCGAGCAGAGCGCAAGACCCATTTGTTATTACGCCAGGGTTATTACCTCACACCGAGTGTATTAACAGGTGAAGATAATTGATGAGAAACAGGCCCCCCGGCCCACACTGACACAGCCCCCACTGCTGCTTTTCAAAGGGCCTGGCGTAATTAAGATGTAATATATGTTCTGCCAGGCGGCGGTGGGTGGCAGCATTAGACAAGTCAAAAAAAAAAAAAAAGGGCGGGAAAAAGAATAAAACCCCTATCATCTGTCTGATTGAGTCAGACATAATTACAACTGTGTAATTAAAAAAAACGTCTCCTCTACTTGCATTAATACTTTTTATCAATTGATTTTTCTTTTAATTAAGATAATCTTAACCCAAAGATTTCTATTGAAGACACTTACCTAGGACTGGGCTACCAACTGACCTCAAATCAATATCACGATTAATTGAACATTTCACCTAGATTATGGTTAATGAACAATGATTTTGTTTATGAGTTCTTTTTATCCTCATAGTTCACTGATAAGGTTTGTACTGTAAATATGCTCAACTATTAAAGCTGGAATGCTTTGTCTAAAGAAGGAATGCATATTTTTGTGATAACTGAAGGAAGCAAACACAGATGTACTGGCAGACCAGATGGGGCAAGGTCACGTGAGAACACTCATGTTGTCAGATCCCTGCCTGGATCCGGACTGGGACTGGGATTTGGACACATTAAGTGATTCCAATCCATTGTCCCAGAACACATCTTTGAAAGCACTGCCTAGATCAGGTGATAGTATAATGGTTAAGGTGTTCGTCCAGTGATCCGAAAGGTCATCGGTTCGAATCCCGGACCGGTAAAGGTATCACTGAGGTACTCATGAGCAAGGTACTATCCCCAGGCACTGCTCACAGGGCACTGTCCATAACACTGCTCCTTCATGGATGAGATCACATTTTGTTGTGGGGCACTGTGTGCTGCGCTGTGGTTAGAATGATTTTAAGGGGATACACACTGGAAAAGGTATTAACAGGACTCGTTTTTTAAAGATAACCAAAATTGGCCATCATTGGCAAGATTACACTGATTACAGGCTCAGATTATCAGTAATTTTCGATTAATATCCCAGCCCCACAGCAACCCCTCTGACACTTGCATGCTTGTCTGAAAGGAGAAGAGGAAGATGAAGACTCTGGGTGGTCCAAACCCATGGAGGCTCCAAAAGAGACGGAAATAAATCGAACCACCAAAACTCTGAGGAGGCCGAAGAGGGTGGATATAAATAAGCACAGAAGGCCTTAAGTCGACGGAAACTGGTCCAAATTATTTAGCAAGCCTAGATAATAATTACGGGTGTGGAGAAGTGAGGCTGGGCGACGGCGGGCTGAAAAAAAGGGCCCTGGCTCGACAGAATTCTGGGAAGATGTGGTGAGAGACTGTAGCTTGCGGCTCGACGCCTCCACCTCTGTAGCAAAGCCTGTAATTATGGGAGCGCCTTGCTCTCCTTCCACTTTCACCTTCCATTTCGCCAGCCAAGGTAAACCCAAGAACTAATTGGCCGTACGCGGGGCGCTTCCAAAGCGTAATAACACGGTAAAAATAACGCGTCGCCACTACAGCAGCTGGAGAGCGACGCGCAACATGTGAGTGGTTCGCGTAAACACGGTCATTAGCCTTTAGATCTTATCCTTCTCTCTCGTTCTTGCTGTTTCTCTCTATACCTCTCTCACTTACTGGCACTCTCATCTGACTTGTATTCCATGACAGGACACCCGAGCTGTCAAACCAGTGAGGCGCACGTTTACGTTCACATTTCACGTAAGGCACATTAATGGAGGAACTGCAAGAACGCTGCACGAGTCACACACAGTGGATTTGAACTCACAGTAGTAGAGGTGCAATTATACATCGATCTACAGTAAATTGATACATTGATTCCTTAATAAACAAGCCCATGGCATCAGTCCTGGGGCTGTTGGTAGTGTAATTCTTAGGGAGTTGGCCCTGTGATCGCAGCATCCGGGGAGCATTACCTTGCTCATGAGTACCTCAGTGGTAGTTTTACCTGTCCTGGGATTCAAACCGGCGGCCTCCCGATCACGGGGCGAACACTCTAACCATTTCGCTACTAAATCCCCCAATTATTATTATTCTGACAAAGGAATATTGAGTTCCTTGCGATCCACTTTTACATGTGTTGTGTTTGTGTTTACATTTTGAATATAGATTTTTCAATATTTACTTAGAAAGCAGAATAAATTTGCACTCTGTATATATTTAAATCAACATTTGTGACTACACAATTGAGCTTGTGAAAACAAGGCACTCTGTGTCCATTCAGCTGCAAAGCGCAAAACTGTGAGACCATCGTCAAACAATTCAGTGGTTACGGAAATCTGTGTAACATTGGGACAACCGGTAAAGCGGCCACAACCTGCAGTGCATCCGTGTGTAAATCCAGCCATCCATGTGTGAACATTCATTCAAATGCATAGGGTCTCCCCGTTTCACAACGAAGGGATTTTGCATTTAAATTCCAATTTCCCAGGCACCCGCGGCAAACCTCGTTGCCCTCAACTGGAGGTATGGATGACGTCGGGTGTCACCAATCCTGTGGCAGAGATAATTGTGATCTATCCGCCATGTGCATATTTAAATATTCCCGGGGGTATTTTTCTTACAGGGACAGAGCCTCCGGGAGAGAAGAAATTTCGAGAATCTGGGGGAGAGTTTTGACGTTTTATTTGGAATTGGTGCCACCTTTGTTTTGTTTTCATGGAGGAGGCCCACGTAATTACGAGACACATGTTAGACTTGCGTATTGGCACAAATGACAGGTTATGTCTTGTTTCGAGGTGCATGATGTGCCTGGAAGTGATCTGAGAGGAATATTTGTGAATATGTCTGACTAATTACATCCGTCTTGCAAATGATCTTCTTAAATATTAATCCACATCACTTTACATAGATGGCTGCGAGTCATTCTGTCACCGAGAACAATAGATTTGCATGTTACGTAAGGTCGGGGAGGATCAGGGTTGGACGGGATTAGGCAAGACAGAGAAAAAGCAAGAATGAGGGCAAACGGTCGGCCTGGCTTTTTAATAATAAATCAGTTTGTAGTATTTTCTAGCTACTATCCAGTATTGTGCAGAAGTCTTGAGCTACCCTTCATTTCATCATGCTTTGCTAAATATCTTAATTAATGTAGTCTTGAAAAACAGTATATATAAAATATATATAATACATTACTATGGTGGTCCAGAGGCTCAACAGTAAACAAAAAACGCAACATTGAATGCACAGGCCACAACACGAACACAAAATGCAGAACGGAAGAGAGCAGTGGTCTGTTAGTATTTTCCGTTCCGGTTTTCCGGGGGATTTTTATTGCAGATAAACAGAAAGTTTTGAAGACATTTGGTGCCATCCACCAGCAATAAAAGTCTTTTGAAAATCTAGACCACTGCTCACCTCTGTTGTGACTCTTGGAATCGTGGTGTTGCTTCTGCATTTCTATTGTTGGGTTATTGCACATCCATTGTGGCATTTGCAATTGTGTTGCAGCTCTTGCATTTCTACTGTGACTTTTTCAGTCATCTTGTGGCTTCTTTGTTTGTTTATGTATTTTGCATCTCCATTGTGTTTCAGGAATTCATGTTGCAGTTTTGGAATTTTCATTGCAGCTTTTGCATTTGTGTTGTTGCATGGGTATTGTGGCTTTTGGCTTGCCGTTGTAGCTTTTGCATTTCTGCTGTGGCTTGTGCATTCATGTTCTAGCTTTTGTATACAGCTGAACCATCCAGGACATCGTAAATCACTGTACCTACTGTCTCAAGACTCAAAACCTTCAGCAAAGGCTCAAGACTTTTGCACAGCACTGTATGCATTGTGTATGTTGTGTTCGGGGGAAACAAAGACAGTGCTGAGATCTGTAGCTGAAACATCATTGACAGATAGTGGCTGGGGGATGGAGGTGGAACGGTGCACTGACTTTCTGGAGTAAGCATTTTTATGTATTAAAGAAGAGCACAGCAGGAGGGACGAATGGAAGTGGCGCTGTTTGTCATCCTGCTGGTGATGGATAAGCTCTCCAGCGCAATGAACAGAGAGAGACGAGACAGAGACGTTTGGCTGCACTTCACAATCAAATGTATACAGAGTGGACTGGGCAGGAGTCGGGGAGACCGTTTATTGCTCTCCCTCTCTTTTTCTCTCACACTCACACAAACACACATACACACCCACCCACACACACCCACACCCACACACACACACTTTTTAGTTCCCAGTCTCCTGCTCTCAATTTCATTCTCTCTCTCAGACAGTGTCTTCCTCTCAGCCTCTCAGTCTCTCTTTCTCTCTTACATGTAAAACATTCACACCCAGGGCCTTGTTCTTAGCCTCTTGCTTTGAGTTCTATCAATATCTTTGAATTTCGTTCTTTCTTTCTTTCTCCCTGTCACACACACACACACACACAAAAACACACACACACAAACTTGTTCAGCTATCTTTGAACTTGTTCAACTATCATTCCATAGACTCCCATAATGACTAGATGTATATAATTCTACAGCTAAACCTAATCCTAACCCTAACCGCAGAAACCAAATGCACATCTTTTACTTCATTTAGTTTCTCAAAGAAAACATGCACATTTTCTATGTCATTTTTCCTCATGGGGACCTCTCAAATGTCCTCACAAAGACATAAAGGGGGACTGAAAGACCCAAACAGGTCCCCACAACACATAAAAACATGGTACACACACACACACACACTTTGTCATTCTCAGTCTCATCCCCTGTCTGTCTGTGTCTCACTTTGTTGGTCTGTCTGTGTTCTCTCTCTCTCTCACTCTGTGTGTGTGTGTCCATATACAGTACTTCTCATTTAAAGAGAAAGTGAAATAAAATCTAAAAGATGGAAGCACTACGGTCCGTTTCATCCTGTATTTCATCTTGCATCTCAAAAGAAATGGCCAGTCTCTTCCTTTTTTAAACTTTTATAACGTTAAAAACGTAATAAAGAAATTATATTACCAGTTCCACAGGGATAACATAAAACGTGAAAGTTTGAAATAGTCTGGAAACAGACCACAAGTTCCTGTGTGAGTGTGTGGGTGTGTGGTCAGCAACCATTGAGTATTCATGGCAGATCCTATTTGCGGTGAGTGCTTTCATGCTTACAGGACGACACATCGAAAAAATTAAAATATTCCGCCTTGGAAAAAAGGCAACAAGCCAGCGGTAGATGACTCCCCCTCCCTTCTTAAGTGGCCAATATTTTTGATGTCAGGCAATTATATTACCTTCAAAGTGATCCAGATTGATTTGTTTCGTCATCGCTGCTGTGCTCGTGGAGTGGGTGAGTTGGGGGTGGGGAGGGGTGTAAAGTATTGAAATGAGGCCCTCCTCATTGCCTTGGCCGCTTTTCCGAACTAAAGAGAAATGCAAATGCGGTCATACATGAGTGGCTGAGACATCAGCGGGTTAATGGAGGTCTGAATATCGCTGTCCAAAGCGATGTTATCCATGAAAGACTAAATCAATCATAAACAAGGAGTTGAAGGAAAGAGCTGTGCCTTAAGAGCCAATTAAAAGAAGGGTGACACAACACACACCAAAAAAAAAAGAGTAGCGTCGTCCATAAATTAAGCATCGGAGCCGTTATTGCTTTCTTGTTTACTACGGCGGGAAAAGGCGGTGTTTGATGTATGCGCGAGGGCCACCGTGGGCGATGTTTTATGATCATTATTATTCAAATGAGCTGTGGTGTTTTTGAAGGTCTCAAATCACTGCACATGAGCGCCGAAAAGTCCGGAATTACAAATGGCTTTCCATGCAAATGAAGAGAGAGCGCCGCTGCTCACTCAACTGGCTTCACTTTGGCACGAGCAGACTCGTCGTTTCGACTGTTTGGAATAACATTAACAAGACAAAGTTCTGTGTTTACGCCACAACTGCTTTGGAAAAAGTCGAGTTCGCCCCGACCGCCACCACGCCAAGACGCTCTGATGACTTGTTGCTAAATGTACTGCGATAATGAGGCCCCACGCGTGAACCCCCGCGACGACTCGGCCAAAAAATTAATAAATAAATATTTTAAAAACACAGCAAACAAGCAACTAACTGCGGTTTGCGGTGACAAAGTTGGACACCCACTCCAGTGGCGCGACGCCATTACCTCCGCGAACCGAGAGCAGCTCTTGTCTTTTCCGAGACGTGAAAAAGGATCACACACACTTCAGTGTAAATAGTCCATTACAATAGAGTTTCCACGAGCGTCAGACGCCGCTTTCGAAGCTTGAAGGGTCGGGAGGCTGCGAGGAAAGTTGCGTCGCTGAGAGGCGGCATGCTTCATACGCATAAATCGGCCACGCTTTTATTGAACAACAATAACTCCAAAATAAAAACTGTGAGAGAAGAAAAAGCTTGACATTTGCACAGGGTGGAAAAGTAGAACTTTCGGAATGGGAAAGTGGCTCAACACCGACTGGCGCTAGAGCAATGAAAGCTGGAAGGGATTTTTGATGCATGACTTGAGCTACTATTTGTTGCTTACTAACATTTCCTAGACCTGAGCCTGGTTTCTTGGTTTGTTTAGATTTTTGCTTCTATTCAGTTAAACAGCAAATTCTACCTTCCAGATCATGAGACCTAATTCAGAAGGAAAGATTTCTAAACTCGTCAGATGACTTTAGCCTTTTTTACAGTAGCCCTTACAAAAATTATAGCCAAATTAGGTTTGTGGCAAACTTAAGGAGCCCGTCTAGCACCTAGCAAATTTGTGAAAATTTCAAACACTGAAAGTTCATTTTTTAAATTTTTTTAATTTGTTCACTCATATTCTGAGTTGATCACTAGACTAGACAAAATTATTTCCGAATCATGTGAAACAAGCTCTAGTCGTAAATGGGCTCTAAACTCCTGACTAGACCACTGCATTCATTGGCTGCAGGTAATCTGTCTCCTGCGTTATCTATGCACTTTTCTCTGATTGTTGATTCGCTGAAAATATTTGCCACCATTACGTCTGTTACGTCCATCTGCCTATTTATCATCTTTGGTATAAAGTCCAGAGCCAGTAGGACAGAGGCGAAGGTTCGGTGTGAAATCGATGATTATTAAGGTAAGAAAAATATCCTTTATTAAAACAATTCTATGTGGTAACGATATAGATACATACTCAAATGTACGTCATCCGTCATTATCTGAATATAAAGCTGTATAATGTATTCGTTGCGTAATGAGCAAATGGTAAGTTTTAAGCCTAATGAATGCTTGTTTGCATTGGCAGAGATGCTCAGTCAGGTATATGATGTGGTGGGGGTGAGGGTGGATGAGGACGGGGCTCCAGTGTTAACGCTTTTTTAGTGCTAACCCTTATCCTAACCTAACCTTTACCCAAATCGAAAATTGAAAATCTCATTCCTGTCAGCTGAATGTTGGCAACCCTGCAATTAGTCACTGTCTGCAGAACATTGTTGCAAGTTTGCCACTAGTGGCTGACAATGGCAAACTTGTGGCAACGTTTTCTGTTAAACTCCGCTATTTGCCACAAATTAACCACAAGTTTGCCGCAAACATTTTGTTTTTGGATGACAAGTAATGAACATTTCCCATTGGACGTCTAAGGATTTGCCTAAAATCTGGAATGGAATTTCTCCTCTCCGCCTATCACTCCACTATAGATCTCCAGTCCAGGATTTCAGAGAGGCGGTGATTACCAGATCAAGTTCCCCTGAATTCTAGCTTCATTATCATTACAAACAGCCCTGTGTTTCCAAAGCTTCTTGGAAAAGTTTTGTTGGCACAATATTTTTGACAGCCTCTTGTGTGTTTCTTTGTCTGCCTTTTTGTCTGTCATCTTTTGCACTTGTTAGCCTCACTGACTGCCTTTGCTGGACTCGAACTCTGCTCATTTTGTTACCACAAACTCAGAGGTCTGAGTTTTGGTCCACCCGCATGGACATTACCACATGAAAGTGAGTAAGTAATTATTTGTCATTGTGAACACACCCCAGCACAGCACACACTGCACCACAACTAAATGTGACCTCTGCATTTGACCCATCCGTGAAGGAGCAGTGGACAGCTAACAAGGACAGAGCTTGGGGACGGTATCTTGCTCATGGGTACCAGCACTGCCCATCAACTTATCTTCCTATTTTGTTTTTGGGGTGGTGGCGTAGTGGTTTCATCCCTTTATTTCCTTCTACAGGTTGTGTCATAAAGACTGTGTTTTTAGAAAATTCAGCGTACATGAAGACACCTGTGGAATTGTGTTTCTCTTTAATAGTCCAACTGTAAAGCCCTATTTTAAATAATGTAATTTTGACCACAAAGGCCGCCTTCATTAATGAGAACTGTGTTATTAGTTTTCTTGTGGATGGTCCGTTTCTGATGTGAGGTCAACTGTAATCAGCCTTTATGTTTTCTCCTTTTTAACCTTTTCACACTTTTATCCCTCTCTATGTTTTTTGACACAAAGCAATTTCACAATTTCTTCAGGAACTGCCCATCTAGTTCTTGGTTTTTTTTCCTTATCACTTTCTTCTTCCCACTTTTTGTTTACTTAATGTGACCTCTGCATTCGACCCCTCCATGAAGGAGCAGTCGCCAGCTTTTTGGCAGCACTCGGGGAGCAGTGTTTGGGAATGGTACCTAGCTCACGAATACCTCAGTGGTACCTTTACCAGTTCAGGATGTGAACCAGCAACCTTTCTATCACAAACAGTTACGCTACCAACTGCCCCATTAAGGAGAACTGTACTATTATTTTTCTTGTGGATCACCCCTTCCTGACATGAGCTTCCCCTTGTCAGAAAATGGAGAAGCCATGAACATGTTTAACAGCATATGTTTTAGTGGTTCAAATTAGA
The DNA here is from genome assembly GCA_032718565.1 of Distichodus sexfasciatus. Lineage (NCBI taxonomy): Eukaryota > Metazoa > Chordata > Actinopteri > Characiformes > Distichodontidae > Distichodus > Distichodus sexfasciatus. Next base: position 2,697,517 of record JAVGVS010000046.1, read on the forward strand.
GAAAAATTATGGAGTGCAGAAGGTGGTTCTGAAATTGAACACACTGATGAATTCTAACTGAGAGGACAGTAAGCAGACCTTTGGACCGACACTAAACATTAAAAAAAAATCTCCATATTTGTCATATTTTCTTCAACCACCTCATGCAACAGCCCCTCCCATTTTTTACATCTCACTTAAACATTCCTTTCCATTTATTGCTCATTTGCTGGCCAAAGCCTCCATGATGGAGAGAGAGAGAGACGAGCAGTAGACCAGGAACGCCGGCATGTTTGCATATGTAAAAATGAGAGAGAAAACGAGACTTAATTATACGTGCCGCTGGGGTTTGAGCCGCCCCAGGTAAACGAGGAATCATCCGCATGCCGGGAGATTTACCCAGTGGACAATCTCATTCCATCACGCCCACGTTCACTCGGCATGCCGACACACACACACACACACACACACATACACATACACACACACACACCAAACTAATTCGGAACGAATCTTGATTGGTTTGTCCTCATGTGTCCTGGAAATCCTCACTGCGCTGGAGATCGTTAATTGAGTTTGACGGCACGAGCTTTCCGAATCCTATGGCTATGTTAAAAACGCCAATTTACATCTTCATTTAAAATTCTACATGGATAAAAGCAATTAATTACATTATGCTGCAGATGAAATTTGCGTTGCTCAGCCCCTCCCTCTGATTTTAATTTTATCTGGAGGGCATGCAACAAAGGGACGGTGTTTATCCGAATTACAGAGCGCTGAAAAAACGTCAACCACATTATCTGTGTATTTGGTACGGATCACACACACATACATAAACCTGTCTGTTGCGTCCCAAGTTACAATCCAAGTTGGGATGCCACACTGAATTTGTACTGTTTGATACTGATAATCTGTTGAAATGAGGAAAAGGTGGCCATTTCTGCACCCCGAAAAATCTGTGAAATTACCCCGGTTCTCGGTTGAGAAAAGCCTTGAAAGCAAAATGGGATAAAATTGGGGGAAGTTATACCTTCATGGATAATATTTCCATATTTGCCAGTTTGGTGATGCACTTACCTACAGACTAAACACTTCATGCAAGTGCGTTGTCGCGTCTTCAAAGGCCGGTCACGAGCCACTTTCTGATCGCAGGCAGGAAAAAAGAGTGTTGTTCGACACTCATCTCAGTTCTGACACGTGAACAAACATAGTAGCGTTCGGCACAGAGATTAAGGCGATCAAAGACAACAGTGACCACGAAAACGCATCGCTGTATGAACTTTAGCGAAAGTAAAAGCATGGGGGAGAAAGAAAAAGAAGAAGAGGAGGAGGAGAGTGGGGGTGAGAGAAAAAACTGGAAATCAGGAAAAAAGCGAATGCTGTCTTGTGACATGTTGGAAAAATACAATATGGTGTGATGAAAAAAGGAAGACGGAGCGACTGAGTCGTAGACCGCTCTTTTCAATGAGAAATCTAAAAAGGTAATTTCACGGATAAAAGGGAGTCTAATGCATGGTAGTAATGTAGCGGAGATGGAACAAAGGCAAACTTTCATCTCTTTAAGCTTGGATGGAGAAAACCTTTGATGCTTTGAAAATGATAATAAAAATCGCAGACTTGGGGCGCCGAACACAATGCGGCCCCCCAGCACTTAATACAGCTGCACGGGCCATCTAGGAGAAGGGGAAAGGGTGGGGGGGAGAAAAAAACCCTACAAATTGTGACACTTAGGGTGCCCAAATTATACCCTGAACAAACACAAAAGTACAGGACATAAAAGATCTCATTATATCTAAGATTAGCTGAAATCTGGGCACTCTAAAAGACGGAATTCGCAGCCAAATGACATTCTATATTTCATATGGCGATATTAAATTCTAACCATAATAAACTGCATATAAGGGGAAAAAAATCAAAGATGGAGAAGGAAGGAAAACGTGGAGATTTGTAGATCGCTCCAAGTGCAATATGGGGAAAATGGATATCGGTATGACTTGATATGACGGTATGATTTGATAGCAGAAGTGTGTCATTTCCTCTCCCCAACCAGATACAGGTGACAGACAGTCAGACGCTCTTTGAAAAAAAAGATGGATTTTGGATTCATTTTGGAAGGGATGGTGGTACGCTTGTCCCCGTCTTCTTGGACACATCTAATTTTTGCAGATATATAATGAATAATGAAGTTTATTGCCACATACATCATCCATCACATGCATGGAATTAGCTTTTAGGGGTTTGTTCTAAGGCATAAAAAGTAAAACTGATAAAAAATTTACCCCTTGGCCCTACCCCTCTGTTTTGCATGTTCATGTGTAGGGGTAGGGTGTCCCATTTCTCATTTAGACCGAGGGGTAGGGGCAAGGGAGGCTCACTCCAGACGGAGGGCTAGAAAATGGTTCTCAGAATGCGCTGCGAAAAACTATCAGCAACATGGCTGTGGAACAGGAAAAGATGAAAGGGACATACAATTTAAAATGAAAATAACTGGTGTATTGTCTAGTTTCACTTAGTTTTTTCATAAACACCACAGAAAAAATAATGTGGTGTCGGTCACTATTATAAATCTCCGGTTTGCTGCAGACAAATGCAAAAAAGCTGACATCCCATGTGCTAGACATACAGTAATACATTACCTTACGTTGTTTCAACATTTGTCTTTTTCAAAGTTACGTTGCTAATTTTAAAAATATACAATTCTATAAAAATCACTCCGTCGTTATATTCAGACTTCAGCTGTTTTATAAACAAGCACATAAATGTGTAAATAGTAAATAACAAGCGTAATATAAAATGAAATGTTTAATACATTGTTAAATGTATATTCTCATTCTCACCACTGATCAGAACGCATCTCTGCCGTTTTTTAATGTGAAAGGTAAGAATGTTTTTCCAAAAAGTATGAATAAAAGGATATAAATAACATACATGAATAACATGTATTTCTATGTGTCAGCTCTATTAAAGACGTTTTGCTATGTTAATAGACGGTCTAGCTCACCTTAAGTTGCTCTAGCAAAATTCCAGCAAAAACATGTCACGTCTGCCTATGTAAAATTCACAGAGGACTAATGATGACGTATCACGTTCCCTGAAATAAGGAGGAAAAAATGCAAACTACTCTGGATAAAAGTGCATGCAAAATTCCGTAAAAATGTAAATGTGAGTAAAGAATGTGTGCAATAGACTGACAAAAATAACTTTGTGAACCAAGATAAGCACTAGTGTAGAAGTTTACATTATGGCTGGGCAATATGACCTCAAATCACCATCACAATTAATTTAACATTTTACCTTGATTACAATTAACTAAGGATTATTTCAGTTTTAGAGTGTTTTGTTTGTTTTGTTTTCACTGAGAAGTTTTGTACTGTTAAGGCTCAGATTTTGTTTATGAAAGTACATGTTGTGACAGATTATTTCTTTTATATTAACTGAACTTTTAAAAAATAATTAAAGCAGTCAACACATTCAAGCCTATGCAGATTAGAGGTTCTGAACGTCGGTTTTGATTCATTTTTGATTCATTCCCCAGGTCTAGTTCACAGTAGGAGAAGCATGAACTTTGCACTATTGCTTACCCTAGACAGGACAGATGGCGTGGAAATTCGAAGTGCATTCTGCCAACTTTGACCCCGACACGCACTTAAATAACCCATTAGCTGTGTAATGTGTTTAGCTGGTCTGGTGCCCCCACCCGCCATCCCTCCCACCACCTATCATCCCCCCACCACGTTCACACTCCTCCTCCTTCTCAGAAACACAATCTAAGTCCCCTTTTCCAATTATTCAAACCATTTCCTCCCAACGATCGCCTCATCGCAGTGCCAACGCCGACTCTTCATCACCACCTATCGTTGCAGAGTGTAAGGGTTAGCACTAAGAAATAAGCAAAATTTAAAAAAAAATTGTTTCTGGAGTATTGTTGGGGTTTGGCCACCAAGAAATGAAAATGTGTAGCAGTGTATAAAGAGCCGGAAAAAACTGATTTGAGTCCCAGTGAAAAGAAGTAGAAATTAAGCTAGGGAAGCAGCTTAATTGTTAATGTTTGACTTTGGAATTTTTCATAAGGCGGCATGTCCTTATCAAGAAGATGAATGAATTAATATTCCACTTTTCTGCTGAAATTGCTGGAGGAGATTTTTGAGTCTTTTTTTAAAAGCAGAGCTGTTTAAAATGTTATTCAAATGTAGTGACCCGTGCCGGAAAAGAACGGATCTGCTCTTGCTCCAGTCAAGGACATTATCGCGTCTGTCGTTTATATATTCAATGCAATTTTGAGGTTGAGTGATACTTTGCATGGGTATTGTGCGCACGCTTAGGAAAGACATTACACTAAGTGCTGCTGGAGTCAGAAGAAGAGAGTCTGGTCTGACTGAGGCTATGTGATGGACTTTTGGCATAGACACACTGAAAAAAAAAACCAAAGCGAGAAAATGATTATTTGTCATTGAAAATGAAAAACAGTGCTCCACATCAAAACATGACATGGCATTGAACCAGCAGACAAATGTTAGAAGTGTTCAGGGCTCAGTACCTTGTAAAGTAAAAATATACATAGTTTAGTTAAGTGCAGGTAATCGAAAAACTAATTTAAAGCAACACTACTTAGTTTTTTAACCTTCAAACTACATTTTCAAGATCATTCTGATGGTACATCAACTCACAAAAGGTTCAATAACACCTTTGTCATCACTTGAGAGCGTCTGCATCACCTGCACTGGTACTATGTAACTTCAATGTTCAGGTTTTGAACTAATGAAATCTAGAAGTAGCCTAGCTGTCATGACGGAAGCGGCAAGGAAAACGAAGATGGTGAAAGTACTGTCAGAGGAGAGAAAAAGAAAGTGGGAGAGTGATAAAATAAGAGCCCAGACTAGAGTGTATATTGACCTCGGTTTTACTTGCTGGGGTGACCTGGCGCTGTTACTGTTGGACTAACGAGTATAAATTCTTTGCTTACCATCTATATCTAGTTCGTTTGAGCTTGCTGTACGTCAGGCCGTGTTATTGAAGTCATAACCCTCCATATATGTCCATAAATCAAGTTATTCAAGTAGTAGCCTAAAGCAATTTATCGAGCCAGTAGCTAACATGCTAGCTAGTTGTCGATAGTTAGCATGCTAGTTATAGCTGTTCTCATTTTGACCTGCGAGCACTGAATAACACAAATATGGACAAAAGCATATCCTATGCAACTAGATAACTGCTGACTGTAGACTGTGAATGTTATGTCTGTCGTCAACTGTATTTCTCCATGTGACAAACAGCTCAGACGCATCTCTGGCTAATGCAAACAGATTTTTCAACCTTGCAGATCGATCTACAATGTTTTTTTATTACAATATGAGTAATAACATTACTATTCCAATGCAAACAGCACGGCATTTCAGTAGGACTATAGCCTGGCTATAGTCCACAATGGGCAATCAGCTATAGAGCAGGTCGAAACAAAAACACGATAATTTCACTAGTTAGTTTTTGTCGAGTTAGCTTTTGTTTCTGATATTTCACAAAAAAAACAACAACAATATTCATGTTTGAATAAAATGCTGTAAGGCTTCTTTACCTGGCCTGAGAACATTGATCACACATAAGTTGGCCTGCTTTACGAAGTTTGCTGGTCTCTTTGGCTTGTCAACAAATGCATGTGTATCACTGTGACATTTATATGAAAGCCCTCGTTACTCGTAACTTTGAAGCATATCTTTGAAGTCAGTGGTTGAATGTTCTTTTCTAGTATGTGACAGCCCATGCTGTGTTAGACACGAGAACAACCAACCACAGAATTCCTCCTACACCCCAGCAGTCACATACAAAGTGCTTGAACAGCAAAGTTGGTGGTTGTAAAGATGATGGCGACTTCTGCAAAAAATCAAGCTAAAAAACTCCTTACAAGAGTTTATGTTTGATATTTTTGAGATGAGGAATGATTCATATTGTTTTAATTGCTGGCTATAATTTTCTTAGACAAGTGGGTTCTAGAAATGATTTGTTGCAACAATAAAGCAACGCATTTATGTTAAAAGGAAAATGTACCTTTAAAGATTTTTCACCACTCCTTCATGGATAAAATGCAGAGGTCACATGTCGCTGTGGTGCACTGTGTGCTGTGACAAATATTTCACTCACCATTTTAAGACCACTGCACCAGCACTAACTACCAGACCCTCTAATAATAAAATGATTCATGGCTAATAAAAATGATAATTGTTCCCTTCATTTTAATTAACTGTTAAAGAATCATTATAAAGGGGAAAAAAATCACACATTTTCCCACAACTTTGACTTGCTCCCGTACCATTATTGCAACAAAATGCCTAAAACACTGCAACTTTCATTGCTTTTTTTTTTTAGAAAAGCTGCTACAAAATCAGGCATTTTAGGCTTCAACAATCTCAAAAGGCCTGTGAAATCCCAGAGGTACTGATTTATAGATCACCAGCACTCACCAGCTTGTCAAACACTCTTAAGTTGTGTTTTGAATGCTTGATTAGTATCAAACCAGCTAGAAAAACTTGTGTGTTATTTGTGAAGACCTAAAAGTCTCCTAAAGGAAAACCTGAGATTTGTCAGATTTTTGTGGCTTTGCAAAGACTTTGTTTTTCATGTGAGGGCCAAAAGTAACAGTAATATATATTTTTATATAAAATATATATTTATATTTTTTATATTTTATAAATCTAAAAGAGGTAAAAGATTTGCTTTGATTGAAGTTAAGCTTTAGGTTAGTGTTTGTTGTATCTGTAATATTGTTCAATTGAAGTACCTCACAAAGACAGGACGTTTGTGTGTGTGTTTGTGTATGAAATGTAGATTCTTTGATTTACCTCAAGTATTGAAAACTTCATTTTGAACAATACTGTGTGAAATATTGATAAATGCCTACTGCACTGGGGTTATTAAAGGGTTCACAAACAAAAAGACTCAAACATCAGGTCGGAGACGCTGACGTAATCCACATCCGTGTAGAAGAACGGCTCCCCAGATTCGCCCTGGCGGATGATTAGCTTGCGCTAAGGAGTGTCCTAATAGGCCTAGTAGACATTAGAGAAGCATCAATATCCAAACGTGACTGCGAATCAAAATAGGCCATTTTCCCCAGCGAACGGCAGAGCCTTTTGATGGAAGGGGAAAAAGTAAGTTACTCCACCGACTTTCTGAAAGCAAAAGGGAAATGTTATTGCTTGTCTTTTTGGTTCTGGTTAAGAATATCAAAATCTCCCGACGCGTGAGTGGCTCCCTCGATAACCAGGTTTGAGTTCTTGGCTTCACAGAGTAATTGCGGCTTTGAGGCGTCGGAGTGCGTATAACATCATGCCAACTTTTCTTTCCTCCAACTTTTTCCTGCGGTACGGGGCTCAGCTCAGCTCGCTTTCACTCTCTCTGTCTTTCTCTCTTATGGGGAAAGAGAGATAGGCTTTAATTATTGAGCAGCCGAGCTGCAGGTTGGAGCCGTCTTTAGTCAACAGTGTTTTCTTTTTTTATAACTGATACACGACTACGCAAGGACCAGGCACTTCTTTTTCGTGTTAAAAAAGAAAGCGATTTTCCCCTCCTTTTCCTTTTGAAACAGGGATCAGAGGCTCTGAAAGCGGTTTGAAGGGCCTTAAATCAAAAGAGTTAAACTGTGATTTTTTCGAGGCCTGAAAAATTGTGCCGATAAAGAATGCAGCAATGATAATTCCATTATCCTGTCATTAAAAACAGGAGCATAATTAAAGCACAAGTTGATCTTTTCTTAATCTGGGCCTTTCCTCGAGTTAACACAGTCATCATTCAGTTACGGTGCGTGAGAACAGAAATGCACTTGCTCTTAACTATGTTTGTGTTTGAGTAATTATTTGTGAACACAGCTCAGCACACAGTGCACCACAACCAAATGTTACCTCTGCATTCAACCCAGCCGTAAAGTAGCAGCGGGCAGCTTTTTTGCCGGGCCCAGGGAGCAGTACCTTGCTCATAAGTATCTCAGTGGTACCATAAGTCAAGTCAAAATCAAAGTAAACTTAACTGTCACCTCTGCTATATACTGTACAGATACATAGAGAGACGAGATGACGTGGCTCCAGTTTTAACAGTGCAGTAGGAAATAGGGAACAAAGAGCAAATAAGGCACATGGAACAAACAATAATAAATAGAGTACAAAAATATACATTTTAAACTAGACATGGAATAATAAATATAACTTTAACCTAGAATTAGAAATAGAGGTAGAGGTAGATAGAGAGACAGTTAGGATGCAGTATTGCCTACAAAGTGGAAATTGACTTTTACACTGGATTTGCAAGAGGTTGTGACAGGTATCTATTTATACATTCAATGTTCGATATTTGTGCAAATAAGAGGCGGCAGTGAAAATTATTATTGCAGTGATTGTATCAACATTCATTTGAGGAGGAAATAGTCTGTATAGCTGCATGTATATCACAGTGACGGTGGTGTGTAAAGTGCAGTGGTGCAACAGAGTCAGTTAGTTCACAGTCCGGGTGTGTGTGTGGGGGGACGTCCCGTCCCGGGACTTGAACCCATGATCTTCTGATCACTGGACCAACTCCCTGACCGTTACACTCCAACAGCCCTAGAAGTGTACATCCACCAATTGTGTTGTTTTTTGTGCACTTCCTTGACATTTTAACAAATTGTATACTGAGTAATGTATAATTATAAGTTCAATCTGACAGAGCAAATCATCAAAAATTTAGGAGACATCTAGAAATATTCTCTGGTTTATCTCATCAATGTCTCTCATCGGCAAAACCTAGCAAAAGAATTCTCTATTTCATCCATGTGATTCATTCAAGCAGTTGGACGTACCATTTCAACCAAGGAGACCATTCAGTTATAGATTGACAAGTATTTTATTTGGCAAAAACAAGCTGTCTTTAGTGTGTATGTGATAAGTTTTGGAGGAAGCCCGTCGCTTGGTCGTTGGCTCCCTCGTCTCTGAAGCCGGCAGATCTGGCTGGAAGACCAGGCAGGAAGGCGAAGGAACCTGCCCCAGACCGAGACGGGAAGCCAAAGGTGGTGGAGGAGAGGAGGCGGGCGAAATCGAACAGCTGTAATGGCAGAGAAGAAGGCCAGTTTACTGCTTATATACAGAACTAGGAATTATGCGATTTGATGTGCCGACACTCACTAGGTCTCCTTGTTTGAACTTCCGTATTCACTTTCATTTCTGCAATTTGTGTTCTCATTTTCTGTCTTTGTAGGATACTGTAGAGATAACAACTTCTCTAGAAAAATCCTCTGATTGTTTCCTTTTTCTCTGTTTCGTATCACTATACTGGGGTGCGTTTCCCAAAAGCATAGTTGCTAACTATGTTAACAACTAACATAGTGTACATTAGCAACTAACATAGTGTTGCTAAAGTAGTTAGCAATATATTAGCAACTATGCTTTTGGGAAACGCACCCCTGATTGGTTGCACAATGATATTAACAACAAATCTAAAGAATGACAAAGTTCCACATTTACAAATAAAAATGTATCCAGTCTGCTCCTTCCTTTATAGTACTTAAAAACAAACAACTTTACTTTAATTTAATTATATAAATAAGAAAGCTATGAAAACTGTTCTTTTGTTTTCAATGTTTAAGATCTCTATTGAAAAATACCCACCGGGGTTTATTTTGTAAATGTGTTAATGACTTATTGTGATTATCTTAATCTTAAGGAACAATAATGCTGTCTTTGTTTGGAATAACAGAAGATGATGTCAGGTAAATGCAGTGTTGGGGAGTAACGGAATACTTTTACCACCGTTACGTATTGAAATTACAAATTATGGGTAAGTGTATTCCGTTTCAGTTACAGTTTAAATAGATGTAATCAGAATACAGTTACATTGTTAAAAATAAAGTACTACATGATGGTATTTTTCTGTTTCACATGTTTATCATTTATCCATTTATCACTGGGAGCCCTTCAGAACACATAACTAAAGCCTGTTATGTAAAACGACATTTAACATAAGTTTCCACGGTTACACAATGCAGGAGTCATAGGTGGAGCCGGCACAACAGAGCCAGGGCAGAAATGCACTCCTGTCGTGAAAAATCAGACAACACTTCAAATTAACCTCTCATTATCGTTGAACGCAAGTTATTTGTGAGTAATTCTGTTCACTAAAACTGAAGTAATTGCGAAAAACGACATTTTTAGCGATGTAAACACATGCATTGTGTTTGTTAGTGTGCACGACTCTCACGAAGATGTCCAACATGCAGTAAACCGTTCAGTAAAGAGTTCAGTCAAATCTTCCTCTTTATTACAAAAAAAGCATATATTTTATCTCATAAATAACAAAACCAACCGGCATTCTACTCACAGTACAGCCATTATTTGATATTTTCACTGTTTATTCCACATTATTGTGACGCAGCTCTCATGTGGAACACTGTCATGTTAAACGACTCTCGTGAAAAACGTAGTCCCAAATGAATCCAAATTCGCTCAAAAAATGGCAAAACTTCACTATTTCTTTATTTACAATTAATATATTATAGAGTAAAAAGAGAGTAAAAATAAATATAGAAAAATTCATGCTTTGGTATCAAATAATTTTATTCTATATCCCAATGGATTCCAAAAGTGTTTCCTCCTGGCACTAATTTTTCCTTATAGAACTAAGCCATAGAATGTCTCTACATAATAAAAATCTGCAAGCCAATAAAACAGACTCTGTTCTTACTGTTTCTAGTAGTTATATCTACAGTTCCAGCCCTTTGTTACTACATAAAAAATGAAAATGAAAATAATTCTGCAGAAAATAATTGCGCCAGAAGTGCCCCAAATTCTCTCAGGGCTATAAGGGCTAAAAGAAAAGGGGGTGAAATATGAAGGGTGTGATTGCCACGTTCATACAGTTGTAAAAAGCAAGATGATGTGGAAGTAGCCCTGCGGTGTGTTGGCCCCTCCAGGGTTGTTCCCTGCCTTGCGCCCGTAAGTTCCTGGGATAGGCTCCAGTCCCCCACGACCCCAGTTGGAATTAAGCGGTTCAGGTAGTCAGAATACATTGCTCACGTTGAGTAATCTAACGGAATACATTACAAATGACATCTTAGGGCATGTATTCTGTATTCTGTAGTGTAATACCTTTTTAAAGTAACTTTCCCAACACTGGGTGAATGTTTGCCTTATATTGGCTTGCAGCCTTGACATTGAGTAAATACTACAGATTATGATGCAGACTTGGAAAGCGAGTATGTCAGCACAAACGTTAACAACACAACTGTGTACAAATACAAATATGTCATTTACAGCAAGTATTTCCAAAGCTGCTTGTTTATGTTCTATTTTTAAAAGACCACTTGACTTTAATTTGTATTATTCAATTCATTTTTACTGTGAGTATATATATTAATATTTTAAAAAAACATATGACCTTTATCTATATTTCTATCTACAAATCTTTATGTATAAATCCAAAGCTTCACAACCTCTCTGTGGCATCTCAGGACCCTTGGAGCAAGCTCCTGCCAGGATAAACAAGTCTTTAGGCCAGGTGCCAACTGTCCAGCCGGAACCCGCCTCTGCTTCTATTATTAATAAGGTCTTAGCGGAGTTAAGCACAGCTCTTTCACTTCGCAGGTCTCGTCCTCGCGCCGCTGTCGACCTGCCGACACGTTCTAACCCCTTTTAATTGCCCCAGAGGTGGTGTGCGGCTACAGAGGCCATGGCCCCACTATAAATAATGCATTATTTATTCTGATCTGCCAGCTCGGCTCTCCGTCTGCCAGCCGGCTAATAGATTAATGAGGTCATATTAACATTCGCCTCACAGGCCGGACCGGGCAGGCTGTTGATCAAAATTAGATTGGGCCTTCCCCAGATTAAGCACATTTACTGCAGGACTTCGCTCAGGTACTTTGCTTCCCAGCGCCGTTAAAAAAAAAAACGGCGCAGACCGACACGTAATGCGTCTCCCATTACAAAGCCGCGTTTGCAGAAATCCAATAAAGCCATGTAATTTTTGTCCAAAAAGTAAGAAACGCTCACCAAATGCATCGCTGCGGCTCCCTGAACGTCCGCCGTTTAAGGCATTACCGTTGTTTAACAACGTCAGGCAGAAAGTGTAATGGCTCTGATGGATTTGCTAATATTTTTTATTGTCTTTTGTGGCGTACTTAAGCCATTAAAGAGTTGAAATGCAAGAAAAGATGTCTGTCAATTTGTCAGTTATTTGCTAGCTAACTGTTGTAGCACTTACTGTCATTTGCCCTGATCAATACTTAATAAATTAGGATTTTTCACCTCGGTTTAAGGCGAGGATGCTTCAGCACCTTCCCCAAGGGCCGTGGCCTGATGGAGCCATGGCTCTAATTCAGCCAAAGTGAGCAGCTCAAGCGCTCGGCGGCTCGGCCGGAGCCCTTTTTCTTTTTTTCTGCCAAATTGCTTTTGGTAAATTCACTTGGGCTGAAACGGAACTCGGGCTCCACTTTCATTAAAGCCTGAATGCTTAAAAGACGGCAAGAGAGAGAGAGAAAGAGGAGGAGAGCGTGTGAGAGAGAGAGAGAGAGAGAGAGAGAGAGAGTGGGGCGAGGAAGGGAAAAGGAAACAGCGCAAGCCAGCCCCAGAGCTTTGTTTACGAGCCACAGTGGAGTATTATAATGCGGTGATGACGGAAAGGCGTCTAAAAACGATCCCATTTGCAGTATTGAATTATCAACGCCCAGCATCAATGAGGCTGCCCACCGCCCAGCTGACCCCCACCCCTTTCCTGGGAAACACGTCCAATTCAATTAAATACATTTGTTAAACTATTTAGTGATTGCTTAAGCATACTTTCACTCACAATCCATTCATTACCGACTCTAAAAACGCTGTTGTACAGTTCTGGGGGAGAAGGTTATGTAGATTGATGGAATTAATTGTCCTGCCGGACAAAAATGTCACGAGAACAATTAGATTTGTGTGACGACTTTCTTCTTTTTTTCCATCATCCACTCACACACACACACTCTTCCCAGTCTGTTAGTAGCATAGCATTTTAATTTGTAACCAGACATGATAATAAAATGGGAAGTGGCCAAGGAGCAGCTAACACATCCCGCATTGATTAAATGAGACGAGTTCTCTGACGAGTGCAGTAACGACATGACACAAAGACTCTTTGTGCTGCTGCACCACCATCCCTCCTTCTCGTAATTAGACAGTCTGGTGTCTATGCTCTTATTTATCACAGTATATTTATGTCCCCCTTTCACATTTGGCTTTAACAAACTTTCAATTATTCAGATCATGATCAGACAGCACTTGACTGTATTAAAAGAAAGAGTGTTCTGAGCAACAGCAAGAAGGTCCTGGCTTAATCCCAACTGAGGTCGCGGGGGGACCGGAGCTATGGGCACAAGGAGGGGACCAACCCTGGCAGGCGCCAACACACCGCACGGCATCTCCTTGGAGCAAACAAAGGGTTAAAGGTCTTGTTCAATGGGCCAAAGGTGGTAGAGTTGGAGGTTGTATAGAGTCGGATTTGAACCAGTCTACAGCAGCACATGATTAGACATGGCCCCTGTGCAAGGATGAGATGCAAAATCGTGAAGTGCTCCAGTCAGGGTGTTTGCCCCATGATAAGAAGGTCACTTGTTCAAATTTCAGGACTGGTTAAGGTACCAGTCCCCAAGCACTGCTCCCTGGGCACTGCCAATGATAGCTGCCAAATGCTCCTTCACGCATGAGTTAAATGCAGAGGTCACATTTAATTGTGGTTCACTGTGTGCTGAGGTGTGTTTACAATGACAAACAATCACTGACTTTCAATCTCATGGTCTGTGGGCATCACACTTTTCACCAGGTCGTAACACTAATATTTAACCACTACATAAAAGGAAGTTAATGTGAAAAGTTAATGGACAATAAACACTAAAACAGTTTGGTAGCTTAGGAGTTAGGGAGTTTGTTGCACAATCAGAGGGTCGCCGGTTCAAGTCCTGAACTGGTAAACGCACCACTGAGATACTCATGAGCAAGCACTGCTCCCCCAGGTGCTGCCACTGCTCCTTCAAATGAAGAGGTCACATCTTGTTGTAATGGAATGTGTGCTGTGCTGTGTTCCCAATGACAAATGATCACTTACATAACTGAGTCACATAAATATCAGATATGTTGTAAGTGCCACTATATTGAGTAGATTTCTTTTCAATGAGGATGGCTCAAAACATCAAAACTACAATTTCAATGCAGACAATGAATGCAAAGTCATTTACATTTACTGCCTCTTACCCAGAACCAATTCCATTTCCTAGTTACAGGGACAGTCTCCCTGGAGCATCTGCAACCTCTCAGTCTTTAGGAGAGTATCTTATTACTAAACCATCTCATCCCTTGATCAGAAATGTATAACATTTTCTGGAGACACTACCAGCCAAAACGGCATGCACACACTGAGATTTCCTACATTTGCATTTTACGTACTTAATATTTACAAATCGTGCACTCAATATTCTTTACTAACAAATAAATTGTTCATCATCTGGGTAGTTATTAGTAAGAAAATGTCATATATTTGATTCATAACTACTGGCCTACAAAAAGCCATAATTATAATATTGATCACTAGACAGGTAGTGGCATAACAGTTGGGCATTCGCCCAGTAATCAGAAGGTCGCCGGTTCAAATCCCAGACCGGTAAAGTTATCACTGAGGTACTCATGAGCAAGGTATTGTTCCCCGGGGTGCTGCCCATGTTATCTGCCTACTGGTCAAATGCAGAGGTGTGGTGTGTTCACAATGACAAATCACTCACTTTCAGGTGTTACTTATACAATATTGCCAAGCTCTTAAATGAAAACAATGAGATAAAACTGGTTAATGAATGCATTTTAAAAGTTAAAGAGCAGTCTTAAATGTGTCAGACATGCACTGTTAACTACTCTTTCCATGTTATAAAGAAAACTAGTTTTATTTGACAGTTAGTGAATTTTGGTGAGTGATTATTTGTCCTTGTGAACCCACCACAGCACAGCACATAGTGCACAGCAACAACATGGGAGCAGTGAAGGAGCAGTAGGTAGCTAACATGGGCAGCACCCTTGGAGCAGTGCCTGCAAACGGTACCTTGCTCATGAGTACCACAGTGGTACCTTTACCCATCTGGGACTTGAACCGGTGACCCTCTGATCACAGGGCCAACTCCCTAACCATTACAGTACCAACTGCTCCAGCTGCAGTATCAAATACATGAAAAAGTGAGGGGAAAACAGTGATATGCCACAAATGTGTATAAAATGCGTAAATTTCATATCCAAAGGCTTCCATATTCACAGCATCGGCTAAACACATCCGCCCACCACACTAGAACCTGGGTTAATAAGAAGATGCCGTTTTTATACACTGTCCATTTGGAACCAGACTTGGACAACAAAAAATGGAGGCAACCAAGATTCACCACAAGCCTGTAGCATGATTATTAAAATTAAATGGAATATGTGGGGTCACAAGCAACACACTGAGAGAAAAGTAAGCAAAAAAGTAATAAATACATGGGGTTCAAATAGGGTGGATAAAGAGCAAGCAATATCCATCGAATTCTGCTAAGGCGAAATTATTTCTTTTGGGCGAATTTGTTTACGTCCTGCTGAAAAGGACCTAACTATTGGTTAGAAAATGGAGGTCACTAAAAAGAAGAGAGAGAACAGTATCCTACGTGTTCCTTCCTGTAACACATTTTAAAAGACTTGTCTTATCACTAGCTTATAACTTGTCATCAGTGGTGAAAAGAGGACAGAAAACTTCATATTGAAGTTTAAAAACTGCTGAAGTTGGGAGAGCTTCCTCTGCTTTTGACATGTTTGCTAACAAAAGCCACTTGTCAGCATGGATAGACATGTCTGAATAGAACAACAATTACTTTGATTGGCTGTCAAAGCCTCCTAGTGTTGGCGACGCTGGCGTCCGTGGTGGGCTCATGCCACTCGTGATTTTTTTTTTCCAGGTATAAACTATAAGCACTAACTGGGGCAACATAATTCCGAAATCAGTGAAAAGTTTGAAATATTTTGAAATGTTAATGTACCATTATGTCTGTATGAGCAGGGAAACAAGCTGGATATTATCTGGATGATGAACATGTTTCAAAAATACATGAAATTGTCATGTCCTCACTGCCTCAGCTAATTGTGTTTCTTGTCAGTAATCCAACTGCAACACTGTTTTCCCCTATTCATTTTCAGGTTAATTTTGTGTTTTCCTATTCCTATAATGACCATTCAACAGCTCATAGTTTTATAGCTAGGTCACCTATAATCAGAAGAAATATCTATACACAAGCTTTATCAGTTCTCTTTTTTTACTTTTCTACCCTTTTTTGCATTTGTAGCACCCAGCAATTAAGCAATCATCTCTTCAGGAATTGTTAGTCTAGTTCAGTTTATCAGAGGTGTCACATGTACACGCATTGTTCACTCAAGTAGAAGTATAGATATATGTTTTTAAAAAGACTGAAGTTGAAGTATTGACTTCTTTACTCAAGTTCAAGTGAAAAGTACAGGCTCTAAAACATACTTAAAGTCTAAAATATAAAGTAGCATTTTAGGGCAAAGCTGACTGGACTCGATGTGCAAGCGTTATGTAGAGCACAAGCAAAAAATAAAGCCACATGAATACATAAAGCTCCACTGGCCATGACCGTCATTATACATGATGATCGCCTCTATCCTAAAGACGTCATACAACAAATATTATAGTGCTGTAAAGAGCCCTGTAGAAATAAACTCAACTGATCTGAACTGAACTTGGTCGAGCTAAGCTTCTTTCTGCCACCGCAATCAGAATATCATTTCTCACCGAGTTGCCGACTGGTTTTAGTTTCCTTTCTCTCTCTCTCTCTCTCTCTCTCTCTCTCTCTCTCTCTTTTTATCATATCTATCATGTTGTGTGTCATATCCAGTGCACCAATAAGATTGTCTTTTCTGTGCGTGTTTACTACATTCCAACCAATCAGTCAAGTTGTCTGGATGGGTGCATTATTGATATGGAATATGTGAAATGCATAGCAAAATGGCCTAATAAACCTTAATTTAAATTAAACCAAACAAGAGCAATGAGCCTGATTTGAAAATGTAAGGAGTAGAAAGTACAGATATTCATGCTAAAATGTACATAGTAGAAGTTAAAATTTGGTACCAAAATAAATAGTCAAGTAAAGTACAGATACCTGAAAATTCTACTTAAGTACAGTAACAAAGTTGTACTTTGTTACTTCCCATCTTTAGCACATTATCAGTTTCACCTGTGTATCATTTAGTTTGACTGTTATTTGTTAATTGGTTGTGTAGTTTAGTTTGATGGTTGGCTGTTGGTGTTCTGATTTATTAGGCAGATTAGGCAGATTTATTAGGTTTGATTAGGCAGTTCACAGTCTGTCATTGTCTTCACCTGTATCCCATTTCCTCCTGCTCTTTTTAGATCCAGCTGACCCTGGATAGCTGTCCATTCCCTATCATTTTTTGCCTCGTCTATGTGAATGGTTCTGTAGCTCTCGCTTTCTGTCTCTCCAGTTTGCTTGCTGACCATCAGATTTCTGCCAGGTTCACACTACCTCTGCCTTCTTTGTTCAGCGATTTCATGTAGACACTCGTCCAAATCATTTACTCACAAACTGTGTTGTAGCATGAACCTGAGCTTTGTTCCTGTTCCTCTCCTTTTCTTTTTCCCCTTTTGATTTTTTTCTCCTTAATCCTGCTTATCTGACTCCTGCATTATGCTCTCCGTCACCACAAAAAACAGTGACCGAAATCCCCCCCAAAAATCATTATAGTGGTATTTACTATCAACGTGGTAGTTTATGACCAATATAAAATAAATTTTAGACTGATGATCTAACTTCCATCATTCCATCTACTGTGGTCTACTAACTGGTCTGTAAAGACCCATTTTACTCGGGATCAACTTAAGATAGATGCATGGATAGATACATAGAGAGAAACAGACAAACACAGGAAGAGAGAGTGTTGTATAGTGCCTAAGTGCTGCGGTTTCATTACATTTTTCCACCTCTGATTGGTTACAGCTGAGTTCTCAAAATTTTCAGGTGTTGGTGTCCTAGTGGTAGGATGTCCGCCTCTGGAACAAGTAGTTGCGGGTTCAGATACTACCCCTGGCATTACTAACACTGGGTCCTGGAGCAAGACCATTACCCCTAAGTTGCTCTCAGGGGAACTGTCCATGAAATTAGGAAAATATAAGTCGCTCTAAGAGCGTCTGTTAAATGCCATAAATGTAAGTGCATGCTGTTACACCAGCAATTTCACCCATCTCCAAAATCTTCCTGCCTATTCAGAATTTCATTGAAGACCAGAAACTTTACCACTAGCAGCTCTGCTTCTGAACACAGCTCTGCTCTTAACAAGTGCCAGCCTCTGTGAGCTCAGTGAGTTGTGCAGTAGCACTGCACAGCTGATTAAAGTCTGACTGTCTGCGCCAAACACACACACACACACACACTACGACACCGTCACCGGGAAGGCTATACCACTGTCCGATTGCCGTAGATCTCGTCAGCCGCTTGGGGAGGAGGAGGTGAGGCTTTTTCCTGTGGCAACTGACACGGTGGGATGTAGCATGTCAAGACAAAGATGGAGGATGAAGTGTCACAGCCGATACAGGAACTCCTGTCTCCTGCCATGCTGACCAGCAAGCTCTGGCATTTTAGAAATTGGTAAAAAAAAAAAATGCCCACACTTTACCTCAGTTCACAATGTGTTTTGGAGTTCATTTAGATGATTTACTTTCTTTTACTTATGCTTTTGATCTTGCTTAACCAAGTGCAGTCATGCAGTATAGTCAAGTATTTAAAGGCACCTCACCTGAGTAAGGAACATTTTATGTACAGTCCAGGTATTCCCCCTGCCTCTCAATGACCATTTGTAATGTGCATTATCTGAATACCAAAGCCAGAAATGGGTACTGTTATTTGCCCACTGTCACAAGTAAATGCTTCATATAACTAAATAACTAATTAACTAATTAAGCGAGTAAGTAAGTAAGTAACTGACTTACTATTTATAAAAAATAAATAAATAAATAAATAACATTTTAAGCATTATCTTGAGCAAGACCCAGCAGAATGATGGAAGTTTGGTTTGTAGGCAGTGTCTAGTCTGTTTATTTAAAAATTCACTGCAACTGAAAGACAAAGTATCATTGAATAACATAATGGACACAATTACAATTGCTAATCTATTGTTCTTTAGTAAATTTCAATGAGTTCCCTTTGATCAAAATGTTAGTTTATAGTAGATCTGGTAACTTTAACATGGGAAACATTGTTCTAAACCAGACTTGAGTGACTGAAAGACACAAATACATGATGAGAAATTTAGGTGTACCGCAAATAGTAAATGTCGTTCTAAAATGTATCCAGGTGGAACTTTACATAAGATAGAGTTGTGTGCACATACTGGGAAGAGATGGGATCAAGACCACCTAAACTGAGACCGAGACCAGATTATGACCAGAGTTTGTCGAGACCAAGACCAGGGCGGGGCAAGACACAGTCAAGACCGAGACCGGACCAATGCACCTTTTACACATGACAAATGAGTGGAACATACAAAGCCTAAGCAACTTCAAACATTCATTCATTCATTATCTGAACCACTTAATCCCAACTGCATATCCTGGCAATTTACGGCCGCAAGGTGGGGAACAACCCTGAGCAGGCGCCAACACACTGCAGGGCACACACAATCACATTCACACATTATAAGGCCAATTTAGAGTTTCCAATTAACCTATAGTGCATGCTTTTGGACTGTGGAAGGAAACCGGAAACACCCAGAGAAAATCCACGCAAACATGATGAGAGCATGCAAACTCCACACAGAAAGGCCCTACAGCCAACTCGGGGCTCAAACCCAGGACCTCAACATTAAACATGTTTATTCAATATTTCTCTCTTACATATCTGTAATGAGGAAATAGCTTCACTGGAAGCAGTTATCCAAACTGATCACATCATATGTTAAACAAACAGTTGCAAAACACTCCTCAAGACCAAACTCACTGTTTCATTGACTTGCAGAGTTTTTATTTTGCAGAGACATGCTATGGCTTAGTGCTGTGAAATAAAATAAGGTTAGTGCCTCTTTATCCATTTGATATCCATCAGGAAACAAAATAAATTCAATTCAAATTTATTTATATAGCGCTCTTAACAACATTGTCACAAAGCAGTTTACATATAACTGGCCTAAACCCCCACTATTTGATAGCAAATAATGCAATTTTCTATGTAAATTTCTTTCCTTATTGATTACTCGCTAACATTATAAAATTAAAAACGAAGAAATGTTTACATATTGAGTAATTTTGAGCAGATTTGGACTCGTTTTGGCCTATGAAATTGCTTTTGACCTTGAACAGAACTACGTTTTTGCAAATGATGGCGCTCCATATGAGAGTTGCAAGCTCTAATGGGTGTGTATAAGTATCGAATAATGTAATTAATGCCTTTTTATGCAATTACTTCAGTTTTTGTGCATGGAATTACTCATAAATAATTTCACACATAGAGGAATGAATACAATATCCGGTGAGTTGAAAGTCTTGTCCTGATGGTATGTGTGTGGTTTCTGTAAGTTAAAGGTTATTTTGCGTTATTAAAACAGTAATTAATAACACAAAATGCCTGTGTCGGTCTCAAAGAGTATTAACAGTAATATTCTTAGAATTGTGGTCTCAGATGGTCTTGCTTTTTTCTTTTACTGAAAATGACATGGAAACCCATCAGATTATGCCACATTGTTAATGCCAGCGTGTACAGAGTGTATCCCAACAGATCTGCATATAGATTTGTGAACAAAATGAGTGTATTCACACACTCTGTAACAATGGGAATAATCAGTGTAAATTGTAAAGCCACGTGTCAGAAAACCCAGGAGATGCGAACCGTCTGTTATGACAATTAAACTCCCATTAGTAAAAGGTGTTTTACACACAACCAATCCCACAATCCTGCTTCGTTCATCAAAAGTGCGACTTCATTCTCACTGTCTACGTCCTAACATTTGTCCTTGCTACCAGACAAGGATCTGTGCTATTCTTCCGGAAAGTCACAAGGTGTTAACACGTTAATTAAATGAGCTCTCTAACGATGACGCTAGAAACAAACTTCCACACCACTGTCAATCATAACTTCGAGAAAAGGTCAGGGGGCAAGATTTTCACCAACGGGAAGCAATCAGGCATCGCGAATAACGCGGCCGTGAACTCCTATCAAAAAAGCTGTTGTGCAGAGGGCTAAAAAAGCGTCCAAATTACAAAAAAGAAATAACTGCAATTTACACTCATTTTCACCTTTTTGTTGTGCGTGTTGCTCTGTCCTGGGAGTGACGCGGTCGGGGAGAGGGGGCTTTTCTCCGAGGAGCCGGCACGTGCGGAGGGACAATGGGTCGAAGCTCACACCAGGCCCAGCGCGTCACACCTGCTGGGAGAACAAATGACACACTTCATTCTACTCGGCCGTCTGCCTGGCGTTTCACGCCAGCTCCGAATTCATCACCTTTGTCTTCAAAACAAAGGCGGGAAAGGGGGAGGAGGGAAACAGAAATTGCTTGCTCTGAGGTGATCCAGAGGAAATATTTCCAGAGCTGGAGAGGGACAATAACCTTGTTGTCCACATTGTGCAGGCAGATACACAGACGAAAGATGGCAAACCAAACTTGTAGAGATGGATGGACATATTTGTTAGAGATGTGTGGTTGCAACTGTAGAAAAATAAAATAATATTAAGCCAAAACAGAATTTAAGATGGTCTTTGATGGTCATTTGCAGGTTTGAAGATGGTCATGTTGCTTCTCATGTCTGGGAACAAATTGGCAAACCAACCTGCACGAATTTAGATAATTAACATTCAAGAGAAAATGATACAAAGTAGGGTGAATTCTGCAATTACAGAGAAAAAATGTCAAGAGCTACATGGAATAATGATTCATCAGGGTTCATGACTTGTTTGCAAGTTTGAGGCTAGTCAGGTTGGTACTTAGGTCTGGAAAATGGACAAAAATAATTTAGAAAAACAACTTGCAGGAATCAAGATCATTAACATGTATGCCATTTAGCAGACACTATTATCCAAAGTAGTATAAATTTTGCAATTACAGAGGAAAAATGTCAAGAGCTACATAGCTTGATGGTTCATGACGGCTTGAAGCTGGTTAGGTTGGTCCAAAAGACTATCTAAAATAGTTTGCCAGGCTAGTTTGACACCAACTTGTATGGATTTAGATCATTAATGATTATTCACAGACAATCTTTTCATAAGTAATATACATTTTATAATTACAAAGAAAAAGCTGGTCAGATTGTTTCTCAGATCAGGAAAACAGCTTAATAAAATAGTCTTGCCAAGTTAATTTGGCACCACCTAAACACCAGGATAGATTTAACTCATTTATGACATTAGCAGACTCCCTTGTCTAAAGTGGAATTTCCTAATTACAGGGGGAAAAGAGCTACAAAGAATTTATTAAGGTTCAGGATGGTCATTTGCAAGTTTAAAGCTGGTCAGGTTAGTTCACCATTCAGGAAAATGACTTAAAATATGTTTGGCAAGCAAATTTGGCACCAAAGCCAAATGGGATGATATCAAATGATTTATATTTAGGATGGTGCATGATGGCCATTTGCAGGTTTGAAGCTGGTTCAATTTGGTTCTCAGGTAATTTGCCACAAAAAACAATTTTGACTGTACCAAATCATTTACATTTACCACATTCAACAGACATGGTTTAATTTTGCATTGGGTTAAGGGTTGTCATCAGGGGCCCGAAAGGTTGTTTTAGGTTCCCCTGAGTTTCAGTATCTAAGACCCACCATCACCAATAAGTTTGACTTATACCTCTTTCCCACTGCACTGGTCCCAGTTCTCAATTTGGGAACCAGTGCCACGTTTTGTTCACTGACAAAACATGATTCTGGTGCAAAATCAGCTCTAAAGAATCATCAAAACTCTTGAGGCTAATCAAAATGAAATTATATAATATTATTTATTGCTTACAAAATGAAATAATAATTGTAATACATAATGTAATACATAATAATACATAATGTTGAAAGACAGAATCAAAATGTCATCCGATCTGACAAAATCGCACATTCTAATTTTGAGATGCAGTCTGATAAAACAAAAAAGCATTGAAAATATCGATTTATCTTTTTAGATCTTATATAAAAGAAAAAATCTTAAAATTCATCTCTCAAAGTTTCATAGTCAAGATAATTGTATAAAGGAACTTAAATGGCTATTTAAGTTGAAACCCATCAAAATCCTTAAAACTTAAAAGACCGATGCATGCATTTGCATTGTTTATTATTATTATTTTTTTAATAACTCAGAAACTTACAGAAACCACACACATCTCATCAGAATCACAAGACTTTGAACTTAACAGATATTACCATATATCTTCCAATAGTAGCCCCGGCGTTTATTCAAAAAATTATTCGGACGGCCCGGTGTTTAAAAGAGACCGGCAGTTGTTGGAAACCAGCTATTATTCGCCTTGCAGACGGAATGGTGATGGGTAAACGGGGTTCATTTGACAGTAAAATACGGTATGGTACCGTATTTACGGCCACAAAATGTAGACAACAGCACCGGATGAACATTTCAGGATTTAATGAAATTATCAGTACAGCAGTACGGTATTATTAAAGCAGTATACGGTATTACCATAAGCATGAAAAACAGGTACGGTAGACGTCTACTGAACTTTCTTGCCAGTGATGCCACCAGTGTGGTCTTTTACTACAGACCGGCGCTTAAAGGAGACCGGCTGCTATTGGAGACCGGCGTCTATTTGTCACGACATCTCTTCAAACCCGGCGTTTATTGGAAACGGGCGTCAATAAGAGACTAGAAGATATACGGTATATTGATTCCTCTGTATGTGAAATTATAAGTAAGTTATTCCGTACACAAAAACTGTGAAAAACTCACTGAAACATTCCAGTTCAAATCTTCCCTTTTATTACAGACTCATATTTTAACAGATAAATAGCAAAAACAACCAGTGTTTTACTTACAAAACAGCCTTTTACTTGATATTTTCAGTGTTTATTTATCGCATTATTGTGACACGGCTCCGAGTGACATGCAGGGGATTGTGATAAATGTAGTTCTCTAGCAGAAAGGCCAAAATCTGAATTTAAATGTAAAGAAAAAATTGAAATAATTTAAGCTTTAGTCTGGTTTATTAGCATTTTCTAAGTATCTAAATGATTTTAGTAAAATTTAGTTGTAAAATACTGAGTGTATCCCTTTGGATGCTAAGGATTATCTAAGATTTCAACAAAAAACTGTGACTGATTTTGTCAGATCAGTTCACATAATATAGTTCAGACTGGTAGTATTACTGTTAGCATTTGGACTAATGCTAGTCTGTGTTCAGACAAAATCAATTTATTTAAGATATTTAATTGTGGCTATCAGAAGAGGCAGAATAAGCAGCCCTTAAAAATTCAAATGTATCCTCAAAGCTTCAAGCAGCAACTGAAAACTTTTCCACCATTGTTGCTTTGTTTAGTTGGCATAGTGTGTGACGTGATTGAAATGTCTTCAGACAACTTACGCTGGGCTCTTAAGTCAATGAGCATTACTTCATTCCCTTATGCAGACCACTATCCTACAACCCCCCCAGAGCTTGACCAGCTAAACACCAGTTCACTGCTCCTGTTTTGAACGACCTTTCTGGAAGCGCACCTTTTTTCTGCTCTTCCAGTCAATACTTCCATGAACAGCCTTTTAACGTTGCTTTTGGAAATTAAGTCAGACTGACGCTTCCCAAAGGCCTTGTGGATAGACCGAGAGCTAGATAAGATCTCATGAATTCATGTACGAACCTGGCAGCTGTAATAATCTCTGAGTGAGGAGTGGGGATTTTATGTGTGGGAGACAGTCAATTAAAATGTGAAGCCAGGCTAAAGAGGAGCGATTATGACCTGACCTTTTGCAGTGCATAAAAAAGGGTGAGCTCTTTGCGATCACCACCCAGCCTGGAGACGGTGCCGACACATCCCGGAAGCCAAATGAATTCTGAACGAGCAGCAGCACATGAGGGGCCATTCGTATCCAAATGCACACACCTTGATTTACGTACAAACAAGTTTTAACTGTGAGTTACCCAGGCTGAGAAAGCTGAGCAGAGCTAAGCGCGTAAATGTCCGTGCTAAACAGGGGCGATGTTATGATGAAGATCATTAATTGTGCAACTATAGAGCAAAATGAACTCTTTTATCTTTTGACAGAAATGTCAGAAGCAGTATTTTATTCCATTCACAGTATTTGAATTTATTCTCAGCCAAGGTTTGGTTCCGGTTCAGAGTCAATTTTGCAGTTTTGGAACACATTTTTATCAGTGGGAAAACATGGCACTGGTTCCAGCTTAGGAAATGGCACTGGAACCAGTGCGGTGGAAAAGCTAGACAGTATCTGAAGCTGTAGACATTAAGAGACAAACTATAGAAAGCATAAACTACTTGTCACGCTCTAGTATGAACAGGGAGAAAGATAAAGTATTTAGCTACAGAAAGTACATTTTATAAATGTTGAAATTACTAACACAGATAGTAAACTGGTTTATACCAGTCACTGCTGGTATGATGCTAGTCAAGCTAATGTCCAAAACACAGCTTAAGCTGGTCATAAGTAAAATTAATCTTTGAGAACCACCTAAAGAAAAAAACTAGCTATTTTTTGTCTTAAGGTGATTAATAAAGATTCATTTTACTTATAACCAGTTAAAGCAAGTTGGGTTTTGAGTGACTGAGCTAATCTAAAGACTTGCACTTTCTCAGCTAAGCTTTCATTTAGCTGAGGAGGTGCAGGTCTTTAGATTAGCTGGACAATCCTGTGCAGGATAAAGACAAGAGTTCCTCCAAATCCAATCCTCCTCAGCACCTAAACCAATGTTAGGGTCAGACATAGAACGATGCTAACTCATTAGCTTTGTAGCCCTTTAAGTCTGTAAGATGACTTGTTAGGCTTAACTGCTTTGGAAACCTAGATACTGTTAAAAATGTCAGTCTCCAGTCATAGAGGAATTGCATATTACTGAGACATCTAGTGAGAGGAACGCTGACCTGGATCTTATTTTTTACATTAATCCACTTTAAAAGGCTAAACATGGAGGCAGACAGTATTAGCTTCCAGCTGTTACGACTAATCAATGAAATCTCAATTTTGTTTATGTTGTTCCATCTTATTCTTATACTGAAAGGCTGAGTGCTGAGTATTTTAATAATTCTTCTTTTTTTCACAAGCTACATTAACATGCTTCAGAAAGTCATTTTCCAGAAGCTTCCTGTTGTAAATCCACTACCGCCAAGAACTCCCTTATCATGTCTGGGGCATCCTCACCCACTGTCCAGCTTAAGAACAACCCCCTTTTAATCCCTCAAAATGCTGCACTAATTTCATAATCTTCTCCTTAAGTGGAAAAGCAATTTAGGACATGTCTCACCCACATTGAAGGACTTAAAAGAATATTCCTTAAAAATAATGGCGTGGAATTAAATCTCCAAGGCAAGGGTTTGAAGACAAGAAGCAGCAAAAAGCTCATCAACCTCCAGGGAGATCCTCATCCCTCTTTCTCTTAAGAAAAAAGATCTGATTAGCACAATATTGTTATGCAGATAGCGGCCGACTGCCGTTTCCTCCGCGGCGTTAAGCTCGAGTGTGAGAAAGCTTGTCTTTGCAAGTCCCCAGTGTGCAGCACTTCAGTTTGATCTGATCTGGGCGCATTGCCGTTAAAGTTACAAAGATGCTAACGATGGGGAGGCTAGTTTCGCTGTGCCTTTAGTGTCATTGTAATGCCTTGTTCGCACTACAAGCTAGGTTACAAATAAGGATATTACAGGTACAAATCCAGACCCATATGCTGTACTGTATGCAACAATACAACAATATGCAACAACAATACTGATATTTTATAGGTAAATGCAATTTTATTTTACTTGAAATTCCCTTTGAAACACTACTGAATTGGACTTTTTTGTCAGTCAGTTGTTGACTACAATCAGATGTTGATACAACTTTAAGTTAGTGAATTTAAGTGAGTGATTATTTGTCGCTGTGAACAGACCACAGCACAGTACAGTACAGCACACAGTGCACCACAATGAAATGTGAGCTCTGCATTTGACATTTTGCTGTGGGCAGCGCCCAGGAGGCAGTACTATTTTGTCTTGCACAAGTTACACACAGACGTTCTGTCCATTTTGCCTTTTAGTCATAAATTTTGAGAAATATGTCCACAGATGCTTGCTTCCCTCTACACCAAATTGGACTCCGTCTGGCAGCTGCCAAGAGTACACTGTGATGCAGTGGCTATCAGATGCAACACCAATCATAAACATGTGGTAGCTGAAAAAAACTCTTTATAAAGAGAAACACATTTTTGTACCATTACGTTTTGCCCTATTTCTTTGCTATTTAAATTGACATTTAGAACACTTAAAAGCTTAGAAAAAACTTAGCTACTTTAAAAGCTTAGCTACTGATCAGCTACTGAAAAAGTAGTTCAGTTATCAGTGTCAGTAATTTTAGTAAGCTACTCCACAACACTGGCTATTTTTGAATGTCATTCAAACACAGAGTTGCACCTCATCTAGAGATTTTGTCACGGACTCAAAAACAGCCTTACAATGGTGTCTTGTGCACAAAGCTTTAGCCATATTAGTGAACTGGGATTTGGGGAGCTTCTAGTCTTCAGTCACGCTCTACTTCCGAGCAGACGTCCGCACAGCTACAAGGGCATTGGGTCAAGTCTGGTCACCTGGTTAGCCATTTGGGAATGAGGACAAAACTTGTTACTGACAGGAGCCAAGATGGAGGAGCTAGCATAAATTTGTGTGAGTGTGAGTAATCAGAGGAAGGAGAGCAAAGAAAGGGGAGGGGGGGATGGTTCAGAATCCCGACTATTTTGACAAATTCCTGCCCACTTCACTGTCATTTCAAACGACAGGTAATTCATTACAGGGCTCTTGGGCAGACCCCGTTCTTTCTCGGCCCTCTTGCATTGGGCAGAGGACGTAATCGGAGGGCTTATTACCAGCTGAGAGCATAATGGGCCTAAACGTCTATATTAACACATCATATCAGACACCTCCCCCTTCTCATACACCAGTAAATGATATAGAAAAACCATACATAATTATCCTCCCGACACCAACTGTCATCAGCACATTTCGGACGGAGGACAAATCTCATTCCCCACCCCCTTTCAAATCACATTCATAGGCTGGGACCAGTGAGAACCTGGGGAGGAGAAAGCGCTTGGCCTTCCTCAGCCCCGGGGAAGAAACGATGGGTCAACCCTGGGCTGGCGTAAAAAAGATAGTGACAAAAAAAATATGTATTATGCTAATGCCATCGTCCTTCCACTCAGGGCTAATCAGCGCAACCCCCCGAATTAAAGGCTGTGATAATTAATTCCAGAGTAGCAGGTTATCGACTTTTAGACTATTGTCTCGACTGGAGAAAAGAGAGAAAAGGATTCTGCCTCTTTGTCGGTGTTTAACAAGACAGATAAGGCTGGACTCGGCTTGCCCTCGGAGGGCCCAGAGCTGGAAATTAGAGCGCAGACGATGTGCAAAAAAAAGAAAGAAGGAGAAGCCATAAAGGTGAGAAGAAGCTAGTGCGATGGTCGACGTGTCCTTACAATGTCCTTTGGAAATGGGAAGGAGACGGCAGCTGACTTGTTCGGGCAAGTGGAGCGGGAGACACTGTCTGCGGACTTGAGAAAGGTGTTATTTATTTATTTTATTTATAGAAAAAAGGTAATTGGATATAGGGATCAGAGCGTATGTTATATGAGGGGATTTGCTACACCTTCCTTGGGAAAGTAATGAGTTTGTCCTTTAAAGACTCTGAGAAGTTTCTTGCTGTTTTTAGTGGGGATTTTTCCCCAAAGCACTCAAGACTGGTCAGAGACGTTTGCAGGAGGCTAGTTCTCAACCCCAAAAATATTGATAACATAATAATAATTATTTTTTAAGTTGCACACAGGAAGCACACCTTTGACTTGACATATTTACTCTTTTCTTTATGTCAACTCCCTACATGTGTGCAGCTGTGTAACACTTAAAAAATCAAAAGATTAATAATCAACAAATTTAGAAAATTATCAAGTATCAGGGAAGCTTTTCAAGCTACAAGCCACCTAGGATTAAAAGAAGCTAAGCTACAATTTTATTATAGTAGCTATCTATGCTATAAGCTACAAAAAATAAATAGCAAGCTACATGAAGAATGTTGCTTACAGTTATATGCATTATAGGTTTCAGTAATGTCTTGGAGCTAGTGAGAGTTTGGGTTTTACACAACTTCTGTCCATTTCACCTTGCAGAGTGATACATTTAGTGAAAGTCATTGATTATTTGTCATTGTGAACACATGACAGCACAGCACACAGTGCACCACAACGAAATGTGACCTCTAGTTATAGGACTATATATATAGGACTACCAAAAGCCACCTCTGCCAATTCAAAGCACCTGGTAGTTGAAAATTACCATCTTTGTTAAGAGAGAAAATACTTTTTAATGATGTGTTTTACGACACTACATCACCATAAAAAAGTTTCTAGACCAGCTACAGCATTTTAAAAGTAGCTCCTCTTCAAATAAACTACTGAAAAAAGTAGTTAAGTTAGAACTGCTTCATTTTCATTAGCTACTCCCCAAAATTACTTAGACATCACCAATAAAAGCGATTCAGAGATGTGATGCTGCTCCGCTGTGCGCTGCCCCTGCTAACTGCAATAGTGGCTGTGATTACAATGAAAGTCAGAAGATAGGAAGGTCTTGCAGAATTATAAAAATACAATTATTGGGCATTACACGTGTTTAATTGGAAACTGATGTCTAAATTCAAATGTAAAATCTAAAATTACAAAAAGGTCACAGAAGAACAGATCAAGTGAAAGGCCAAAATCTGAGATGGTTGAGGACCACTTGGGGTCTATCTGTGCTGGTGCAATCCTTAATTGCATAGCAACGCCGCATCCTTGCGTCACCTTAACATTGCGAGTGAAGAAAGCCATAATCCAGGCAGGCATTTCCCTATCAAAAGAGCTCTGCGTTATTCAATTTTCACCAGGTGCACCACCATTTCCAATGCTCGGGCACAGGCATGGGCATGACCCGGGTGGCATTGTGTCCGGCTGCCAGGAGCTGGGCTTCAAAAGGCTGAGCTTAAGGTTTGATGCAGTCTCCCGGCGACAGGACGGGAGGAGGAAATAACCTCAGCGCCATCCCATAATCCACCGTCCACGCTGTGTCAAATGCAAACCTGCCTGCGCCAACCCTCCGGCCGTGTGGCGGTGACGGCGGTAGCGCCAGGCTGAATTATTCATCCGTGCCACGGGGCGAGAAGTCAAATGAGCCCGTTTTGTCAGCAGTGGGCATGGCGACGATGAAGGGGGAGGAGGAGGACGATCTGGCAGTGACAAAAATGAAATGGCAGGAAAAGTGGGGGAAGAAGGGGGACAAGATGGAGGGAAGAGGACGGGAGGAGAAAAAGAGAGTGAGAAAGGGAGAGATAGAAATGTAATGAGAGTAACTCTCATGCATTATTCAAGGTGGGCAGGACGTCTCATCTCACAAAGAACTATAGAAAAACCGGGCCGATTTTTTGACAAGTCGGGCCTCTGAATCACGCGTGCTGCTGTCCCAGAGGAATGTGAAGAAGTCCGAAGAGACGAGATGAGACAAGACGAGACCAGCATTTGGATGGACGCAGACCCTCGACCAAAGATCCAAAGCAACTGAATTTACCTGAGCCCCAGTCTGGCTTGAATGCAGTCTATGTTTGTAAGATGTTAATGTTACTCAGCAGCTGTTTAGCCCGAAGCCTTAGAGCCATCCCTTTATTTATAAGAAGGAGAAAATTGGATATAGGCAGCAGAGCTTATGTTACTGGAGGGGAGGGGGATTTGGGACACATTCTCAGTAACAGTAAAGAATCTTTGTCACTTACATACTTACTCATTTGTTTATTTAAATGTATGTACATGTATACAGCTTCCAAAACATGTAAAAAAATCTACAGATTAATAATTAAGATTTCTACAAAATCATCAACAGTGTTGCAGAAGCTACTTTTATTTTTCAAGCTACTTATAGGGCCAATTACCCAGTTTAGGATTGATCCTAGTCCTAGACTAGCTTTGAGTTTCAGTGAAAGTCCAAGACTAGGCTCAATCCCAGTTCAAGAAACCAGCCTATAATGAAAAGAAGCTAAGCTACATCTTAAAGTTAACAATAAACTGTAAAAGCTACAGAGAATATTTTTGGGAGGCTGGTAAGTAAGCATATAAACAAAACAAAATAAAACAAAACAAAAACTAAACTGTTTATTTAAACAGAAAAGTTTTTAACCTTTTACTTGCTTACATAACTATTGATTTGCTTATGTATATGCCCTTACATGTATTCAGATATTCTAAATCTTTCACTGTTGAACATTTCTAACATGATCAACAGTATTAGGGAAGCTACTTTGAAAATAGGTAAAAAGGTACTTAGGATTAAAAGTAGATAAGCTAAAGTTACCATTTTAATATAGCAGTACAGCTAATATTTGTGCAGTGTGAAAATGTGAAACATGATGTTACAAGTAATATGACAATCTACATTTTACTATTGTAAAATTGCAATAATGTTTCAGCAACATTTTAAGTGGTAGAGAGTGTTTTGAATTTTTTTTTTGTTGCTATTTCCCCAGAAGCCTTGGGGATGCCCTCTTTCTCCTCAACGGGTGAAATCCTGGCGTTATTCCTAGAGAACGACAAGTATTACCTGAGACATTTACATACTTCTAAGCGTGGCAAACGCAGGGATGTTACGTCTGACCGAGCCAAAGCGGATTAGAGTACAACGTGCGGTTAATGCTCGCCTTAAATGTAATTCTCACAGAAAAAAAACACAATTCTGCTCGTCGCTAAGGTTGACTGACTGAAAGAGGGAGTCAACAAAAGGGAGGGGAGAGAGGGAGGTAGGGGGGAATAAACGTTACAGAGCGAGTGAAGACAGAGGAAGGAAGAAAAGAAGCAGGTGTTAAGAACTTGAGTAATAGAGCCGAGACATAAAACAAGCTAGGTTACATTTCTCACATTTAGTAGAAGCTATCCAGAGACAATCTCATTGGCTAATTACTTGGAGTTAAAGGCCTTTTAAGTGAATTTTAAGTGATAATACCCTGCTCATGAGTACCTCGGTGGTACCTTTACCAGTCCGGGACTTGAACCGGCAACCTTTTGATCACACGGCTAGTTATACTACATTTACAGTATTTTAGCAGACACTCTTATCCAGAGCAACTTCAAT